>CM035843.1:34907231-35526606 GCA_020510985.1 Pholidichthys leucotaenia | reverse complement strand
TAAACACACAGTGCGGAGCATTGTAGCTAGATGGAATAAATATGTAAATATATATATAAACACACAGTGTGGAGCATTGTTGCTAGATGGAATAAATATATAAATATATATATAAACACACAGTGCGGAGCATTTTTTTTTTTGTTGTTACTTATTTGTACCCGTAGGTAGACTTGGTTTGCAGTCTGGTGACAAGCCACCGGCTGCTGGTCGCTGCGTGCGCGAGCGCCCTAAACCTACATGTTTTTGGTGTCTACCTACATGTTTATGGCATTGTAGCTAGATGGAATAAATATGTAAATATATAAACACACACAGTGTGGAGCATTGTTGCTAGCTGGAGTAAATATATAAATATATATATAAACACACACAGTGCGGAGCATTGTAGCTAGATGGAATGAAACAGCACAACCATCTACTTAGTTATCCTACATGGTATGATTATGTACCCATACATATTCTCACCCTCCATAGCAACCGGTATTTTCCTAGTTGTATACCGGAGGGGGCCATTGTGTAAGTCTATTGCGTCTTTTGCATTCAAAACTATTAGGTTGTTATGTCTTTTTGCTATCTCTGCGAGCAGCCCTGCTTAGGTTGTACAGTCTGACAGCCGTAGGTAGGAAGGACCTGTGAAACCTCTCGGTTGTGCACCTAGGATGATGTAGTCTGCTGCTAAATGAGCTCCTCAGTGCATTCAGTATGTCCTGCATAGGGTGGAACTCGGACTCCAGCAGAGATGACAGTTTAGCCACCGTCCTTCTCTCTCCTATCTCCTCCACTGGGTCAAGGCGCTGCCCCAGGACAGAGCTAGCTTTCTTGATAAGTTTGTTCAGTCTCTTCCTATCGGCTGCTGTAATGCCACTGCCCCAGCAGACCACTCCAAAAGTGATGGCTGATGCCACCACTGTGTCATAGAATGTCTTCAGCAGCGCCCCTTGTACACCAAAAGACCTGAGCCTCCTCAGTAGGAACAGCCTGCGCTGTCCCTTCTTGTAGAGTGTGTCAGTATTGTGTGCCCAGTCTAGTTTATTGTTCAGATGAACACCCAGGTACTTATAGGATGTCACCATCTCGATGTCTGTTCCCTGCATATTTACTGGTGCTGTGAGGGGTTGTCCTTGCCTGCGGCAGTCCACCACCAACTCCTTAGTTTTCCTCGTGTTGATCTGGAGGCAGTTCCGATGGCACCAGTCCACGAAGTCCTAGATAAGCCCTCTGTACTCAGCTTCATCTCCGTTGGAGATGAGGTCAACGATTGCAGAGTCATCAGAGAACTTCTGTAGATGGCAGTGTGTTGTGTTGTGTGAGAAGTCCGCAGTATAAAGGGTGAACAGGAAGGGAGCCAAAACCGTTCCCTGGGGGGCCCCCGTGCTACCGATGATCGTGTCGGACACACAGTCCCGGGTTCTCACAAACTGAGGCCGGTTTGTGAGGTAGTCCAGGATCCATGATGACAGGTGCTGGTCCACCCCTGCGCACAGCAGCTTGTCCTTCAGGATCATCGGTTGGATGGTGTTGAAAGCACTGGAGAAGTCAAAGAACATGATCCTCACCGCATTCCCGGGCTTCTCCAGGTGGGACAGAGAACGGTGAAGGAGGAAGATCACCGCATCCTCCACCCCAATGCCATGCTGGTAGGCGAACTGGAGTGGATCCATCGCTGGTCCCACCAGGGGGCGGAGGTGAGCAAGGAGCAGTCTCTCCAGGGTCTTCATCATGTGGGACGTCAAGGCCACTGGTCTGTAGCTGTTCAAATCTTTGGGGTGGGAAGTCTTTGGTACAGGTACCACACAAGATGTTTTCCACAGCTGTGGTACCCTCCCCAGCTTCAGGCTCAGATTGAAGATGTACTCCACAATCCCACACAGCTGGTCTGCACAGGACTTGAGGAGCTTTGCGCTGATGCCGTCCTGTCCCGACGCCTTCCTCGCCTTGATCTTCTTCAGCTCCGTCCTCACCTGGGTCTTAGTGAGGGTCAGGTTGGGGGGCTGTGTGTTGGGAGTGGGGGGGTGTTGGTGGAGTGGGGAGTGGGCAGCAGGACTTGATGTCTTTAGAGGCAGCAGTGGTTGTTGTGCAGTCAGGGGGGAGGGCGGTTGGTCAAACCTATTGAAAAACAGATTCAGATCGTTCGCCCACTCCCTGCCCCCTGTGGCCTGGGGGGAGGTATTCTGGAGCCCAGGAATGGTTTTAAGGTTTCTCCAGACCCCGCTGATGTCGCTCTGTTGCAGAAGTAAAGTATTGAATTATATTTTGATTATATTATGATTATATATTATAGTAATTATGAAAGTATTTTCAATAAAGTATTGAAATATGCACTTTATATGCATCCTTTTATTTAGTTAGGCTCTTAAAGAATCAAGCAAATAGCAAGCCCAGGGGTTTATGGTAAAACTCACCCCCTTCAGATCTGTAAGTTAGCCAAACAAACACACTCTGACTCCTTACTTCTGATTTGTCCACACAGAAAACTTTAACCCGTTCATTTTAGGGGAGATTACTGTGATGGCTGAAAAACAATTTTTTTTGGACAGAACTTGATGAGCTGTAACAAGCCAGTACACCGCTTGGCCTGAGGTGTACCGGAAGGCCAAGCGGAGTGCAGCTCGAGTGGTTGATAAAGCAAAAACTTGGGTGTGGGAGGAGTTCGGTGAGGCCATGGAACAAGACTTTTGGTCAGCCTCAAAGAGATTCTGGCAAATTGTGTGGCAACTCAGGAGGGGGAAGCAGCTCCCTGTCCACACTGTGTATGGTGCGGATGGGGCACTGCTGACTTTGACTGGGGACATCGTCGGGCAGTGGAAGGAATATTTCGAGGATCTCCTCAATACCACTGACACACCTTCCACAGAGGAAGCAGGGCTTGAGGATGAGGGGACAACTCGCCCATCACAGGGACTGAGGTCGCCAAAGTGGTTATAAAACTCTTTGGTGGCCAAGCCCCGGGGGTGGATAAGAGTTGCCCTGAGTACCTCAAGGCCCTGGATGTTGTAGGGCTGTCATGGTTGACACGCCTCTGCAATGTTGCGTGGGGGTTAGGGTTTCTGTCAGGGACAGTACCTTCGGCATGGCAAACCAGGGTGGTGGTTCCTCTTTTTAAAAAGGGGGACTTTAGGGAGATCACACTCCTGAGTCTCCCCGGGAAGGTCTTTGCCAGGGTACTGGAGAGGAGAGTCCGACCACTGGTTTAACCTCTGATCCAGGAGGAGCAATGTGGTTTTTGTCCTGGCCATGGCACATTGGACCAACTCTTTACCCTCTCAAGAATCCTCGACGGTTCATGGGAGTTTGCCTAACCAGTCCACATGTGTTTTGTGGACTTGGAGAAGGCATTCGACCGCATCCCTCGTGGTCTCTTGTGGGGGGTGCTGCGGGGGTATGGGGTATCAGGCTCATTGTTATGAGCTATCATAACAATGATACGGTCTCTATACGACCGCTGCAAGAGTTTGGTTTGTCTTGCCAATACCTAGTCAAACTCGTTTCCAGTGAGAGTTGGACTCCACCAGGGCTGCCCTTTGTCACCGATCCTGTTCATAATTTTTATGACAGGATTTCTAGGTACAGCGAGGGATCGGAGGATGTCATGCTTGGTGACCACAGGATCTCATCTCTGCTGTTTGGAGATGATGTTGTCCTATTGGCTTCATCCAGCAATGAACTACAGGCCTTGCTGGGTTTGTCTGTGAAGCGGCTGGGATGAGAATCAGCACCTCCATGTCCGAGTCCATGGTCCTCAGCCGGAAAAGGGTGGATTGTCCTCTCCGGGTTGAGGACAGGCTCCTGCCCCAAGTGAAGGAGTTTAAGTACCTTGGGGTCTCATTCACAAGTGAAGGGAGAATGGAGTGAGAGATTGACAAACAGATTGGAGCAGCCTCTGCAGAGATGCGAACGTTGTACCGGTCTGTTGTGGTGAAGAGGGAGCTGAGCTCTAATGCAAAGCTGTTGATTTACCGGTCAATCTACATTCATACTCTCACCTATGGTCATGATCTTTGGATAATGACCAAAAGAATGAGATTGTGGATACAAGCAGCTGAAATGAGCTTTATTCGTAGGATTGCTGGACTCACCCTCAGAGATAGGATGAGGAGCTCAGTCATCTGGGAGAGGCTCAGAGTAGAACCGCTGCTCCTCCATATCAAAAGGAGCCAGTTGAGGTGGTTTGGGCATCTGATCAAGATGCCTCCTGGACGACTCCCACTTGAGGTGTTTCGGGCAGTTCCACTGGGAGGAGACCCCGGGGCAAACCTAGGACATGCTGGAGAGACTACAGCTGGTCTGGGAACATCTTGGTATCCTCTCTGACGAGCTGGAGCAGGTGACCGGGGAGTGGGAAGTCTGGGCTTCTCTGCTTGAGCTGCTGCCTCCACAACTGGACCTCTGGAAAAGTGGTAGAAGATGGATGGATGGATGGATGGATAGATGGATGGATGGACTTTGACTTAAAACTTTACAGTCTGGAGGTGAGGCAGAGATTTTAGAATCATATCATGAACTTCCATGGCCTTAAACTTCCATTTAATTTGTAACATTTCCTTGGTATGGGAGCTAGAATTGACTATCATGTCCTGCAAATTTTAATCCAATGATGACTTTGGCCTTCTATAGTTTATATTCTCTTAACATTTTCTTCTTACAGCTACTGTTTTACAAGACACAGTTGCTTTACTTTGTGATGTCTTTTACAAACACAATATTTGAAGAATGGTTCACACATAGCTAAATATTTTTCTGCAAAATTTTACTGAATTTTTAGTATTCTTCGATGTTTCTGTTCCTTGTTTTCCCCCTGGTGTTCTCCCTGTATATCTGTCTGTCCAATCCTTGCACACCGAAGAGCAATGTGTCCTCATTCTGGTGATGCTCTGTCGCCACCGCTCAGTTAGGGGCCGCTGAAATATTCATGCTGACACACATGCACACAGACACAACTAGAAGCATGCACTTACACAGACACAAACTCTTTTAAACCCTTCATCTTTTTCTCCCCGTCAGTTTGCCCACACATCGGAAGATTCGAAAATATAATTTATCCCGCAGCAGGTTTAGCGAGGAAAAGCTTTGCATGTGTGCAAACAGCCTCAGCCTTAATGTCAGGGGTGAAAAGAGAAAAGGAGACTTTGCCATTTCTTTGAGTTTCTGTGCAACACAGTTTGATTTTTCCAATGCTTTTCTAGTCTGTTCTGTTAGGCGTCCTGTCTCTGTCATGCCCAAGAACCACCCACTGTCAAAAACAAATTATGTATTTCCAGCGAGGTGAATTTGAGATGAACCTGCTTTTGTCTGCTTGCTTGTTCTTGTGTGAAAATGGCTCAAGCCTAGAAGCTTTTGCTGCATGTATAGACGTTTTTGCATCAAGACAAAATCTGTGCACTCTTGGAGGTGAAGCCACACTTCGCTGCAAATGGCAAATGCAGGCCAAAAGATACAAGCTGCTGTATAGAGCAAATCATAAAACCCTTATTACAGTGCCAGCAGTGTTTGGCTGTGATCTGTGACCTTAGACTCTCTGCTCATTTGGAGGAAAGAGGAACAAGAGCAGAAATCCAACAGAGAGCACAGCAACACACGGAGAGGTTATTACACTGCCAGAGGTTTTGATATGTGACCCTGCATTATTGGCCTGTTATTATGGGGCTGACAGAGTCATGCAAGCACGGATGTGGCAGAGCAAATCACCATGTGAACTGTGTCAGAGGCTCAGTGGCTTGATTTAGCACTCCTGTTTTGTCTACAGGGAGGAAACACATGCCTGTAGAACATTTTTTAGGCCTGTTTTTTGAATGATGATTTTTGAATTCAATTCAGTTCATTTCAATTCAACTTTATTTATATAATGCCATTTCACAACAGCAGTCATCTCATAGCACTTTCAAATGTAGGGGAAACCCCCACAATTGCAGAAAGACCCCAGTAATCAGGCGATCCCCTGTGAGCAAGCGCATGGCAACGGTGGAAAGGAAAAACTCCCTTTTAACAGGAAGAAACCTCCAGCAGAACCAGGCTCAGGAAGGGGCAGTCATCTGCTGTGACTGGCTGGGGGGTGAGGGGATAGAGAAGACAGGAAGAACAGACATGAAGAGAGCAAACATTAAAGGGGAGAAACCCGGTACATTATTGGAGGTCCCCGGCTGTCTAAATCTATTAGCAGCATTACTAAAGGAGGGTTTAGAGACACATGATCCCTCCTAATTGTAAGTTATATCGAAAAGGAAGGTTTTTACCCTATTCTTAAAAACAGAGATCCAGTCTGACTCCTGAATCCAGATTGGTAACTGGTTCCACAGGAGAGGAGCTTGATAACTGAAGGCTCTGCTTCCCACTGTACTTTTAGAGATTCTAGGTATTACAAGTAATCCAGCATTTTGGGAGCTTAATACTCTATTAGGATGATAGGGTAGTATCAGATCTTTTAAATAAAAAGGGGCCTGATTGTTAAGAGCTTTGTAAGGGAGAAGAAGGATTTTAAACTTAATTCTGAACTCTATGGGAAGCCATTGAAGGGAGGCCAAAACCGGAAAGATATGATCTCTCTTTCTAGTACCTGTTAAAACTCTTGCAGCAGCATTTTAGATCAACTGAAGACTTTTTAAAGATATTTTAGGACAACCTGATAATAAAGAGTTACAATAATCTGATCTAGAGCTAACAAAAGCGTGGATCAGTTTCTCAGCATCACTCTGAGAGAAGATGCTCCTAATCTTGGTAATATTACGCAAATGATAGAAGGCAGCCTTAGAAACAAATTCAATATGTGAATTGAAAAACAGATCTTGATCAAAAATAACTCCAAGGTTCCTCACAGAACTATTAAGAGAAAGAGTAACTGCATCCAAACTAAGAGTTTGATTTGGAAAGGTATTTCTAAGGTTTTTTGGACCAACAAGAATGACTTCAGTCTTATCTGAATTTAATAGCAGGAAATTACAAGTCATCCAAGCTTTGATTTCCTTAAGACAGGCTTCTAACTTGGCTAATTGATTATTATCATCTGGCTTCATTGACAGGTATAATTGTGTGTCATTTGCATAACAATGAAAATGTATACAGTGCTTTCTAATAATGTTGCCTAACGGAAGCATATATAAACTAAAAAGAGTAGGGCCTAGCACAGATCCCTGTGGAACTCCATGACTGAGCTTTGAGTTGAAAGAAAACTCATTATTGACATGGACAAGCTGGAGCCTATCAAACAAATAAGATCTAAACCACTGCAGCGAAGTTCCATAAGTCCAACACAGTGTTCTAATCTATCAAGTAGATTATTATGGTTAATAGTATCAAAGGCTGCACTAAGGTCTAAAAGGACAAGTACAGAAACAAGTCCATTATCAGATGCGATAAGGTCATTAGTGATTTTCACTAAGGCTGTTTCACTACTATGATGGATTCTAAACCCAGATTGAAACTCTTCAAATAAACCATTTCCCTGCAAGTGATCAAATATTTGTGTAGCAACAACTCTTTCTAAGCTTTTTGAAATGAAAGGCAGATTAGAGATTGGTTGATAGTTAGCTAAAACTCCTGGATCCAGCGTTGGCTTTTTGAGTAAAGGTTTAATTACAGCAGTTTTAAAAGCCTGCGGTACATGGCCTAATGTTAAAGAAGAATTGATTATTTGAAGAATACGGCTGCCAATAACTGGGAAGACTTTTTAAAATAACCTGGTAGGAATAGGGTCTAAAAGACAAGTTGAAGGCTTGGATGAGGAAATTAATTTATCTAACTCTAAAAGGTTGGAGTAAACTGATCCAAACAGATACCAACTGAAGGAGTTGTAGTAGTCACTGTATTTAAGTTAACGGTGGGAAGGATCTGACTGATTTTATCTCTAATAGATGAAGTTTTATTATTGAAAAAGTTCATAAAGTCCTGACTAGTAAGCTCTAACGGAATGCTAGAATTGACAGAGTCCTAACCCTTTGTCAGCCTGGCTACAGTGTTGAAAAGAAACCTGGGATTATTCTTGCTCTCTTCTATTAATGCAGAGTAATAACTTGTTCTAGCTTTTCTCACAGAATTTTTTATAAATTAAAAGATGATTTCTCCAAGCTGAATAGTTTTCATCTAAATTAGTGGAACACCATTTTATTTCTAATTGACGGGTCTTCTGTTTTAAACTACGAGTTTCTGTGTTGAACCAAGGAGTTAGAAATCTCTGATTAGACTTTTTCTTTTTTAAAGGGGTCACCAAGTCTAGAGTCTGATGCAGAGAAGCTGTAACACTATCTACCATGCTATCAATTACAGAAGGAGCAAGCTCTTTATAGCTTATTTCCGTTGTGTTGACACATGGCATAGAGGAAACAATCTGCATAAATTTGGTAGCAACATCATCTGAAAGACATCTGCTGTAGTAATATTTTTCTTTAGGAATCAAATAGTCAGGAATAGTGAAATCAAAGGTTTACAGACAATGGTCTGACAGTATAGGATTATGAGGAGACACTACCAGATTTTCTGTTTCTATGTCATATGTCAGAACAAGGTCCAATGAATCCATAGTATGAAGTTCTGGTACCGTGATTAATTGGCAGAAGATTTTTGACTGCCTCTGTTGTGAGTTTACCACTGTAATGACACAGAATGGTGACGAAATATATCTACTACATCAACAAAGTGGATTCAGTGGAGGACTGATGGAGTAGCAGGACATTGTTGAATTTGTAAGAACAACATTGGTTCAGTGTACCTAATTACCTATGCCATACTTATGTTGTATTTAGGCTGTAATTATGATGTACTTATGGCATACTTATTTCATAATTACCCTCATGTTTACCTCATACTTAACTTGTAATAATGTAATACTTATACTGCAATTGCATCAAATCAAAGTTGAGGAGAAATTCAGCTCATCTCCTTATACACACACTAGTTATACAGTAATTATGTAACTCATGCTGTGCTCACACCATGCATACACCTTATTTAATGCATAACTACATTGCACTCACACCATACTAACATCATACTTATGCTGTACTTAACACCATATGTACATCCTACTTATTCATACAGTACTTATACCTACCATAATCTGGTCAAATTTGATCACTATGAACTTTTCAGCCCCCCTCGTACACTACTCGAGGGCAATCAGGGTGCATGCCTCTGCCAAGGCTCCATCCCTCCCTCCCTTTGTCCGTCCATACCGCCGTCCTTCTGTTCATCCGTACGTTGAGATAGGGCCTTGGTAGAGGTATGTGCTCATGGATCACCTCCAAACTCCAACTGGGTTCATTCATAGCCAAAAGGCCACCTCTCATGAACATTTCATCAAAATCTGTCAGGTAGTTTTTGCATAACAGGCAAACATAACCCACCCTGAGCACATGATCTTGTCTGTGGAGGTGATAATTTGTGGGCTTTATTACAGACTGTTTTGAAAAAAAAAAAAAAGACCTGCTTTACAATTAGAAGTCTTGCTTTTATTTATGAGACTTTGTTCTAGAAACCTCTCCCTCCATAACTTTTAACGAGTGAACACGCAGTTGGAGGTTGTTGCATATCAACTTTCACTCTATATAACCCTTCACTGAATATGTGCTGTAGATTAGTCTAATCTCTGATACCTATAATGCTAGATAAAGTTCTGACAGCAGACAGAAAATAGCCTGATCATCCCTGACACCACTAGCAGAGGGTGAAAATGTGCCGATAAGAACTTAAAGTAATTGGCCATAATAAACTCTTCTAGTTTTAATCTTGGTTTAGTTCAAAGGACACCCCAACATGTTGGTGAATGTTAAAGAGAAGCTAGCTGAATGGAGTCAAAGGTCAGGATTTTCTAATGCCAGGAGCCTCAAAGAAACCCTCGCCGATTGGCTCTTCAGATGCACATTCCCATGGAGACGAGCTCCCCCATCCCATTTGCAGGGTCCTTCTACCGCTGCTGGTTGTTATAGCAACAGACAGGACGTGACATTGTTGCATAATATGCTGTTTTTACACTCATCCTCGCTCTGACCTTATTGGTCGGTTACTTTCTAATAACGGCATCTCTCCGTGGGTGCAGTGTCAGGTCATCTCAGAATGGGAAATGGCAGATTCTCCATTCAGGGAATCTGACATGCAGCCTGAAGTGCAGATGTAAAACAAGGATGATTGAGCTTGTGTGCATGGCAGCTCTGTGTATTTGATCAGTCTGTTATGATAGTCAACACTGGTTCAGCGTCTGAGATGAGAGGATGCCGTAACCAAACAATGGCATTATTTAGCTGTTTGACTGTGTGGTAGTTGTGCAAACACGACTTTTAAGCCTCAGCAATTCCATTTAGCATTTTCAAGATGCTCAAATTTGCAAATGCTGATCTGAGGCTCTACAAAGGCAAAAGTTTCCCAAAAGCTTGTTTCTTCTCATTTTTCTCCATATTTTTAAAGCTCACTGGCATCAGAATAATTGTGCACACTGTTTCTGTCATCTCCTTGTGACCATGGGGGTGTCAGCAGTTCCAAGCTAAGTGTGTAGCCTGCTTGTTAGTATAGCCACCATGTAACTAAGCAACCCAGCAGTGTGTCCAAGAATTTGTGAGTTTAGTCTTCAGAGAACTTCATTTTTGTTTGCATCTGTTATTGCATCCAGGGGATGTGTCACAAAAAGAGGAAGAGCCAAATGAAAAGAATTCTCTGCAGATAGTTAACAATCTGCAACTGCATAAAGTAAAATTGCATGCATTGCTTAGAGAAATATAGAGATGTACCTTGTTTGCATTTTTTTAAAGAAATGAAAGGCAGCTTTAAAGCATATATTTTTTTCTCTCATATTATTCTCATTTTAGCCAGTAGTGTCCCTCGTCATGAATTCTCAGATGGGTCCTCCTCCTGACACTGCGACTCTGTGCTGTAACTAAGCTGCAGCCTCCACAGTCTGTTTCACTCACTGAAATGGAGGCACTTATGAAGGGGACTTCTTCCATTTACTTCTCAGTTCTCTAAGCCACTTTTCAAGACAGTTTTACTTTTGGTTAAAAATTGCTGCTCCAGATGCTGGCACATGAATTATATAAAGGGATTTATAAGCGTTGGTAACATTTCTGAATATACAGCGATACACGGCCCTTAAGGTACTATGGAACTGCAGTGTACCTTTAGTGTGAGCACTGGTGTAAAGCAGTATAAGTGTAGTGTAGGTCTGGGCTAGCAGCCCATGTTTTTTACCATAAAAGTGCCTTGTTGTCACCATTTAAATACCATACACTGTACCTATCATATATACCCTTTATGTACCATGTGGGTACCATGTAGTTATCATATGAGAACCCTGTTGATTTCATGCTTCAGACAAGCTTCAATGCTCTCATAATCTTAAGCGAAAGCATCTCAAAATTACCTGGTACTTACTAAGTTCTAATTTTGTAATTACCCTGAAATTACCTGGTGCTTCATTTATTCTGGTGTGTGTTCTTTCTAGCACCAGTTGCTCTGGGTGGGTCAGGCCAGTGCCTGTGTATGGCAGCGCCGCCGCCATCAGTGTGTGACTGTGAGGATAGCAGGGTCTGTAAAGCTCTTTGGTCATCCGGAGAGGAGAAAAAGCGCTATATAAGTGAACGCCATTTGCCATTTACTTTGCTCATTTGTATAGTGCCCAAAATTACAAATTAATTTATGAAATTTAAACACGGTAAACACAGTTTGCTTTTATTGTAACAACATTATACCTACATGGTAAGTGCACTGTACTTATGTGATAAATTTATGGCACTTAAATGGTAACAACAGGATACTTTTATGGTAAAAATGGCTGGCTTGGCAGAGTCTTAATTCCTCAATGTTTACAATATAGACTGTAAAAAAAATAACAGAAAAAAATCTCAAAGCTTTTCCTGACCTTCCAGTACTTCACTAAAGTTTATAATGAAAACCACTTTGCTGACATTTCCTGCTCTGAGTGCATCCATCTAGTTACATATTGGCACGCATTCAAATGAGCTGCTGAAGACTTTTTCCATTTTTCCCTGCGCCCCACCTTCCACCTTTCATTACAGTCATACAAGTACCTTTTGCTTACAAATTCTGCTTTGTCAGAGCTAATGGAGTCCTTCTTGCATCTAATAAGGCCGCATGTAAACAGAACTCTATTCTGATCTAATCACAACAGTCTACAACATAAGTGCCTGTATTTTTAAAATTTGATTGTCCCTGCATTTCATTTTTAGAAACAAGTCAAGTCTCTAAGCTTTTACTGTTCTGTGTAGCTATTTTCTGCAAAGTGCAATTGTTAAAGTGTAAAGAGTTAATAATGAACCCATATTTTCTACAGTGATGTTATGTTAAAAAAAAATAACAATCGACCTTCTGTCTGTGCTGCATTTTTTTTCTTTCTTTCTTTTCTTTTCTTTATTTATTTATGCAGGGACATGCACAATATACATTGACCTTAAAGAGGAAAGATGCATTGTATTTGCATTTGGGCACTTGTCACAGTGCGTTATCCTCATCATCACCCAGTTATTATTTATCAAAGGAAAAAAAAGTCCACCATGTAATCAGGTGTTTTATGCTTCACTGTATGCTTTTTTAAAGTGAAAGTAGAGAGTGTGTGAGCATGTCAGATGAGCTCAGACACGACGAGTGCACTGACCTGAAGGAGAAAAGCTGACAAAGGTAATGGATCCAGAGTAATAGAAATTAAAATTTCATATGCTGCCTCTAACCAGCAGAGTTTGAGAAAAAAACAAAAAAAGCCTCTCATAGCTCAAAAAACTTGGGCCTGGTTTCCCATACATTGAGCCCTAGTTCTAGACTAAATGGCATTTTAAACCAGGACCTGTTGAAATGGATTTCTCAGACATGGATTGAAATAGTGTCAGACTTGTCCTAGTTTTGAGTCAAACAGTCTGATTTCTTGAAGGAAGACTGGGCCTAATGCAGATCCAAATGAGGAGTAACCAGCTGAATGAATCTGACGACAGATTTTTGTGATTGTTTCCGTATGAACAAAGACAGTGCAGCTGAAATCTTTGCTTTGCTTCAGACAAAGCTTTCATGCGATTCAGTGAGGGGAACTCCGATACTTCCTTCCTTCCTCGTTGAAAGATGTGCCATGAGATGACTGTTGCTGTGAAATGTTGCTATATAAGTAAAGTTGAACTGAATTGAACTGCAAGTACTTATCACCTTGAGATTTTTTGGCATGTAGAACCTTCCACTGTGAAACAGCAGATTAGTGTGGTGCAAGGGGATCAACTCTGCAAAAAAAAGTTATCTGCAGTATATATTTGGCTTTGGAAAGAAAAGATGGTTCATTGCTCAAATAAATTTTAGTTGAACTTTTAATTTCACAAAGGCGTACGGTTAACAGAGGAATTGCTGCAAAGAACGCTGACATATTGCTCCTGTTGTTGCTGCTTCATGTCTCTCTCCATCTCTTTAATAGACAACTCAACATGAAGGATTTTCATATTGCGTTCATGCTGTTCTTTTCAGTATTTTGCAGTTTACACTCACGGTAATTCTATAGAAAGTTGCTCATGAACGGTCAGCCGTCTCCCTCTTGTCCTGCTGTCTGGGTTGGAGATACTGGCTGCTGCTGCTGCTGGTGCAGTGAGCTGATCTTCTGGACGCTCCTACAGCATCTCATAGCTCCGCCTGGTACCAAATCAGTATTGGAGTATTTCTCCTTCTGAGCTGTTCACATGGTCATCATCTGGGTTACCTAGCGAGGATTTCAATCATTCCGGTCAACAAGTGTCCCAGGGTCATCTGTCTCTGGTTTAACCGGAGGTCCTCCACCGGCCTTAAAATGCTCCCTGTGAGCAATGGCAGTTATTTCTTTTACTGTATTTTAATGTTTTTCCGCACGACCTTTAAAAGACAATAGAGGAATTAACAGTTGTGTCACATGAGAAAACACACACTTCAAAGAGGCCGATCAGTGCAGTCGGGCCAGCGTAAATAATATTAATAAATTTTACCTGAAGTTAGTGGAGGGCCTGGTTGGTGACTTTTTCATCTGAGTTGCATTCATTCACAGCTGCAGTTACTGCAGTCCTTTCTTGGTTTCTGTGGTTCAATCATGCAGGTTGTTAATAATTTCCTTTAAAAGTGTCTTCTCACTTTCATTAAAGTTTTTTGAATCTTTTCTTTTTCCTTTCCCTATTCTAGGTCAGGGGTCAAACTCCACTTTCAACCCTCCCCTCACACACACACACACACATATTTCTTTTTCAGAGGGCACTAAGCTACAGATGAATCAGGAACAGTGTCGTGGAACAAACACGCATTTTTGTATAATAGCTACACAGAAACCTTTTTTTTTTTAACTTTCTCATTCTAAAGTCTGGGGTTTTATTGCACAGACAAGGACAGATTCAGGATGTAAACAGCTCCAAAAAGAGAGAGCATGGAAGCGCACAGATCTTCAGGAAACATTTCAAAACGAAAACTCTAAGAGACAAATGACTTTGGAAAGTGTTTCAGTAGCTTGGAGAGCCTGTGCATTAATAAAAACAGAATTTGCAAGAGATGAGGAGGGAGAGGCAGTTTAAAATACGCAGCGAGATGCTTGTTTTGTGAAATATTGCATTAATGCTTTAATTCAGATGTGTGTGCATGTGTAGATTTAACAGGACCTAATTTGTGTCTCAGCTGGAAATAAAACCGTTAGTGAGCGTGGTGAAATATGTGGGTGTTTGGCTAACAGCATGAGTCTATGATTTACACTGCAGCTGTACCGTGTGCTTATTTCTGCACACTTTATTTTAAGGAATGTGCTCTTATGAATTTGCTTTGATTATATTTGTTATTATTTGAAGTGTAATGAGCCACATGCTATCATATCAGGTTCTCAGAGGGTGACAGTGACGGATCGAATTCGCCATAGGCTGTTGAGCTCACTTTGATCACTTTATTAGCTGATGGCAGAAACGTGACAGAAAAACACCAGAGCAAGTTCCACACATTTGCATTTTCATCATTAAGCCAGTTAAACATGGCACAATAACAGAAATATATACTGTAATAACACTCTTATTTACTTTAGCAATATAGTCAGGCTTTTGCTTCACTAGTACATACCTGTGCATACCCAGCCATGCCCGTAGAAACCAAGTATAAGCAAGCATTTCTGCATGCCCGTTGCTGAAGGCTCTCCTCCTGTCTGAGACGGCTGTGTTGTTCACAGTCATGCCTGCAGCGTACTGCTCGAGCCTGAGGTGCTTCATCTTCACGGCATCTTTTCTGACATGCAGCAGTTCTCCTCATTTTATTGCTCTCCATCTGGTGGGTCTTCTTCTTCTTCTTTTTCTTCATTCAGACCACTGGTTGAGGGATAGGTGCGTTGTAATTGCAGTTCATGGACAGGATCGTGCAAATAGATCTGAGCAAAAAGTGGCTTTCGACCCTGTTCAGGAAGACTCGTGCATGCCCGTCGAAACCCAGAAACCGGAGCACCCGGAGAAAATCAAAGCTTTGCTTGGCATTTTACACATTTGTAGTGTAGACTGCCATTCTTCATGGGTACTGCTTCGAATGGGTGTGGTTTAAAGTAGGGTGTCCTATTCTTAATCGGGTGACAGACTGACACACTGACAGAGATTTCTTGAATTTATAGAGTGCCTTCTGCCTTACTGAGTGACATTTCCAGATTTACTGCTTCAAATGGGTGTGGTTTAAAGTAGCGTGTCCTAGTCGGTCTCAGCTTCTCTGTGCCATCATGCAGACATCATAGGCCGTCCTATGATGTCCTATGATCGTGACACACAGACAGACAGACACACCGAGATTTCTTGAATTTATAGAGTGATTAGATTTAATGAATGCAATTAACAGTTGTACCTTTTTCGAAGTATATCACAGCAGTATGTCCAGTCTGTTCTCCTCTCTATTATTTCTAAATATACCAAGCCTTTTCTGTCATATTTAAATGATCAAGCCTCAAACATCTTTTTTCTCTTTGATGTTGACAAGTTCTCAGCACTACTTGGCTAATGGCAGAGATCAAAGTCACACATACACATTTACTACATTTTTAGCTCATTCTACTGAAAGCAAAATGAGCTGTGCCATCACCCTGTGTCTGTTCTGTCTGTCTGTCCATTCACAGTTTATGAGACTCACTGCTCCTTCTAGGCAACTGCCTGGATGGTCAACAAACTCACACACAGTGATCCTCAGGTGGGTCCGTATCCAGGTTGTTCTCAAGGTGGAGGAGAGATCAGGCCAGGGTGGAATTGTCAAAGCAAATGAACTAAAATGAATGTAAAAATAATAAATATAATGTACTGGTTGCATTTACACCAAGGAAATACAGTTAAATACATTTGGATTAGTTAAAACATATACAGTATATTGTAGTTTTCAAAATTAAAGCTAGGCCGTTTTTCCTGGTCTTCACAGGATGGTGACTTGCCGTATTATTTTCAGTGAGTTGGACTAGTAATAATGAAGTTCAAATGAATAAAAGAAGTTTTTAAGCCATTTAAATTTTTAACTTTTTCTGCACTACAAAGCCTGAAACACCCTTGTACTTGTGCCACACTTTTCTTTCAACATGCAGATTTATGCAAATGGTGTCTGTTGTTTTCTCCATGGCAACCACTGTGCTCTGCTCCCGCTGTTGATCTTTTGCCTCGGATCACATACTTCCAAAGAGCTGGAAACAATTTGTTGCAGCTCTTTTACTGTACGTCCACGTGAGTGATGGCAGCAGATTGCATTTCATCTGCAGCAGTACTTGACAGTGTGGTTGTGCTGAGATGTTTCTTTTATAAAAAATTACAGCAATGCTTACTGCGCTGTCAGCATGCACAGCTGAGTACTTCAAATGCGCAATCAATATTCACTCACTCTCTCTTTCCCTCTTTCGTTCTCCCTCCTTCTCCCATCATCTCCTGTCCCTCCCATCTGCAGGTACCCACTTCTCCATGGCTGTGGCCCACTGATCCAGACCATACAGCCCTTCATCCCTTGCCCTGCCCTCCTTTTGCCCACCCCCCCCCCCCAATCCCTGCCCCCCATCCGTTTCAGCCATCATGACTTCCACCGGCCAGCTGTTTGGTTTGGCTGAGATGGGTCTAAAATGCGACCAAGAGATCGAGAGGAGATATGAGATCGTGCCCTCGGTGGTCTGCTCCATGTGCTGCCTCTTTGGAATCATCTACTGCTTCTTTGGTAAGATCATTGCATCTCCACTGTTGTGTGCCGATTTCAAAGGTTATCACCCGTACCCAGTCTGAAACAAAATTGGACCCTACCTGCAGATTTAAATCTCACTAGGCAAAATCAGTGATGTTGCTGTCACAAACCTGGAACACAGACTTCTTGGACACTCTGTACTACACAGCTGGCCACGGTAATTGTCAAATTATCCCAAATATGGCCAAAAGTCCAGTTAATTTCAGCTTGAAATTTCTGATGAATTGGAAGAATACCAGCCAGCAATACTGCCAGTGTCAGAGGATTTTCAATCAACAACCAGCATCCATGCACAAAATTTTAAGCCTGTTATTCAGTTCAGGGCATGAAAACAAATGAGAATTTAAAAATAAGAAGTGCACATTGTCCTCCAGCTTTATACTTTTGGAATACTTTAGCTATACATCTTGCATAAGCATGTGTTGAATTTATATCTGTTTGTGCTTTTCATAAATTCATTGTTGCTGCTTTTTTGTTTGCAGTACCTTATCCAATACAAATGACTGTTGCTCTTTGTGGCAAAGGGGAAAAGAGCTTATGCCCTGACATTGCATCTGTCAGTCTGTCAATCCATAATTTGTGAAAATTGCTACGACTATTGATTACAGAAATGACTGAATCAATATACTCAACTTTTTTGAGACGCACTATTGCAAGTATGTACATACAGCAGGGAAAATAAGTATTGAACACATCAACATTTTTTTCATTAAACATATTTCTGATGGAGCCATTGACCTGAGATTTTCACCAGATATCAGTAACGACCCAAGTAATCCATACATATATAGAAATCAAGGCAACTGTGTTCACAAAACAAGTTATATTTAATAAAGTGGAATAACACAGGGAATAAGTATTGAACATGCTTGGTGAAATTCATTTAATATTAGTAGAAAAGCCTTTGTTGGTAATATCAGCTTCCAGATGCCTCCTGTATGGAGAAAGTAGGCACATGCATTGCTCAGGAGTGATTTTAGCCCATTCTTCCACACATATTGTCTTCAAATCTTGATGGTTCCGTGAGTGCTTTCTATGAACGCTGATCTTCAGTTTGTTCCATAGATTTTCAATTGGATTCAGGTCAAGTGACTGACTGGGCCATTCTAGCAGCTTTATTTTCCTTCTTTGGAGCCAGCTGAGTTTTCTTTGCTGTGTGTTTGGGATCATTGTCTTGCTGAAATGTCCCCCCTCATTTCATCTTCAGCATCTTGATAGATCGGCAGCAGTTTCTTATCAAGGATGTCTCTGTACATGTGTTCATTCATCTTTCCTTCAATTATATGAAGTCAGCCTGCACCTTGTGCTGAAAAACACCCCCACACCATGATGCTCTCACCTCAAAACTTCACTGTTGGTATGGTGTTTTTGGGCTGATGTACAGTCCCATTTCTCCTCCAAACATGCTGTGTGTTGTGGCATCCAAAAAGTTCAATTTTGGTCTCATCTGATAAGAATATATTCCATCCATCCATCTTCTACCGCTTTTCCGGAGGTCCGGGTCGCGGAGGCAGCAGCTCAAGCAGAGAAGCCTAGACCTCCCTCTCCCCAGCCACCTGCTCCAGCTCTTCAGAGAGGATACCAAGGCGTTCCCAGACCAGCTGGGAGACATAGTCTCTCCACCGAGTCCTGGGTCTGCCCCGGGGTCTCCTCCCAGTGGGACGTGCCCGAAACACCTCAAGTGGGAGGCATCCAGGAGGCATCCTAATCAGATGCCCATACCACCTCAACTAACTCCTTTCAATGTGGAGGAGCAGCGGTTCTACTCTGAGCCTCTCCCGGATGACTGAGCTACTCACCCTATCTCTGAGGGTGAGTCCAGCAATCCTACGGAGAAAGCTCATTTCAGCCGCTTGTACCCGCAATCTCGTTCTTTTGGTCATTACCTAAAGCTCGTGACCATAGGTGAGAGCAGGAACATAGATTGACTGGTAAATCAACAGCTTTGCCTTAGAACTAAGCTCCCTCTTCACCACAACAGACCAGTACAACGTCCGCATCACTGCAGATGCTGCTCCGATCCATCTGTCAATCTCTCGCTCCATTCTCCCCTCACTCCTGAATAAGACCCCAAGATACTTAAACTCCTCCACTTGGGGCAGGAGCCTGTCCCCAACCCAGAGAGAACAATCCACCTTTTTCCGGCTGAGGACCATGGACTCGGACTTGGAGGTGCTGATTCTCATCCCAGCTGCTTCACACTCAGTGGCAAACCGTCCCAGCAAGAGCTGTAGGTCATTGCTGGATGAAGCCAACAGGACAACATCATCTGCAAACAACAGAGATGAGATCCTGTGGTCACCAAGCATGACACCCTCCATTCCCTGGCTGTGCCTAGAAATTCTGTCCATAAAAATTATGAACAGGATCAGTGACAAAGGGCAGCCCTGGTGGAGTCCAACTCTCATCGGGAATGAGTCTGACCGAGTGTTGGCAATACGAACCAAACTCTCACAACAGTCATACAGAGACCAAATATGTATCTCGTAACAACAAGCCCGATACCCCATAGTCCTGAAGCACCCCCCTCAAAAAACCACAAGGGACGCGGTTGAATGCCTTCTCCAGGTCCACAAAACACATGTAAACTGGTTGGGCAAACTCCCACAAACCCTCGAGAATTCTCGAGAGGGTAAAGAGCCGGTCTGATGTGTCATGGCCAGGACGAAAACCACATTGCTCCTCCTGAATCCGAAGTTTGACCAATGGCCAGACTGTCCTCTCCAGTACCTCGGCATAGACCTTCCCAGGGAGGCTGAGGAGTGTGATCCCTCTAAAGTTGGAGCACACCCTCTGGTCCCCTTTTATGAAGAGAGGAACCACCACCCCGGTTTGCCATGCCAAAGGTACTGCCCCGGACCTCCACGCAATGTTGCAGAGGTGTGTCAACCATGACAGCCCTACAACATCCAGGGCCTTGAGGTACTCAGGGTGAATCTCGTCCACCCCCAGGGCCCGGCCACAAAGGAGATTTTTAACCACCTTGGTGACCTCAGCCCCTGTGATAGGTGAGTCATCCCCTTGTCCACAAGCCCTGCTTCCTCTATGGAAGGCGTATCAGTGGGATTGAGGAGATCCTCAAAGTATTCCTTCCACCGCCCGATGATATCCCCAGTCGAAGTCAACAGCGCCCCATCCGCACCATACACAGTGTGGACAGGGAGCTGCTTTCCCCTCCTGAGCCACCAGACAAGAATGTATTCTCCCAGGAAATCTCTTTACTGGCTTGCCCAAAAGTTGTGCAGCAAACTTTAAACGAGCTTCAGCATGCTTTTTCTTCAGCAATGGAGTCTTACGAGGTGAGCAGGCATAGAACCAATGTTGGTTGAGTGCATTACTTATTGTTTTCTTTGAAACAGCAGTACCTGCTAACTCCAGGTCTTTCTGGAGCTCTCCACGAGTGGTCTTTGGCTCTTGGATAACTCTGATAATTCTTTTCACTCCTCTCTCAGAAATCTTGCGAGGAGCTCCTGATCGTTGCCAGTTTATGGTAAAATTATGTTCTTTCCATGTCCAAATGGAAAGTGCTCCAACAATGTTCACTGGAACATTCAGCAGTTTAGAAATGCACCTGTAACCAATGTCATCATTATGTTTTGCAACAATAAGGTTGTGAATGTCTAGAGAGAGCTCTTTGCTTCTACCCATCATGAGTTCTTTATGGTGTGTTCAATACGTATTTTCCCTGCTGTAGAATGAGAAGCAACATCAGGGTAGGTTCATCCAGCAGAAATAAGCTACTCTATCATTGATAGTCTGGTTATGTATGTATGTACAAGCATTGGCTAAAAAAATTGTTATAGCATGTTACAAAACCATAAAATGCTCACTGTTGATCATTTTTCATTTATTTGTAGCTGCTTCTGATGAGCAGATCTATGTACTCTTGATTTAAGAGCAGTCCAGTTTCGATATGGTTACATCCTTATTGAATTCTCTATTCTCCAAGCAACAACTGTGGTCATGATGTATTTTCGGTTCAGTGAATTTAAACTCGACTCTTTCTATATGAAGAGTTCGTTTGCAAAAACCAATAAACGCCACTTCCAAATAAATTTCCCTCTGTACAACAAACAGCTGTTCACATTACGTACTGATAGAAGTTCAAATTGTTTTTTTTTTCTAAAAATCCACTATATCCGCTGTTATATACACTACGAAGTTCATGGTTTTTTTTTTTTCAAAAGCCGATAAACACTGGGACCCTGTTTTTACAAAACCACATAATGTCACGCCGCGCCATTCATCAGCGGCGCCACCTGCTCACGCACCTGCTACTCGTCAGCGGCGAAGGATAAAAGCCGCCTCGCCCTGAGCGTCGGCCTGAAGCCGTAGACTTCGTTTCCTTTGCATGGACTTCTACCACATTCTCTTCAGCATCCTCTTTACCGGTAAGAAGTTCACTTACCTCATCTCTCCAGTCTGCTCCCCTGTGCACAGGTGGATTCCTCGGCGGCGGACAATCCCGTCCCTCGTCTCTCCTCGCTGCTGCACCGAGCCCTGCAGGTGGCTGTCTCCCGGGCTTCCATCCTTGAAGCGCCAGTCATCTGCCCAAACAAGTAAGCTTCTCTCCCTCGCCTATTCTCCTCCCGTGTTGGTGGGTGCTCATCACCCTGTGTCTGATTTCTCCCATAGGGTTGCCGGCTGAACGGTCTCCTGCCTCTGGGTCCGAAGCAGACGCCCCCACCAACACATTAACATTCTGCAGACACGCACCCAAACATCCCTGTTGTTAATAAACAGTTTGAACTACTCTGAGCCTGTGTGTGTGCGTCTCCTGAGCCGAACGTTATGTCAGTACGGCTTCAGCAGAGCGGCTCGGCGGACGGCGGGCTCGCACACCGGTTTACCATCCTCGAGGCTCGGGTGGATCAGATTGTTTATCAGCAACAGGTGGTTCTTAACCAATTATTAGAACTGACTAACCGATTGAACCGCTTGGACCCCCAACAGCCGTTCCTCCCGACTCGCCAGGGTGGCGCGGCTCCTGCTGTTCCAGCGGCCGTCCAGCCGGCTCCAGTGGCACCGGTTCGGCTCACGCCGATTCCGACCCCCGCCCGCTTTAGCGGTAAGCTCGGCGGAGCGCGGGGGTTTATTATGCAGTGTGAGTCCGTGTTCCACCGTGTGCCCGGAGATTTTCCCTCGGATCACAGCCGAATTGGTTACATAGGGAATCTTCTGGAGGGGCGTGCGTTAACTTGGACCTACGCCGTAATGGCGAGGCCCAGTTATGCCACCCTCACCTATGACCAATTCGTGAGGCGCTTTCTGGAGGTCTTTGACCACTCACAAACCGAAACGGTCCAGGTCGATCGGCTTCTCGCTCTCCAGCAGGGAAGCCGGTCGGCAGCGGACTACGCGGTCGACTTCCGGGTAGCGGCGGAGGAATTGGGCTGGGAGGAACGCTCCCTCTGTGGCCTGTTCCTCCGCAGCCTCAATAGTGATCTGAGGGATGAACTGGCTGGTCGGGATATCCCTGGGACGCTAGCGGAGCTGACGTCCTTAGCGATAAGTTTGGATAACAGGCTGCGCGAGCGCACCTCGGGGCGGAGGTCTTCTTCTTCTCGCCCTCGTGGAGCCTCGCCGCACCTGTTCCAAGCTCGCCCCCTGGCGGCGCCGCCAGCATCGCGCCCCGAGGAGTCGGAGCCGATGGTGACGGGCTGGACTAAACTTTCCCCTGTGGAGAAACAACGCCGCCGTGAGTTGGGCCTCTGCATGTATTGCGGAGGCGACCAACACACCGTGGAGTGTTGCCCACGGAAAGCCAGTCGGTGGGGTCCGCGAGTCACTGTTGGAAGCCTCGCGGATGTCAATCGGTTAGGATCACTGACTCAATTGAAGCTGCCCATCCGTTTCTGCCATAACCCTACTGGGCACCTCACCCACGCACTGGTGGATTCGGGCGCAGAAGGCAGCTTCATTTCACAAAGCCTGGCAACCCGATTGGGCATCCGCTGCCAGGCACTCAATACTCCCATCTCCCTAATCCACCTCTCCCGTGCCACCCTCGGGAGAGTGACACATCAAACTGTTCCCCTACCGGTCATCATCTCGGGAAACCACCGGGAGGAAATGACCTTTTACGTCCTTCCCAACTCTGTGTCGCCCGTCATCCTGGGGTATCCCTGGCTCCGCCTTCACAATCCGGTCCTGGATTGGAAATCAGCTGGGATCTCGGCATGGAGTACGTTCTGTATGGGCACCTGCCTTCAGTCCGCTGCCTGCTCTCCGTCCGCTCCTCCCCCTGCGACGGACGCTGCACCCCCGGACCTGTCTCTGGTGCCCCCAGAATTTCACGACCTGGGTATGGTGTTCAGCAAAGCGAAAGCTATGTCTCTTCCCCCTCATCGGCCCTATGACTGCGCCATCAACCTCCGCCAGGGGGCTCCCTTACCTTCTGGTCGCCTTTATAGCCTGTCTGCGCCGGAGAAGGAGACGATGAACGCCTACCTGAAGGAATCTTTAAGTGCTGGGATTATCCGCCCATCATCGTCACCCGTGGGGGCAGGGTTCTTCTTCGTGGGGAAAAAGGATGGGTCCCTCCGCCCTTGTATCGACTACCGGGCCCTCAATAATATCACGGAGAAGGACCGTTACACCCTGCCTCTCATGGACACTGCTTTCCACTCCCTCCAGGGGGCGACCTGGTTCACCAAGCTGGACCTACGCAGCGCTTACCACCTCGTCCGGATCCGGGAGGGAGATGAGTGGAAAACGGCCTTCCGTACCCCGAACGGCCACTTTGAATATCTGGTGATGCCGTTCGGGTTGACCAACGCTCCTGCAGTCTTCCAGCGCCTCATAAATGACGTCCTCCGGGACTTCATTGGCCTTTTTGTGTTCGTCTACCTGGACGATATTCTCATCTTCTCCAAGTCCAGGGATGAGCACCAGGTCCACGTGAGGCGGGTCCTCCAAAGGCTGCTGGAGAACCGTCTGTACGTTAAGGCAGAAAAGTGTGAATTTTACGCCAGGAGCACGTCCTTCCTGGGGTTCATCATCGCCCACGATAGGGTGCTCCCCGACCCAGAGAAGGTAAAGGCGGTGGTGGAATGGCCCACACCTGCATCCCGGAAACAGGTGCAGCAATTTGTTGGCTTCGCCAATTTCTACCGCCGCTTTGTCCCCAACTTCAGTGCCATCGTGGGACCACTGACCCGCCTCACGTCCCCGAAGGTCCCGTTCCGGTGGACCGAAGAGGTCGCTGCCGCCTTTGAGGCGCTGAAGGCGGAATTCTCCTCCTCCCGGGTCCTTCGCCAGGTCGACCCCGCGCTGCAGTGCATTGTAGAGGTAGACGCCTCGGACACGGGAGTGGGAGCAGTGCTGTCCCAGCGGTCACCGGACGATGGCGCCAAGCGACCGTGCGCCTTCTTCTCCCGGCGCTTGTCCCCGGCGGAGAGAAACTACGATGTGGGGGACAGAGAGCTCTTGGCCATCAAGCTCGCCCTGCAGGAGTGGCGCCACTGGTTGGAGGGGGCAAGCCTGCCGTTTGTGGTCCTCACGGACCACAAGAACTTGGAATACTTACGATCTGCCAAGCGCCTGAACGCCCGCCAGGCGCGCTGGTCCCTGTTCTTCGCCAGGTTCCAATTTTCCATCACCTTCAGGCCTGGCTCTAAGAACGTCCTGCCTGACGCCCTCTCCAGGCAGTTCGCCCCCGTGGAGTCGGAGGAGGCGCCCCACTCCATCCTGCCCAGGTCGTGCGTCGTGGGAGCCATCTCGTGGGACATTGAGAGCAAGATCCGGAAGGCACAGCAGGTGGAACCTGACCCTGGCGGCGGACCGGAGGGGAGGCTGTTCGTGCCATCCGCGGTCCGAGGAGAGGTCATCCACTGGCTCCACACCTCCAAGCTCACCTGTCACCCTGGCACCTCCCGGATGATAGATCTCCTCCAACGGTCCTTTTGGTGGCCAGGCCTGCGGAGGGATGCAGCCCGCTACGCCCGGGCTTGCCCAATCTGTGCCACCTGCAAATCGGGAAATGCCCCTCCAGCGGGTCTGCTCCAGCCCCTGCCCGTCCCTGGCAGGCCCTGGTCGCACATCGCTCTGGATTTCGTCACCGGACTCCCCATCTCCAACTCCTATGACACCATCCTGACCATCGTGGACCGCTTCTCCAAGGCCGTGCACTTCATCCCCCTGCGAGGCCTCCCTACTGCCCTGGAGACGGCCGACCTCCTCGTCCAACACGTGGTCAGGCTGCATGGGATTCCGGTGGACGTGGTCTCGGACCGGGGCCCCCAGTTTTCATCTGAGGTTTGGAGGTCATTCTGCAACGCCATCGGAGCCAAGGTGAGCCTCTCCTCCGGCCATCACCCCCAATCCAACGGGCAGTGTGAGAGGACCAACCAGGAGCTGGAGGCTGCGCTCCGCTGTGTGTCCAGATCCAAACCCGCGTCCTGGAGCAACCATCTTGCCTGGGTTGAATATGCCCACAACACCGCTCGCTCTTCTGCTACAGGGATGTCCCCCTTCAAAGCGTCCCTGGGTTACGACCCCCCGCTGTTTCCGGAGCAGGAGAGTGAGGTAACTGTCCCGTCAGTTAGGGCCCATCTCAGGCAGTTCCGCTCCACCTGGGCTGCCGCGCGCCATGCGCTATTACGCACAGCGGAGCGCAACAGGACTGTGGCGGACCGGCGTAGGAGACCTGCCCCGGCGTACAGAGTTGGGCAGCTTGTTTACATTTCCACCCAGGACGTCACTCTAAAAGGCGAGAGGAGAAAGCTGGCACAGCGCTTCATGGGTCCCTACCCCATCACCCGGATCATCAACCCGGTGGCTGTGCGCGTGGCTATTCCCCCCTCCCTCCGCATTCATCCTACTTTCCACGTGTCGAAGGTGAAACTGGCGGTTTCTGACCCCCTTTGCCCTCCTCCTGCAGCGCAACCCGCGCCCCGGATGATTGGTGGCCATCCGGCCTGGTCCGCTTCCTCCATCCTGGACTCCCGGCGCCGGGGTCGTGGGTTGCAATACTTGGTGGACTGGGAGGGCTATGGGCCCGAGCATCGACAGTGGGTGCCCCCGTCGTTTGTGTTGGACCCATCGCTCATCGCGGACTTCCACCGAGCGCACCCGGATAAGCCATCGCCAGGAGGCGCTGCTAGAGGGGGGAGTACTGTCACGCCGCGCCATTCATCAGCGGCGCCACCTGCTCACGCACCTGCTACTCGTCAGCGGCGAAGGATAAAAGCCGCCTCGCCCTGAGCGTCGGCCTGAAGCCGTAGACTTCGTTTCCTTTGCATGGACTTCTACCACATTCTCTTCAGCATCCTCTTTACCGGTAAGAAGTTCACTTACCTCATCTCTCCAGTCTGCTCCCCTGTGCACAGGTGGATTCCTCGGCGGCGGACAATCCCGTCCCTCGTCTCTCCTCGCTGCTGCACCGAGCCCTGCAGGTGGCTGTCTCCCGGGCTTCCATCCTTGAAGCGCCAGTCATCTGCCCAAACAAGTAAGCTTCTCTCCCTCGCCTATTCTCCTCCCGTGTTGGTGGGTGCTCATCACCCTGTGTCTGATTTCTCCCATAGGGTTGCCGGCTGAACGGTCTCCTGCCTCTGGGTCCGAAGCAGACGCCCCCACCAACACATTAACATTCTGCAGACACGCACCCAAACATCCCTGTTGTTAATAAACAGTTTGAACTACTCTGAGCCTGTGTGTGTGCGTCTCCTGAGCCGAACGTTATGTCACATAACTCCACACACGACAAATCAGCGTTTGGTATTTGGGTGATGTGACTCAATGGCGCAGCGAGGATCAGCCAATCACGTGTCTAGATGCTGAGACCAGCCAATCATGTGTCTATCTGCTGCAGCAGCGTTCTGCAGAGGCCCCTACTTGGGTCTGCTCGCTTTGCATGAATTCCCTGTCAGCTTTTTTTTTTTTTTTTTTTTTTTTTTTTTTTTTACAATTTTGTTGCATTTTATGTCAAATATGGATAATTTTGATTAAGCAGATGAACCAGTCATGCGTTCACCAGACAAACTAGCATGGTTTTCGGGACATGTCTGTTTTGGCAAAAGTATGTGTTGTGGACTTATCTGTTTTTGAACTCAAACTGCCAAAAAATAACAATGAGTTGATGTTCAAGTTTTTGCTTTATTATGTCTGAGATACTCATATTTCAAGTGACCATGTCTTAGAAGCTGAATTGGAAATACTATCACATATAAACTAACAGATGAAAAAGTTGTTTCTCATTATGAAACCAATTGGACTTACCTGTTTTTGCAAACGAACTCTTCATATATTTAGAAGATCAAACCTTGAATTTTTGCCATAGTTCACACACAGAGACCATTACAGTACTCCGCCCCTCAATGGACGCCTCCTGGCATAACCCTGGACTTGTCAGGATGTTGCTGGTGAAAGGTGTTGATAAGGGAATCATCCATGATGAAGGACCTGGGGATCCATGATCTCGTCTCAGGTCCATACCCCTCCCAGTCAACCAGGTGCTGGATACCGCGCACCTGGCGATGAGCATCAGTGATGCAGGTGATGGCATAAACAAGGCCTCCGTCAACCATCTTGGGTGGTGGTGAGGGTTTGGATGGTGGGTAGAGGGAGCTGGCAAAAACTGGTTTGACCTGGGAGACATGAAATATGGAAGGAAGGAGGGAGGCTGAGCCAAACAGAGGCAGGGATCACAATGGTAGAGATGCAGAAGGGACGCACAAAACGAGGAGTCAGTTTCTTGCTATCAGTTTTGAGTGGAAAGTGTTTGGTGGAGAGCCATACCTTGTCACCCACTGAATAGGCGGGGGCAGGTGTCCTCCTCCAGTTGGCCTGCTTGGTGTTTTGCTCCCTCGGCCTGAGCAGTGCTGCCTTGGTGTCTCTCCAAAAATGGCAACACCTGGCCATGTGGTCGGCAACGCTGGGTACGGCGATTTCATCCTTTGTGATGGACAGGAGGAGAGGGTTATACCCCAAGGATGCCTCAAAAGGGAAACACCAGTGGCCACAGATATGGCAGTGTTATGGGCGTACCCCAACCAGGGTAGATAGGTACTCCATGATGCATGGTCAGAGGTCGTGACGCATTGTAGAAATGCTTCCAGCTCTTTGTTGGCTCTGCCACACTGCCCGTTGGACTGGGGGTGGTAGCCTGATGCCAAGCTGACTGTGGCCCCGATGGACTTGCAGAAAGCGTGCCAGACCTGCAACACAAACTGAGGGCCACGAGCCGAGACAATGTCACTCAGAATATCGTGCAGTCTGATGATGTGGGTGGTGAGCAGGTTGGCTGTCTCCAAAGCAGATGGTAATTTGCATAGGGGGATGAAGTGAGCAGCTTTAGAGAACCTGTCCACAATAGTGAGGATAAAGGTGTAACCCTGGGACAACAGCAGACTGGTGACAAAGTCCAACGTGATGTGGGACCAACGGCAACTGGGAGGGGGGGGGGGGTGCGAGACTTGCCTGCAGCACACTGGGGGCATACCTTGATGTACTCCCACACATAGTGATGCATGGACGGCCACCAGAAGATGCGACGAAGGGTAAAGAGGGTCTTGGCGACTTCTGGGTGGCAGGAGAGTTTTGCCGCATGCATCCAGTGACTAACCTCCCCCTTAACTGCAGTGGGAACAAAAAACCGGCGTCCCCCAGGGTTTGGGTCGGAAGCCTGAGCTTCTTTAACCTTGCGCTCGATCTCCCACGTAAGGGCCCCTACGACAACAGAGCCCGGGATGATGGTGTCCTCCTCAAGGGTCGTGGACTCTGGAGCAAACTGCCGGGGGAGAGCATCGGGTTTGGTGTTCTTAGACGCTGGCCTGTAGGTGATAGAGAAGTTGAAGCGGCTGAAGAGTAACACCCATCTGGCCTGGCGGGAGTTCAGCTGTTTGGCTGTCTTGATGTATTTTAAGTTTTTACAGTCGGTCACAATCAAAAATGGCTGGGCCTGCCCTTCCGGCCAGTGCCGTCATTCCTGTAGCGCCAACTCGACAACCAGCAGCTCTCAGTCACTGATTGCGTAGTTCTTCCTAGCCAGGGAGAGGCGCCGAGCGAAGAACGTGCATGGGTGGACCTTATGATCAGTGACCGGGCGCTGTGACAGGACAGCCCCTACCCCAACGTCTGAGGCATCCACCTCCACAATAAATCGACGTGCTGGGTCAGGCTGAGTGCATTGTAAACTTTGCTTTGAGAAAGGAGAATGCAGAGCTGACTTTGTCAGACCGAATAAAGGGGACCTTGTTGGAGGTTAGCTTGGTCAGAGGGGGGACAACGGAGCTGTAATTGTGGATGAATTTCCGGTAAAAGTTTTGTTTGCTTGTTTGTTTTTTTGATTTTGTATACTTTAGTGATCCCCAGAGGGGAAATTCAGGGCATCCACCTGGATGGATGAAGCAGCCACAGTACAGCGCTATCCCTTCACCATTCACACATACATTCACACCTAGGGCCACTTTAGAGTCTCCAATTAACGTAACCTGAATGTTTTTGGCCTGTGGGAGGAAACCGGAGAAATCCCGGAGTAAACCTACGCAGACACAGGGAGAACATGCAAACTCCACGCAGATCACGGTTGGTCAGGGGCTGGGAACGAACCCGGGATCCCATGGCCAAGGGTGAGTTGCTGTGCTGCCACAATGCTAACCACTGTGCCAAGTTGACGAAGCCCAGAAACTGCTGAAGCTGTTTTCTGGATGAGTGTTTTGGCCAATCATTGACAGCCTGGATCTTTTTTGGGCTGGAACACTGCAGGGGCATTGGTAAGGCCAAAGGGCATGACCAAATACTCGAAATATCCATTAGGAGTATGCAACCCTGTCTTCCATTCATCCCCCTCCCGGATCCGAACCAGATGGTATGTGTTTCTGAGGTCCAGCCTGGTGTAGATGGTGGAACTCTGAAGTTGATCAAAGGTAGAGGTAATAAGAGGCAGTGTGTATTTGTCTTTGACCGTAATATTAATCTCCCTGAATTTGATGCATGGCCAGAGTGACCATCCTTCTTACCAACAAAGAACAACCCTGCCCCAACAGCAGATGATGAAGGGCGGATGATACCAGCGCTCAGAGATTCTTTAATGTATTTATCCATGGCCTCCCTCTCAGGGGCTGACAGGCTATATAGCCGGCTGGAAGGTAATCGCGCCCCCTGTTGGAGCTCGATAGCACAGTCATAGGGTCAGTGAGGAGGAAGGAACAATGCTTTGGTTTTACTGAAAATTGGCACCAGATCATGGTAGATGGAGGGTACACTGGTTAAATCAGGGAGCTTGGCAGTGGGGGGAAGAGTGGGAATGTGTGGGAAACAGGTAGCTGACTGGAGACAGGCAGACATGCAAAGTGGTCTCCAGGCACTGATAGACCCTCTCCCACATCTATAGTTGGATTGTGGAGTTTTAACCATGGATAGCCAAGAACTATGGGTGAAGTGGAAACAGGGAGGACAAAAAATTCTAGGTCCTCACAATGATTCCCTGAGGATAACATGGCTATGGGCACAGTTTGCTTAGAGACCTGAGACGTGGGTTGGCCAGACAGGGCGACTGCGCTTATAGGATGCTGAAGACTTTTGCAGGGGATTTTCAATCGGGTTATCAGGCTCTCAGAAATAAAGTTTTGCTCTGCCCCAGAATCAGTCAGAGCTAATTTAACATGTTCGGTGTGATCGAGCAACAGTTGTATGGATAAAGTGAAGCATGTACACGGGGATCCGGATGCATTGCCTGCTAGTCCCCCTACAATGACTAGTGGGCAGTGCCCTCCCGTCGCAGGACATTGTGTAGCCAAGTGACCCGCTTGCCCACAATAGAAACAACCCCGCCTCGCCACATTGCTGCCGTTTGGCTTGGGGAAGCTTTAGCCGACCCATGGTCATAGGTTCTGGTGTGCTGGGTGGGGAGGGAGCTGTAGGCGGGGTGGAAAAGAGTGAGCTAGGGGCTGAGGGCTGGACCGTCAGTCCCTCGAGCACTGTCATAGCCTATTGTCTAGTTTAATGATGAGGGATATGAGCGCATCGAGGGACTCAGGTTCCTCCCAAAGGCAGGCAAGCTCATTGCAGAGAGTGGAGTTAAGGCTGTGGGTGAATGCTGAACATAGTTCAACTTTATTTATATAGCACCATTTCACAACAACAGTCATTTCATAGCACTTTCAACTGTAGGGGAAACCCCAACAATTGCAGAAAGACCCCAGCAATCAGGTGATCCCCTGCGAGCAAGCACTTGGCAATGGTGGAGAGAAAAAAAACTCCCTTTTAACAGGAAGAAACCTGCAGCAGAACCAGGCTCAGGGAGGGGCAGTCATCTGATGTGACTGGCTGGGGCGTGAGGGGATAGAGAAGAAGTAGAAAAGAACAGACATGTAGAGAGCAAACAGCACGACGGAGACTCAATTTATAGGAGAAAACAAACAGATGTTCATGACCAGCAAAAATATTTCATTGAGAGTGAAGAAAGGAGTGAAGCCCAGTGCATTGTTGGAGGTCCCCCGGCTGTCTAAACCTATTAGCAGCATTACTAAAGGAGGGTTCAGGGGCACCTGATCCTAGCCTGACTATAGGTTATGTCAAAAAGGAAGATTTTAACCCTATTCTTAAAAACCGAGATAGAGTCTGACTCCTGAATTCAGATTGGCAGCTGGATCCAAAGGAGAGGAGCTTGATAACTGAAGGCTCTGCCTCCCATTGTACTTTTGGAGGTTAGGCATTACAAGTAATCCTGCATTTTGGGAGCGTAGTGCTCTGTTAGGATGATAGGGTAGTATCAGATTTTTTAAATAAAAAGGGGCCTGATTATTTAGAGCTTGTAAGTGAGAAGAAGGATTTTAAACTTAATTCAAAATTCTATGGGAAGCCAGTGAAGGGAGGCCAGAACCGGAAAGATGAGATTTGTCTTTTGCGTACCTGTTAAAACTCTTGCTGCAGCATTTTGGATCAGCTGAAGACTTTTTAAAGATGTTTTAGGACAGCCTGACAATAAAGAGTTACAATAGTCTAATCTAGAGCTAACAAAAGCGTGGATTAGTTTCTCAGCATCACTGAGACAAGATGCTCCTAATCTTGGCAATATTATTCGAATGATAGAAGACAGCCTTAGAAACAAGGTTAATATGAGAATTAAAGAACAGATGTTGATCAAAAATAACTCCAAGGTTCCTCACAGAACTATTCAGAGAAAGAGTAACCGCATCCAAACTAAGAGTTTGATTTGGAAAGGTATTTCTAAGGTTTTTTGGACCAACTAGAATGGCTTCAGTCTTATCTGAATTTAGTAGCAAGAAATTACAAGTCATCCAGGCTTTGATTTCCTGAAGACAAGCCTCTAATTTGGCTAACTGATAACTGTCATCTGGCTTCATTGACAGGTATAATTGTGTGTCATCTGCATAACAATGAAAATGTATGCAATGCTTTCTAATAATGTTGCCTCATGGAACCATATATAAACTAAAAAGAATAGGGCCTAGCACAGATCCCTGTGGAACTCCGTGACTGAGCTTTGAGTTGGAAAGAAACTCAATATTGACATGAACAAACTGGAACCTATCATATAAATAAGATTTAAACCACTGTAACGAAGTTCTATTAAGTCCAACAAGGTGTTCTAGTCTATCAAGTAAAATATTACGATCGATAGTATCAAAAGCTGCACTAAGGTCTCAAAGGACAAGTACAGAAACAAGTCCATTATCAGATGCAATAAGGAGGTTATTAGGGACCTTCACTAAAGCTGTTTCAGTACTATGATGGATTCTAAACCCAGATTGAAACTCTTCAAATAAACCATTTCCCTGCAAGTGGTCAAATTGTTGCGTAGCAACAACTGTAAGATTTTTTAAATGAAAGGCAGAGTAGAGATTGATCTATAGTTAGCTAAAATTCCTAGATCCAGCATTGGCTTTTTAAGTAAGGGTTTAATTACATTAGTTTTAAAGGCCTGCAGTACATGGCCTAATGTTAATGAAGAATTGATTATTTGAAGAATAGAGCTACCAATAAATGGGAAGCCTTCTTTAAATAACCTGGTAGGAATAGGGTCTAAAAGACAAGTTGAAGGCTTGGATGAGGAAATTATTTGATCCAACTCTAAATGGTCAATTGGAGTAAACTGATCCAAACAGATGTCAATTGAAAGAGTTGTAGTAGTTACTGTAATTAATGGTGGGAAGGATCTGACTGATTTTATCTCTGATAGATAAAATTTTATTATTGAAGAATTTCATAAAGTCCTGACTAGTAAGCTCTAAGGGAATGCTAGGTTTGAGTCCTGACTCTGTCAGCCCGGCTACAGTGTTGGAAAGAAACCTGGGATTATTCTTGTTCTCTTCTATTAATGCAGAATAATAACTTGTTCTAGCTTTCCTGAGAGATTTTTTATAAATTAGAAGTTGATTTCTCCAAGCTAAATAGATTTCATCTAAATTAGTGGAGCGCCATTTTTTTCTAATTGATGAGTCTTCTGTTTTAAGCTACGAGTTTCTGTGTTGAACCAAGGAGTCAGAAATCTGATTAGACTTTTTCTTTTTTAAAGGGGCCACCATGTCTAGAGTCTGATGCAGAGAAGCTGTAACACTATTTACCATGCTATCAGTTACAGACGGAGCAAGCTCTCCATAGCTTATCTCCGTTGTGTTGACACATGGCATTGAGGAAACAATCTGCTTAAATTTGGTAACAGCATCATCTGAGAGACATCTACTATAGTAATATGTTTCTTTAGGAGCCAAATAGTCAGAAATAGTAAGATCAGAAGTTTATAGATAATGGTCTGACAGTACAGTGGAGACACTTCCAGATTTTCTATTTCTGTGCCATATGTCAGAACAAAGTCCAACATGTAGTGGAGATAATGAGTAGAATTTCCTACTTTCTGAGAAAACCCCATCAAGTCTAATATTGAATTAAATGTCATATTAAGGCAATCACTATCTACATCTACATGTATATTAAAGTCCCCTACTATAATTATTCTATCCAATTTCAGCACTAAGTCCGCTAAGAACTCAGCAAATTTGGATAAAATCTCTGAGTAGGCTGAGGAAGGACGATAAACGATGGCAAATAAAACTGGGTTTAACCTAAAATTGCTAACATGCCCAATACTGAGGACCAGGCCCTCAAAGGAATTATAACATGTTTTTTTCTTTACATTAACTAGTAATTTGGAATGGTAAATTGTTGCTACTCCTCTTCCATGACCAGAACTTTTGGGATTGTGACAGTTTAAGTAACCAGAGAGAGTTGATTCATTTAAACCAACATAATCCTCTTGCCCTAATCAAGTCTCTGTAAGGGATGTTAAATCAATCTGCTGATCAGTTAACAGATCATGGACTAGCAGAGACTTGGGAGTTAGAGACTTAATGCTTAACAAATCACATTTAATTTTTAGATTATGCAAAGGAACAGAGGCCAAGTCATTAAATTTAGAGGCTTCATGTTTAATTTGAGTTTTACCAGCTTTTTGTTTAATCACTTTGGGATGCTTATACATTATATTTTTATTAACTTTGGAGGGAGCAGACAATGATTCTCTGATAGGGAAGACAGGGGCTAAACTGAGGAGTGGCGGATGAAGAGGAGCTGCAGAGAGGCATGTAAGACTGCGACTCTGCTTCCTGGTCCCAACTCTGAGTTGTCAAGATTTTGGAAATTTGGATAAAAATGATGCCAGATTGTTTGATAAATAAGATGCACCATTCAAAGTGGGATGGATGCCGTCTCGCCTAATAAGACCAGGTTTTCCACAAAATGAGCTCCAATTGTCTATGTAGCCCACATCGTTTGCAGGACACCACACAGACAGCCAGCGGTTGAAGGATGACAAGCAGCTAAACATGTCATCACTGGTCAGGTTGGGGAGGGGCCCAGAGAATACTAAAGAGGCAGACATCATCTTTGCAAAGTTACACACCGATACCATACTAAGTTTTGTAACTTCCGACTGCTGGAGTCGGCTGTCGTTAATGCTGTTGTGGATAACAGTTGTGGAGTATTTACAGTTACCTTTAGCCAGCATTTTCAAATTTGACTCGATGTCGCCTGCTCTGGCCCCAGGAATGCATTTGACTATGGCCATTGGAGTCTCTAGGTTCACGTTTCTGACTATAGAGGCACCAATGATCAGAATTTTTTCCGCAGCGGGTGTGTCGCTGAGCGGGGAATAGCGATCAGAAACATAAACAGGTTGGTGGTGAACCAGGGGCTTGCGGCTATGCCTCCTTCTCACCGTCACCCACCCGTTCTCTCCTGGCTGCTCAGGAGAGGTGGCTGCCTGGGAACGGCTAGCAGGTCCTATGCTACGGAGCTCCGCTGCAGCTAAGGAGAGATCGTCATTATTAACTGGTGCTGACGGTGTTACAATGCAGCGGAGCAGGGATTCCAAATCACACAACCTTGCCTCAAGCACCTCGAAAAGGCAACGTTTATTACATTTATCATTATCACTAAAAAAGGCAGAGGTGTAGCTAAACATCTGACACAGAGCACACCAGAGGAGAAGGGGAAAGAGAGCTAGTAGCCATAGCTACTGACTAACCCGAAGCAAACACAAACACAGATGAAAGGTGAACAGAAGTTTAAATAGGGTGATTTGGTGACACTGAGTGCACACACAGGTGCAAGAGGCTTGTTAAACACCAGTGACAGGTGACAGTAGATGGAAAAAAGTGATTAAAATGCAATTAAAGGCAATAATCCTCAGGACAGTGAGGAGAGCTAAGCACAAAGCAAACCACACCAGCAGCCAGCAACACAGGAAGTGACGATATGTTACCACAGGAACAGTACAAGAGAGTGCGATGTCATTCCAGTCTGTGGAGGCCGCGAGAACCCGGAGATCAGTGGAATGCTCGGCTGCTGATCTAGCCCCCTGGCAAATAGTCATGAGTCGAGAGGACACCATACCCTCCCCCTCGGAATGACCAAACACATGGGTAAACTCTTCTGTAAAACAGTTATAGGTGTATATGTTATAATTTGGCCCCTGGACAATAGCTTGGGCCCATGAAAGAGCACGCTCGTCGAGTAACCCCGTAAGATAAGCAATCCAATTGTGGTTGGAGGGAAAATCACCTGGGATGCGGTCAAACACAAGCTGGTATTGCAAGAGGAACCCACTGGCACCCCCCCAACCGCCCATTATAGCGGGGAGGACTAGCGACTAGAAGGAAGCGGCCTGACCGGGCGGGAGAGTTAGTTGTGACAGCGGGAGCAACGGTGGAGAGAGCTGTGGTGAGGCACTGCACTGTGGTCTCGAACTGGACCAAGCGTTTGGTAAGTTTGTTCATTTGAGCTGAAAAGGCCTCATTCTGGTAACTGACCTGATCTAAGCGTTGCACAAGAGACCCAAACTGGTCCTTTAACATTTCCATCCTATGTCCACTGGATCAGCAGTGCTGGCGACGTACTGTTAAGATGTGTGGCATATGACCCAAAAGCAGACACAGGAGGAAACGATAATTGTATTGAACAGTAATGTTTATTACAATAATTGTGCAAGGTGATGTACCGGTACAATGTAAATCAACCTATGGAGCTGGCGACCACTTCTGCAGGGGAGAGCGGCTGATAGCAGGTGATAGACTTCCACGCTGGGGAAGCAAGTTGCAAGGGAGAGAGATGGAGAGGTGCTCCTGGGGTGATTCCAGGGAATAGTTGAGGATAGGCTGGCCAGGCCTCAGTGCTGGGGAATGAAAGTGGAAAGCAGTGAAGACACAATGGTAAGTCATCTTACTATAGGGAATGAGGGTGTGCACAATCTGAGAATATCCAAATCCAGTCCGTAAAGCTATTTCCAGAATCCAGAGGCAGGCAGGGGTCAGGGCACAGTAGACTAGATGTAGGCTGGCAGGTAAATCCAATAAAGCAGGCAGTCTCAGGATCTAGGACAAGCAAAGGTCAAAAACACAGCAAAGCAGAATAATCACATGAAGCTGAGCTCAGAGCATGATTTGGGCTGTGTGCAGGTTAACCTTCACCAGGCAGAGTGAAGGGAAAGCACCCTATTTAAAGAACCTCCTCTGATTGACAGCAGGTGATGAGCGAGGCTACAGAGTGTGAGCCTAATTAGAGGGGGAGAGAGGCAGGAAGACAGATCACACACAGAGACCATTACAATAGTTAGATATATTAAAACATAATCTATACTCTTTATTCAAAGACTTGTTTTAATTTCTTTATACAATTTCAAATTCACAGGTAGTGGATCTCTTTTGGATCTCTGTTTTTTTCTAATTCTATGCCCTTGTATTGTCAAATTTATGACTTTATGATTGTATACTTGAGTCCATTCATGAAGCCACATTCATGAGCCTTTACTTGAGGCTGCATCGTGAGTAAGGGGTCACCCTCATTACTTTGGATGTAAAGTCATTACAGCAAAGAGCAATCAATAAATAATCAGAGAAAACACATCTGCTTTTTTTATCTGAAGGAATGAACACTGTGCAAACAGTTACTTTCTGGTATGTTCTTGTTTAAGAGACAAGGCAGAAAATATGGCACCTAAGATTAATTGTATGACCATTGTTTGCTTTCATTTTTTTACCTTTGCAGTATAAGAAAAGTTCAAGATCAAAGAGGTTTTCTAGTTGATTGGGGTCTGCAATCCTGCAAATATTATGAGAAGGTTGCTGAGCAAATCTTAGCCTGAAGTACTTAAGGAAAAGTTTTAATTATGATATTCCCTGAATCATTTCTGTTGTTTGTTTACTTGTCTGCTAGTTTTGATTTGGATGTTGCATGTAAACTATACTACAGTCTATAAAACCTTCCCATATGCCCTTCAGTGAGTCTTTTTTTTTTTTTCCATCAAAATGCAAATTCACTGTAGCCTGAGAAACTTGTCATTGTGGGGTTTTGGTTATAACAGTATATCTTGTTCTTTAAATAAAAAAGTCAAATGTTCTGTGGGGCAGGCACCAACATATCTCCTGTTTTTGAATGAATATTGATTTCTGCGGAAGCTGTGAACAGACTTGTGCATCCGGATAGATACTGAGATATTAAGTAAAGCCAAGAAAAAGCATCAACAGTCCCTGCATTACACACAGGTTACTCTAGAATTTTCTTTATGAAGTCGATAACATGGTCCGCGGCACATCAAACCAGCTCTTTACCCTCTCGAGAATCCTCGAGGGTTCGTGGGAGTTTTCCCAAGCAGTCTACATGTGTTTTGTGGACTTGGAGAAGGCATTCAGTCGCGTCCCTCGTGGTTTTTTTGTGGGGGTGCTTCAGGAGTATGGGTTATCGGGCATACTGTTAGGAGCTATCCGGTCGCTATACGACCATTGTGACAGTTTGGTTCATATTGCCAACACTCGGCCGGACTCATTCCCAATGAGAGTTGGACTCCACCAGGGCTGCCCTTTGTCACCAATCCTGTTCATAATTCTTATGGACAGGATTTCTAGGTGCAGCCAAGGAACAGAGGGTGTCATGCTTGGTGACCACAGGATCTCATCTCTGCTGTTTGCAGATGATGTTGTCCTGTTGGCTTCATCCAGCAATGAACTACAGTTCTTACTGGGACGGTTTGCCACTGAGTGTGAAGCAGCTGGGATGAGAATCAGCACCTCCAATTCCGACTCCATGGTCCTCAGCCGGAAAAGGATGGATTGTCCTCTCCAGGTTGGGCTGAGCTCCTGCCTCAAGTGGAGGAGTTTAAGTATCTCGGGGTCTCATTCATGAGTGAGGGGAGAATGGAGTGAGAGATTGACAGATGGGTCGGAGCAGCATCTGCAGTGATGCAGATGTTGTACCAATCTGTCGTGGTGAAGAGGGAGCTGAGCTCTAAGATAAAGCTGTCAATTTGCTGGTCAATCTATGTTCCTGCCCTCACCTACGGTCATGAGCTTTGGGTACTGGCTGAGAGAATGAGATCGCGGATACAAGCGGCTGAAATGAGCTTTCTCCGTAGGATTGCTGGGCTCACCCTTAGAGATAGGGTGAGGAGCTCAGTCATCCGGGAGAGGCTCAGAGTAGAACCGCTGCTTCTCCACATTGAAAGGAGCCAGCTGAGGTGGTTTGGGCATCTGATCAGGATGCCTCCTGGACACCTCCCGGACACCTCCCATATGAGGTGTTTCGGGCATGTCCCACTGGGAGGAGACCCTGGGGAAAACCCAGGACACACTGAAGAGACTACAGCTGGTCTGGGAATGTCTTTGTATCCTCTCTGAAGAGCTGGAGCAGGTGGCTGGGGAGAGGGAAGTCTGGGCTTCTCTACTTCAGCTGCTGCCTCTGCGACCCGGACCTCTGGAAAAGCGATAGATGGATGGATGGATGGATGGATGGATGGATGGATGGATAGCATGTGTTAAACCAGAATTGACTGGTTGGTGTTTGGTTGGGCCAGAAAAGTAAAACCCATTGCTGTTAACTAATAAAAGTGCAATCTTATAGCACTATCTACTATGATTCTCTTTGTGCTTTTCGGTTAATAGGGATTACTTCCACATATGCGGGTCTCATTATTTCAACTTGAGCCATGTTCATTATGAGCATCCACCATCATGACAGATTATACATGAGAAAACAAGAAAAAAAAGGATATTTGTTAAATGTAATATTAATGCTGCAGTGACTGGGTTGATTTTTAAATCAAAGTTTATCGTGGCTGAATGGCTGTGCTCCACGTGTGTTACATTGCATTGCAAAAAGAGACTGGGAGAATGTGAATATATCAGATTTAATAAGTGATCCAGAGGCTGTTATTCCATCTCTGAAAAAAAAAAAAACAGCAGATCATTCACTGTTTTATTTGCTGCCAAACAAATCAACAGTGAAGCGTAATGAAACACCACATCACAACTAAAATGACATCATTTTTCTTCAAATTCTCTTCAGTCCTAGGGTGTCTGTCTCGCTGTTTGACTTCAAAGTCTGAAGGGAAAAAAAAGATAAACATTCCTTTGTTGCTCACAGCACCATAATCAGTGTTTTGCAAATGAGATGCTATGCATAATATTGATGTTTTGTAGAGACCCTGCTGTCACATTTGAAATAATATGAAGAGGACTGATCCCCCTTCTAATAAATCTCTCTTGCCACAACAAAACTTGATTTACTTCCAGTGTGTCGGGAAGAAAAGGTTAGCTGCCAGTGATGTGGTCCAAGAAACATGAAGTTTTGTAGCTGAAATGATGAGTGATGTTACTGGAACAAGATGGATGAAGGCGATGAGGACGAAGTAGGGAGACAGATTAAATAAGTGGGATATGCCAGCTTGGACAGATGGGATGGCTTGAGGAGAAGTTGGGAACACCAACAAGGAGCAAAAGAGGGATAAGCAGAGGAGAGGGGAAAAAGGCAGAAGGAAGAGAAAAGGAAAGGACTGGAAGGAGATTGTGGAGGAAAAGAAAATGTTTTGAGATCTTGAACAGCCACTGAACAAACTCATTTGTTGGTGGCGCTTGACGCTGTGGAAATGCTTCATATACTTCATGTCAGGGTGTTCTCCTTCAGGGTACTGAAGAAGTGCAGCACACCGTACACGGCACAATGGGTTTTGCCTCAGAGGCATACCTAGAGAAACACACAGCAGTGAGGAGGAGGACAAAAGAAAGCCAGAAGTATAACAAATAAATGAGGTGCGATCACCAGGGAGGAGCGTGGACGGCGGTGTGGACCAGAGGGCATCATTCAGCTCAGCTGGGCAATGCCTGACTACACCAAGATAACAATGCCACGGTGGTTCCCCCCGAGACGGACGCCTGTCAGAGAAAACAACACTGAGACGCTTTTTCTGGGGGGTAATTGGAGATTTAAATATTAATAAACACAGAACGGAGGCTCAATGAGAGTTAAACAGTTGATAAACTGAGCCTTTAATCCTTTGCAGCCTTTTTTTCTGCTTTCATTGAAAAACATTTTCAAATGGAGAGAAGGCCAAGATGGACAAGAGGGAACATATGACAGGGAAAAGGACACTAGGAGAGCAGCTGTTCCCAACAGAAAGTCTAACAGCTACTGAATTTGTGCGAAGATTATCGTTTTTAAAGCAGTTTCATAGATGTTTATAGAACCAGTTTATCTTTTCCATGAGTAGAAAAAGACTCGGTCTTCCTCACCCACCGGCTTGCCGTTCATTTGTTTTTTTGTTTTCATTATGCACAATGCTCCAAGGTAAGATTTTATCTTTTCGGCTGAAATAAGATAACACCCTTTTAATTTCAGAAGCCATTTGCAAAAGCACCAATCTCAACGGTAATTCTAATGCTGTGGGGAGAAAACAGTACAGTGTAATTAAGGAGTAGAAAATCAAATGTTAATTTAGGGAATTGTTGAATATTGACATATCAGCAACAGCAGACGGCACAGACGTGAAGTGGGACACACGGGTGACGTCAGCACGCTGTGCCTACTTAAGGGGACTGTTGGCGAGAGTCGTCCTCTTTGGCGCCACCTCTGTACAGCTAACAGCCTGTATAGCTTAGAGACAGCTCATATGCTAAATGATACCACAGGTGTACCACTATAGTATCCTGTAATAAAGTTCGAGTTCAGTACAGCTGTTTTTCCAGACATAACGTTGGCGACAAGGAGAAACCTGTATCTTCTTGAGGAAAACTAATTATTTTCCTGAAGATGGAAGCTTGTGTGACGCCACGGCCACTGTTCCTCCCAGCACCAGGTGAGCTGCCCATCCCGTGGCCCAGATGGTTTGAGATTGCTTAAGGCATTTGTGCTGGCTAAGGGCCTAGCTAATGCTAGCTAGAGTCGTCTATATGCTGTGATATGTTATTGTCTTGGTTTCAAGGGACAGTGGGTGTTGAAGGCACTGGGCCATGCGGAGACCTTCAGTGAATGTGCCGCCTTGATGGCTGAGCATTTCAATTCAATTCAATTCAACTTTATTTATATAGCGCCGTTTCACAACAACAGTCATCTCATAGCACTATCAACTGTAGGGGGAACCCCCACAGTTGCAGAAAGACTCCAGCAATCAGGCGATCCCCTGTGAGCAAGCACTTGGCGACGGTGGAGAGGAAAAACTCCCTTTTAACAGGAAGAAACCTCCAGCAGAACCAGGCTCAGGGAGGGGCAGTCATCTGCTGCGACTGGCTGGGGGGTGAGGGGATAGAGAAGAAGAAAAGAACAGACATGTAGAGAGCAAACAGCACGATGGGGACTCAATCTATGGGAGAGAACAAACAAATGTTAATGACCAGCAAAAAAAAAAAAAATATTTCATAGAGAGTGAGGAAAGGAGTGAGGCCCAGTGCATTACTGGAGGTCCCCCGGCTGACTAAACCTATTAGCAGCATAACAAAGGGAGGGTTCAGAAACACATGATCCCTCCCTAATTGTAGGCTATATCAAAAAGGTAGGTTTTAGCCCTATTCTTAAAAACAGAGATCGAGTCTGACTCCCGAATCCAGATTGGCAGCTGATTCCACAGGAGAGGAGCTTGATAACTGAAGGCTCTGCCTCCCATTGTACTTTTGGAGATTCTAGGTATTACAAGTAATCCTGCATTTTGGGAGCGTAGTGCTCTGTTAGGATGATACGGTAGTATCAGATCTTTTAAATAAAAAGGAGCCTGATTGTTTAGAGCTTTGTAAGTAAGAAGAAGGATTTTAAACTTAATTCTAAACTCTATGGGAAGCCAATGAAGGGAGGCCAGAACCGGAGAGATATGATCTCTCTTTCTAGTACCTGTTAAAACTCTTGCTGCAGCATTTTGGATCAGCTGAAGACTTTTTAAAGATGTTTTAGGACAGCCTGATAATAAAGAATTACAATAATCTAATCTCGAGCTAACAAAAGCGTGGATCAGCTTCTCAGCATCACTCTGAGACAAGATGCTCCTAATCTTGGCAATATTACGCAAATGATAGAAGGCAGTCTTAGAAACAAATTTAATATGTGAATTGAAGGACAAATCCTGATCAAAAATAACTCCAAGGTTCCTCACAGATCTATTAAGAGAAAGAGTAACTGCATCCAAACTGAAAGTTTGATTTGGAAAGGAATTTCTAAGGTTTTTTGGACCAACAAGAATGACTTCAGTCTTATCTGAATTTAATAGCAGGAAATTACAAGTCATCCAAGCTTTGATTTCCTTAAGACAGGCTTCTAACTTGGCTAATTGATTAGTATCATCTGGCTTCATTGACAGGTATAATTGTGTGTCATCTGCATAACAATGAAAATGTATACAGTGCTTTCTAATAATGTTGCCTAACGGAAGCATATATAAACTAAAAAGAGTAGGGCCTAGCACAGATCCCTGTGGAACTCCATGACTAAGCTTTGAGCTGAAAGAAAACTCATCATTTACATGAACAAACTGGAACCTATCAGATAAATAAGATCTAAACCACTGCAACGAAGTTCCATTAAGTCCAACATAGTGTTCTAATCTATCAAGTAGAATATTATGATCAATAGTATCAAAAGCTGCACTAAGATCTAAAAGGACAAGTACAGAAACTAGTCCATTATCAGATGCAATGAGGAGGTCGTTAGTGACCTTCGCTAAGGCTGTTTCAGTACTATGATGGATTCTAAACCCAGATTGAAACTCTTCAAATAAACCATTTCCCTGCAGGTGGTCAAATAATTGCGTAGCAACAACTCTTTCTAAGATTTTTGAAATGAAAGGGAGATTAGAGATTGGTCTATAGTTAGCTAAAGCTCCTGGATCTAGCGTTGGCTTTTTGAGTAAGGGTTTAATTACAGCCGTTTTAAAAGCCTGCGGTACATGGCCTAAAGTCAATGAAGAATTGATTATATGAAGAATAAAGCTCCCAATAAGTGGGAAGACTTCTTTAAATAACCTGGTAGGAATAGGGTCTAAAAGACAAGTTGAAGGTTTGGATGAGGAAACTATTTTGTCTAACTCACAAAGGTCGATTGGAGTAAACTCATCAAGACAGACATCAATAGAAGGAGTTGTAGTAGTTACAGTATTTAAGTTAACTGTGGGAAGAATCTGATTGATTTTATCTCTGATGGATGAAATTTTATTATTGAAAAAGTTCATAAAGTCCTGACTAGTAAGCTCTAAGGGGATGCTAGGATTGACAGAGTCCTGACTCTTTGTCAACCTGGCTACAGTACTGAAAAGAAACCTGGGATTATTCTTGTTCTCTTCTATTAATGCAGAGTAATAACTCGTTCTAGCTTTTCTAAGAGATTTTTTATAAATTAAAAGATGATTTCTCCAAGCTAAATAGATTTCATCTAAATTAGTAGAGCGCCATTTTCTTTCTAATTGACGAGTCTTCTGTTTTAAGCTACGAGTTTCTGTGTTGAACCAAGGAGTTAAAAATCTCTGATTAGACTTTTTCTTTTTTAAGGGGGCCACCAAGTCTAGAGCCTGATGCAGAGAAGCTGAAACACTATCCACCATGTTATCAATTACAGAAGGAGCAAGCTGTCTATAGCTTATTTCCGTTGTGTTGACACATGGCATAGAGGAAACAATCTGCATAAATTTGGAAACAGCATCATCTGAGAGGCATCTACTGTGATAATATTTTTCTTTAGGAGCCAAATAGTCAGAAATAGTAAAATCAAAGGTTAACAGACAATGGTCTGACAGTACAGGGTTATGAGGAGACACTACAAGATTTTCTATTTCTATGCCATATGTCAGAACAAGGTCCAATGTATGGTGGAGGTAATGAGTAGAATTTCCTACTTTCTGAGAAAACCCAATCGAGTCTAATATTGAATTAAAAGCCACATTAAGGCAGTCACTATCTACATCCACATGTATATTAAAGTCCCCTACTATAATTATTCTATCAGATTTCAGCACTAAATCAGCTAAGAAATCAGCAAATTCGGATAAAAATTCTGAATAGGTTGATGGGGGACGATAAACTATGGCAAATAAAATTGGGTTTAACCTGAAATTGCTAAAGTGCCCAACACTGAGGACCAGGCCCTCAAAGGAATTATAACATGTTTTTTGCTTTACATTAACTAGTAATTTGGAATGGTAAATTGTTGCTACTCCTCCTCCACGACCAGAACTTCTGGGATTTTGACAGTTTAAATAACCAGAGGGAGTTGATTCATTTAAACCAACATAATCCTCTTGTCCTAACCAAGTCTCTGTAAGGGAAATTAAATCAATCTGATGATCAATTAACAGATCATGGACTAACAGAGACTTGGGAGTTAGAGACCTAATATTTAATAAACCACATTTAATTTTTAAATTATGAGGAGGAACAGAGGCCAAATCAATCAATTTAGAGGCTTTATGTTTAATTTGAGTTTTACCAATATTTTGCTTTATCACTTTGGGATGCTTACACATTATATTTTTATTTACTTTGGAGGGAGCAGACAACGATTCTCTGATGGGGAAGACAGGGGCTAAGCTGAGGGGTGGCGGATGAAGAGGAGCTGCAGAGAGGCGTGTAAGACTGTGACTCTGCTTCCTGGTCCCAACTCTGAGTAGTCATGGTTTTGGAAATTTGGATAAAAAAGATGCCAGATTGTTAGATAAATGAGAAGCACCATCCAAAGTGGGATGAATGCTGTCTCGTCTCATAAGACCAGGTTTTCCCCAAAAAGAGCTCCAATTGTCAATGTAGCCCACGTCATTTTTAGGACACCACACAGACAGCCAGCGGTTCAAGGATGACGAGCGGCTAAACATGTCATCACTGGTCAGATTGGGGAGGGGCCCAGAGAATACTACAGTGGCAGACATCGTTTTGGCAAACTCACACACCGATTCTATATTAAGTTTCGTGACTTCCGACTGCCGGAGACGGATGTCATTAATGCCGGCGTGAATAACAATTGTGGAATATTTAGAGTTACTTTTAGCCAGCATTTTCAAATTTGACTCGATGTCGCCTGCTCTGGCCCCAGGAATGCATGTGACTATGGCCGCTGGAGTCTCTAGGTTCACGTTTCTGACTACAGAGTCGCCAATGATCAGAGTTTTTTCCTCAGCGGGTGTGTCGCTGAGCGGGGAAAAACGATTAGAGACGTGAACAGGTTGGTGGTGAACCGGGGCTTTGCGACTAGGCTTCCTTCTCACCGTCACCCACCCAGTCTCCTCGCTGCTGAGGAGAGCCGAGGGACCGCTGACAGGGGGGCCTAAGCTAGCTAGCTCCGCTGCAGCTAATGGGCGTCCGTCGAGATTAACTGGCGCAGACGGTGTTTCAATGCAGCGGAGCCGGGATTCCAAATCAGACAACCTCGCCTCGAGCGCCTCAAAAAGACAACATTTATTACATTTACCGTTATCACTAAAAGAGGCAGAGGTGTAGCTAAACATCTGACAGAGAGAGCACACCAGAGGAGGAGAGGAAAGAGAGGTAGTAGCCATAGCTAGTGGCTGGAGAGCTGGAGAGCAAACCACACAGGCAGACAGCAAAACAGGAAGTGACGATACGTTACCACAAGGAAGTGACGATTTCACTGCCCCACAAAACGTGATGGCCCAGAGGTTCGTGTTTTACCAGTGCCAGATGAGTCAGTCCTACAGCACATAGCTGCCCTTCATTGTTTGGCTAGCACGGGCAAGTTCAGACACATGGAGGACAGGTTAATACAGTCACAGTTGGAGCGGTACATCACAAATCTGTTGATACAGCACATGTTGCTGGAGGGGCCGGATGGTCAGACAGAACGTAAAGTGGCTATGGATAGTGCTGCACCTCTTATCTGAGACGAACGCGATGGAATTAGCAGCCCAGCTGGAGATGACAGCCTGGTTAGCATTGCGGCTGGCGGGCCTCCGCCCGCATTCCCCACAGTCAGCTCCGCTGGTACAGACGGTGGCCCCGATTGCTGAGCCCACCGACCCCACACCTTCTCGGAAGGGCCCCGTGGTAGACACCGCAGGACAGCAGGGCACCACAGCACAACGACCCAGCGGCGAACTCAGCTTGGATGACGATCACTCCAGTCCGCTGCACTCAGACGTGGACGCAGCCATTCCCTGCCTCGCACCGCACACTGAGCAGAACCCAGCAAAACCAGAGTGGCCACAAGAACCCCAGTCCGCAGCCACGCGGGACCCGGAGCTGGTCCCATGCAACACGAGTGTTCTCGAGCTGCAGCCTCATCACAGGAAGGAGAGTAGGATTTTGTGGATGTGGGTACAGCCAAAGACCAGAACATGGAGAGAGAACACAAACCGGACTCACCTCCGATCCTTGCCCAGCACAGGCTTCAAGCAGTCGCCGTGGAGCCATAGGAGAGGGAGTTCGTGGAGGAATGGGACCCTGGTGAAAGACGACAACCCGGCACACGTCCCATCATCGACGACAGCGACACATCACCGCGACCACAACCAGCACCAGGTGAAAGAGGTCAGAAGCTGAACTCATCTTGTATCCTCGCTGAGTATCAGCCTCAGGGAAATGCCGCAGCACAGCAGGACAGCGAGTTCATGGCCCAGCAGGACCCTGAAGAGCAACACCAACTGAGAGCATGTCCTGTCGCTGGTGTGAATGGCACGCCGCCACAGCAGTAATCAGCATCAGAGATGAGAGAGCAGCAGCACCAAGGGCAGCTGATCAGATCACTGTGCGCACTACTTGATTGGGTTCGGGTCCAACCATCCGACTGCCTGGACTCACAGAAGGTCCCATCATCGCGGGTGAGAATCACTACATGGAGGAGACCAACTGTCGTCCAGATGGCCGATGGTTCGAGATGGCACAGCAGCTGTCTGCGGAGGGTAGGAGCAGCTGCCTTGGATCAAGATGCATCGCTAGAGCTGGCCCAGCTGGGGTGGGACCCGGGCTGGGACGGCACGGACGAGCGAGCCATGACTCCAGCGAGCTGGCACCCAGGTCCGCTGCAGCTGGCGCCTCCACGGGCACGCCCACTGCGGGCTCAACTGAGGCCTGTGAAGGTAAACTGTAACAGTAACTCTGTTTTTGATACGTTTAACAGAGCACGACTGCTTCAGTAGTGGCAGAATAATCCACACAGTCATGCAGGGTTAACTGGCAGTCCACCCACTGGCCCAGGTTCTGTTTGAGCGTGTGTGTGTAAAAAAACAAAAGCTGCTGTGAATTGAAAGAGTTCATAATGTTGTGAATGTTTTGGGCTTTTCCAGCGGGAAGGTGGATGTTGGATATTGACATAACAACAGCAGATGCCACAGACATGATGTTGGAAGCACTGGTGACATCAGCACGTCATGCCTACTTAAGGGGACTGTTGGCGGGTCGTCCTCTTTGGCACTCCACCTTTGTACGACTAACAGCCTGTATAGCTTAGGGATAGCTCATATGCTAAATGATACCGCACGTGTAGCATTATAGTATCCTAATATAATAATAGTAATAAATAATAAATAATAGTAATAAAGTTCAAGTTCAGTACAGCTTCTGATCTTGTTGCTGTGTACTGGCATTGGCACCGTATTGATTTATTTGTCAGTGATGGTACTGATTGATAAAGCTTGACCTCCTTTTGTTTGGAGAGAAATCAATAAGTGTTTTCTTGTGTGCTCTGTACACAGTACAGCAGTGTATATTTGCTATGGCCATGAATCATTTAAAGCTGAAATTGAAAATCCCTGAGTTGTTTGGCTGTGTGGGTGAATGGGCGACCCTGCCTTTCCTTTCTGTTCCACTCAGCTCCATTATGGAAGGAAATGTTGTTGTTTTTTGCATAAGTGATGTTTCTGCTGTTTGTTGTTTCCTGCCGTATCATTATGTTGCATTTTATTTGATGTAGATATAACACATTTCCGCGTCTCTCCGTGCGCAGGAACACCAGTGCAGACTGTCTCCTCATCATGTCTCCTCACTTGTCTCATGTCCTCCCCAGGCTATCGATGCTTCAAGGCAGTGCTGTTTCTCACAGGCCTGATGTTTGGTTCCGTGGTCATCTTCATGCTGTGCTACAAGGAGAGGGTGATGGACACTCAGCTGAGCGTGGAGGCCTCCGTGGGCATCGGCCTGGGCATCGGGACCCTGTGCGGCCTGGTGACCATGTTGGTTCGCAGCGTGGGCCTGTTCATGGTGGGCCTGCTGTTGGGCCTGCTGGTCGGAGTGGCTTCACTGGTGGTAATTACCTCTCAATTCAATCATGGTCACAGACTTGCCGAATATAAAAGATTTGTCACCTGAAACTCTTTTTGGTCCCCAGTCATACCAGTAAAGCCATTTCAAAATTAGGCAGCTTCCAAAGTATGTGCTTTGCAGTAAACAGTGATTTATTCGTTTGATTCAAACTTGCATGTACAATATTAAAGGGACATAATAGCAAAATTTTCCACATGTTGACATCGTTCTCAGAGGTCTTAACAACAGCGATCATTGAGAGATCGTTGCGAGATCTGGCCATTTTTTGATCTATCAATGATCTCCACAGTCGCCACAGTCTACTCAAACTTTTTACTCAGTCCAAAACAGACAAGGCTTTCCCCCAAAAATTGGTCCAATCTCACAACGATCTCCGTGCTGTGTAAAGGGGCCCTTAGAATGACTCATTTCACTTCATGGTTATTTAAATGCTCATGAGCCCTAGTTCAGCCCACTAGTGTTGTCACCAAGACCAGAGTCTCCCAAGACCATGACGGAGACCAAGTCGAGACCAAGACCTTCATACACAGTAGTCTTGGTCTCAATTTGGTCTCGGTTTTGAGAGACTCTGGTCATGGTCTGGTCTCAGTTTGGCCTTGACTATAACACTGCACCCCACTCTCCCTCTTTCATTATAATGAGAAGTTTGGTTGAGGTAAAACAGGTGCAAAATGTGAGGATTAATTAAACAGCTGGGAACAGTTTGGTTGGGTGACTAGACTTTACTGAGAAGAGCCATAAAAACTGTGGTCACGCCACTGAGCTAACTCCATTTTTCCAGGCCACCCTATCCCCCTGATCCAAGATATAAATAATCAACAGTGAATTTAATTATCTAGCTGGGAACATGTATGTGTAGTTTGGTGAGTAGCAATAAAAACTAACTACAGTTTGCTGTGTGGAGATAAAGCTGGAGGGTGGTATCATTCCTCTGAGCTCGGGTTCTCACATCACTGTCAGAGGCAAATGAAAACTGCTCATCAACTGAGAGATACTGAGACCAAGGCAGACCCTAAACAAGTGACCTTTTTCAGTTTTTTCATTGGTAGTCACCCCAGTTACTCAAATAGATGAGCTAAAGCACTGACAAGTGATGTTTTTGTATGTCCCCTTTAAACAATCACATTCAAGTAATAACGGCAGCTTCTCAAGGGAACTTGACTCCACGCAGATTGACTTGCTCAGGTTAGGTTTCTGTTCATCATGATGTTTAGTGTGCTCATAAACTGGTGTTGCAAGTAGGGCTGCAGCTAACAACTATTTTACGGCTAGGGTAATCACCCACTCTAATCGAAGATTACTCGAGTAATCTGATACTTTTTTTTAAAGAAACTTGCATTGACCAACATTTCTGGAACTTTCTTTCCTAAAGAGCAGTAGTAATTGTACCAAACACTCAATAAAACAGGTACACAGTATTGCAACGTTTAATGCATAGAACGTAACTTTAAACGGTACGTTACACCATAAAGATCTTTTCGCTAGGCATTAGCATCTATTAGCATCTGTTAACATCTGCCGTTAGCATCCGGATGCTAACAGTGGTGGCTATATGTTTTTTGGTCATATAAGCATAATTAGCTTAGCTGACTACACTCTATTCATCTTAACGCTAAAGATGAATAGAGTGTACCTTGTCGCGTACCTTGTCTCGGGTGCGCTGGCTGTGCATGATGTGGGCTGCTTTCTGCCGAGGCACTGTAACATCCAACGCTGTGGCATGCTAACTCCCCGCTCGCCTTTACCATATACACGCTGCACAATGTTTTCCTTCAATTTGAGCTTGAAATGATTCCAGACTTGAGATACTTTTGTCATTTTTTAAAATTTTCTTTATCTTTGCCGGCCCGTCACTATGCCGCTCTGCCATGACGCCGTTAAACAAATCTGCGTTTTGTTTAGATAGCGTGACTGGAAGAAGGTTGCACCGGAAGAAGGTCATATAGGCTGGAAGTGCTACATTAAATGACACGTCGACGCATAAATTTTGGATTGAGAATTTTTTGTAACCGAATTATTCGAGTAATTGTTGCAGCCCTAGTTGCAAGTAACCATTAGGTCAAAAGATATTTCCGCAAACAAGAATGAAAATGGTGGGGTGGTATTGATAGCCATTTTTGTGTGGAATAACTTGTTGCTAACTATTTCAAACTATTTAAACAATAAACACTGTAACTAAAACAGCAACTCCCCCTTCTCCCCTTGTCTCTCAGGCCATGGAGGAGTTTTACCATCCTAAAACTGTGTGGGTTCCTCTGGGGATTCTCCTCGGCTCTGGGACGCTGTTCGCTGTGCTCACGCTCCAATGGCAGCGCTGCTTCGTCACCTTCTCAACTGCCACATTTGGATCTGCGATCATAACTGTTACTGTGGATTATTTTATAGAGCTCTTCGCCTTGGTACACTACCTTTATGAGAGACTCAGGGTAAGCATGGGCGTGTATGTTTATGTGTTTTCATCAAAAATGGAAAAGCCAGCCACTTTGAAGCCTGTTTCTCCTGTGTGTATGAGAGAGACGTGGACGGACTGACAGGTTGGCAGACTGGCATGTGAATTATCTGATGGAGTCCTGTAAATACACTTTAGTTAGTTAGTTAATCCCTTCACACCTGAAGTGTATATGGGCGGCGCCTATCTCCGTTTCTCTTTAGAGAGCAATAAATGTGATCTTCAGCATTTCACCTCGGTGGTGTGAAAAACTTTAAAGGATACTTGAGGTGTGCTGCAGGTTGAAGTGAAGTGAAAGAGGAGGTCAGTTTGTCTTTATATGAGAGTAACACCTATACAATATATGCATGGATCAGAAAATAGCAGCTGTCAGTGATTTACATAGATAAAATCTATTCAGTGTGACGGGATATTTAATAAAGGTTTAAATAATGAAAAGACAACCCAGAAGCATTATAAATAAACTGGGACTGCAGTAAAATGTCTAGTGGTGAGTAGTATTCATCCATCCATCCGTGAAACTCTCAATGAACCCTAAGTGATCTCTCCTGGTCTCTCAATAATCTCTCAAGCATCTCTATAGATCAGCATGAGCATGAAAGTCTCCCAAACATTTACACAGAAACAGCTTTTTCCAGGCTTTAGGAGATCATTGAGGGATCGGGTCAATTTTTGATCTCTCAATGGTCACCCAATGATCTCTGTGCTGTGTAAAGGGGCCCTATTGGATGACTTCACTTACAGTGTAATGTAGTAGTAAATATTTTTGTGCTACAGTATGTAAAAACTGTATAGGGATGTGTAGGTAAATGACATTTAATCTATGTACATAAAAAAAGACTCAGTGACCACAATACATCTAAGACCCTTATGGTTGGTGTTGGCTGGGCTGTTCTCCCCAGAGCGGGGCACCGTGCTCCTCCCGTGGGCCGGTGGGGATTCTTGGATGATGGGCTCGACTGTCACTTTGTTTCCTATTGTAATTGTACTAACACTTTGTCCGGCTAGCACTGTATATATGTATGGACTGTATGTTTCCCCTGGCACTGTTGATGGTTCTCATCAGAAATAGTAATCATCACAATAGTAGTCACAACAAAGGTTCTTTGACAGAAATGTTGATTTGTATTCAGCAACAGCAGCCCCATGCCGAGCAAAATGTAACTAAATTTTTTAAAAAAATAAGACGCTGTGGTTGAAGGTCTCCGGAGTCTTGTCTGGGGCAGGTACTTGTCTTTTTGCTGGTACAGTGACTATGGTTTGTTAAATTCTGGGGTTCTCCTTCAAATCCTTAATCCCATATCCATATGTTTATGGAAAGTTCCTGAGAACTCCTGAAAGAATTGATCTGAAAAAAAAATACCATAAAAGAACAATTAATCAGCATGAAGTTCTTTGCAGGTTGCACCAAAGCGGCCGCTGTGCTGGTTTACGTGGGTCATCTTAGGGGTGTGGCCTGTCCTGGCCCTCCTGGGAGTGCTGATCCAGTGGAAAGTCACTGCAGAAGGATTTTCCCACACAGAGGGTGAGTTACTCTACACAAAGACTCTCAGGAGCACTTCAGATAACCTCATGTTCACGTTGGCTGGGTTTTGCATCTTGCAACAGCTAAACTTTTTTGTTGTTTTTGTTTTGGCTCTTTATGTCCATCAAATTTTTTATTATATTTACAAGGACAAAAATAATCTAGTTAAGTGAAACACATTTTGCCTGTGTCACAGACATTTCAGTCAACTGTTAATTAATCTCTGTTGTTTACCTGTCTAGTTTGAGCTCTGACAATATTCTTAAATCCCATATATTTGGCCTTCACTTCACCTCACTGTTTATTTTAGAAGTTGATTGATAAATGACGGAGTAAAGTTTTCCCCTTGGGTCTCCTTGAGATGCTGCCATGCTTCAGCTTCGTGCACACCGAACAAATACCAACACTTACCGTTCCTCCCTCGCTGCACCGGATTACTGGAAAACTGTCTGTTGTCTGGAGCGCCTCTCATGGGAAAGCGTCTCACATATCAGCGTACACAAACACATCGCTCGCTCCGCCTCTCTCAGGAGCTCTCCCTGGTCCTGATAAAGCACTGAAACACTTTGCTCAGCTGTTGACAAACTGGCGTTTTATAGGAAAAATGGACAGCGTGACGACAGGAGGACACCTCCTGGTGGGGAGGCGTTCTCTCTGAGCTGTTGCTGGAAATAGCCAGACGTCTCCTGCTGGTCTCACCAGCAGCTCTTCTGCATCAGAGGCTCGGCTGTTACTGATGTAGTGCCAGTGTTTGTTCCTTTGTACCTTTTGAGAATCCACATTTCACCAGGTTGAAGAACTGAATTATGGTTAAAAAAATCTTAATGTGTATGTTTTAAATATCGTTTTACTGCAGTTTTTATGGCTCTACATTTTTTGACTTTGGCACCTGTCATTTTTTTTTATTTACAAGAAATGATCAGATTATTATTAGACATTGATGCAACATAAGTGCAGAAGACAAGAGCAGCTTTGGTCACTACTATCTTTTTTCATTATGTTTTCTTGAGAAAGCAAGCTGTCATTCTTTGATAATGATAGGGTGCCAAGAGAGGGAGTATTGTACTGGATGAGGATGTCAAGAGTGGCAGAGAAGTATGTGAGGGTGGTGCAGGACATGCATGAGGACAGTGAGATGGTGGTGAGGTGTTTTGTAGGAGTAACAGATGAGGTAGTAAAGGTAGCTGGACTTTAAATACCTGGAGTCAACCAACCAAAGCAATGGCCAGTGCACAAGAGGGGTGAAGAAGAGAGTGCAGGCAGGGTGGAGTGGGTGGAGACGAGTGTCGGGGGTGATTTGTGACAGAAGGATAGCAGCTAGAGTGAAAGGGGAGAATTACAAGACAGTACTAAGACCTGCTGTGATGTATGGTTTGGGGCTGGTGGCACTGACAAAAAGACAGGAGGCAGAATTGAAGATACGAATATTCTCATTGAGAATGACAGGGAGGGACAGGATTAGAAATGAGTATATCAGAGGGACAGCTCAGGTTGAGCAGTTTGAAGACAACGTAAGAGAGGCAAAGCTGAGATGGTTTTGACATGTGCAGAGGAGGGAGAGTGGATATATTGGACAAAAGATGCTGAAGATGGAGCTGTCAGGCAGGAGGAAAAGAGGAAGCCCACAGAGAAGATTCATGGATGTAGTGATGGTCGGCGTTACAGAGGAAGATGCACGGATAGGGTGAGATGGAGGCAGCTGATCTGCTGTGGCGACCCCAAAAGGCAGCAGCTGAAAGAAGAATTAGAAGACAAAGAGGATTCTTTGAGAGCAAAATGCACAACCCCATATCACATAAATATATAAACAGTGTGTTTGCCCACTCTCAGAAAACATGGAATAAAATATCCATCTATCCATCTTCTACCGCTTATCCAGAGGTCCGGCTCGTGGAGGCAGCAGTTCAAGCAGAGGAGTCCAGACTTCTCTCTCCTCGGCCACCTGCTCCAACTCTTTAGAGAGGACACCAAGACGTTCCCAGGACAGCTGGGAGACGTAGTCTGTCCAGCAAGTCCTGGGTCTGCCCCGGGACTTGCTGAGAGAGAGAAGAGTTTTTTTAGCCACTTCGGCGGCCTAAGTCCCCGTGATGGGCGAGTCAACCCGCTCGTCCTCAAGTCCTGCTTCCTCTGTGGAAGGCGTGTCAGTGGGATTGAGGAGATCCTCGAAGTATTCCTTCTACTGCCTGATGATGTCCCCAGTCGAAGTCAGCAGCACCCCATCTGCACCATACACAGTGTGGACAGAGAGCTGCTTCTCCCCCCTGAGCCGCCAGACAGTTTACCAAAAGTCAGAAATATAATATATGGTGAAAAAAGTCCTTTTTTACATGAAATGGATACATGTTTCAGTGGTATGTATATTACTACCTCATGTTGGCAGAGACAAGGAAAGGAGTAGAAATAGTGCAATGGAGTGGTTGAGAAAATATATGCATACAGTGAGATGGAAGAGAAGAGCAGTGTGGGGGAAGTTCTAAATGTTTTAAGTTGTTACTGTAAGGAGTGCATCACCCTGACCATGTTCTTAACCTTAACTGTGCAAAACTGTGTATTGAATTTCAAAAGAAAGTGAATAGGAGGAGGTGAAGATGAACACAGACAGGACTGATGTGAACTTGGGCTTTTTGAGTGAGAGTCTGCGTCATAAACCAACATGCGGCTGGCAGGATAGATGGACTCAGGAGTGCAGGCGGGATTAGGTGCAAGATGATAATTTATTGATAAATAAAGAAACAAAAGCACTGCACGGGGGCTGAAACACAAAAGAGCCGTGGAAGGCAAAAACTCACTCGGGGCAGATGACAAGGAGACCTGAGGGAACACACGACTATGGCACCATACCGAACAGAGACTCAGATAGACACATATAGGGTACACAGGTAATCAACAAACATGGGACAGGTGGAGACAATCAAGGGCTAAATGGTAACACATATGCATGTGTGACAGAGATCATCCTGCGCAGTTCGCCCCACACGGGACACGAACCCGCGACCTCTCAGTCAACTACACAGTTCGAGCATGGGAGACACAGCACGATCGCGCTGAGCTAAAGGTCCGACCGATAGCTCAGCGCTACCGATACTGTATGAGGCTTTTCGGGAGGGAGGTTTACTAACGTTCTACGCCGAACAGTACTAGTTGGCATCCGTTACACTCTCCCCCTTAAACCTCACTCCCATCCGGGTCACGGCACCATTGTGACAGAGATCATCCTGCGCAGTTCACCCCACACGGGACACGAACCCGCGACCTCTCAGTCAACTACACAGTTCGAGCATGGGAGACACAGCACGATCGCGCTGAGCTAAAGGTCCGACCGATAGCTCAGCGCTACCGATACTGTATGAGGCTTTTCGGGAGGGAGGTTTACTAACGTTCTACGCCGAACAGTACTAGTTGGCATCCGTTACACATGTAAAGCCTGTTTTATACTTCCACGACAAAACGTGGCCATGTACCCCACGCTGTCGCTAATGCTGTAACCTGACGTGCAGCTTTGCAGAAATGTAACTATCCATTGTGGCACCACAGACTGCAGCAGCTGTGACTGGTCTGCTTCGTCTCCTCCTCTTCATTCGTTGCTTCTTTTCTCCTCACTGTCCTTGCTGCCACTTTCAAAGTGAGCTGGTTAAACAGTGGACTGAACTAAACAGAGATTAACTGAGGAAATTTGCAGATGCGAGCATTTGTGACTTATCCTCACCCAATTATTAAAACATTGCCACATGGCGATGGTGGTCCAGTGGCTGTACATACAATCTCCTCTGACAACCTTTTTTCTTTTAGTAAAAATTGCTGTTGCTCAGCATTTATTATTTCCAGCTCCATCAAAATCTCATTGTCTGTTGATATTGGATAAACAGAAACACATGAAGTTCACAAAGGAAATCACTCTACACATACCGTAGGCAGTGAAACCCATTTTGGTCACGCAACAACACATTCAACCCATCCGTGGAACACCACCTTATCATGGTGGAGGGGTTTGGGTGCCGTAATGATCCCAGGAGCTACGCTGTCGGTGGCAGCTTGCCCCTGGTAGGGTCTGCCACGGCAAACTGGTCCTGGGTGAAGGGCCACATCAAGAGTGGTCCAGTGGATCGCTATGAAAAAAGTTACAAGGACCCAAAGGAGGCACCTGGCACCGGCAGGAGGGATCATGGGGATCATGGTGCTATGGGTGGATTCACACTACAACATGTAAAAATTAACTTTCAGGACAGTTAGAAGAATCTTTTCAGTTAACCGACCAATGATCGCAGAAGAAAATACTATTTCTCAGCTAAACTTTTATTGAACCATGCAGGGAGTCAGAATACGTGGCCACAGGTCTCTTCCCAGCTCCCTCTCCTGGAAAGGACCCCGCACAAAAGAATTCACAGCTATAAAAAGGTTTCCAGTGGGCATTTCCCAGTAACTTTCCAATAATACATGTCCATTCTCCAAGCTGTCCTCTTGGCATCCAGATGGCTCCTCCTCTATCCTGTTCCTGCCTTTATGGCTATATGGCTTCCTCTCAGCATCCATATGTCTTTTTCTTTAGCCCTACACATGCCCATATATGGAAACAGGAACAGAGACTTTTCTGTGGCATTTGTATGTGTGTGGGGGGTGTATGTGTGGAGCTAAAGCACTTTTTGGGTGGGTGTGTGTGTGCTTGGGTGCATGTGTGAATGTATGTGTGTGAGAGCATTTTGTGTAATGTCTAACTAACTAATCTTCACTGTTTATTTATTATAACAAATATTTGGAGCAACGTTTACCGACGTTTTGAAAAATCAGTGAAATGAGTCCAAATGTCAGTGAAATTACATTTCTGAGCAGGATTTTTTTTAATCCAGTGCACACCAACCTTTACAAATATTTGCAAGCGTTTGCTAGCATTTGGCAGTAGGGCTGTGCAACATGACCATATATATCGGTGACGCTGTGGAAGATGTGAAAATGACGAGGCAGCGTTCTTTCTCAGAGTCAGCTTTATTCACATCTCCATCAATTCAAAGCAGAAAAAAATATCCTTAAATATCAGGGACTTCACACCTCATAGATCACATGTCCCACAGACCACCTTGCATAATAAAGACAGTCACAATGCATTTCCCTCCATGATATCACTTCCACTGTTTCCCACGCATCCTTTAATCGACCCCCCACAGTCTCCAGCCTTGCATAACAAGGCTAAGCTTCCTGCCTTTGTTCTGACCTGAAATGCGAGTCACAGAACCGGTCCAACAGGTCCATTGAGTGTTCACCACACAAGCCCCCCAGCATTTTAGAAAAACAGAACAACAAGAAAATAACCACATGCATGCCGTGATAGCATCAATACACATCAGTCCACATGCTGGATAGGCTTCAGCCTCCTGCCGAATCTGCTGTAGCTGGGGTTCACAGTCTCTGCGGCGCTGTCCCGCCGGGGATTTGCCGTCTGGGGGCGGAAACCCTTTGTCAGTCTCTGCGGGTGTTCTGGGGAAACATTACTTTGGGAAACATTACTGTGTGAAACCCTCCGTGGTGGTCTACCTCGCCGCGGGGCCTTTGCCAACAGCACTTCCTCCTCTGCCACCACAAAAGCGGGTTTAAGTCTGTCTATGCCAATTTTCTCTTTCCTACCCCCCAAATCTAGCATAAACTGCTTGTCCCCTGTTTCTAGCACTCTGAAGGGTCCGTCATAAGGCGGTCGCAGCGGGGTTCGATGCGCATCGTGTCTAACAAAAACAAACTCTGCATTCTTCAAAGTTTTAGGCACAAAAACGCGCGGAAAACTGTGGTGCGCAGGGCCGGGCAGCATGCTTGATTCTATGTTACTCCGCAACAGCTGAGACGGGGAGACGTTTGGCGCAGGGTTATCTGGGAGAAACTCCCCAGGCAGCCAGAGTGGCTGCGCAAACACGAGCTCCGCTGGGGAGGCTTCTAGACCCTCTTTAGGTGCAGAACGCAACCCCAATAACACCCATGGTAACTTGTCAACCCAATTTGTATCCGTCAGTGCCGCTCTGAGAGCCGCTTTCAATGACCTATGAAAACGTTCGCATAACCTGTTAGCCTGCGGATTGTACGCGGTTGTGCGGTGAATTGTGACACCCAGGCTGCGGGCCATTGTCGACCAAAGCTCGGAAACAAATTGAGGGCCTCTGTCGGACGTAATGTCCGACGGAACGCCGAAGCGCGCGACCCAAGCTGTTAAAAACGCGGGCGCCACTTCCTCGGCCGTGGTTGATGCCAGCAGGACCACTTCGTCAGAAGATGTGTGCACCCCTGTGACAGCGGGAGGGGTCCAACGAGGTCCACATGAACGTGATCGAACCTCTTGGCCGGAATGTGAAACGGTTCCAAAGGAGCTCTCGTGTGCCTGTGTACTTTGGCTCGTTGACACGCCGTGCAGGCTGCTGCCCACTCTTTGACCTGTTTGCGGAGGCTCGGCCAAACAAATTTCTCTCCCACTATTTTGACCGACGCGCGCACTCCAGGGTGCGCCAAAGAATGAACCGAGTCAAAAACGCGGCGGCGCCACGCAGCCGGTACCACTGGATGCGGCCGTCAAGTGGAGACATCGCAGATTAGGGGGGGGCATACCGTCTTGCAGCACCCTGCTCTCCAGCCTTAACCCTGTTGGTCCAGACTGGAGCGCGCGCACGTCCGCGTCCTGCTCTGCGGCCATGGCTGCATAATCTAACCCTACACTGACTGGGGCCGCCACAGCGCACGAGAGGCAATCTGCCACTACATTGAGTTTGCCCGCCACATGCTGAATATCAGTGGTAAACTCTGATATCGCGGCCAGCTGTCTCTGCTGCCGGCCTGACCACGGTTCTGAGACCTTGGCCATCATGAATGTTAGCGGTTTGTGATCAACGAACGCAGTGAAAGCGCGCCCTTCCAGCCAGAACTGAAAGTGGCGGATGGCCAAATGGAGAGCAAGCAGCTCCCTGTCGGACGCGCTGTATTTACGTTCGCTATCGAGCAAGGTCCTGCTGAAAAAGGCGAGAGGCTGCCAAACCCCGGCTACATGTTGCTCCACGACCGCCCCTATGGCCACATCTGATGCGTCAGTGGTGAGCGCTATGCGGGCCGTTGGGTCTGGGTGTACCAACAATGCAGCCTTTGCCAAGGCTGCTTTAACCTCCGAGAACGCTTGGTCCCGCTCCGGGGCCCACTCAATCTTATCCGTGGGTTTCTTTTTTTTGAGCGCGGCATACAGCGGCTGCTTGAGTTGCGCCGCGCGGGGGATAAAATGGTTATAAAAATTCACCATTCCCAAAAACTCCTGCAACGCCCTGACTGTCTGCGGCCGGGGAAAATCTGCCACAGCGCGCACTTTGTCAGGCAGCGGAACTGCTCCTTCGGGGGAGACACGGTGTCCTAAAAAATCGATCTGCGCCACCCCGAACTGACACTTTGCTGGGTTGATTATTAACCCGTGATCTCCCAACCTTCGGAAAACTGTGGCCAGGTGTTTTTCGTGTTCGTCTTCGGACGCGCTGGCTACTAAAATATCGTCCAAGTAGACGAACACGAAAGGGAGATCGCGAAGCACCGCGTCCATCATGCGTTGGAACGTCTGAGCAGCCCCTTTAAGTCCGAATGGCATGTGTAAAAACTCGAATAAACCAAATGGAGTTATTACCGCTGTTTTGGGTATGTCCTCAGCGCACACTGGGACTTGGTGGTAACCGCGGACCAAGTCTATTTTACAAAAAATACGCGCCCCTGCCAAATGAACCGAGAAATCTTGGATATGTGGGACTGGGTAGCGGTCGTGCGCTGTAGCGTTGTTTAACCTGCGGAAATCCCCGCAAGGGCACCATGATCCGTCAGCTTTCGGGACCATATGTAGGGGGGAAGCCCACGGACTGTTTGAACGTCTGATAATGCCCAACCTCTCCAGGTTGGCGAACTCCTCGCGCGCTATGGCCAGCTTAACTGCATCCAAGCGCCGAGCTTTTGCAAAAACGGGCGGTCCGGTAGTGGTAATAAAATGCTCCACCCCGTGCTTAGCAACTGTTGCCGAAAATGTGGGAACCGTGAGTGCTGGGAACTGAGTGAGCAGTGTGTGGAACTTACCGCTTGCTGCTGTGACGTTGGCTTGAGCTGTAGGTGGGGCCACTCGCGCTGCACAGGGGACAGAATCAAAAGAAAATGCATTAACCAGGCACCTGTTAGCGAGATCAACCAACAACCCATGTGAGCACAAAAAATCAGCCCCCAGCATATTGAAATTTACTGTTGCTACAACAAAAGTCCACTCATATGCACGGCCGTGTAGAGACAGAAGCAGAGTCTTCTCACCAAAGGTCTTAATCTCCGAGCCGTTCGCCGCTGTCACCAGGGGACCTCCGGAACCCGCCAGTCTGTCCGCGTAGGAAGGAGTGATGAAACTCAACTGGGAGCCTGTGTCGACGAGGAACTGCCTCCCGGAGCGTGTGTCCGACAAGTAGAGCAGCTTGTTCTCTTCCCCGAGGGCCGCGGCTGCTACCGACCCCCGGTCTTGGCGTTTCCCGAACGCCCGAACTGGCACGGCAGTACACACTTGCGTGCCCTCTCTGCGAAGCGGCGATGGTAGAAACAAAAGACGTCCGGTCCACTCTCCCTGGCCCTTGCCGCCGCCGCCGTCGGTGAGTCTGGCACCGCTGTCTCTGGCCTCCTGTCGTCTGCGGTCGTCGGGCCGAGTTCCGCTGCAGCGGCCATGGCTGCGCGCCGCTTGGTGGCGTTGACAATCCGCTGCGCCTCTCGGCCCAGTGCGCGGTAGTCCTGTAGGGCCAACAGTGGCGAACTGGCCAGAGCCGCTCTCGCTGCTGACGGTAGGGTCCTGAGGAAGAGGTGGGTGAAAATGAAGTGATCATCGTCGGAGTCTTTCAACCTCAACAACTTCTCCATCAGGCTCGCGGGCATGTCGTTTTCCCCCTCCGTCAGCGCCAGGAGCTTCTCTGCTCGCTCCTCCGCCGAGGGGGTGAATTGCTGGATGAGTGCAGCCTTCAACGCGCCGTATTTGTCGCTCTCCGGCGGCTGGTTGATCAGGCTCTCCACATGCTGGGCCGTGTTGTTGTCCAGCTTTGCGACTACGTGGTAGAATTTCGTGACATCTACCGATATCCCCTGGAGGTTGAACTGCGCCTCAACTGCGTTGAACCAGGAGAGCGGATTGTTCTGCCAGAAGTCCAGTAGCTGGACTGTAGCGGCGTTCGCTTGGCTGGGGGCTCCTGACGCGGCTGGCCCGGGGGAATTTCTTTCTTCCATGATACGTCTCAGAGTCACCAGTGTGGAAGATGTGAAAATGACGAGGCAGCATTCTTTCTCAGAGTCAGCTTTATTCTCACTCCATCAATTCAAAGCAGAAAAAAGAGAGAGTATGAAACAGTAACTCTCGTCCTTAAATATCAGGGACTTCACACCTCATAGATCACATGTCCCACAGACCACCTGGCATAATAAAGACAGTCACAATGCATTTCCCTCCATGATATCACTTCCACTGTTTCCCACGCATCCTTTAATCGACTGCCCACAGTCTCCAGCTTTGCATAACAAGGCTAAGCTTCCTGCCTTTGTTCTGACCTGAAATGCGAGTCACAGAACCGGTCCAACAGGTCCATTGAGTGTTCACCACACAGCGATAAAAAAAGTCTACTGTTTCGTATAAAACTGTATCATTTATATCGGGATTTAAGAGACATACCCATTTCTATTCACCCTGCCTCTCCCCCACAATGCGCCAGGTGTGCCACAGCAGCTAACTGCAAGCTAATGTTTTGCTGCTACTTCTGTGGAGTCGCTATTTCTGTGCCAGCCAGAGATGTTGGACTTTTTCCCACTGTGCTGTGTCAGAGAAGACAGTCCTCTAATCTCATTTTATTTGGAAATAAGTCACATTAACACCATCTGTCTCTAATTATAAGACAGCAAATGCTAAATGACGATGCTAACTCGTCGCTAACAGGAAACATCATAGTGTATCAGACCATCATTCTGGTTTAAATCACTGTCGAGTTTCTTAATTTTGTCTGACAAAACATTACTAAAGCTGCAAAAGTGCATGACAATGGCTGCATACACACTAAATAAATTAATTAAAAGATGTTGGAGGAACAAACTGGCTCTTAATGTAACTTGATTTCTAATCATTTTCAATTAGTCCAGTAGCGAAAAAAAAATGAAGTTGAAGTCATCTCAAATGCACAATAAAAACAATTTTATAACAACATTGCAAAATTAAGAGGCAAAAAAGTGCATAAAATTAATGACAGATGAATTTGTACAATTGAGTTTTTTTCAGTATGTAATTGTATTGTAAGAGATGGTCCTTTTTATTGGTTATCATATATAAACTATACATAGAATTTACAGAAAATGTATATTGTGATATATATCGTTATCAAATAAGATTATTTATATCGTGATATTAAATTTTGGTCATTTCGCACAGCCCTATTTGGCAGTGTTTGCCAGCATTGCATTCATTTTTCTATTAATGGAAGCAAACTTTTGCCAACTTAGGCTAGCATATGTGCAGTGGTTGCCTGTCATATTTTGCCTTCCCGGCAGATGAGGAATGAAGAAGAGGACTCAGATACAGGCAAGGGTGCAGTGAAAAGATGGTAATTTATTAACTAAAGCACCATAACTAAACAAACAGCATGTGGGCTGAAACTCAAACTAAACTTGACATGACAAAAACCACTAAAGCTAAAGCACGTAACAATAATCCACTTGGACATTCAAGTGCTCATACATAAATCATGACCAGAACATTAATGATGCCACACAAGACTCAGACTGACATAGACTTAAACAAACGAGGGATAATTACTGACACAGAACAGGTGGGAACAATCAGGGACAATCAGGGACAAGCAGAACAGTGGGGAAGCGGCAACAGATACAGCAGACACGAAGGGCTGAGACAAAAATGTAACCAAAAGCAGAGGATGCACATGAAACCTGAACAAATTACCTGGGGAGACATGACCATGACAAGGACTGGGACCGGGACAAGGACAACAACACAACATCCATCCATCCATCCATCCATCTTCTACCGCTTTTCCAGAGGTCCGGGTCACGGAGGCAGCAGTTCAAGCAGAGAAGCCCAGACTTCCCTCTCCCCAGCCACCTGCTCCAGCTCTTCAGAGGGGATACCAAGGCGTTCCCAGACCAGCTGGGAGACATAGTCTCTCCACCGAGTCCTGGGTCTGCCCCGGGGTCTCCTCCCAGTGGGACGTACCTGAAACACCTCAAGTGGGAGGCGTCCAGGAGGCATCCTAATCAGATGCCCATACCACCTCAACTGACTCCTTTCAATGTGGAGGAGCAGCGGTTCAACTCTGAGCCTCTCCCGGATGACTGAGCTCCTCACCCTATCTCTGAGGGTGAGTCCAGCAATCCTACGGAGAAAGCTCATTTCAGCCGCTTGTATCCGCGATCTCGTTCTTTCGGTCATTACCCAAAGCTCGTGACCATAGGTGAGAGTAGGAACGTAGATTGACTAGTAAATCGACAGCTTTGCCTTAGAACTGAGCTCCCTCTTCACCACAACAGACCGGTACAACGTCTGCATCACTGCAGATGCTGCTCCAATCCGTCTGTCGATCTCTCGCTCCATTTTCCCCTCACTCGTGAACAAGACCCCAAGATACTTAAACTCCTCCACTTGGGGCAGGAGCCTGTCCCCAACCCGGAGAGGACAATCCACCTTTTTCCGGCTGAGGACCATGGACTCGGACTTGGAGGTGCTGATTCTCATCCCAGCCGCTTCACACTCAGCGGCAAACCGTCCCAGCAAGAGCTGTAGGTCATTGCTGGATGACGCCAACAGGACAACATCATCTGCAAACAACAGAGATGAAATCCTGTGGTCACCAAGCATGACACCCTCCATTCCCTGGCTGCGCCTAGAAATCCTGTCCATAAAAATTATGAACAGGATCGGTGACAAAGGGCAGCCCTGGCGGAGTCCAACTCTCACTGGGAATGACTCCGACCGAGTGTTGGCAATACGAACCAAACTCTCACAACGGTCGTACAGAGACCGAATAGCTTGTAACAACAAGCCCGATACCCCATACTCCCGAAGCACCCCCCACAAAAATCCACGAGGGACGCGGTCAAATGCCTTCTCCAAGTCCACGAAACACATGTAAACTGGTTGGGCAAACTCCCACGAACCCTCAAGAATTCTCGAGAGGGTAAAGAGCTGGTCCGATGTGCCACGGCCAGGACGAAAACCACATTGTTCCTCCTGAATCCGAGGTTCTCCTGTCCAGTACCTTGGCATAGACCTTCCCAGGGAGGCTGAGGAGTGTGATCCCTCTAAAGTTGGAGCACACCCTTCAGTCCCCTTTTTTGAAGAGAGGAACCACCACCCCGGTTTGCCATGCCAAAGGCACTGCCCCCGACCTCCACGCAATGTTGCAGAGGCGTGTCAGCCATGACAACCCAACAACATCCAGGGCCTTGAGGTACTCAGGGCGAATCTCGTCCACCCCCGGGGCCCGGCCACCAAGGAGATTTTTAACCACCTTGGCGACCTCAGCCCCTGTGATAGGCGAGTCATCCCCCTCGTCCACAAACCCTGCTTCCTCTGTGGAAGGCGTATCAGTGGGATTGAGGAGATCCTCGAAGTATTCCTTCCACCGCCCGACGATATCCCCAGTTGAAGTCAACAGTGTCCCATCCGCACCATACACAGTGTGGACGGAGAGCTGCTTTTCCCTCCTGAGCCGCCGAACAGTTTGCCAGAATCTCTTTGAAGCCGACCGAAAGTCTTGTTCCATGGCCTCACCGAACTCCTCCCATACCCGGGTTTTTGCTTCAGCAACCACCCGAGCTGCACTCCGCTTGGCCTGCCGGTACACCTCAGCTGCTTCGGGAGTCCCACAAGCCAACCAAGCTTGATAGGACTCCTTCTTCAGCTTAATGGCCCCCCTCACCACTGGTGTCCACCACTTGATTCGGGGGTTGCCACCACGAGATGCACCGACCACCTTGCGGCCGCAGCTCTGGGCCGCCGCTTCAACAACAGAGGTGGAGAACATGGCCCATTCAGACTCCATGTCTCCAGACTCCCTCGGAATGTGGTTGAAGTTCTTCCGGAGGTGGGAGTTGAAGACCTCCCGGACAGGGGCCTCAGCCAGACGCTCCCAGCACACCCTCACTATACGTTTGGGTCTACCAGGTCTGAATGGCTTCCTCCCCTGCCATCGGATCCAACTCACCACCAGGTGGTGATCAGTTGACAGCTCTGCACCTCTCTTTACTCGGGTGTCCAAGACATACGGTCGCAGGTCTGATGATACGATAACAAAATCAATCATCGACCTGCGACCTAGGGTGTCCTGGTGCCAGGTGCACATATGGGCACCCTTATGCTTGAACATGGTGTTCGTTATGGACAGACTGTGGTTAGCACAGAAGTCCAATAACTGAACACCACTCGGGTTCAGATCGGGCAGGCCGTTCCTCCCAATCACCCCCCTCCAGGTTTCACTGTCGTTGTCCACGTGCGCATTGAAGTCCCCCAGTAGGACAATGGAGTCTCCGGGAGGAGTACCCTCCAGCACCCCAGTCACAGACTCCAAAAAGGGAGGGTACTCTGAAACATCATTTGGTGCATAGGCACAAATGATGGTCAGGACCCGTTTCCCAACCCGAAGGCGCAGGGAAGCAACCCTTTCGTCCACCGGGGAAAACTCCAATATAGAGGCAGCAAGGTGGGGCGATACAAGAATACCCACCCCTGCTCGTCGCCTCTCGCCCGGGGCAACTCCAGAAAAGGCCAAGCTCCAGCCCCTCTCCAGGAGACTGGTTCCGGAACCGGAGCTGTGTGTTGAGGTGAGGCCGACTATATCTAGCCGGTATCGCTCAACCTCGTACACCAGCTCAGGCTCCTTCCCCGCCAGAGAGGTGACATTCCACGTACCAAAAGCCAGTTTAGAAAGCTTGGGATCGGTCCGCCAAGGTCTCCGCCTTTGACCGCCACCTAATCCACATAGCACCGGACCCCCATGATCCCTCCTGCAGGTGGTGAACCCACTGGAGGGCGGACCCATGTAACTCCTTCGGGCTGAGCCCGGCCGGGTCCCATGGGTGGAAACCCGGCCACCAGACGCTAGCCTTCGAGCCCCTCCCCCAGGCCTGGCTCCAGGGTGGGGCCCCGGTAACCCCATACCGGGCGGGGTACACTGAATCCTTGATATACAATTTATCATGAGAGTCTGTTGGATCGTTCTTAGTCTGGCCCTTCACCCAAGAACAACACAACAGAGATCATAAAACCATAATAATGATAATGAACCCAAAACTGAGGACGAGGCAGGGATGAATAATGACACAACCACAGACAGAATCATGACACACCTTAAACAGTCAAGAACTAAAGATAAGGCAGAAATAAAAAGATAATCTTAACAGAGAAATATATGGCAAATTCTAGGGAACATAAGTAGGGACATGATAACGAAAATAACCACAATGGCCAAACTAAAGCAGAGGCAGAGAAAACACAGAACCAAGATAGTGATAATAAGCAAAACACAGAAGACTGAAACTTGTACAATAAATAAAATCAAAGCAAGGCCTTTGGCTGTGCTCATGTCCCGATCAAAACAGAAAATCCCAAAACATAAATCAAAATGAGAACATGGCACAGCCAATGTCCCAATCCTGACAGTTGCCAGATTAGGTCAACTTAAGCAAATGAATACTCAGTGGTAGGTCAGCTGGGGTCAGTGTCAGGCAACACTCATATAAAAGGTTAGCATTTGTGGAGGCTTCCTGTTATTCTGGACCTTCTTTTTGACTGCTTTCAATGCTTTTTGATCCCCACAAATGAAGTCCTGGAGGATTACGCACAGAGCAGAAAATGAAAACAGTAAATTTTGCAACAGGGGGATGTTTTTTCGTTTGGGCTGTCACATTTTGGGGAGGATTATTTATATTTTTTCTAGTGGTGTCGGTGTTATCGTGGTAATCGCCCGTTAATGCGTTGTCCCCGTTAATGGTGACAAATATTGTGATCGCAGTTAATGGCAGTTAACGGCAGAAAACGCAAAACAGCACTTTTTGGCCTAGCTGCTCTCCATACCAAGGTCGTTGTGGCCATTAACACTGTGTGCGCCATGCAGACAAGCTGGATTACAGCCATGGATATCACCAAAGTGCTGTAATGTTTAAGTTTACAACGTTATCTGTCGGAGCTCTCACCTGGATAATTGTTATAGCATCCTCCAAAACTTTGCCTGGATGTTGTGTTGTTCTTCTGTTGAAGATAGCTAGCTTGTAGCTAGTAGCTATTAGCTACATGCTAGGTTATAGCTGATCTCCATCTGCTGAGACAGAGAGAAATTCGCCTGTTTTCATCCCCACAGGTCCAACTGTTGGTGAGTACCAGTCTGAAAAAATTCTCAAACTGTGTTCGTAATGTCTTTTCACTCCCTCACCATTTTTGTAGCACGTTGGGGTGTCGTCACGAGAGCAATAGTAGCTCTATTTGTTAGCGCCATTGCTAAGATGCTAACACCGTAAACAAATGACCCGTGCTGGCAAAATGAGTCACTTTGAGGACATTTTCAAAATTGATGTAACGTTATTTCTATATTTTGTATTGAAAGACCTTCAAAATGATATTTAATTTGTAGGAAGTGCGCCAAAACGGCCCAGAAAAAGATGATTTGTTTATATTTTGGCTAGGATGAAAACTTGCGTTCGATCAGTCGGGAGTTACGTCTTCTGCAAAAATATGTATTTTTAGAAAGTACAGCTTCTAAGCTTTCCAATGATACCAGGCACTCATGGGGTTTTTTCCAGGACTTGCCGCTAGCAAACAAATTATGATTTATGCACTTCTCATGCCTGTAGCTCGTAATGACGCAGTGCACACCAGAAATATTATTTCTGGAGAATATACTGGATAGTTTTTGTCATTTTAGCTATGTTGAGATCTTTAATAAACCTGCAGGTGAAGAAAGCAAGTATATTTGTCCACTCCCATGTTTATAACAGTATGAGAAACTTAAAAAATTACCAACTTAAGGTACACTGTATCTGAACGGAAAAACACGCGATTAAACCATTATTAATCACAATTAACTCAACGTTCCAAAAGATTAATCGCGATTAGAAATTTTAATCGTCCAACACTATTAATTTTTTCTTTTTTTATTCCCCTTTTTGCTTCTGTGGGATTTTAACATTCCAGCACCATGGACAGCGACACTGCTTTAGCATTTCTCTGGAATTTTTGGCACATTTGCTGAGCTTTCATCTGTCGGTGCATGTTTGAAAAGTGAGTTTTGTCTAAAAACATCTGCTTTCACCAGCATTTCAGTCAATATTTGCCAATGGAGTCCAACTCAAGCAGACTTAGGCTAGCTCTGCCCAGCATAGCCCAGCGCTCAGGAACTTTTACAAACTGAGCACAACTTTCACCAATGTTTATTTCCAAACAATGGTAAATTTTCAGTATGCTGAAAATTTTCATCTAACACGACGTTTGCCAGCGTTTGCCAGCGTTCGCCAACGAACACCAACTATCGTTAACTTTTACCAACTTTTGCCAGAAGAGCAAGATGTTTGCCAAAACATCAGTAAGTGTCAGTCCAAACGTTTTAGTGTGAATCCAGCTTATGTGAACTGGTCGGCAATCTATGCTGCACTGCCAGAACTGCTGCCATCATGACCCACACCCCCAGATAAGGGGTACAAGATGGATGGATGGATGTACAACACATTCAAACAAGCTCAGAGGTACAATATAAATGGTGACAACAGCATAGGCCACTTGCATAGCTGCATTGTGGGATATAAATTATAAATCAGACTTAACCCCCCAAATTGCAAACAACAACTGTGACAGTGATATGGTGTCTTGTAGTGGGGCAACAGGTCAATTACATGCTTGGTCATGATACTGAGTTGTAATGTATTTTGTGATCTGAAGAAAATGAGCTTTTATCCCATCATAACACAACAATTACTTCCACCAAGGAGGTCATATTTTTGTCGGCGGTTGTTTGTCTGTTTGCTTGTTAGCAGGATTATGCAAATCTACTGCATGAATTTGGATGAAATTTTCACCAAAGGTAGCCCTTGGCCTAAGGATGAACTCATTAAACTTCAGTGATGATCTGAGAGTGCGTACCTCCACCAAAGTCCTTGTTTGTATTTGTGACAAGCCCGGCTCCAGGCTTTGACAAAATAAGGAGACCACACGGAGATGCCAATTTAAACCCATTTATTTTATTAAAGTAAAGCAATAAAAGAAAGTGTCTGTAGTAATCAGTGGTGTGTGTGTGTGTGTGTGTGTGTGTGTGTGTGTGTGTGTGTGTGTGTGTGTGTGTGTGTGTGTGTGTGTGTGTGTGTGTGTGAATGCATGAAACAAACAAAGAAAACTAATCACTGGCCAATCCAGCGATCACACGCCTCTGTCAGGGGCTGCAACTATGCCCAGCGGCACACCCAAAACCAGAAAGCCCATAAGCTGCAGACAACAGCACAGGACCGCCAGTGCAGCCCCAACCAAGCAACAGAACAACGGCAGGAGGCAGACCACGAGCACAAGAAGGCAACCGGCCTTCAGCGGAAGCAAAACGCGCTACTGAGAGGTACGCAGGGATGGTTTTTATAGGCACCTCTCAGCCACGGGTGGTAATTCGCAGCTACACCTACAGCACAGGGAAAAAACACAGACAGGCCCCACTCCAAAGAGGAGCAGGCCATAACACCCCCACACACAAAAAATGGGCTTCCCATTTGGAAGGTCTACACTGACTGATTTACAAACAACTTCCCCAAATACTTTATCATTCTAATACATATTCTCAATTTATTATTTAGTTTTCTATGTCCATTTAAAATACCACCAGTACAGATCCACCATTTTTTCTTTACCAAGTCCTGATGTAAGTACCCAGCCAACCGCATTCAAACTCGTCAGCTACCCAGCAACTCCCGGCACCTGTAGAAGTAATTTAAGAGTGCTGACCCACTAAACAGGTGGCAAAGGTAACCACAGACAAGAATCCCTAAGTCCAACACCTAAGAACTCGGTAGTCTGGACAAGGCCTCCATATGTCACATATGGACCAAAGCCGAAACAGATGGTTCCGAATTCAAAATGGCCAGACATCCAAACAGTAGATCTGCAAAAAAAAAACAAAAAACAACAAATATATCAGTTGCAAACCAGCAACCTATAGTCCACAGACTAATGCCAAAAACATGCAAGTTAAGTTAATTGGAGACTCTAAAGTGGCCCCAGGTGTGAATGTGTGTGTGTGAATAGTGAAAGGGTTGGGCGCTGCACCAGTGCTGCTTCATTGTAGGACTAATAAAGGAATCTAAATAGAAATCTGAAAAAATAGGAAATAGATAACCCTCAGGGGGACAACCAAAATTCAGGGTCATCTAGACAGGAAAGGAAAACCTGTCAGGAGGTTGATCCAAGTCCACAGCCAGCCAGAAAAAATAGAGGTGTCCACCAGGAGGATGACCACTATCAATACTCCACCAGATAAGCAGTGGTCTCAATCCAGGAGCAAAATGGAACAAGTCAGGAGCAGGCCACGATTCATGCAGGTTTTGCAGTGACTCAGACTTTGCCAGCTCGCCCTGCAACCCACACTGATCAGAAGAATCTGTCACATGCTTGCTCACAGACCCTGCAACAGACTGCTGAGACACCCTCCCCCCACCCCAGTTCAAAATCAGCTTTTCCCCAGAGCAACCTGATTTCAACAGATTATTCTGGCAAAGCTGTGTTTCCTCCTTTTGCTCAGGTGTAACCAAACCAACCTCATCAGGAACCAGACTGACAGGCACTTCCACAACATCACCCAGAGACAACTGACCATCAGAAGCAGCCAAAAAAGCTACCGGTTCCTGCTGACAATTTGTCACTGAATCCAGCTCCTCTGACACACTAACCGGTGTTACTGCTGAGTCACAGTCCAGAGTCACAGTCCAGAAGCACACACTGAATCACAGTCCACACACAGATTTTCCGAATCAGCATAATTAATTGGTGCAGCCAACACCACAGGTGTCACTGTGCATGTTGGAACTAAGTCACAGACACTGTCATCAAACTCTGTCTCCTAACCACTCTGAGCATGCACAGACTGTACAGGACGAGTTTCAACATACAGGTTTTCAGAATCCACATGATTAGCAGCTAACATCACAGGTTTCACTGTGTCTGCCAGAACCAATTCACCAACACAGCAAGCACGTGCAGCCTCCGAAACAGAAGAAACCAGGCACAAATCAATAGAAACATTATCTGAGTGCACACAGCCAGGAACACTGTTCAGACTCAAATCAGCGCCGCTGGCAGCCAAAACACTCAGTCTACGTCTCTCCAAATGTCCCCGTGTCCATGCTAACTCCTGCAGCAAGAATGTCTCCCATTGTTCAAACAACAACATGGCAGCATTACTGGTCAAACGTCTTCCAGACATGACAGCAGATCTTATGCACCCTAACACGTACGAGCAAAACCAGACTGACGCATAACAAATTAACACAGGTGCAGCACTCTGACTAACCTGCAAACAATAAACTCATGCTCCAACTCAAAAACACCACAAACAAATTCATAAATTAACAGACACTCAACTCTGTGTCTCCCCAACAGGTGTGCGCTTCTCAGCAAATGCTGCACACTGATGAGTGCTGACATCGCCCAGACACCACAGCTGCTCACTCATTCACACAAAACCATTACGCCTCCACTCACACACGTGAGCAGCTTGCGCAAACAGAAAAAATCAAACTGGGTCACAAACAGACAAAAGTGCTTCCACACAAAACTGACACACTTGCAACTCTCCTCCCTAATTAACTAGTCACAAACCTATTTACCTACTGTAGACCCTAGTCTTCGGGCAGCTACTTGCAGGAGGTTCTTTAATCACGAGCCCACTGGGCTGACAAGCAACTGCTACGCGGCAACTTGCCAGGAACTCCCGTGGATGTGACCTCAGGCCATGTTCACGCCTCACTAAACCAACAACAGACAGTGAACCCCCTAGTGAAATTCACTGTTAAGTCTAACAGGAAAAATTACCAGTGATATCAAAACTCAAATGAATAGAAAACACTTACCTGATTTAATCCAGTGAGCACACACAAATCCGTCAAACAAATGTGCTCCCATTCCTCTCACAAATGGATTGAAGCTCAAACAAACAACCAGGCAAGCCCCCCACTTTGTTGTTTCACAAGTGGGTGTATGGTACACTACAAACAATTCTCAAGGCTCAAACAAACCAAACAAGTTCAAACAAGTGGACAAACCCCCATCTGTCACAAGCCTGACTCCAGGCTTTGACAAAGAAGGGAGACCACACAGAGGTGCCAATTTAAATACAAGTTTATTTTATTAAAGGCAAGCAATAAAAGAAAGTGTCTGTAGTAATCAGTGGTGTGTGTGTGTGTGTGTGTGTGTGTGTGTGTGTGTGTGTGTGTGTGTGTGTGTGTGTGTGTGTGTGAAACAAACAAAGAAAACTAATCACTGGCCAACTCAGCGATCACAAGCCTCTGCCAGGGGCTGCAATTAGGCCCAGCAGCAAACCCAAACCAGAAAGCCTCCAGGCCACAGACAACAAACAGGGGGCTGCCAGCACAGCCCTGACCAAGCAACAAAAATAGGCAGCAGGCAGAGCACAAGTGCAAGAAGGCGACCGACCTCCAGAGGGTGCAGAACGTGCTACTGACAGGTACGCAGGGATAGTTTTTATAGGCAACTCTCAGCCAGGAGTGGTCCTTCGCAGTTCCACCTACAGCACAGGGAAAAAACACAGAGAGGCCCCACTCCAAAGAGGAGCGAGCCCTAACAGTGCAGCAAGATTACACAAAAACTACTGGATGGATTTGGATGAAATTTTCACCAAAGGTGGCCCTTGGCCTAAGGATGAACTCATTAAACTTTGGTGATGATCTGAGAGTGCATACCTGCTGTATGGCTTTTGATTAAATTTTCACCAGAGGTGGTCCTTTGGCTACAGAGGAACCCATTAGATTTTGGTGATAATCCAAGAGTGTATGCCTCCACCAAGGCCCTATCTTGCAATATATGGAGAGAGGGAGGCAGGTTAGGTACGGAAAGATTGATGGACAAAGGGAGGGAGAGAAGGAGCCTTAGTAGAGGTATGCACTCTCTGAGTGGTTTTCTATTTTACAATGTGAACTCAAGAAGACAGAAGGTAAAAAGACACGAAAGGTTATAGCTTCTTAAACATGCACTTACTCAGTCGAAGACATGCAGATATACTAAGTGGGCTCCTGAAATGTCTTTAACACCTTTCCTCACTAAAGCTGGAGACTCACTACAGCATGTTACATCTCATTATATTTTTAGATCAGGCAACAGAAAGAAAGAGTTGTTTGCCCACAGCAGAGGATATATACAAAGTATGACCCTGTCAAAGTAACTCCTGTTTATACTGGCTGTGCACTGCTGTTCTACATGCTGCCCCTGCAACAACAACAGAGCCCCTTCAGGTCATTTGGAAAGAGCAAGAGCGTCATCCTCTCCCACAGGCATTCTTGGAGGCATGGTACAGTTAGGATTTTAGGCTTCTTCACTGCCCCTTCGTCTATATTTGCACAAGATAGCTGAGTCATCCCTGACTCATTTAGTTCTTAGCTTGCTAGACACCCATGACGTGTTGTCAGATCCGGCACGTGCCTGCAGGTGTTATTCTAATCCCACCGTGGATTAGAGCGCTTGTGTGAAACTTCACAGTCTCCCACCATGGGAGACACTGCAGGTGTGCAAAAGAAGTTTGATATTTGTGAAATTCTAGCAGTTTTGAAATAATAAAATCTGAATACAAAAAAGTTAATTTGTATATACTGTGTATTCAGAAAAAAAAAATGTGATTTGGAAAGTCTTGAAAAGCCAGATACAAATGTGCCATTTTAAAGCCAAGCTGTGTTTTTATGTTGCTCTGCACTGAAATGTTGTATACTGTATATTTATTTTTGTTGCTATTTTTATGTAAAAATGAAGACACTGTTGATGGAAAAGTTGTTTTTTAATGGCAAATTAAAGTGGACATTTTCATTATTTCTTCTTTACTTTTTAATAATCTACTTTTTTCAGACAGAAAATAAATTGAGGGCTGTGCTTAATGCAAGAATCCAGATGTATAACGATCATGGACTGTGGATCCTGCAGCGCTGCATTATTCTACTCAAATCCAAATACTAAAATATGGAGCTTGCGATTCAAGTCAAGCTGATCAGCATGCAAAGGACAGAAAAATAGAACTTTATGGCTCATCATTAGACACACCCCAAAATATTGTTCTAATTTAATGTTGACAGTTTTCAATTAAAAACATAATTACTGTAGAACTTTTAAAGACAAGCAAATATGATGATGCACGTTATGAGTCAGTGACATTTACATATATAAATCTGATACTGACGTACATTCGGATGTTTTCTGGAACTTGGGAAAATGAGCGATGTGCTCAGAGTTGGCTGACTCCAGAAGGGCGCCGTTCACCTCGCCGTGTCTAAACCTGTTGTAGTATTGATCCAGCTGAGGCCACAACAAGCTGGTCTGGAGACAAGGGTGTGTGTGTGTGTGTGTGTGTGTGTGTGTAGGTGTGACGTACCAGCATTACTGTTGTCAACAAAATGTGTTATTGGTAGAAACAGACTTCGCTCCGTTTCAAAGGCAGCCACAACACAGATGGCAGGAGCTTGCACACTCACACACACACACACACACACACACACACACACACACACACCATGTAAATGGCAAACACAAAGCAATACGCTGCTCAAATCAGAATTGCACCATAGTCTTTCACTGACTCATTCGTTCATTTACTAACTGTAATAAGAAGCACAAAAAACTAAAACACACAGTACATACTCATGCATTCGATCTTTACTGCTGTGCGTGCACGCGCTCAGTTCTGCAGTGTCTTGCAGAAAGACGCGCACATGTCCTCAAATAATGGGATTAAACGGCGAGCCTCCACAGCTTCCAGTCAGAGTCAGTGCTATTTTGAAAAGTGTGCAAATGTGAGGGGAAGAGATGAAGGCACATAGGAAATGTCAAAAATGCAAGGTTCAGGCACACAAAAAGCATTAGAGTAATATGTGTTTAAGAAAGAAATGACTTGTATATGATGATCGTACAGCGGTCTTTCACTCAGCACAAAGGCAAGAGAGTCCTACACATCCATCATTAATATATATGCATTTTCCTGCAATGACTGAATACTGTTATACAGCACCCATTCCACCGATATAATGTCTGTGTAATTTTTTGCTGATTGACAGGCAGCATTCAACAAATACTTCTGCTTCTTCTCTGGTGATTTTTTTTTTTTTTTACCGTATTCACAGTTTTACAGAAATACTGGCCAATGCAATGAACTGGATTCTAAACGAAACTACAAGAAATTAATTTAAAAAGGAAATAAGCTAAATAAAAACAAAAAGTTAGTGGTGCATTGTGGTCTGTTCTGCCTGTGTCTTCCCAGGCAGCCAGAAGCTCATTTTATGGACTGTATTGGCAGAGAAGGAAAAAGGATGACAAATTTAGACGGAGCAGGTGTACCTGGGGTAGGGCCTGGTGATACTATTAAACTGGGGCACAATGGATAAGCAGGGCACCCTAATGGAGGAGTCAGGAAAATCATCTGCCAGTTGATTGCATAGCATGCCAAGCAGGGGCGTGAACAAATTAACCTACATACAGTACGTCTGACTCATTCTCTGATGTTTTTTCTTATTTTTTTCAGTAACGTCCTCATGGATTGTCATAACCCCGATCCGTAACTTAAATCAAGGGCCCAACGTGCCAGAATGTCCCCACTCCAGAGCGCTGAAGCTTATGCTAGTCCTTGCAAAGACAGATGTATCAGACCCACACACACACACACACATGCACACAGCCAGAGGGGCCTGATATGGGTTGAGTCCAGGAAAAGAAAAGGGGGGAGGGGGGGGGGGTATTATTAAGCAGTTTTCCTGGCAGATGGTGCCTCACTGCTCACCCCCACAAAGAAACAATGGAACTCGGCGTGTATCTCTGACTAAAAACTGTCCTTGTAAAACACCACATGCACTTGCATGTGGCTTTGCATAATTATCGTAAAACAGACTCGTGAAACCACACACCGCACCAAAGAGCAGATTAGGAACACCGATTCAACCAAAACAGTCATACGGTTAATGAACAGGCAGCGAGGAAGGGTGGATTTTGGACATCCGTTTGCTGGGGAGTGTGTGGAAAATATCACACTCACCCACTCACAGTATGTCAGGAGACTGAGTGGCTCAGCACTCAACTTCATGCAGCAAGGAAAATTACCGACTTGCTAAAGAGAGTGAATGGAAAAGAAAAAGCAAAAGTGGACCACTGTTTTTCTTTGTTTTCTTTTAACAGCATCCTCTATAAGGATCCCCTCAGGAAAAGTTCACCATCATCATCTGAGGTTGATTGAATTATGTTGGCTAAATTGATGGTTTCTCTTGTTTTTCATGCCTTATTGATTCTGAGAGTGCCCTCTCTGCTCGACTTAATCAGCTTCCTTTGTTTCTCTGTAGAAGTCGTGCTGCTTTCTCTTTATGATGCTCTCAGGCCCTCTTGATTATACATTGTTCTCTTCTGTCCTGCCCCCCATACATTATAACAATTCTGCTCTCTCCATCTGAAGTGGTCTTGAGTCGGCAGCAGCGGAAGGTCCAGCTCATGCGGATCCGTCAGAGGGAAGAGAGGCTGAAAAAAGAGAAGGAGAACAAGAAGAAGAAGAAACAGCGACAGAGCCAGAGGGGCAGCCACAAGCCGAAGACTCACTCCCATCACCACCACCAGCAGTACCACCACCCAGCGGCGTCCCACCCCCATCACCAAACCCAGAGCTCTCAGCCGCCTAAAGTGCCCCCTCCTCCTCCTCAGACTGAGCCCGGCTACCACCGAAAGGCCAACCCTAAAAAACGCTATGATGGAGATGTGCTGTCACCGGTAAGGTTCAGAAGCCTTATAGAACATTTTTGATAAACTGATTACACATAAGAGTTAGATTTTTTTTCTCTTCATATAAAATGCATTAGTTATGCTGCTCGGTAGCCACTCCTCTGAACTTCACACTACAACCGCCAGGCAGGGGTGTTGGCAAAGAGACCCACCCTCCCTGCCTGCTGCTGTTTATAGGTACGGGGTGGTGGCGGACACAGAAGTGAGCGCCACCACACCGTTCCTCACAAATAAGAGCATATAGAACTATATAACACCCCCTCCCCTTTAGAAAAGTCCAAAACACACACACAATTGAGACCCTCCCCAATTTGGGACCCGAATCGCGGATGACAACTAAATCACAATAACTAAAAGCCTATCACATTCATACAACAAACTAAAACTAGGGGTGACAGGTGGACTACCGTCCAACCCCCACACAGCGAAGTGGGTCATTCTGCCACCATTAAGATAAATAACCATAGTCCATCAGTAACACAAAATCACCGCTGTGTCTCCGAAAATAAACAAAAAGTACAAAATAATCCCCAGAACTACATACAGTTATATACTGTATATATACTGTTATGATTCTCCGAGTGCTTTTACGCAGTGCACGGAGGAAAGGATGAAAATCCACGTGCAGGAGTACATTGCGCATCTTTATTAACAGAAAGTGTATAAACAGTTCAAAATAGCAGATGAGTTGTACAGGATATACAAGGAAGTCCTCCAGGACGCTCTACACACACAGGTGAGTATTATACAGGGAAAAATGTTCCAAGGCGTAGGCAGACAGAACTGCAGCGGAGGAATGGACTAAAGAGCCCGGGAAAGGAACCGCCAGACGGAACTGGACGGCAGGGGCGAAACAAATAGTACTCACACAAGCTGGAGCAGTCTGAGTTGGTCCGAGTAATAATCCGGATGAAACAACACCAAATGGTTAGAGATAATCAATGCCACCCAGAGTGATGTGGTGCCAAGACATAGGCAGGGCATCTAATCATGAGCAACAGAGTACAAACACTGAATGGAACTAACACAATATTGGACAATGATCAGGCAATCTCTTCCAGTAGACACAAGGCTTAAATAATGCCAAACCTAATGAGGAAAGCGATTGCTAGTGTGTGTAATGTGAGAGGGAGTGCAAACCAATAATGAGGCACAGCTGATCCCACTGACAGGAGAGGGAGGCGTGGTTGAGCTGTCAGGGAGCCAAGCGAACCCCAGAGGCTCCCTGAAAGCACCTGATGGAAAATAAGAGACAAAAATACAGAAAAGACCAAGCAGCCCCAACGTCATAGAACTGGGTTTGAAACATCAACCCCAGTTCATGACAATATACACAACAAAATACTTTTCCTCTTTCTTCTTCTTTTTTCACACATGCATACAAATAAACACTGAACAATTTCAAACCCATTATCAGAAAAATGAAAAAAAAACTATCATAACTTCTTTCACTCGAACATATAACTTAACACACAGTTCACACAGCTAGATAAAGAAGGAACTAGCCTGTGGGCCCCCTGGACCATAAGTCCATAAGTCCATAAGTCCGGGCCTGCCATCTGAAGTCTCCTCCCGGGCATGCCGCAGCTCATTGGCATGCCTCCATGAACAGTCCAACAGCTGAAAGTAGGCATCTCCTCGTTTGGCCACGATGCGCAGCCGCCCCTGGTGATCCTCAGACTGTTGCCTGGCCCGTACTCGCCGTGGTCGCCCCTCCTCACGAGCCCGAACCAGGTCCGTGACTCCCAGAGGGGTTTTGCTCGGCTTGCAGTGTTTCTGCCTGGCACACGGTCCCTCCGTGCCTAACTGTCTGGCCTTGAACTCTTTTAAATTTGCTGCAGCTGTTGTCATTGTAGCCCCATGTTCACCGGCCTACTTTAGCCGAGCTCCGGGAACAACTGGAGCTAGCTCCTCGGCGTCGCTCGATGTTGCAGGTGCCTTGCTGTCACGCCCAGTACCCTCGTCCAAGGTGACTTGGGCTCCAGCACTAAGACCCTCCTGCAACGACTCTGAGCGAGGCTGGTCCTGCTCGCCCTCCGGGGTGCTCAGTAACTCCTCGTCCCACACCGCATCATCCTCCACTCTCGGAACTGGCCAGTCCCACAGTCCACAGCCTGACTACTCCTCCCCAGCGCTGCTCTTGATGGCGAAACCCAGACCATAAAAGAGGTCGCAGCCCATGATGTTGTCGCCATGTGCTGTCACAATGAGCTTGAGGTTAGCCATCTCTGTCAACTTGTACTGGGCCGTCAGCACCAGCATTCCCATCATGCACAGCCATCCACCTCCATAGCCATAAAGTGGCACTGGGTCTCCTTCAATCCTATAGTGGGGTAAGAATTTGCTCACCATAGCCCAATTCAGCAGAGAACCCTCTGCTTCCGTGTCGATCAGCAGCGGCAACTCCACACCATCCAGCTCCACCGTGCAGAACGTGTACCCGCTGGTGCTCGGGAACACTGTGTGGACAACCGTCGGGTGGGGAGGGGGTCAGTTTCCTCTGTGGGCTCCCTTATTCTAACATACGGCACACCCTGGCATAGTGGTTCAAGCGTCCATACTTGCCGCAGTGTTTCCCTCTTGCCGGGCAGTCCCTGGCCTTGAAACAGTGATTCATGGACCCACAACCCAAACACATGGGTTTTCCTGGGGCAGACCTAAATTTTGCAGCGTTGGCCTCCGCAGCGTCATCTCCCACGCCCCCATCACTGTCTGGGTCTGTTACTTGTGTGGCAGCGGGAAACTCCAGCTGTCGACGTGACAAACGCCCACTCGGCCAGTAGTTTTAAGTCGGTGATGAACCGCTGAATAGGCTCATCCACTTGCTGGCAGCGCTGCCGAAACTTGATCCTCAGGCTCTCCAGGGCGTGAAAATGGAGTGCCATCAGCTCGACCACGTCCTCAAAATCATCCAAATCGCCAAGTGCGCTCAATATCCACTGGCCTCCAATTCCCAAATTGTGCACCAACAGCGCGCATGCCCTCAGCTTGTCCATCTTGCCCAGATTTAGCGCCACCATGTATGTTTTAAAGGCAGCGTATCATCTCGGCCAGGGGACAGGTGGTTCGCCCGGGAGCTCCAGAAAAAGCCGAATTGGTCACCCACATGTTTCCATACTTTATCCTCGTCGCCAAAATGTTATGTCTGAAAATAGGCTTCCACCACACCATTCCTCACAAATAAGAGCATATAGAACTACAGTATATAACAATCACACCCTATGGGGTGTGTCCCAGTGCAACAAATCAGAAATTCCTGGCTGTAGAGCTATCCATTGTTCACAATGGCAAGGTGAAAACAATTCAGTACATTGTAATTTGCATTTACAAAACAGCCCAGAGGAGATGCTGTTGTGTAGTTGCTCTGTCAGACCAATAGCACTGCAAACTGCTGCAGGGCGATAATTGATTTATTTTAAAATTTTAACAAAATTATTTTGCTGATGCTGCTTTGAAGCATTTCAGATCAGCAAAACGTTAAAGTGTAAAAGAGGCAACTGTAAATATACAGTTGTAATTCAAATCATTCAACCCCCACTGCAAATTAGGTTTATTGGCAAAATGTACAAACTAGCAGCTGTTTGCAATAAACAAATCAAATAAGAACAATTTAAATAGCTCAACACAACTAATATTACAAGAAGTATCTCCAAATTACACACAAAATGCCACTTTTAATGACTACTGCTGTTTCAAAATTATTCAACTCCTTCATGACAAACACCTTTAGAGCTTAGTAGAGCACCCTAATCTGCTGTTATGACCTGCTGCAAATGTGACACAAAACCAGACACCAGCTTCTGGCAGCATTCCTGAGGAATCTAGACCATTCCTCACGGGCAAATACCTCCACTTTACTAATATTCTTGGGTTTGTGTGCTGCAACTGCCTTTTTCAAATCCCACCAGAGGTTTTCAGTGAGGCTCAAGTCAGGTGACTGTGATGGGCACGCTAGTGTCTTCCGGGACTTCTTCTGTTTACACAATTGTCTCCGCCTCCGTCTAAGGAGAGCATAAATGCCAGCGCCGTAATGGAAACTTGGCATATTCTCCTGATGTGCAGTAATTCATCTCTGCTGTATAAGATGTTTGAGATACTTCAAGAGCGCTTAACCTCAAAAAGTAATATGAAATAACCACAGCTGAGGGAGTAGAGACTGGCAGCCTGAGTGTGAAGGGCGCAGCCATGTTAGTTGAGGTACACTTGTCTGATGTAATGACATCAGTCAGTAAATTTATAATTTGTTACAAGTGAAACCCTCAGTTGAGATTATTTCTACTTGCACAAATGGTATTTCTGCAAAGAAGAATGAAACATGGTGGGTGTGGTATTGATAATCCTTATCGTGTGGAATAACTTGTTGCTAACTATTTCAAAGCAAGTTTTCCTATGGTAGCCACTCCAGATACCCAAACTGAGGGGGAAAGCACTGAAAAAGTGAATTTTTCATCATTTGGCCCCTGTAAGATAAGTGGAGTTTACCTGCTTGTCTCTTGAAAAAAAAAAAAAAAAAAATTGGAATAGACCTGAAATTTCAACAACAGCTGTAATTTTTTTTTGAAAGCTTTTGTGATTGTATTAATTCTATAGTAACTCTCCCACTGCTTCATCCTTTGTCTGTCCACAGAGCTACATCAGAAGTTTCAGGGACAGACAGACTGACAGACGGGCGTACTCCCACGGCCGAATGATGAGCCGCTCTCGAATGGCTGAACTTGACTACGACTGTGGCTCTCAAGTGCCCCTCACGGCCCCCAGTGGACCCCCGGTTCACATCTGACGCCGTGAAACACAACAAGCCACAATCAAGCAGTCCTTCAAAAGCTCACAGACGGGGCCAGAGAGCCCCACTGACCCGTGCCAACCCAATCAACTGCCTGTTAACCCATCAGGAACTTAATGTGTCCCAAAGGTGGTGAGAGTCGCACTCCTCTCAGAGCCGTACTTGTCAATATTTATTGGATCTGCTTTGTTCTTTTTTTGAACAAGAATCCGAAATACTCACCTGGAGGAAGAAAAAAAAAAACTGGACCAGACTTCTTATAATTAATTGAACTTTCCCTGTTGGATATTTCATTTAAATATTTCCATTTGCTGCTTCGAAGCCATGGGAATTTCTAGTGGGAGAGCAGATGAAGGAAAAACGCTCCACAGGAGCACCAGACCGTTTTGTTCATATAAACTGTGGGCTTTCATCGTGTCAAGGTTACACTACACTTTACTTCAAACATAACTGCCGGTTGAAACCTTTTCCATTTAAGGATTCTGAAAGAGGCTAATGAGTCAAGGAAAACACAAGAACTGCATCAGTTTGCTGAAACTTGTAAGCCGCTCTTCTCCATTGTTTTTGGTCACCCATGAAATCCAGTCTGCATTTTAGCTTGCGCCGTTGCCCGAGGAGAAAAGTCCTCACGTCTCATCATCTTCCCTCCACACACGAACAGGAGACACTTTCCTCACCTCACCTCTCTTCTCTCCCCGAAACCTCAAACGTCCATGTGAGAGCTGTGACTCCGCCCATCGACGTGCTCTCCGGTCCCTTCCCTGCATCCTTTCCCCCCAAACAATTCACCCTGACAGAAGCTTTTTTAAAATATTCTGTTACGACACAAAAGTCAAATTACTGCCTGTCTGATCAGCTGTTAGTATGAAGGTTGTCATGAAATCTGAGGATGACAGGCTACAGTGAAATGGTTAAAAATGGTGTGTTTTTGTGTGAGTGGACGCATGAGCCCTATGGCAAGTGATGGACTGTACCAAATACTGGCCATTTATGGGGGGGGAGGGGTCTTTATAATGTGTGGCGAACATGCGTATAAGTATACTTTTCCTTTTTGCCAACTTTCTGGACTTGTTGGAAATATTCCTTCGGTTGACTTGAATGAGCAGTTAAAGGTGAGGAGAGAGAGATTGAAGATGATCTCCTTTAAATCACGAAACAAAGCGTATGGAAACTTTTTCAAATGGCGCCCTCTGATGTTTACTGCTGGACCTTTCTCTGTGGAACTTCTGGGTTTCTGTTTTCTGTTTCCTTCCTTTCATGGACGCACAGAGGGAGTCTGCGTACCAGGTATTTTCAGCACACAAGAAGAGAAGTTCAATTTTTAATAATCACACCGGTCTGGAACTAAGACAACCACTGAGGCCATTTAAATGTGGATGAGAAAAATCCTTAAAATTGCTATTTTATTGTGTGTGTTTTATGTCCTTTTTGACATTGAACATCTCTACAGCACTTAAATACTCAAGTACAGCTAACTAAGGTTTACAGTTCTTTGGGCGTGAAGGACCAACATTTTTCATCCCAACCCATTAATGCATGAAAATTGTCTCGTAAATGTGTAATCTGTGTTGTTGTGTCTCACGCTTCAGTTAGTTTTTTTGGTCCCAGGCAGAGGTGGGTCACGGGTTACATTTTACTCAAGTGCATGCAGCTACTCAAGGAACTTTTTTAGCAGTTTTACTGTGAGATACTCGTATTTGGCCTCACAAACTGGCAAGAGTAAAGTGGCATTTTTACATGAAAAAGTCACAAGTTTATCACAAAATGTTGAACATTTCCAGGAGGGGAAGGTTAATTTATTTGGAAAAAAAAATTCCAAATGAACATATCTAAAAAGTTGCACATCTGCTTTAAAAGAATCGCAAAATTTGGAGGAAAAAAACAACAATTTTATGAAGCATAATCATAAATTCAAGAGAAAAACCTCTCAAATTAGCTGAAGTCACCGATTTAACCCATAAAAGGCTGCAAATAGACAAGAAAAAACTGCAAATTTACATAAAACTGAAATTTATTAGCAAAAAGTTAAAAAAATCATTAAAAAATGTAAATACAATTTTTAATAACTTGTAAATTGTGAGAAAAATAATAATTTAAGAGGCAAAACCTATAATTTAATGAGAATCTCAAACTGGCAAAAGTAAAATTACCAATTAGAAGTCACGAATGCAAACAAAGAGTTGCAAATTTACATTAAAAAAAGTTGCAAATGTGTTACAAAAACTGATTTTATAGGGAAGCTTAAATAAACAGAGGAAAAATCAGAATTTCGTTAAAAGAAACTTCTAAATAAAAGAATATTAAAAGTAGTAAATATACAGCTGGAAAAATCAGAAATGTAAGCAGAAAAAAACTTCAAATTTATGAGCAAGTCTCAAATTTAAGAGAAAAACTCAAAAACTTGTGAGGTTAAACTCAGGTTATTTGCACTATAAGGATGTGGATATACAAGTTTAAAAATACATGCAATGAGTCATACATTTATCACAAAACCTGCAAATTTATGGGGAAAACAAGAATTGAATTTAGAAAACAAAAAAGTCAAAGCATGAGAAAAAAAATCACAAATTTAGGAGAATCTAGACATGCAAATTTATGAGAAACAGTCTCAACTTTAGCAGAAAAATCACAAATTTGCAAAAGTTAAAAAAAAAATCACTACTCAAGTAATCTTTTTAACACGTTTTCTCACATTTTTTAATTCACTTTCTTTATTGGAAGCAATCTCACAGGCCACAAAGACAAAGACAATAGACCAAACTTCCAATCCTTTTGTTTTTCCCCATGTTTTCTCACCCACAGTCCCTATGCACCCCAAGGATAATGAAGAGTGATTATCACTGTACATCCATTACTGACATGTTAATCAGGCCGCATACATACAACGCCTATACAGTGACGATAAATACATAAGTTGATGAGAGAAAAAAGGGGGGGGGGGGCTCAGTGATCACAATCACACAGAGATGTCAAAGAATCAATATGATTTAAGAGAGGTCTCCAGGTCTTTTCAAATGTCTCCAGGGAGCTATTAACTATTGACCTGTTTAGAGATGGAGGTTGAAGATGCTTCCAATTAAGGAGTATGAGTCGCCTGGCCAGCAGGGTGGTAAAGGCCAAAGCAGTCTGAATAACTTTAGAGGTATTAGGTTGTAAGGGGCTACCAAACAAAGCCAAGAGCCATTCAGGTGTAATGACAGTGTTTGAAGAGTTTTGAAGATACCGGTGTAATGGTGTAACGACAGTGAATGACAGAGTTTTGAAGATACCGGACCAGAATGTGACCAGCCTAGGACAGAACCAGAACATATGGGAATGGTTGGCTGGGGACTGTTTGCATCTATTACGTGAGCCGGATACATTGGGGTAGACACGTAATAGCCTCAAATTGGTGTAATGAATTTTATGCACAATTTTACACTGTAGGAGGCCGTGCCTCATACATATTGAAGAAGAGTGAACCAACCGTAAGACTCGTTGCCAATAATCATCCAACAACGTTAATACCTAGCTCTTGCTCCCAAGAATCCCTGGGAACAGATACTGGGCTTTCAAAAGTAGAATTGGTAATAATGTAAAGGTTAAAAATTAGTCTCGTTTGTTGAGGATCAAGAGCTAGCAAAGAGTCAACCAGAGTTTCCTGGGGACGACTTGAAAATTTGGGGTTCAGTTTAGTTGAATGTTTATTTGAAAGGGGGCATTACATACTAATGAACATTAATACTAATGTAAGTATGCCAGATTTAGCAGTACTGCTAATTTGCATCTGTAGTCCCCCGGCAGGTCACAAAAACACGCAAACAAACAATCATACACAAGCAGAACAACTGCAATGAAACTGTACAAAGTGTATATGCTAAAGTGCAAGAGTTAAGGTGTTACAAAACAAAACATTCAAATGTCACACAAGTGAAGTGCTGTGTATGTGTACACATACATGCACCCAAGCACCTCACAGCAACAACAAACAGCAACAAACAAGAGGCGGGGCATATGTGTGTGTGATGCACAGGCACATATATACTGCTCAAAAAAATTAAAGGAACACTTTTTAATCTAAGTAAGCTGGACTAGCCTGCCACAATTTCTTCACTTTAAGTTTTGGAGTGTTTTCATTTCCATCAAAAGATGTGGCATCTTTTCATTCCTAACACATTATCCAGTCCATATAAGTGTAGATATCCAGCTTATTTTTTCCCATTAAAATCTGATGTGTTTTCAAAGTGTTCCTTTAATTTTTTTTGAGCAGTGTATATATGCCTATGCCGCAGCGCAACCACTAGTTATGGGTACAGTTTTGGTTGTTTAGAAGGTTGCTTAGATTCTGAATAAAATGCCTTAGCTGAAAAAAAAAATGAAATAGGTGAGAGTTAGGTAAGTCAAATTTCTTTGAGAGCTCAGAGAAGGACATAAAAGTTCCTTGGTTGTAAAGGTCCTTAATTTTAGTCATCCCTTTGTCAAACCAAGTTAGAAAAGTTAAATCGGTGCAGGAAGGCAAAAATACAGTAGGTGATTGCTTACTATGGGTGAGAGGCCTGAGGCCCTGTGGAGGCCTAGGCTTTTCCTAAACTGAACCCAAATTCTAGCAGAATTAATTACCACTTGGGTTGAGGTAAAGTTGGAGGCAGTTATAGAAGTTGAGAACAAACCAGGGAGTGAAGAGAGAGTTTGGAGGATGCAACTTCCATATCCACTCATGCTGGGCCCATGTCATCTGCTGTGTTGTTAATCCAGTATAGAAGTTTATGAATATTACAAGACCAGTAAGGGTGTAAGAAATTGGGCAGTGTTAAGCCACCAAGATCTTTAGGAAGCTGTGGCACTGATCTCCTGATACGTGGATTTTTATTTCCCCAGATGAAAGCTTGTTAGTTGATCAAGTGATCTAAAAAATGACTTTTTAATAAGAATGGGGATATGTGAAAAAAAGATATAAAAAAGTTGGGTAAAACAACCTGCTATGTCCTAAAAATAACCACAAGCCGGAGGAGAGCTGGAAGGAACATTCTCTTTATTATTAACCAGAACTCTTATATTTATATGTCCAGCCGTAGCCCGCCTGATGTCACACCGCCCCGCCCAGGCTACGGCAACCCCCAAGGTACAATTCCCTATGTTATACCCTTCCCCCCGGAAAAGGTAGAACCACAACAAACATGCAAAACAGAAGACAGCTATATACACCTCGAAACACCAACCAAAACAAATCAAACACCCCATTTCTATTTCTTCCCAGTCCTCCCAGTAACGAAATCATCCAAGTACTTCGGCTGTCTGCATTTCCTAACCAGGCGACCCTCGTGGGGCCGCTCCACCACCTGCACCGACGGCTCCATCTGAAAGCCGGCACCCGGACCCCTTCGTCTCACAATCGTGCGCAGCCCAATCCACAACAGCTGAAGCTTGTGGGTGCGTACAGGGTGTCTGACCCACACCCTATCCACTACGTTCCGGCCATGACCATTCACACGATGCCTCTTGTCAAAGAAGTCCTTCATCCGCCATTGCTGGTCCGAGACCCTGCGCCTCAGCGCCCCCAAATCCTCATTGCACTCCCTTCGAGTCAGCCCAAGTTGTCTCACCAGAAGCAGCAACTCCCTTGCTAGCATCAGCACCACCGGGGAGGGCCCCGTCGTGGCATACACCGATGCCCTATAATGGAGTATGGTGTTGTGCAGATCATCGATGAATGAAAACCCATCAGCCAGATGGGCCCTCAACCCATTCTTTAAAGTTCTATTAATTCTTTCCACACCCCCGTTAGCCTGTGGGTGGTACACCGCCGTCCAGATGTGTTTAATCCCTCTCGCCTGCAGGAAACTCTCAAAAGCCTCCGAAATAAGCTGCGGGCCATTGTCCGTTGTCACTGAAGTCGGGGTCCCCCATCTAGCAAACAGCAACGACAGGAACCCCGTAATGACCTCCGTCATCACCGAGCCCGTCGGAAGCACTTCCAGCCATTTAGAAAACAAGTCGTACACCACCACCAAGAACGGGGGGGGTGGGGGTTGTGTGCAGTTCACTGCAAATGTCCAGTTCGATGTGTTGCCAGGGCCCCTCTGGGTAAGCGATCGGCCGGAGAGGGGGTGGTGGTGGTCTACCAGTCTTTCGACTCTCCAGGCACGGGACACAGTTTCTGACCATCGTTTCAATGTCTTTGTCGATCCCTGGCCACCAAACTGATTCCCTGCCCCGCTGTTTGACTTTAACCACCCCAAGGTGGCCCTCATGCAGCATGTCCAGAACACATCCTCTCAGCGCCTCTGGGATCACCGCACAATGACCTCTGGCCACACACACCTTGTCCCAGCAGCTGAGTTCATCTCTGAACTGATGGAATGGAGCCAGGACCCCTGGCGCTCCCGCCGGCCAGCCCTCTCTGATCACCGTGCACAGTCTCTTCATCACTTAGTTGTTCTCCGAAACCTCCATAAGTTCCTCAGGAGCCACAGTGTTCCGGAGAGTCCCATGCAGGGTGTGGACCAATTCTGTCTCTACTGGGTCCACGGTTTCCACATCCGGTACCAATACACACATCGAGGCCCTAGACAGAAGGTCCACTACGACGTTGTCATTGCCTGGAGTGTGCTTGGTCTCAAAGTTGTAAGCCCTGAGTCATTCGGACCACCTGTGGATATGCAGCAGCCTGTGGCCCGACCCCAAAGTCTCCAGTAGGGTTGTCAACGCTCAATGGTCCGTCCTCAACGTGAAGTGCCGGCCATAGAGGTACATATGCCACCTCTCACAGGTCCACACACAGGCCAGCGCCTCCCTCTTGCTGACAGCGTACTTCTTCTCCGCCCCCGACAGAGACCTTAACGTGAAAGTGACTGGACGCTCTGTACCATCCTGCACCTGAGACATTACTGCCCCCAGGGCAGAACCAGAAGCGTCACAGGTCACGATCATAGTACAGTTTGGGTCAAAATGGGCCAAGACTGTGGGTGAGGTGAGCTACCGTTTCAGCTTCCTCACAGCCGCTGAGCAGGCAGGAGTCCAAACCCAAGGTGTGTCCTGTTTCAGCAGCGCTCTGAGTGGCTCAATCATTTCAGAGTATCTCGGAATGAATCGTCCATAAAAATTCACCATTCCCAGGAATGATGAGATCTCTGCCTGCGAGGAGGGGTCCGCGAGGCGAAGCACTGCCTCCACGTTTGAAACCAAAGGCTTCAGTCCATCTCCCAACAGCTGGAAACCCACAAAGTACACTGCCTCCGCCGCCAGGACACACTTGTTGCTGTTCAGAGTAACCCCGTGTTCCTGCAGTCTTTCCAGGACCCTCTCCAGCCTCCTGTCATGTTCTTCGTTCGACGCCCCGTGTACCACGATGTTATCGAGGTACACGACTACACCCTTCAGGCCGGCTAATATAGTAGCCATCACCTTCTGGAAGCAGCTCGGCGCTGAACTCAGGCCAAAAGGCATCCTTGTGTACCGGAACACTCTCATGTGCACCACGAAGGCGGTCAGGTTTCTGCTGTCCGGGTGTAACAGTACCTGCAGGTAGCTCTGCCGTAGGTCCAACTTCGAAAAAACTTTCGCCCCACTGAACGTCACCGTCAGTTCCTCCATAGTAGGCAGCGGGTACTTAACCGGGACAACCACCTTATTCACTGCTCTAAGGTCGATGCAAGGCCTAATGCCCCCCCCCCCCCACCCTTCTTCTTCGCCACCACGAGGTTGGAAATCCACGGGGAACCAACGGCCTTCTCGATGACACCCAACTCCAACAGCCGATTAAGCTCCGCCGACACCTCCGCCCACAGCGCCAGTGGGAGATGTCTCAACGGTTGAATCTTTGGTGTGATGCTCTCATTCACTAAAGGCCGGTGATAAAATGCGTCACTGCAGCCTAAACCCATGAATAGCTTCAGCCAGCAGAGGCACCAGTCCGCACCCACGGACAGCACCCGCGAGCCCTCAGGGTCCGTTATGGAAAATCCTAACCGTCCCAACAGATCCACCCCCAGCAGGTCGGTCTCCTGACGTGCCACTTGAAATGTAAAGTTAGGGACCCTCTTCGACCTGCAGGTCACCTCAAAGTCCACTGTGCCTGCCATTTCTATCTCCGCGTAGCCGTAGCCAAAAAGTCTCACTGCTCCACCCTTAATGTGTTTCGCGGGGAACAAACGCCGCAGGGTTGGGAGACTCAGGATCGACCTCCTGGCCCCCGAGTCTACCATAAGCGACACGTCAACTCCGTCCAGTTGGAGGACGTACCACTTCAGTGGGCCTTTCCTCATCCTTGCAGTGTGAACATGAGCCGGACCTCCGGGTCTTCCCACCCGCAAGGCCGCTCGCCCTTTCTTCTTCTTCCTTTTTCTCTTTCTCCTGCCTCCACTACGCTGCCCGGTCAGCGCCCCAACTTACGCATCAGGCGGGAAATTGCGCTTGGGCGACCCTTGGCTAGCCTTAGCCTTCTGCTCCAACTGGGCCACCGAATCTTCTCTTCTTGCCAACTCCAGCACTTCCCCCCCATGATGTCAGCTCCGCGGCCAACAGCAACTTAGCTGTTAACTGCGAGCATCTGGTGCCATGCGCTAACTTGTCCTTAACCAGTCCATATTCATGCAGCCCAATGTTACCTTTATGTGCTAGGCTAAAAAGTTCCAATAAAAATAAGCTTAGCAACTCACCCTCCCATTGCCGTCTCTCATAAAATTTCCACCGGATCTCCGACACCGTGGCGGGGTCGCCGAACGCCTCGTAAAACACCCTCATGCATTCCTCCAGTGAAGCATCCTGGCAACGACCAAGAGCGATTCTCTGACCCTCGGTGCCAAGGTGATGGAGTAAAACACTCTTCAGCCTTTACTCGCTGGCCGAGCCCAGGCCCGCCGCTGTCACGAACGCCTCAAAAACTCTCTTTCCAGTGAGTCCATGACACGGTCGGTAAACTTGGGTGTTCCAGAAAAACAGGCATGTGCCCAATGCACGCCGCCATTATTATCCTTGTCACCGATTGTTATGTCCTAAAAATAACCACAAGCCGAAGGAGAGCTGGAAGGAATATTCTCTTTATTATTAACCAGAACTCTTATATTTACTGTATATGTCCAGCCATAGCCCGCCTGACGTCACACTGCCCCACCCAGACCAGGCTACGGCAACACCCAAGGTACAATTCCCTATGTTATACAACCATTTTAGCCAAACTGACTCGGCCTACTAATGGGAGGTCACCCCATCTACTGAAGTCTAATTTGCACCTCTCAAAGAGAAGGGAGAATTTTTTAGAAAAAAGACAGTTGACTGGGTTAGTAGTAAACACCCTCAAATATGTGAATCCATCCGTAGTATATTTGAAAGGGAAAAAGGTTTGGGGTATATGTTTAGACCAGGGCAGGTTGACACACTTTTCACGTTTTCTTACACTGACAGGGCGAAGTCCCTTTTATTCTTTTCCATTTCCAGTGCCAAATTGCGGCACACCTGTCTCGCTGCCTTTAACATTATATCAGGTGATGTGCTGCCGTTCTCTGTATTTTTATGTTTCTTCCTTCTTTGGGGCTTATTCCTTCTTTCTCTCCTTCCTCCCTTCTTTCCCTCAAAATATCACTATTTCAGCACTGAGTTCATTGTGTTCTCTGTACCCACACGGAGGCAAGTTGTTGCTCCAAGGTTAATCAGACATTTTCCCCCTAATTAATGTGTGCCATTGCCAGCTAAAGGATTAAATTATGTTAGTATAGGACTGCAGTTTAAATATCATAAGACACATTAATGTTTTTTCGACTAAAATACAATCATACCAAACAAAGTTTTATTAGATAAAGCATAAAATATCTTTTTTATGATGATTAAAAATGCTCAGGTTAGAGGACTGACTGCAGCTGAACAGGGCGTTAACCATCAACATGTTTGTACATAAAATGGGTATTTGGTTTTTGGTTTTGGAGGAAAGACTAGTGTATAACAGGCAACGCTGCTTTTACATTTCTGCTTTTATATTTCTAGTCACTCCACCCACCTCTGCTCCCAGGATACATAAAACTATTTTATATCTCATCTGAGTTACCCTGTTGAAAGTGTCTGTCCTTTCCTCTCCTGTCCACTAAAGGGCTTTGACATTTCAGATCACATCACCCCCCCCCCCCATCCTTTGACATGCCTTGTGCCTATTAAGTCCTCTTCTGTCCTGATATGTCGTGTTGCTAAATGTTGTTCTGCAGTAGTTGCTGTTGTAGTGTTATTCTGGCTTTGTCCTACTTTTCTTTTCTTTTTTAATAACTATAGTGCAGTTGCGTCTGTCTATACTGAAGCAAAAAGTTCCTTGCCACCCTCCCCCCTTCCTGCGCTTGTGATTTGGGGACAAAACTTGCTTACCTTCTTTTGAATTTACTTTTCCTGTTAATATTTCCTGTGACTGCCTATTACTAAATATATGTTTGGGAAACCTTCTGATTGTAGATAATCCATCTGTAAATACTGTAGTTTTTAAATGTAAAAATGTTTGGCTCCATTTTTCAATGTTTGCACCATCATGGTCATTTGTGTAATTTATACAGCTGATTATTTTCTATTGGAGAAAGCCTGTTAAGTGGTAATTCTTCTGTATGTCCAGTTTGGGGGATTTGGCCTGATAGTGGTGGATGCACTTTTCCCTCCTGGTTGTTTCAGCATTTGATGTTGAAAATCAGCAGATAAACTGAGCCTTGACTGATTCCTTTTTTTAACCACCCACTTTAAAAATGTAAAAATTACATTATTATTATTATTATTATTATTATTATTATTATTATTATTATTCAGCATGGATTTCTATGGACCTAACATATGATAAACATTGTGATCCATAAATCTAGTGGTTTGTTGTCTTTTGTGTACATAATGAATACCACAAATATATACATAAATGTATCTACACTGTCCACATTTACTTTTGGTATACAGTGGGGCAAAAAAGTATTTAGTCAGCCACCAATTGTGCAAGTTCTCCCACTTAAAAGATGAGAGAGGTCTCCAATTTTCATCATAGGTATACCTCAACTATGAGAGACAAAATGAGAAAAAAAATCCAGAAAATCACAATGAAGGATTTTTAATGAATTAATTGGTAAATTTCTCGGTAAAATAAGTATTTGGTCACCTACAAACAAGCAAGATTTCTGGCTCTCACAGACCTGTAACTTCTTCTTTAAGAGGCTCCTCTGTCCTCCACTCGTTACCTGTATTAATGGCACCTGTTTGAACTCATTATCAGTATAAAAGACACCTGTCCACAACCTCAAACAGTCAGACTCCAAACTCCACTATGGCCAAGACCAAAGAGCTGTCAAAAGACACAGAAACAAAATTGTAGACCTGCACCAGGCTGGGAAGACTGAATCTGCAATAGGTAAGCAGCTTGGTGTGAAGAAATCAACTGTGGGAGCAATTATTAGAAAATGGAAGACATACAAGACCACTGATAATCTCCCTCGATCTGGGGCTTCACGCAAGATCTCACCCTGTAGGGTCAAAATGATCACGAGAACGGTGAGCAAAAATCCCAGAACCACACGGGGGACCTAGTGAATGACCTGCAGAGAGCTGGGACCAAAGTAACAAAGGCTACATCAGTAACACACTACGCCGCCAGGGACTCAAATCCTGCAGTGCCAGATGTGTCCCCCTACTTAAGCCAGTACACGTCCAGGCCCGTCTGAAGTTTGCTAGAGAGCATTTGGATGATCCAGAAGAGGACTGGGAGAATGTCATATGGTCAGATGAAACCAAAATAGAACTTTTTGGTAAAAACTCAACTTGTCGTGTTTGGACGAGAAAGAACACCATACCTACTGTGAAGCATGGGGTGGAAACATCATACTTTGGGGCTGTTTTTTTGCAAAGGGACCAGGACGACTGATCCGTGTAAAGGAAAGAATGAATGTGGCTATGTATTGTGAGATTTTGAGTGAAAACCTCCTTCCACCAGCAAGGGCATTGAAGATGAAACGTGGCTGGATCTTTCAGCATGACAATGATCCCAAACACACCGCCCGGGCAATGAAGGAGTGGCTTTGTAAGAAGCATTTCAAGGTCCTGGAGTGGCCTAGCCAGTCTCCAGATCTCAACCCCATAGAAAATCTTTGGAGGGAGTTGAAAGTCCGTGTTGCCCAGCGACAGCCCCAAAACATCACTGCTCTAGAGGAGATCTGCATGGAGGAATGGGCCAAAATACCAGCAACAGTGTGTGAAAACCTTGTGAAGACTTACAGAAAACGTTTGACCTCTGTCATTGCCAACAAAGGGTATATAACAGAGTATTGAGATGAACTTTTGTTATTGACCAAATATTTATTTTACCAAGGAATCTACCAATTAATTCATTAAAAATCCTTCATTGTGATTTTCTGGATTTTTTTTTCTCATTTTGTCTCTCATAGTTGAGGTATACCTATGATGAAAATTGGAGACCTCTCTCATTTTTTAAGTGGGAGAACTTGCACAATTGGTGGCTGACTAAATACTTTTTTGCCCCACCGTATGGGTAGTAATGAGTTATGTTTACTTAGTGCATGTACTCACGTGACACAACATTGTTCTTTTGTGATACCGTTTGTTCTTACTTGAGTACATTTTTGGAGAAAAACAACTTTTATTCAAGCTGGTTGTACCCACTTAGTTAGCCTTTCATTTTTCTGATTTGTCTGACTGCAAGTCAGATTTTTCTCTTATTATATTTTTGCAATTAGATTCAAAATAATTGTTTTTCTATTCTGGTTCAGGAAATATTTAATTTATCACCGTTTCCTTATATGTATACTTTGGATTGTATTAGAAGCTACAGTGCATGTTTATACTGAAGTTTATGCTTGATTTTCCTTATACTAGAATATAGAGATAGAAGAATATACAAGGAAAAAATTCAACTACTTCTGAAAAAGTCGTAAATTTGTTTGAAAAAAGTTCACAAAGTTATCATAAAAAAAGTTCAAATTATATAGAAAAAAATTATAAAAATGTTATAAATTTAAGAGGAAAAAATCCAATGTTAAAAAAAATATGTGGTGAACAGGCGAGCGTCCCCCCCACCCCCCCGTCCCCTCCTGTTGCTGTTTTCCCGGCACCGGAGTAATCATCACACCTGCATGATTCACTGCACCTGCTGCCCTCCGGCGCCTCAGCGTATTTAAGGTCCAGTGTGTGGATACAGCGCAGCTGGTCTGTTGGGTATTGCTGCCCGTCAAGCTCACTCATTGTTTTACATTGTTGTCGGCCTGTGTTCTCATTCCCCGTGTCTTCTCCTTCTCCTCAGGTTCGCTGCCACCTCTGCAGTGTGTACTCCGGGGCCGATCACGCTCACCTAACCTTCTACCTGAAGACACCGGATGTTCCACCCAGGTCATCCACTTTCCCCCGTCTTCCCCTGGATCCACACAGGAGTTCCCCACCAGGCTCCTCTGCTCCCCGCAGTAAGAGTGTTCTCCCTTCTTAAGGTGTGTTCAGACCAAACACGAACGGGCGGCACTAATCCATACAAAGTCAATGGAAAGACGCGAGCGCATGCAAAATCGTGCATTTGCACATTCATGTCCAAGGGCTAGCGCTAGCTCTGACATTCTGCTGTCACTGGAGTAAAAGTATGAACATTGGAAAGTAAACTAGTTTGTAAATAAGACTAACACTCACCTGGCAACAGAAGGACTGGGAGCTCGCCTCTTTCCATTGACTTTGTATGTATTTGCTCCGCCCGTTCGCGTTTGGTCTGAACGCACCTTTATACTCCTGGTGGAGGGGGAGTTTGGGGATGATTCGGCCAAAATTCACTTCACGACCTTGCTGCTGCAGGACCAGGCACTCAAGTGGGCACAGTCCACCTTGAGTGGTCCATTCGGGCCTTCTTACACATTTGAACAGTTTGTGCGGGAATTTTCTGAGGCTTTCCACCATACGGAGACGAGTTCTGTGTCACTGCGGTGGACTCCGGATGGAATGACGTTGCTCTGCACAGCGCCTTCCTCTGGGGTCTGAACGCTAACCTCTGCAACAAGCTGGCTATCCAAGCTTCTCCTTCCTCTCTGGATGAGCTTATTGCACAGGCAGTGGCTCTTGATAACTGGTTTAGGGAGCACACGAGGGAGCAGAAGGCTGCTGCTTCCCCGTTCGTCCCATGGCCAGCCCCCCAGTCTCTGATGATGCTCCACCGGCGGCATCACTGGAGCCATTGGTCCTCGGTAGGGTCCGTCTGACTCTGAGGGAACGCCAGCATTGTAAGAGAGCGGGGGTGTCCATATGTTGTGGGGTCCCTGGTCATGCAATACCGAAATGCCCAATTCGGCCCGAAAGATCCAGCCCGTCAGTAGCCGTGGGGAGTCTGGAGGGAGGATCTTCCCAAAATTCTCCCAACTGTTTTGAACACCCGGCCCTTATTCAGTTACTGGGGGCTTAATTCAAAACATCCACCTGATTGATTCAGGGGTTGAGCAGAATTTCATTCACCTGGCACTGGTCCGAGAATTTCAGATTCCCACCAGGAATCTCCCGACGCCTTTAAATGTCTTGCCGGTATCAGGCGGTAGGATTGCAGCGATTGCTGAACAAACGGAGCCCGTTTTGGTCATTTTGTCTGGTAATCACGTGAGACCGTTCAGTTCTATGTGCTGCCTCAATCCACTACTCCCATGATCCTGGGGTATCCGTGGCTCCAAATTCATAACCCCATAATTAATTGGAGCCAGGGCTCCATTTCGTCCTGGAACCCCTTTTGTCTCTCGTCATGTCTCTGCTCGGCCGCATTCTCGCGCTCTTTCCCGATCTCCTCCCCTCCGGCTGAGCCGGCGGATCTCAGCTCTGTGCCTGAGGTCTATCATGACTTAGTGAAGGCCTTTAGCAAGTCTAGGGCCCTATCTTTGCCACCTCACCAGGCTTATGACTGTGCTATCGACCTCCTTTCGGGCGGGTTCCTGCCATCCAGCCGGTTCTGCAGTTTATCTGGGCCGGAGAGGGAGGCGATGGAAACCTACATTAAAGACTCCCTTAGCGCCGGCCTGATTCATCCATTGTCTGCCTTCTCAGCGCTGGGTTCTTTTATGTAGGGAAAAAGGACGGGACATTGCGGCCATGTATTGACTACAGAGAACTTAATGCGATTACCCATAAGGATAAATATCCGCTGCCCCTTATTAACTCAGCGTTTGAGCTTCTCCAACAGGCACGTTATTTCCCCAACTCGACCTCCATAATGCGTACCACTTGGTCCGTATTTGTGAGGGAGACGAGTGGAAGACGGCATTTAAAACATCTCTGGGCCAATCTGAGTATTTGGTTATGCCATTCGGGCTGACCAACGCCCCTGCCGTCTTCCAGCGGTTAATCAATGACGTCTTGCAGGACATGGTGAACCAGTTTGTTTTTGTTTATTTGGATGACATTTTGATTTTTTTCCACACGCTGCAGGAGTACGTCCACGTTCAGTCCATCCTGCAGTGACTGCTGGAGAATCAGCTTTTTGCGAAAACGAAGAAGTGCAAATTCACCACTCGCTTAACTTCTTTCCTGGGGTTCATCATCGCCAAAAGCACGTGAAAGGCTTATCCAGCGAAAATCAAGGCGGTTGTAGACTGGTCTACCCCCCAGTCCAGGAAGCAACTCCAATGCTTCCTGGGCTTTGTCAACTTCTACCACTGATTTATCCACTATTACAGTAAGGTGGCACAACTGCTAACACAATTGACGTCGACCAAAAGCCCATTTAAGTGGTCTGAGGCCACTGAACAAGCTTTTGTGACCCTGAAAGGTCTCTTCATCAACGCGCGCATCCTGGTGCAGTTGGATCCCCTGGTGCAGTTCGTGGTCGAGATGGATGCTTCCAATTCGGGGTGGGCACTGTCCTCTCCCAGCGCTCCAGCTCCGACCAGAAGCTCCATCCATGCGTGTATTTCTCCCAGCGCTGACGCCAGCTGAGAGAGAGCCGATGTTGGGGACCGCGAACTGTTGGCCATTAAGTTGGCGTTGGAGGAGTGGAGACACTGGCTCGAGGGAGCTAGCCAACCGGTCATTGTTTGGACAGATCATAAAAATTTAGAATGTCCAATATGCCAGACGGTTGAATTCACGGCAGGCTTGGTGGGTCCTGTTCTTTAATAGGTTCAATCTTTCCATCTTGTACCAACCAGGGTCCTGCAATACCAAGGCTGATGCCCTGTCGTGCCAGTTTTCCCCCGACTCCTCCTCCTCCACCTCTCCCTCTGCAGCTGCTGTTTCTCCCCCCGTCCTGCTTTCTCGGGGTGCTCTCATGGGAGATCGAGCAGAGGGTCTGGTTGGCCCAGTCCTCTGAACCCATCCCAGAGGGAGGTCCATCCAACCGGCTATTTGTGCCCTCCACACTGCGCAGTGAGGTGATTAGGTGGGGGCACACTAGCTTCTTTGCCTGCCACCCAGGAATTTCTCGGACTATAGAGCTGCTGAGACGAGTGTTTTGGTGGCCCACGAAGGATGTGCTGGAGTACATCAAGTCCTCACACCTGCGTTGCGAACAAGGCGGACTCTTCCCCTCCAGCCACCCTCCTCCAACCCCTCCCGGTGCCGAGTCGTCCGCGGTCCCAATCACCTTGGACTTTGTTACATGCCTCCCTCCATCCCAGGTCAACACAGTCATACTCACCATCACTGACCCTTTTTCAAAGGCCATCCACTTTGTCCCTATCCCCAAACTGCCATCGGCCGCGGAAATTTTTTTTTTTTTTTAGATTTTAGTATACTTTATTGATCCCCAGAGGGGAAATTGAGGGTCATCCACCACCTGGATGGATGAAGCAGCCACGATACGGCGCTATCCCTTAACCATTCACACACACATTCACACTTAGGGCCACTTTTAGAGTCTCCAATTAACCTAACCTGCATGTTTTTGGCATGTGGGAGGAAACCGGAGAAATCCCGGGGTAAAGCCACGCATACACGGGGAGAACATGCAAACTCCACACAGATCACTGTTGGTCAGGGGCTGGGATCGAACCCACGATCCCACGATCCCCACGATCCCCCAGCCAAGGGTAAACTGTGCTGCCGCAGTGCTAACCACTGCGCCACCGTGCAGCCCAAAATGGCCAACTTATTGACTGTGCATGTAATCCGCCTGCATGGGGTCCCCATGGACATTGTCTCGGACCGGGGCCCCCAGTTTACGTCTCAGGTTTGGAAGGCGTTTTGTCGGTTCCTGGGTGCTACAGCCAGCCTGACGTCCGGATACCACCCACAGAGCAACAGTCAGGCTGAGCGTGCAAATCAGTCCTTGGAGGCCACCCTGAGGTGTGTAGCATCCTGCAACCCTACCACCTGAAGCTCCCACCTGACCTGGGTGTAATATTCCCATAACTCCGTTGTCTCTTCTGCCACTGGGCTGACGCTGTTCGAAGCTTCGATGGGCTACACGCCGCCCCTGCTGCCTATGGCAGAGAGGGGTCTCGCCATCCCATCTGTGGAGGTCCATACGTGCTGTTGCCGCCATCTATGGAGGGCCACAAGAGCTGCCCTCCTCCGCTCTGCTGAGCGGAACTAGCAGTATGCAAACCACAGACGTGCACCGGCGCCGAAGTACACAGTGGGACAGAAGGTCTGGCTATCCGCCGAACAGATTCCACTGAAGACTGAGTCCCGGAAGCTTTCGCCACACTATCTTGGCCCATTCCCCATAAAACGCATCATAAATGATGTAACTATTCGGCTGGACATGCCACCTTCGATGCAGATCCATCCCACCCTCCATGCCTCTCACATCAAACCCCTCTCTGCCAGCCCTCTCTGCCCTCCTCCGGATCCCCCACTTCCCCCCTGGGTCATCAACATATCAGACCACCTATACCGTACAGAAGATTCTGGACGTCCATTGGCGGGGTCGTGGCTGCCAGTACCTGGTACACTGGAAAGGGTATGGTCCGGAAGAGAGGTCCTGGATCCCGGGCTCCTATATCCTGGACAAGCGGATGGTGTGGGCATTCCATTGGGCGCACCCATGGAAGCCCAGTGGGACACCAGGAGGCATCCCTTGAGGGGGAAGCACTGTGATGATCAGGCGAGTGTGCTTCCCCTCCCCTCCTGTTGCTGTTTTCCCGGCTCTGGAGTAATCATCACACCAGTGTGATTCGCTGCACCTGCTGCCCTCCGGCGCCTCAGTGTATTTAAGGTCCAGTGTGTGGATACAGCCCCACTGGACCGCTGGGTATTGCTACCTGTCAAGCTTACTCAATGTTTTACATTTTTGTTGGCCTGTGTTCTCATTCCCCATGTCTTCTCCTTCTCCTCAGGTTTGCTGCCACCTCTGCAGTGTGTACTCTGGGGCTGATCACGCTCACCTGACCTTTTACCTGAAGACACCGGATGTTCCACCCAGGTCATCCACTTTTCCCCTGTCTTCCCTTGGATCCATGCAGGAGCTCCCCTCCGGGCTCCTTTGCTCTCCGCAGAAAGAGTGTTCTCTCTTCTTATTCTCCTCTTGCGGAGATTCTTGCTTCTAACATTCTCTCTCTGCTTTCTCCCTCCAGGCTGCGTGCATTCCAGTGCGCTCCAGATTTTGTGTGTCAACTTAAGTGTGTTTGCGCTTTTCCTTAGTTATGCACTTTTATGTAGGTTTGTGTATTTTTAGTTTTTGTGTTTTCATTAAAGTTGTGTGTCCTTTTACCATCTGAGTCTGAGTGTTCATCTGGTGTGGTTGCTCAGCGTTTGAGCCTCTCTCTCTTGGATTGAATCATGACAAAATATAGATTTAGAAGAAAAATATCACAACTTACAAGAGAAAAATGAACAAAAAATTATCACAAAATTTACCAAATTTATAAGAAAACTTTAGTAAATTTAGGAGAAAAAAAGCAGCAGACATATATGAGAAAAACTACAGGACATTAAGAGAATGCATAGGATGAAACACCAAAATAATCCAGACCATATAGAACTCATTGCCTCCTTGGAAAATATGGTAAAAATCCAAATTTATGAAAAATCCATTTAAGAGAAAAACACTGAATTAAACAAATCAACTAGAGTAAATTCTTTTCTCACTGCTCATGTAACTTTTATTAGCAGATGTTTTCTTACTATTACTCAAGTACTTCTTTGTTGACTACTCTTACACTTGAGCAACTAATATCATTAAGTAATCATCCCTTTACTTGAGGGCATTTGTGGGTACTCTACCCACCGGTGACTGTATTATCAAATACAGTTAGTGTTACAATAAACCCGGCCACAGGGGGTGCACAAGACAGTGTACTCCTAGTGCCGGTTCCAAGCCAGGGTAAATGGGGAGGGTTGTGTCAGGAAGGGCATCCGACATAAAACCTTTGCCAAATCAAACATACGGATCATGACGAATGAGATTTTCATACCGGATCAGTCGAGGCCTGGGTTAACAACAACTACCACCAGTGCTGTTAACCGACAGGGTGCTAGTGGAAATTGGGCTATTGTTGGTCAAAGATCGAGGAGAAGGAGAGGGGGAAGGTGTATTAGAAGGGAGAGAGCAAAAAGGAAAGGTAGACGTGTGGAGGTGAGAGTAGGGACATTAAATGTAGGGACTATGACTGGTAAAGGCAGAGAGTTGGCTGATATGATGAAGAGAAGAAAGGAAGATATACTCTGTATTCAAATTACCAGATGGAAGGGAAGCAAGACAAGGTGCATTGGAGGTAGGCTTAAACTGTTCTACCATGGTGTAGATAGGAAGAGAAATGGAGTAAGAGTGATCTTGAAGGAAGAGTATCTGAAAAATGTTCAGGCGGTAAAGAGGGAGTCAGACGGAATCCTGAGTTTGAAGCTAGAAGTCAGAGGTGTGATGTTGAATGTTGTCAGTGCATATGCCCCACAAGTTGGATGTCAGGTAGAAGAGAAGGAAGAATTCTGGAGAAAGTTGGATGAAGTGGTAGAAAGTGTTCCCAGGGAAGAGAAAGTGGTGATTGGGGTGGACTTTAATGGACATGTAGGTGAAGGGAACAGAGGTGATGAGGAGGTCCTGGGAAGGAATGGTCTTAAGGAGAGACATGTGGAAGTACAGATGGTTGTGGATTTTGCTAAAAGGATGGAAATGGCTGTGGTGAACACATTTCAAGAAGAGAGAGGAACATGGGGTGACTTACAAGAGTGGAGGAAGGTGCACCAGGTGGACTACATCTTATGCAGAAGGAGAAATCTGAAAGAGATGGGAGACTGCAAGGTGATGGCAAGGGGGAATGTAGCTAGACAGCATCGGATGATAGTCAATAGGATAACTTTGGAAAGCAAGAAGAGGAAAACAGTGAAGGCAGAACCAAAGATTAAGCAGGGGAAGTTACAGAAGGAAGATGCTCACACAAAGTTCAGGAAGGAGTTGATCCAGGCACTGGGTGGTAGGGAAGAATTACCAGATGACTTGGAAAGTACAGCAAAAGTATTGAGGGAAAAGAGTGTAAAGGTATGTGGTGTATCCAGTAGACAGAGGAAGGAAGACCAGGAGACTTGGTGGTGGAATGAGGAGGTACAGGAAAGTATTCAAATGAAGAGGTTAGCAAAGAAAAAGTGGGATAGTCAGGGAGATGAATAAAGTTGACAGGAGTATTTGGAATCTAGGTGCATGGCAAAGAGAGAGGTGGCAAAGGCAAAAGAAAAGGCATATAGTGAGTTGTATGAGAGGCTGGACACTAAGGAAGGAGAAAAGGACTTGTATTGACTGGCTAGACAGAGATATTGAGCTGGAAAGGATGTACAGCAGGTGAGGCTGATTAAGGACAGAAATGGTAATGTACTAACAAATGACGAGTGTGTTGAGAAGGTGGAAAGAGTACTTTGAAGAGCTGATGAATAAAGAAAATGAGAGAGAGAGGAGGATGGATGAAGGAAAAATGGTGAACAAGTGAGTCCCAAGGATTAGCAAGGCAGAAGTGAGGGCATATTTGAAGAGGATGAAGAATGGAAAGGTGGTTGGTCCAGATGACATACCTGTGGAGGTATGGGGATGTTTAGGAGAGATGGCAGTGGACTTTTTAACCAGATTATTTAAGACAATCATGGAGAGTGAGAGGATGCCTGAGGAATGGAGAAAAAGTGTTTTGGTACCAATTTTCAAGAACAAGGGTGATGCTCAGAGCTGTAGTAACTACAGAGGCATAAAGTTGATCAGCCACACTATGAAGATATGGGAAAGAGTTGTTGAAGCCAGGTTAAGAGAAGAGGTGACAATCAGTGAGCAGCAGTATGGTTTCATGCCAAGAAAGAGTATTACAGATGCAATGTTTGCTCTAAGAGTGCTGATGGAGATGTATTGAGAAGGTCAGAAGGAATTACACTGTGTCTTTGTGGATCTGGAGAAAGCATATGAGAGGGTGCCAAGAGAGGAAGTGTGTTACTGTGTGAGAAAGTCAGGCGTGGCAGAGAAGTATGTGAGGGTGGTGCAGGACATGTATGAGGACAGCGAGATGGCGGTGAGGTGCGCTGCAGGAGTGACAGATGGATTCAAGATGGGGGTGGGGTTACATCAGAGATCAGCACTGAGCCCCTTCTTGTTTGCCATGGTGATGGACAGGCTGACAGATGAGTTCAGGCAGGAGTTTCCATGGACCATGATGTTTGCAGACGACATTGTGATCTGTAGTGAGAGTAGGGAGCAGGTGGAAGAGAACCTGGAAAGGTGGCGGTATGCTCTGGAGAGAAGAGGAATGTAAGTCAGTAGAAGCAAGAGCGAATTCATGAGTGTGAATGAGAGGGAGGTAGGTGCAACGGTGAAGATGAAGGAGTAGAGGTAGTAAAAGTAGATGAGTTTAAATACCTGGGGTCAACCATCCAAAGCAATGGAAAATGCACAAGAGAGGTGAAGAAGAGAGTGCAGGCAGGGTTGACTGGGTGGAGACAAGTGTCAGGGGTGATTTGTGACAGAAGGGTTGTAGCAAGAGTGAAAGGGAAGATATACAAGACTGTAGTGAGACCTGCTATGATGTATGGTTTGGAGACGGTGGCACTGACAAAAAGACAGAAGTTGGAGCTGGAGGTGGCAGAGTTGAAGATGCTAAGATTTTAATTGGGAGTGACTAGGAGAGACAAGATTAGAAATGAGTATATCAGAGGGACAGCTCAGATTGAGCGGTTTGGAGACAAAGTAAGAGCGGCAACTCTGAGATGGTTTGCATGTGCAGAGGAGGGATAGTGGATATATTGGACAAAGGATGTTGAAGATGGAGCTGCCAGGCAGGAGGAAAAGAGGAAGACCACAAAGAAGATTCATGGATGTAGTGAAGGAGGACATGGAGAGGGTTGGTGTTACACAGGAAGATGCAAGAGATGGGGTGAGATGGAGGCAGATGATCCGCTGTGGAGACCCCTAAAGGGAGCAGCCGAAAGAAGAAGAAGAAGTTAGTGTTACAATGTTTGAACCTATACTAATGTGACATCAGCAAAACCAGTAAGCTTTTACTATTTATTTTTCAAAGATTTTCGACATAATAAACAACAAACAACTTCCTGCACGGGGCTGCACGGTGGCGCAGTGGTTTAGCACTGTGGCAGCACAGTTTTACCCTCGGCCGGGGGATCGCGGGGATCATGAGATCGTGGGTTCGATCCCAGCCCCCGACCAACAGTGAGCTGTGTGGAGTTTGCATGTTCTCCCCGTGTTGCGCGGGTTTACTCCGGGATTTCTCCGGTTTCCTCCCGCACACCAAAAACATGTAGGTTTAGGACGCTCGCGCACGCAGCGACCAGCAGCCGGTGGCTTGTCACCAGACTGCAAACCAAGTCTACCTACGGGTACAAATAAGTAACAAAAAAAAAAACAAAAAAACAAACAAACAACTTCCTAATGTTGCTATTTACACACATCCCACAGATGAGGAAAAAAAGAGAAAAATCGCTGCAGTGTTCAAACAATAAATGTTTCAATAGAAACAGACCATTACAAGAAAGGGACTCATATAACCATTTTGCCTTTAAGATGTAAAACAAAATGTTTTGCAAACATTTACTTACCCCTTCTTAGGGTTGGCATGTTGTTATTGGAGGCGGCACAGATTTTACGCCGGATGCCCTTCCTGAGGCAACCCTCCCCATCTACGCACTTTGGACCAGCACTAGGAGTACACTGACTTGTTCTCCCCTCATGCCTAGGTAACCAACTTTCCTTTTCCCATTCTATCATGCTGAGTACCAAGCTAGAAGACTGAAAGTACAAGGGGAGGATGAAAATTTCATAGTGATTAAATTTAATCAAATGTGGTTTATTTTTCAACCGCAAGGATTCAAGCACTGCAACACCGATGGAAGAAGTGTGTGGACCGAAGGGGAGGCTATGTTGAAAAATAAACCATCCATCTATCCATCCATCCATCCATCCATCCATCTATATTTTACCGCTTTTCCGGAGGTCCGGGTCACGGAGGCAGTAGTTCAAGCAGAGAAGCCCAGATTTCCTTCTCCACAGCCACCAGCTCCAGCTATTCAGAGAGGATATCAAGGCGTTCCCAGACCAGTTGGGAGACATAGTCTCTCCAGCAAGTCCTGGGTCTGCCCTGGGGTCTCCTCCCAGTGGGACGTGCTCGAAACACCTCAAGTGGGAGGCGTCCAGGAGGCATCCTGATCAGATGCTCAAATCACCTCAACTGACTCCTTTCGATGTGGAGGAGCAGCGGTTCTACTCTCACCCGCTCTCGGATGACTGAGCTCCTCACCCTATCTAAGGGTGAGTCCAGCAATCCTACGGAGAAAGCTCATTTCAGCTGCTAGTATCCATAATCTCATTCTTTTGGTCATGACCCAAAGGTCATGACCATAGGTGAGGGTAGGAACGTAGATTGACTGGTAAATCAACAGCTTTGCCTTAGAGCTCAGCTCCCTCTTCACCACAACAGACCGGTACAACGTCTGCATCACTGCAGATGCTGCTATGGCCTGACTGTCAATCTATCGCTCCATTCTCCCCTCACTCATGAATAAGACCCCGTGTTACTTAAACCAAACCAAACTCTCACAGCGGTCGTATAGAGACCAGATAGCTCATAACAGCAAGACCGATACCCCATACTCCCGAAGCACCCCCCCCCCACACACACACACACACATACAAAAATCCACAAGGGACGCAGTCAAATGCCTTCTCCAAGTCCACAAAGCACACGTAAACTGGTTGGGCAAACTCCCATGAACTCTCGAGGATTCTCAAGAGAGTAAAGAGTTGGTTCGATGTGCCACGGCCAGGCCGAAAACCACATTGCTCCTCCTGAATCCGAGGTTCAACCAACGGCCGGACTCTCCTCTCCAGTACCTTGGCATAGATCTTCCCAGGGAGGCTGAGGAGTGTCATTCCCCTAAAGTTGGAACACACCCTCCGGTCCTCCTTCTTAAAGAGAGGAACCACCACCCCAGTTTGCCATGCCAAAGGCACTGTCCCCAACACCAAAGAGTTTTTAACCACTTTGGTGACCTCAGCCAGTGTGATGGGCAAATTGTCCCCTTCATCCACAAGCCCTGCTTCCTCTGCAGAAGGTGTGTCAATGGGATTGAGGAGATCTTCGAAGCATTCCTTCCACCACCCGATGATTTCCCCAGCTGAAGTCAGCAGTGCCCCATCCGCATCATACACAGTGTGGACAGAGAGCTGCTTCCCCCTCCTGAGTCACCGGACAGTTTGCCAGAAACTCTTCGAGGCCAACTGAAAGTCTTCTTCCATGGCCTTACCAAACTCCTCCCACACCCGAGCTTTTGCTTCAGCAAGCACCCGAGCTGCACTCCGCTTGGCCTGTTGGTACACATCAGCTGCTTTGGGAGTCCTTCAAGCCAACCAAGCTCGATAGGACTCCTTCTTCAGCTTGATGGCCTCCCCCACCACTGGTGTCCACCACTTGGTTCGGGGATTGCCACCACAAGATGCACCAACGACCTTGCGGCCACAGCTCTGGGCAGCTGCTTCAACAATGGAGGTGGAGAGCACGGCCCTTTCAGACTCCATGTCTCCAGACTCCCTCGGAATGTGGTCGAAGTTCTTCCGGAGGTGGGAGTTGAAGACCTCCCGGACAGGGGCCTCAGCCAGACGTTCCCAGCACACCCTCACTATACATTTAGGTCTACCAGGTCTGAATGGCATCCTCCCCTGCCATCAGATCCAACTCACCACCAGGTGGTGATCAGCTGACAGTTCTGCACCTCTCTTTACCCAAGTGTCCAAGACATATGGTCACTGGTCTGATGACACGATAACAAAATCGATCATCGTCCTGTGACCTAAGGTATCCTGGTGCCAGGTGCACATATGGACAAACTTATGCTTGAACATGGTGTTTGCTATGGACAAACTGGTTAGCACAGAAGTCCAATAACTGAACACCATTCGGGTTAAGATCGGGCCGTTCCTCCCAATCACACCCCTCCAGGTTTCACTGTCATTGCCCATGTGCACATTCAAGTCCCCCAGTAAGACAATGGAGTCTCCAAGAGGAGCACCCTCCAGCACCCCGGTCAGAGACTCCAAAAAGGGTGGGTACTCCAAACCATCATTTGGTGCATAGGCACAAATGATGGTCAGGACCCATTTCCCAACCCGAAGGCGCAGGGAAACAACCCTTTCATCCACCGGGGACAACTCCAATACAGAGGCAGCAAGGTGGGGGGGATACAAGAATACCCACCCCTGCTTGCCACCTCTTGCCCAAGGCAACTCCAGAAGGCAAAAATAAACCACATTTGGTCAAATTTAACCACTATGAACCTTTCATAGTGGTTTCATTTACCTTTCAGCTAAATCTGTGTATTCTGAGAAACTCCAGCAGCAGTTCACTGCTAATGACTCGGCTTCTGTGTGGAGAGGACTGAGGCAAATCACCAACTATCGGCCTCAGGCTTCTAAAGGCCAGGATGACAAAGCCCTTTGTCAAAAACTGTCCCAACATTACACCCGTTTTGACACCTCGTCAGCTGTGTCCAACTCACCCACTCCACCCAGCTCCACTGCCTCCTCACCCCCTAATTCATCAAAAGCGGTCCCCCCCTCCTCCTCCTCCTCCTCCCCCCCTCCCCAAATGGGAGGACCTCAAATGGGAGCCAACCATCAGCTCCCTCATCAAAAAGGCCCAGCAGAGGATGTTCTTTCTGCGGCAGCTGAGGAAGCTCAAGCTACCCACCAAGATGTTAGTGCAATTCTACACGGCCATCATCGAGTCCATCCTCACCTCCTCCATAACCGTGTGGTATGCAGGAGCCACTGCCAGGGACAGACTAAGTCTGCAGCGCGTCGTGCGCACTGCTGAGAAGGTGATAGGCTGCGAGCTCCCATCTCTCCAGGACTTGTACATCTCCAGGACCCGGAGGCGTGCTGGCCGGATCATAGCCGATCCTTCACATCCTGGTCACGTACTGTTTGCCCCCCTCCCCTCAGGCAGAAGACTTCGGTCCATTCGGACTAAAACTTCCCGGCACATGAACAGCTTTTTCCCCTCTGCCATCAGACTGCTGAACATTAAGTGACTTTTTGACTCTCGTGCACTATGTACAGCAGCTCAACCAGACTCACGTCGTTCATCACTGTTTTTCTGTTGCATTATCGACTGCACTATGTGGTACTTCACATTTTCTGCTACTTGCTAATTTTTTAAAACTGCCTTGACTAGTACTACTCATTATTACTAGTATTATTATTATTATTATTATTATTACTTATTATTACTTATTTTTCTACACTTATTGCACGTTTTTTGTCCTTTAGTTTTTTAGTTTATCTCTTTTTCTCATCATGTTTTAATGTTGCAGCATGGCACCGAGACAAATTCCTAGTTTGTGTACTACATGAACAATGGCAATAAATCTGATTCTGATTCTGATTCAGCCTATGAACTTTTCACCCCCCTTTTGTATGTAGATATTGATGAGGGAGCCAACCATCAGCTCCCTCATCAAAAAGGCCCAGCAGAGGATGTTCTTTCTGCGGCAGCTGAGGAAGCTCAAGCTACCCACCAAGATGTTAGTGCAATTCTACACGGCCATCATCGAGTCCATCCTCACCTCCTCCATAACCGTGTGGTATGCAGGAGCCACTGCCAGGGACAGACTAAGTCTGCAGCGCGTCGTGCGCACTGCTGAGAAGGTGATAGGCTGCGAGCTCCCATCTCTCCAGGACTTGTACATCTCCAGGACCCGGAGGCGTGCTGGCCGGATCATAGCCGATCCTTCACATCCTGGTCACGTACTGTTTGCCCCCCTCCCCTCAGGCAGAAGACTTCGGTCCATTCGGACTAAAACTTCCCGGCACATGAACAGCTTTTTCCCCTCTGCCATCAGACTGCTGAACATTAAGTGACTTTTTGACTCTCGTGCACTATGTACAGCAGCTCAACCAGACTCACGTCGTTCATCACTGTTTTTCTGTTGCATTATCGACTGCACTATGTGGTACTTCACATTTTCTGCTACTTGCTAATTTTTTAAAACTGCCTTGACTAGTACTACTCATTATTACTAGTATTATTATTATTATTATTATTATTACTTATTATTACTTATTTTTCTACACTTATTGCACGTTTTTTGTCCTTTAGTTTTTTAGTTTATCTCTTTTTCTCATCATGTTTTAATGTTGCAGCATGGCACCGAGACAAATTCCTAGTTTGTGTACTACATGAACAATGGCAATAAATCTGATTCTGATTCTGATTCAGCCTATGAACTTTTCACCCCCCTTTTGTATGTAGATATTTTTATATGCATGGTATGACCCAAACCTGTCATATTTTAGGATTTTTTTTTAAATATGGAACAAAATAAGTGCTATAAAATGATAAATAAAAGCTGGAGCAGAGGTTGGCAATCATGTGCCATGCAGGGCCATTCCATTGTCCATTCTCTTCTGTGAACTCTCTTCTTTAGTCTGCCATAAACTGGTACATCCATAAACTGGTTCATCCATAAACTGGTACATCCTATAAAATTCATAGTTGCAGGGTGTTGTCGTTACATAACTGCTGCACTGTTGTTGTAGTTTACTGTGAGTCTGCTGTGCAAATGCATCCCGAAACCTAAAGTGTCAGAACAGATGAACATAAATTTTACTGGCCAGTGAGCTACTCAGATGTTTCCTTTTTATTATCTTTGCCTATATGACTGCTGAGTCATGCAGACAAAGAGAAAACAATATTTAGTGTAATTAGACTGATACCTGGAATGGAGACTCCAGCTCCAGGGTGTGCAGTGAGGGTCATTCTGTTGTGTTGGAGTTTGGGCTCTTATTTGTGTGGTACGGGTGGTGGCTCCACCTTCCGGTTCAGCCACCACCCGTGGCTATCAGAGGGTAGTGGGCAGGAGGGGCGGTCTCTTTGCCACCTCTTCTGCCTGATGGTTGTGCCTGTTCTGAATAGTGCCTCTCTAATAAACTTGTGTTCAGTTCGACACCTGGCCTCGTCCTTGGCAACATATACAGACAACATTTGGCGACGAGGATAAAAGTGGATTAAAACAAGGTATGGAAGCGTATGGGTTTGAAATTCGGCCATTTTTGGAGCTCTCCAGAGAGCCTCCGGCCCCTGGCCGAGGTGGTGTGCCGTTTTCCGGACGTACATGGTGGCACTGGACCTAGGGAGGCTGGAGGAGTTGTGGGTACGTGAGTTGTTGGAGCACAATCCTGGACTGGAGGAACGGCGTGTTCTGAGCGCACTGAGTGACTGTGATAGCTTTGTTGAAGTGGTTGAGCTATTCTCATGCCCTGGAAAACATCATGGTTTGCAAGATTCGGTTTCAACAGTGCCGCCAACGGGTAGGCGAGCCTATTCAGCAGTTCGTGACAGACTTGGAGCTGTTGTTCAGCGGGTGTCAGCTTGGACTATTGGAGAAGGGGGTGATTTGCAACCAGCTGGCGGAGTATGCCAACGGCACTGCGATAGGGCCGAAGCGGCTTACGTTTTCGGGTGAAATGACGCTGACCACAGCCATCGAGTTAGCCAAACAGCTGGAAGCTGCGGATAAACTGCCACAGGAGCTGAGTGAGTGCTTATCACACCGACATCTGGGATCACCGCCGACCGCATATGCAGTGGACCCGGTCAGTGTGGAAAACATGGAAGACGACACTAACGCTGTGATTGTGAGGTCTGCCCCAGGACAGCCCAGAGGTGAGGGCTGTGGGTCCATGAAGCACCGTTTCAGAGCCAAAGATTGTTCGGCAAGAGCGAAGTACTGCAGCAAGTGTGGTCATTTGCTTTATGTCACCAGGGCATGCCACAGATCCGTGCGAGGAGGTCCGAGGCACAAAGAGAACTCTCGCGCCCTCACAGTTGTTCATGCTGTGTCTCTGAGCACCAACGGACACGCGTACTGTATGATGGAGTTGGACTGGGTGGAAGTGGTTTTGTGGATCGACGTGGGAGCGGTGGGCTCCGTGCTGAACTGGACGACCGTGAGATGTTTTTCCCCGCAAGTCAGGATTGAGAGTGACCTGGCTCTGCTTTGTGGTTGTGGAGGAGGATGGTTGACCACGGTGGGAACGTTGGAACCGATGGCTCTGTGCAGATTGGTCAGGACGTGGGACTGTCCGACCCTGGAAGTGGTAGACAGCGTGGTGTGGGATGAGGAACTGTCTGGCACCCTGGACGGTGAGGAAGACCAATATCGCTAAGGGTCATCACAGGAGGGTACCTGTGCCAGAGCTGAAGTTACTCTGGATGAGGGTACTGGGCAGCACAGCGGGATGCCTGTGACGACAGGCGACGTCGGAAGGCTGGTCTCACCTGTTCCCGGAGCTCAGCTGAAGTGGGCCGATGAACAGGGGGCCACAATGGCAATGGCGGCAGTGAAGTTAAAAGAGGTCAGTGCTGGACTGTCAGGCACGGTAGCACGATGTGTGAAGAAGAGACCCTGCAAGCTGAGCGGGACCCCCCCTCTGGGGGTCAAGAACTGGATTCGGGAGGAGAGGCAACCACGGTAGGTACGGACTGGTCAGCGGTCAGAGGACCACCAGGGATGGTCACGCGTCATGGCCTGACGGGAGGACGCTCTTCTCCAGCTGCTAGACAGCTCGTGGGGGCACCTGAACGAGCTGCGGCATGCCCGGGAGGGAACTGAGGGGCGTGGACCTGGACGAGCGGAGTGGCCGGTGGTGATGAAGAGGAGGCGCACCAGTGCCAAAGCAACCTGCTGCAGCCTGGGAGGCTGACTGACTCCAGGGGCGGACTGATGACAGGGCAGTCCAGGGGGGCCCATGGACTTGTGTTCTCCAGCCGTATTTATACAGGTTAATTATGGTGCATCTGTTCAGAGTAGTTTGCTGTTTGTATATATCTTTGAGGATTATTTTGCGTATTTTGTTTTAGTTTGAGGAACACGACAGTAATTTTAGTTATAAATGGACTTTTATTTAGTTTAAGCGGCAGAATAATCCACTTTGCCGTGTAGGTGGGACAGCAGTCTACCTGTTCCCCCTAGTTTTAGTTGTTTTGGAGTGAATGAGTTCGGCCGTTTGTATTGTGATGTTCAATTAATCTTAGTGCGTGATTCGGGTTCCAAATTGGGGTGGGTCCGCATTGTGTGTGTGTTTTGATTTTTGTGAAGGGGGTGAAGAATGTTGTGTTGGAGTTTGGGCTCTTATTTGTGTGGTATGGGTGGTGGCGGAACCGGAACGTGGAGCCACCACCTGTGGCAATAAGAGGGCAGTGGGCAGGGGGGGCGGTCTCTTTGCCACCTCTTCTGCCTGACGGCTGTGCCTGTTCTGAATAGCGCCTCTCTAAGAAATGTGTGTTGAGTTCGACACCTGGCCTCGTGCTTGGCTCCATGTACAGACACAACACATTCCGCTGCAGGTTTTCTGTCCCACCAAGTTTCTTCCGCAGGTGTTTGCTCTTATCATCTTCAAGGACTGCAGAAAACGTGCAGTGGAATGACCCTCACCGCACACCCCTGAGCTGGCGTATCCATTCCAGGTATCAGTCTAATTACACTAAATATTGTTCTCTCGCTGTCTGCACCCCTCAGCAGTCATATAGACAAAGATAATAAAAAGGAAGCATCTGAGTAGCTCATTGGCCAGTAAAATTTATGTTCATCTGTTCTGACACTTAAGGTTTTGGGGTACATTTGCACAGCAGACTCACAGTAAACTACAACAGCAGTGCAGCACTTATGTAATGACAACACCCTGCAACTATGACTTTTATAGGGTGTACCAGTTTATGGCAGAAACTTCAAAGGAAAAAAGGAAGCCTTACTGTACTGTCACTACCTGACAGAAGAGAGTTCACAGAAGAGAGCTGACGATATTTATTTATTTATATATCCTTAAAAAATGCAAGGGAACATTTGTCCTTTTTCTGATGTAATGAGCACATCAAGTTGTGAACAACATGGCTCCATTAATAACTGGAGCTTTTCTGTGCTTCTATTAATCAGCACAATAATCTCCCTCTGAATCTTCCTTCTGTCTGCCGAACCTTTTCTTCACATTGTTTCCTCATTTCTTTTTTGTTTTCCACACTGCTTTGCTCTTTCCCCCATGCTCATTTATAGTCTGATTCTTTTCTCTCTCTCTCCTCTTCCACCCCCTCACTATTCTCCTTTTTTTTTTTAATCTCAGCTGACATTTTCAGTCCAGTGGCTTCAGAAACAAACTAGACAGAGTGTAATTCTTTTTGTTCTGCTAATTTGCTTTCTGCTACAAAACAAAGCCCAACCAGGGACAGTTCATTAATGAGCCATTAGTCACTTTTCTCTTTGCCAAGCTCACAGGGGTCACTGATAAATTTCAAGAGTCGCAACTCCTGTTTTCTGCATAAAAGTGAATTAAAAGCTCACAAAAGAGTCCCACGCTTGGCTGGGAAAGCAAGTACCATTTTAAAAAAAAAAGCAGGCCAATCTACTTTGTATCAAATGATAAAGCACCGAGAGGGAAGCAATGGAGGCATGTGTGCCATCTGAGGAATGCTAATGACCGAGCTGAAGAACAAGACGTGCACAGCCTCTGCCCCAAACATCAAAAACATCCTTCAGTTAGAAAGTCACAATAAACCCCCCGAATGCCAAGTGAAAACAAATGGCTTTATTTGAAGTTAAGTCATAGTGAAGCAGCAGACCGAGGTCACACATACAATAAATCACTGAGCACGTGCCGTGGAGCCATCACTTCACAAGACTGTCTTCCGCCCTCATCGAGTGTCTCTCAGCCAGCGTCTCACGTTCAGAAACTCAGTTGCACAGACAGCCCATCTTCATCAGTCATGAACGTCACCAAAAATCGATCTCGGATCATGTGCAGCGGCATTTACAGGTAAAATGTGCTTTTTAACTGTGGTGTTTGAGGCCCATCAATTTATCTCACACACTACAAGCTGCCTGCGGAGAAGCGGCCATGTTTGTCAACAAAACATAACGATTTCAGATTTTCTTTTTAAATTGTGAAAAGGAAATGATCCGAAATGTTGAATAGCTTCCTGGAATGCCCTTTCTTTAAAACCCAGTTCATATCACATCAGTGTTATGTATAGATGTAGCCTCTAATGGCTGATTTCACCTGTTTAATTGTGTTCCTATGGCAATATCAGTGTTCTGTATCTAAAAATAGGCTCAGCTTATAGTGGAAGGAAACCAAACATTTCAATGTTTAAAATTAAATGGATGTATTGTTGCTTCTTCTTCCCGTTTACATAATGTCCTGCTGATGCTGTGTAGATTCACTGACCACCTGTGGAAGACAAAAGAGAGAAGATTAATTAGATTTAATTAAGGAAATTAAAATGTTTTCTTCAAAGGAATATGAGAGGAAAGGCCTGCTACAGTGAAAGCACTGCCTGGAGTGAGGGAGTGTGTGGGGACCGAGTTAAAGGAGTGTTGCATCATTCAGTGTAGTGTCTGTAAAGGGTTGATACAAATTACGAGAGATCATGGGTGACTAAAATAGTGGACGCAAAAAAGCTGCTTTCTTATGTGAACAGTTAAAAACAAAACAGAAAGAATAATTCAAACATCAGTTCTGGTACTTTGTTCAACCCTTTTTGTTAGCAGTAGGTACCAGGTGGGATTTTGGAACCAGACTTACACACTGGGCACTCGCACCCTGGCTCACAGAATACGTAATCTGGATGATAATATAACAAATGATCCAAGTTACAATTTCACAGAGTGACTGAGTGCATGTCTGTCAACATGAGTGCAAGTTGAAAAAAAACAAAAACATGACAAGCCAGTAAAACTTTATTTGTGCACACATGTCCAAACTGTCCCACCTCTCCGTCACGGGTCTCGATGGTCTTGATGAGGACAGTCTTCTTAGAGTGGACCTCTGGCGTGCGCTGGGACTCAGGACTGGTCTCTGTAAGCACACATTCATCCATGAAGTTGTTTTATAAACCGCAGTCAACTCTTCTAAAATATTCAGACATTAATATTATTCATACAGTGATTATTTTCATTTCAACGGCCAGAAAGAGCTCCATGAGGAGACACGGTTATCCATTAAGAGAGGTTTGACATTAATACTGGCCAAAAAAAACATGCAGTAGCCTATAATTCAGCAATGGCCAGTAGCTGCAGGTGGTAACTGTAGTGATAAATCAATTTCAACTGTGACATTAGAGCTCTTTTTCTCAGAATGTATTTAAAAAGTGAATACAAAAATGCATAGGCAAGTTGCAGCTGTAAGAGAAAAACATACAAACATTTACAAGAATAAAGTTGGGGACTTGAGGAGGTAGTTTTTAATATTAATAAAAACATGATTATTACTTAAGCAGACAGGCCAGTAGAAGTCAGCTGTTTTCATTTTGAGGCTCATATACTGTATATTCTGTGACTCAGTGCAGATTAATTTGGACAAAAAAATGCATAGTAGAGTTTGGTGATGCCTTGCTCAGTCTATTTGATAAGATGACAGTAATAAGAAAATATCAGAGTCAACTCTTACAAAATGACGAGTGGCTGCTAATAATGGTGAGTGCAAACGTTAATATCAAGTCATGCAACGATCACCAGGCTGGCCTCCATGACTCAAGAATTCCATGGCATGTCATATATCGCCACACAGTGGTCAGAGTTTGACACTGCATGTAGACTATGTGCCAGCCTCTCAAAATCGCTCCAACCTTATCCAGTCTCTGTTTATAGTTAGTCTGTTTTATCCAGACTCTGCATCATCAGGATCAGAGTGTGTGAAGGGAAGAATGGGTAATACTCCACCTACCTCTAAATCCGATGGATGAGTAGGCAGACTGGACAGGGATAGTGGTGGTGATCCTGTGGAAGGAACAATCTTTCGCTATTACAAGTCAGATATAGAAATGGATTATGTGAAAATGTAAAAAATGACAAATGGTATCTCCACACCCACCTGCTCTCTTCTCCTTCCAGAAGCTTGCGATAGGTGGCGATCTCAATGTCGAGGGCCATCTTCACATTGAGGAGGTCCTGGTACTCCCTCAGGTGACGGGCCATATCATCCTTTACACAAACACACACGAACATACAAAAAGAAAGCTTGAGATTAGCCTCACATCAAACTCCAAATCAACTAGACTTGAAAAAAAAAGTCTTCAGTCATGTGTTGACTTCATGCTAATAGGGTGCGGAATATCAGCGTGAACCATCCAAGCTTGTTACTTTCATCTTGGCGATCTCCTCTTCCAGCCGTGCTATGGTATCCTGGAAACCGGAAGATTCGCGGCCCATGCGGTCCTCCATGTCTCTCATCTGGCGCAGCAGAGATTCGTTCTACAAGGAGACACAAACAGAGACAGGTGAGTCAAAACAGAATGGAAGAAACTGAAAAACAGAACTTTCTCTGATGTCAGAAAATGTGATTATCAAGGAAATGAATAAGATTCTCCTGTCCAAAAAGAAAAAATCTTTTTAACAGTGGGGCAGCTTTTACTCACAGTGCCCTTGAGTGAATCGATCTCACAGGTGTAGGACTGGATCTGGTGTCTGTACTCCATGCTCTCCTGTTTGGCCTGACGCATGGCATCGGTGTTCTTATTCACGGCCTGGTTCAGGTCAGACACCTAAAAAGAGGAGAGCAGAGTTACATTTTTAACAGTGGAGACTTAAAAATGGAAGCAAAAAGGCACCAAGGTCTCGGTGCCAGAGCTTTGGTGGAGGTACGCATTCTGGGGATCATTGCCAAAATGTTATGGGTTCCTCTCTAGCCCAAGGACCACCTCTGGTAAAAAATTTCATCCAAATCCATCCAGTAGTTTTGAAGTACACACTTGTGCAGTGAAAATAATCTGCAGGTCACATGCCCATACTGTCGGTGGCAGCCAAGAGGCAGCAAACTGATTTGAACAGCTGCAATCCAAACATAAAAGAAGAGCACAGTGGCAGACGTTTAAATGGCGGAAGCGATGGAGATACGTGAATACAATGACAATCAAGATGAACAGGAGCTTTTGCTGTTTAGTGGCAGAGGTAGAAAACAGACAGGCAAAAAGATGGACATTTGTTCACCCAATATTGGCGGATTGCTCAGTACTTCTCTCTGGTTGGAGGGAAGTACTGAGCATGCGCAGTTGACTGCGACCATTTGCGGGTGAGGAATGTTGGGACTTGGAGTTTTATTGAGTTTTACCTCATCTTTTCTCTGCAAAACTAAACAACAAAATCAGTGTGAAAGCAATCAGTGTGATAAATAAATGGTGTAGTTGCTGAATACGTGTTTTTTTTCAGTAACCGCTATTTTATAACCGCTATTTATCTCTCAGCTAGAAATCGACTGTCATCCATGTGCTGTAAAAAAGGCACACTGCCGCCTCTAGTGGCCCGGCATAGTTATTACAATACTGTTTTTTCCTGGCTTCACTGATGGCAAAGGTGAGTCAACTTTGTGTTTATTTCAAAAACAAAACCTTATCTTGAAATTCTGGCAAATTAAAAGTCAAGAAAATATGGCGATACAATGATACAAGCCTTTAGCGCCACTTAATTTTGACCGGACGAGCTGAAACAGACAGGCGGACAGATACAACCAACCAAACACACACACAGACGCATGGAGCGAATACCATAAGCCTCTCCGTTTCACCGAGGCATAAAAAGACTGCCTGTGTACTGTGGATGTGTTTGTGCTCCCACCCTACCTTAGACTTGTACCATTCTTCAGCCTCGGCAATGTTCTTGGCAGCGATGGCTTCATACTGCATGCGGATGTCCCTCAGAGCGGCAGTCAGGTCAGGCTTGGACATGTCCATCTGGATCTGGATCTGAGTGTCCTGAATCTGGCTCTGCAGCTCACGGATCTCCTGTAGTTTGTCCAGAGTGGAAAAAAAAAATGTTGACAAGACATTTTAAGTACTGTCCAACTGTAAATGTAGCCAGTAGGGCAATAATATTACATTTTTCAATGATTAGCAACAAGCTAATCTTGTATTTTTTCTTTTTTAAATGACAAAGCTCTACTTGCATTCAGCTGTTTTCTGATCTAACCAAAAGTCAAAAATAGCTTTGCATCTGTTCAGTGGCACACCCTCTTTCTCTCTGTCACACAACAGCTGACATGCTGTTTTCCATCCAATCAGCAGCTCAGCATTTCTGAGAGGTCAAAGTTCAGGCGCAGAAGGTGAAATGACAGGAAGGGCCCTCAGCTGTGGCGACATGTGTTATAAGGGCTCCCGGGGTCTTTTCTGTCTGTATGTGAATGTTCACAAATGTTTCTGCTGCACAAGTCAGTTTTGCAGCTTTACTTTTTATGAATGTAGAGACATAATGTGTGTGTGTGGCGTTCAAGTGATCACAGTGTTCAGTGGGTTTAAGTGAGGAATATTTGATGTCTTTAACAGCTGCATGCCTTCAGACTCAGATCTGCTACCACACCGAAGTACAGCGATGATGTGGGCACTGCACTAAGCCACGCACACTGTGTATAGATGCATAGTAGATATGGTGGGGTTGTTGCACAAAGCCAGAAACACCAAAAAAGTAGATGAGAAAACCTCTTCGTGGATCTTCTTAAGGAAGCCGATCTCCTCCTGCAGGCTCTCAATGCGTCTCTCCAGGTCCAGCCTGGCCAGAGTAGCATTGTCAACATCCTAAAGACACAATCGTTAAAAAAAAACAAGATTGGTCAATAATGGTAGAACCTTTTTTGAGAATATAAACTCGAGGAGAAATTGTGATTACTCATATAGAAATGCAAGAGGAACAAGCTCGAAGAAGGTTTAAAGGAGGGGGGAAAAAAAAGAGGACATACGGCTCTGAAAGCGGACAGGTTGTTCTCAGCCTCTTCCTTCTGGTGAATTTCTTCTTGGAGTCTGGAGGAGTGACAGCAGTGCAGATGAAATGAAAAGAGAAAGAGAAAGAGGCAAGCTGAAACAAGTGAGGACCAGCTCTTACACTTCCCCAGGAACCACTTACTTGACAGATAAACTAGCTACCACATTTCATTCCTTTACAGCCTGCTCTTTATTATTATCCTTTTTAAACAGAAACGAATAAACCATCATGGATCACGCAGTAGCGTCACTTATATTCATCCAGGCCCACATGGGGACACCTCTGCACTCTGAATCCTAAAGCCACGGTGCAGCTGCTGTCACGGTGTCAGAGTCAGAAGGGCAAAAGTGAAAAGAGGGCAGAAGCTTTCCCCCCGCAGCTGCTCATAGACTGACTCTGCACACAGACCAAGTGAAACACAGAAAATCACACATCTGTATAATTAACACGCTGATTACACAGCAGATGTCCTTGGTCCTCACCAGCTTTCTAACAACACCAGCGAGATGTCTGTTCAGTAGACGTGCGTGTCTGGTGGCGTGGCTGTGCGCTGTGATACCAGCAGATGCTCCCTCACATTTCACTCGGCGCTTCTGGCAACACTTTAGAAAGGCCCGGTAAGCACACAGTGAAAAGTGAGAGCGCTGTGTGCGTGAGTGAGTGAGTGTGTGTGTGTGTGTGTGTGTGTGCCTTCTGCCTTGCGCCTCAGCTTAAGCGGTGATGCACGCTGTCGCCACGACAGCGTTTCACAGGGCTGACCTAGAAGCTGCAAATAGACTATTCAGAGGTACAGCCACATTATAGCTTGTGGGGGGGTTCTTTCTCGCTCATGCTCAACGTTGTCGCTCTCTCTCTCTAACTCACACGCACGCACGCAAGCAAACACACTGGAAAGATGCAGCTGGCGGATCGTTGAATAAAACCAGACATTTTCGCTCACTTTTTTGGGGGGGCTTTAGTCTCTTGGTAATCTCTCTCTGCAGACAAACACTCCGTGTCTGTGTGTGTGTGTGTGTGTGTGTGTGTGTGTGTGTTTATTTCCAGCTGTCTCCGTCTCTTCCTATCTGGCTGCACCTTTTTCCGTCTGTTGGTCTCAAATGCATTTCCTGTAAACCTGTCTCTCTCTTCACTTTCTTCTGCGAGTAAATTCCCCCCCAAAAAAACCTTTGAGGGGGAAAAAAGCTGGTGGACCATAACATTTACTGAAGCTCAAATCTCCCCTTTGTTACCTTGTTTTCTTGTTTTCCTAAAAGAGCACAAACTACCCCTGAAAGTTTGGTTTCCTAGTTTCACCAGCTCTAATAGCCTTTGGGGGGGGGGGGGGAAGGGGGGTTGTCCTTTCATTTCCTCTTTCTTTAACCAAATGTAATAATGTTTCACCCTGTTTGGGGTTTTTTTATTAGAGCAGACAAACCAGTGGTTCAGGACTTTTCAAGATTCACACAATCCGTCTTAAAGGTCAAAGGACAGTATATAAAATCCTAGAGAAAAAAAATTAAATATATTGGTTTTTATGTGACTGTTTCTACATAAAACTAGACATAATGTGAATGTATGAATAAGAACAATCCAGAATCCCTCTAAAAATGTGACCAGACTAAAATAACATCCTGTCGCAACTTGCCTTTTTGCAGGGGGCGGGGCTTAAGTGAAACTTTACAGAAAAAACAGAGATATGAAACATTTGAGTGATTTTGTCCTTGATATGTCTTGTAAGTCATAAACAAAATGTTACAGACATGTTAACAAGAAAAAAAAAACTTGATTCAAGTGCATTGTGTTGCTAAAACTATACACCTGTTCACATGTGAACCATTATCCATTCACCACACACTGCTACCCTATAATCCACGCCTACCTGAGCTTCAGTTTCTGCAAGTCGTCAGCCAGGTTGTCTCTCTCCACCTCCACTCTGGCGCGCTGGTTGTGGAGGGCCTCGATCTGCCTCCTCAGCTCCCTCATCTCCTCCTCGTACATTTCGGCCACACGGCCGGGCCCCTCGCGGCCCCTGAGCTTCTCGATCTCCACTGTCAGCGCCGCATTCTGCTGCTCCAGGAAGCGCACCTTCTCAATGTAGCTGGCGAAGCGGTCATTGAGGTGCTGCAGCTCGGCCTTCTCATTGGTCCTTGTGTTGAGGAAGTCCTGGTTCATGGCGTCAGCCAGGTTGAAATCGAGCTTCTCGCCAGCGTAGGTGCGCACAGCGGTGGAGGAGCCCAGCCCGGCTCCCCCGGCGCCAGAGGACACCCTGTAGCTGGAGAAGGAGGGAATGGCAGTGCTCTTGACCTCGTAGACTCTGCTGGACATGTGGCTGGAAGAGGAGCTGCGGCCTCCTCCGAGAGAGGAGAAGAGGGAGGACATGGGTGAGGAGCCAACACCCGAGCCGAAGGTGCGGCGGTACGAGGAGGCGGTCTGGGCTGAGGAGGAGTAGGACTTGCTCATGGCTGGTTGGCTGGCTGGTTGGCTTGTGGTTTATGGTTTCGATGAAGCGGCCGGAGGTGCTGAGACCCAACTGTCCCACCGGGCAACTGGGAAGTGAAGTGAAGAAATGCCAGCCACCGACTGCAGCTATTTGTAGACCCACCACCCCCATGCTCACTCCTACGCCCACCCCCTGCACCCTCTGCATCCATTCACCCTCTCTGCACTCCCACTACTCCACCCTTCTACTGCATTACTGCCTTATTTTATCTTTATTGATCCCATCTCTCAGTATTTGAATTTGATTTTAACAAAAATTGTAAAGGAAAATAATTCATTCTAACTTTATAAAAAGAACCCAGTGTCAGTTATAGAACATTTTGGTACAATATAAGAAGCAATATGGGGTTTTTTTCCCTCTTTCTTTCTTTTGGTGAATTTGATGTTATTCTGCCTCTAAATGTTATTATATCTGCATCAATGAACATACCACAGTATAGGCAACATTATAAGGAAAGACTTTGGCGTTATAGGAAGGCTGTTTTTCATTATTTACTAGACTCTTTAGACATTTTTTAACCTTTTTCTACTGTTCTACTCTGACATCTTTTTTTTCCTTCTCATTTCTGCTCCCCGCCCCGCCTGTTGAGCCTTTTGCCGCTTAGTTCAGCTGTCAAAGGGGGTCTGGTTTCAAGATGGCCACCATGTGAGTGAGTTCTTGATGGGGGAGGATAGCGTAAGCGAGCGAGTGTGCAAACGTGAGTCAGCCAGTGTCTGTATTTGTGAACAGGGATTCAAAGCGTGGGAGACGGTACGGATTTCCAGAACGACGCATGTGGGTCATCAGCTGTTTTATTTTGCTATGAGCAATTTCAGTATGCCTGACACCGCCACGGTTAATTTGGGCATTATTATCACCAGTGCGATAGGCTTTAAGACAGCAAATCACTGAGGCACAAATTCAAAATTTAAAGGAGAACTCAAGGGATCCTTTTCAAGGATATATAAATAATTGTTTGAGAATTGCATGTCAGAAGTTATTACATACATTGTTCAAATTGCTACTCTGCTAGCAGCTATAGGGTTACAATAGAGTTATGCAGCCTTGGTTATATAAGTAGTATGACTGATAGAGCTGCTGCCAGGAAGGTCACACACTCAACTTTGTCATCAGCTCTCTCCACTACACTCATGCCCACATGGGTAGGGGGAAATCTGATGGACAATATTTAGAAACAGTGGATCTATGTGTGCTTCATGCCAACAAAATTAGTGGGGGGAAAAATGTATGTATTCTATATCCATGATTTTAGCGAGTATCATGCAGAATCATTTTAATAAATTTGGTAAATTTCAGCCATTTGGTCCAATTTCAAAATGGAGAGATAAAGTTATCAAGAAGAAAAGCACAGAATGAGACGGTAATGTTCTTCGCAGCTACTGGAGCATCCATTCTTGCATCACAGCAGTGTGAGTAGTTGGAGCTGAGGCTGGCATCCTAATCTATTAGCTATTCTGAGATTTTCTTAGTGAAGAAACGTGTCTGCGTGGAGCTGCAAAAAGTATATGCATCTTTTACCTTATACCCAGACAATTTTTCCTCTTAAATGTACCTTTTCTTCTATCTTACAAATTTAGTGCTTTCCTTGGCTTAAGGTGTTGAGTTAGGTAGCACACTACACCCTGATGATCCTGATGAAGGGCCAGATGATCCCTGAACAATATTCTCATTAAAATAACGACAAAATGATTTAATTTTGTCAGATGCTTAAAAAAAAAACAACAAAAAAACTATTGTCAGCCTTGAATTAAAAGAAAAATCATACCTATTCCAGACATCAACCCAAGAGCTACAGTGCTGTTACATATCATACATATCGTATATGTGTGGTCTGTTGGAGTTGGGGCAGCTGTGTGTGTTCATGCACATTTGCGTATCTAAGAGCCCGCGGCGTACATGTCAGCTGCAAGTGGTGTCAGCACTATTTTTAGATTTGCTGTTTGAAGTGCTGTCTGACCACTGGAGAGAAAATAGAGTTCAGCAGCTTCGGTTGAACAGAAAAATGTTACTCCTTTTCCTAACATGTTGCAGCACAAATATGATACCTCCTTAGATAATAAAAACAAGATTTAAACTGGCTGAATTAATCTAAACAGCTGAACACACTGTCATACTCTTGATAATAAAATTCCTGTGCACTTAAATAAGAGTTCACGATAATTAAATCAGGTTGTCAATCAGATAAATGTGCTGAGAGAAAATTCACTTAATTTTGGTTTTCACTGCTAAATTTGAGTTTTAGCTTATCTTCTTGAGCGGGCTGTCGTCAAGAAGAAAATCAAACTCTAAAGGAAATTTCAGTGTCACCTTTATGGGGGCTTCCAAAGTTTTTTTTATTATCCCCTGCCAGAGGAAGACTGAAGGGGGATTATATTATGGTGATGCCGGTCTGTCGGTCCATCCGTCCATCTGTTTATCTGTCTATCCATCTGCTTCCCCCTTCCCCAGGGTCACCTGATCCAACCCTAACTAAAAGCTTTGTGAGAAAGGAAAGTTTTACCTCTGTTCTTAAAAACAGAGATTGAGTCTGTCTCCCGAATCCAGATTGGCAGCTGGTTCCATAGTAGAGGAGCCTGATAACTGAAAGCTCTGCCACCCATTGTAATCTTAGAGACTCTTTGTATTACAAGTAAACCAGCATTTTCAGAGTGCAGCGCTCTGTTAATTCAATTCAATTCAACTTCATTTGTACAGCGCCTAATCACAACAAAAGTCAGTTCAAGGTGCTAGAAACAAAAGGCACAAATCATAAGTAATTCAGAGAAAAACTTCAATGATCAAACAATCCCCTATGAGCACGCACTATGTAACAGGTGGAAGGAAAAACTTACAGATTACAGAAACCTCCAGCAGAACCAGGCAGTGAGGCATAAGGCAGTGAGAACCATGTCTGACATCCTTACCTCTATATTCATTTCACTTAAATCACCTAGTATGCAAAGTGTGGGTGAGGATGGGATACAACACCCAAGCCATGCCTATAAGTCCTCACATGTCTTCTGCCAGAACTTTTGGACCGGTGCACAGGACCACATAGCATGCATATAAATATCCGGGACGTGTCTGGTTCAATGGGTGCAGATATTTGTGTGACTCAGGCCCATTTGGAACAACCTTTGTCCTGTGTAATGAGTTTTATGTAGAACTTTGTACTGTATGAGTTGTAAATTAGAGTTTTTAGTCATCTTAAAAGTGTTTAAACATATCTGTGTCCAGAAGCTCTCATCTTTATTGATTGATATAGGTCTGTCTCCCATTTTGATTTTGGAAGAGATACTGACTCATCCAGTTTTGATAATATTGCATGTATTTTTGATATCAATTCAATTTAATTCAATTTTATTTATTTGGCTCCAAATCACAACACAGGTTATCTCAAGGCACTTTACAAAAAAAAAAAAAGAGTGGGTTTAGGCCACACTCTCAAATTTATAGAACCCAGCAGAGACCCCTTAGAGCAAGCACTGCGGTGACACAGGCGAGGAAAAACTTCCCTTTAATGGGCAGAAACTTTGAGCGGAACCATAGCTCATAGAGGACGGCCATCCGCCTCGACCGGCTGGGTTGAAAAAAGGTAAAAAGTAGGAGGCCTGGCAGTAGCTACATTCAAAACAAATGTAACAAATACAATTCAGCATTAACATTCACAGCCAGACATTCCAGTATCAAGCCGGGTTAGGTTCCACGTGCGGGTGAAGGTCTGGCAGCGGCAACATTTTTAACTATAGGCCTTATCAAAGAGAAAAGATTTCAACTTACTCTTGAATAAAGAGAGAGTGTCGGCCTCTCGAACTGAACTGGGAAGATGGTTCCACAGGAGGGGAGCTTGATAACTGAAAGCTCTACCTCCCAATCTACTTCTGGAGACCTTGGGGACCACCAGTCGTTTGGATTTTTGGGAGCACAGAGCTCTGGTTGGATGATAGGGAACTATGAGTTCTTGCAGGTAAGAGGGAGCCAGACCATTAAGGGCTTTATAAGTTAAGAGCAATATCTTGAATTCAATTCTGTATGTTATTGGGAGCCAATGTAAAAGAAGCTAAAACTGGGGTAATGTAATCTCTTCTCCCTGTTCTCATTAGGATACATGCAGCTGCATTCTGAATGAGTTGGAGAAACTTTATGGACCTATTAGGACAACCCGATAAAAATGAATTACAATAGTCTAGCCTAGAGGCGATAAAGGGATAAGGACCTGTACTTATATAGTGCTTTTCTAGTCTCAAAGACCACTCAAAGCACTTCACTAGCACTAACCCTCTACTCTAAGGGCCTATAGGAGACAGATATCTAGGGACAATTTAGAACAACCAATTAACTTAACATGCATGTCTTTGGATTGTGGGAGGAAACTGGAGCCCCCGGAGTAAACCCACGCAGCACAGGGAGAACATGCAAACTCCACACGGAAGGCGTGGACATGTTTCTCTGCATCTTTATGAGACAGGATGGACCTAATTTTAGAAATATTACGCAGATGGAAGAAGGTAGTCTTAATGGTTTGCTGTATACAGTTATGAGAGTTAAAAGACATATCTTGGTCAAAGACAACTCCAGGATTCCTAACAGAAAAACTTAGAAGCCAGTGCAATGCCATCTAGTGTTGTTATCCTACTACAAAGAGTACTTCTCGCATGTTTGGGGCCAAGAACAATGACCAGTTTTATCTGTATTCAGCAATAAAAAAGATTTAAGAAAAAATTTAGGTGAACGAAAATTTAGAAACTCTGTCACCTTAACTGGTAAATCGGAATCCGTTTGATTGAGATTGAATCTTGCTTTTATTATGGATTTAAGCCGTTGGCATTCAAGAAGCTTTTTATCACAAATGTCATACTGTGCATCATTTCCTAAAATTGGATAAAATTTCCACCTCAAATAAGATGTTCTGTTTCTTATTCCTTTCTCATACCATAGTTGAAAATTTAACATCCTCTTTTGTTGCAGGATATCAGGATTATTCCAAATGGGCGTGAGTTTGCAAGGGACAAGTGAAGATCCCGGTATTTTTAAAAATTTCCACCAGGCTGTCAGAGAGGAACTGATATTAATGCTTTTAAAACAGTCATGGCGTTTAATACAGGGACTCATAAAAGGTAAGTCAGAGCTATTTAGCGACTCACAGAGAGCCTGTTCAGCATCTAACCATGGGTTTCCTAGTGGGGTTGATTTTATCCATTTAGAATCAGAATCAGAATCAGAATCAGCTTTATTGGCCAAGTATGCACAACACATACAAGGAATTTGACTTTGGCTAAAAACTTGCTCTCATTGTTCAGGTGGAGGATTTAAATAAGGATTCAATGACAACAGAGTATGTACATTAAATTACAGTCTGTCCACGTTTCTGTAAAAGGATGCAAATATATACAGGAATATATGCAGTTATTTACTCAGACTAACCACACTTTGCAGAAATATATGAAAAAATATACAGTCACACAGTATTTCAATGTGAACTCAGATTCAGTGATATAATGTGAATGAAGTAAAAAGCAGTGTGAGAGTTATGTGCAATGTAATAATGGAGGAAAAGTCATGAGTACAGCAACAGGTAGGACTAGGTGAATGTTAGGAGTTCATCAGAGTGATGGCTTGAGGAAAGAAACTGTTCCTGTGACGGGTGGTTTTGACCTTCAGTGATCTGTAACGACGACCAGAAGATAGAAGTTCAAACAGTTTGTGGCCGGGGTGTGATGGGTCAGCACAGATGTTTCCCGCCCGTTTCCTGGTTATGGACCGATACAAGTTCTCAATGGAGGGTAGGTCAGTACCAATGATCCTCTCCGCAGACTTAATGATCCGCTGCAGTCTGGTCTTGTCCTGTTTAGTGGCAGATCCAAACCAGACAGTGATGGAAAAGCAGAGGACAGATTGGATGATGGCGGTGTAGAAGACAACCAGCAGCTCCTGAGGCAAATCAAACTTCTTGAGCTGACGCAGAAAAAACAACCTCTGCTGGGCCTTTTTCCGGACAGTGTCTATATGGGAGGACCACTTCAGGTTCCGGGAGATTGTGGTACCCAGAAACTTGAAGGAGTCCACAGTGGACACTGTGCTGTTGAGGATGGTGAGTGGGGGGAATAAAGGGGGGTGTCGCCTGAAATCCACAGTCATCTCCACCTTTTTGGCTGGGTTAAGTTCAAGATGGTTCTGGCTGCACCAGAGGATCAGCTGCTCCACCTCCCGCCTGTATGCAGACTCATCATCATCCCGGATCAAACCGATGACTGTGGTGTCGTCCGCAAACTTCAGGAGCTTCACCGAAGGGTCCTCTGAGGTGCAGTCGTTGGAGTAGAGGGAGAAGAGCAGTGGGGAAAGGACACATCCTTGGGGGGCGCCAGTACTAATTTTTCGGGAGCTGGATGTAAATCTCCCTAGCTTCACCTGTTGCCACCTGTCAGTCAGAAAGCTGGAGATCCACTGGCAGGTGGAGGGGGGCACCTTGAGCTGGAGGAGTTTCTGATGAAGAATGCCTGGGATGATTTAGAAACAAACTGCAGTCTGCAGTCAGTTTGCGTGCCCCAGTGATCCCAGGAGCTATGTTGTCCGGGGCAATTTGCCTCTGATAGGGTCACCCAAGACAAAATGGTCCTGGGTGAAGGGCCAGACTAAGAATGATCCAACAGACTCTCATGATAAATTCTATATCAAGGATTCAGTGTACCCCGCCCGGTATGGGGTTACTGGGGCCCCACCCTGGAGCCAGGCATGGGGGAGGGGCTCAAAGGCTAGCGTCTGGTGGCCGGGTTTCCACCCATGGGACCCGGCCGGGCTCAGCCCGAAGGAGTTACATGGGTCCGCCCTCCAGTGGGCTCACCACCTGCAGGAGGGATCATGGGGGTCCGGTGCTATGTGGATTAGGTGGCGGTCCAAGGCAGAGACCTTGGCGGACTGATCCCAAGCTTTCTAAACTGGCTTTTGGTACGTGGAATGTCACCTCTCTGGTGGGGAAGGAGCCTGAACTGGTGTACGAGGTTGAGAGATACCGGCTAGATAAAGTTGGCCTCACCTCAAAACACAGCTCTGGTTCTGGAACCAGTCTCCTGGAGAGGGGCTGGAGCTTGGCCAACTCTGGAGTTGCCTCGGGCGAGAGGCGACGAGCAGGGGTGGGTATTCTTGTATCCCCCCACCTTGCTGCCTCTATAGTGGAGTTTTCCCCAGTGGATGAAAGGGTTGCTTCCCTGCGCCTTCAGGTTGGGAAACGGGTCCTGACCATCATTTGTGCCTATGCACCAAATGATGTTTCAGAGTACCCACCCTTTTTGGAGTCTGTGACTGGGATGCTGGAGGGTGCTCCTCTTGGAGACTCCATTGTCCTACTGGGGGACTTCAGTGCACACGTGGGCAATGACAGTGAAACCTGGAGGGGGGTGATTGGAAGGAACGGCCTGCCCGATCTGAACGATGATCGATTTTGTTATCGTGTCATCAGACCTGCGACCGTATGTCTTGGACACCCGGGTAAAGAGAGGTGCAGAGCTGCCAACTGATCACCCCCTGGTGATGAATTGGATCCGATGGCAGGGGAGGAAGCCTTTCAGACCTGGTAGACCCAAACGTATAGTGAGGGTGTGCTGGGAACATCTGGCTGAGGCCCCTGTCCGGGAGGTCTTCAACTCCCACCTCCAGAAGAACTTCAACCACATTCCGAGGGAGACTGGAGACATGGAGTCTGAATGGGCCATGTTCTCCACCTCTGTTGTTGAAGCGGCGGCCCAGAGCTGTGGCCGCAAGGTGGTCGGTGCATCTCGTGGTGGCAACCCCCGAACCAAGTGGTGGACACCAGTGGTGAGGGGGGCCATTAAGCTGAAGGAGGAGTCCTATCAAGCTTGGTTGGCTTGTGGGACTCTCGAAGCAGCTGAGGTGTACTGGCAGGCCAAGCGGAGTGCAACTCGGGTGGTTGCTGAAGCAAAAACCCGGGTATGGGAGGAGTTCGATGAGGCCATGAAACAAGACTTTCGGTTGGCCTCGAAGAGATTCTGGCAAACTATCCGGCGGCTCAGGAGGGGAAAGCAGCTCCCTGTCCACACTGTGTATGGTGCGGATGGGACACTGTTGATTTCGACTGGGGATATCGTCGGGCAGTGGAAGGAATACTTTGAGGATCTCCTCAATCCCACTGATACGCCTTCCACAGAGGAAGCAGGGTTTGGGGACGAGGGGGATGACTCGCCGATCACAGGGGTTGAGGTCGCCAAGTTGGTTAAAAATCTCCTTGGTGGCCGGGCCCCAGGGGTGGACGAGATTCACCCTGAGTACCTCAAGGCCCTGGATGACACGCCTCTGCAACATTGCGTGGAGGTTGGGGGCAGTGCCTTTGGCATGGCAAACCGGGGTGGTGGTTCCTCTCTTCAAAAAAGGGGACCGGAGGGTGTGCTCCAACTTTAGAGGGATCACACTCCTCAGCCTCCCTGGGAAGGTCTATGCCAAGGTACTGGAGAGGAGAGTTTGGCCGTTGGTCGAACCTTAGATTCAGGAGGAGCAATGTGGTTTTCGTCCTGGCTGTGGCACATCGGACCAGCTCTTTACCCTCTCGAGAATTCTTGAGGGTTCGTGGGAGTTTGCCCAACCAGTTTACATGTGTTTTGTGGACTTGGAGAAGGCATTTGACCACGTCCCTCGTGGTTTTTTGTTGGGGGGTGCTTCGGGAGTATGGGGTATCAGGCTTGTTGCTATGAGCTATTCGGTCTCTGTACAACCGTTGTGAGAGTTTGGTTTGTATTGCCAACACTCGGTCGGAGTCATTCCCAGTGAGAGTTGGACTCCGCCAGGGCTGCCCTTTGTCACCGATCCTGTTCATAATTTTTATGGACAGGATTTCTAGGTGCAGCCAGGGAACTGAGGGTGTCATGCTTGGTGACCACAGGATCTCATCTCTGCTGTTTACAGATGATGTTGTCCTGTTGGCTTCATCCAGTAATGACCTACAGCTCTTGCTGGGACGGTTTGCCGCTGAGTGTGAAGCGGCTGGGATGAGAATCAGCACCTCCAAGTCCGAGTCCATGGTCCTCAGCCAGAAAAAGGTGGATTGTCCTCTCTGGGTTGGGGATAGGCTCCTGCCCCAAGTGGAGGAGTTTAAGTTATCTTGGGGTCTTGTTCACGAGTGAGGGGAAAATGGAGCGAGAGATCGACAGACGGATTGGAGCAGCATCTGCAGTGATGCGGACATTGTACCGGTCTGTTGTGGTGAAGAGGGAACTGAGCTCTAAGGCAAAGCTGTCGAATTACCAGTCAATCTACGTTCCTACTCTCACCTATGGTCACGAGCTTTGGGTAATGACCGAAAGAACAAGATTGCGGATACAAGCGGCTGAAATGAGCTTTCTCCGTAGGATTGCTGCACTCACCCTCAGAGATAGGGTGAGGAGCTCAGTCATCCGGGAGAGGCTCAGAGTAGAACCGCTGCTCCTCCACATTGAAAGGAGTCAGTTGAGGTGGTATGGACATCTGATTAGGATGCCTCCTGGACACCTCCCACTTGAGGTGTTTCGAGCATGTCCCACTGGGAGGAGACCCCAGGGCAGACCCAGGACTCGGTGGAGAGACTATGTCTCCCAGCTGGTCTGGGAACGTCTTGGTATCCTCTCTGAAGAGCTGGAGCAGGTGGCTGGGGAGCAGGAAGTCTGGGCTTCTCTGCTTGAACTGCTGCCTCCGTGACCCGGACCTCCAGAAAATCGGTAGAAGATGGATGGATGGATGGACTGTAGTCTATTGGCTAAGAAGTAATTAAAAAAATTTGGTAAATCTAAACCTCCACACTCTTTTGCTTTTTGAAGAGTTTTTTAAACTGATCCATGATGGTTTATCCTTCCATAAAAATTTACTTATATTTGAGTCTCGAGATTTAAACCAGGCCATAGATGGTTGGGTAGGAATCATTCAAAATAAATACTGTAGTTGATTTTAGGAAGGACCATCATTTTAATGGTTGCGACTCTTCCCATTAGTGACATAAGTAGTGTCCTCCAGCGCGTAAGGTCATCTTGTATTGTTTTTAGAAGGGGAACGTGATTTAGTCGCAGTAACTCTGAGAGCCTGGGGGAAATATTTATTCCTAAATATTTAATATTACCTGATTGTATTGGAATAGTGGATATGTTTGAAAAATTACAATTCATAGGTAAGACTGTTGATTTAGTCCAGTTCATAGAGTAGTCTGACAGTTGGTTTTTGTTTTTTTCAAACAAAAACCAACTTTTATTTTTGTTATCTATCAATGTGATTATAGGAAGAAAAAGTATACCAAAAATATTACATATAAAAGAATAAGAAACGAAGAATCTATGTATTTACTGACAAAGGAATTATTAATACAAGATTGGAAGATAGTTTATGATGAAAATGATATAAATAAAGCATATGATAAATTTTTGCAAATATTTCAATCATTGTACAATAAAAACTGTCCTATAAAACAATACAGTGACAGACAACAAAAGAAAAATATTCCTTGGGTCACCAAGGGGTTAATAAATGCATGTAAAAAGAAGAATGCATTATATAAACAATTCATTAAGTGCAGAATGGTGGAGGCTGAGATCAAATATAAAAGATATAAAAATAAGCTTACTAATATAATGAGGACCTGTAATAAAGAATATTACAACAGAATATTAGAGGATAATAAAAATAACCTAAGAGGAATATGGCAAGTACTCAATGGGATTATTAGTAATCGACCTAAGAATGCTAATTATCCAAAATATTTTATTGAAAATGGCAATTTGATAAATAATATGGAGGATGTGGTCAGTGGTTTCAATAAATTTTTTGTAAACATTGGTCCTGAATTAGCAAAATCAATAGTGACAACAGAAACAAACAACAGTGGTTCTGTAAATGAAATAGACAATAGAAATCCAAACACAATCTTTTTGGGTGCAGTTACTGAAAAGGAAATTATCGAGACTGTGAGTAATTTTAAGAACAAAAAATCAACGGACTGGAATGAAATTGACATGACAATAGTGAAAAAAGTAATTGAAGGAATTGTTAAGCCACTCACCCACATCTGTAACTTGTCATTTCAAACTGGTAAATTTCCAAACAAAATGAAAGTAGCAAAAGTAATACCTCTATACAAAACAGGAGACAGTCATTGTTTCACAAATTACAGGCCAGTCTCTTTACTCTCACAATTCTCCAAAATACTTGAAAAAATCTTCACTAAGAGACTGGATGATTTCATTGAAAAACACAACCTCCTTACAGACAGCCAGTATGGTTTTAGAGCAGATAAATCTACATCTTTGGCACTGATCGAACTTATAGAAGAAATTACTAGTTGTATAGATAAAAAAAAGTTTGCTGTAGGAGTATTTATAGATTTAAAGAAAGCTTTTGACACCATTGACCACAGAATACTACTAAGGAAACTGGAAAGGTATGGGATAAGAGGGGTCGGACTGAGTCGGGTGGAAAGTTATTTAAGTAACAGACAACAATTTGTACAAATTGGTGAGCACAAATCACCCTTCATGGACATCACTTGTGGTGTGCCCCAGGGGTCAGTTTTGGGACCCAAACTCTTTATTTTGTATATAAATGACATATGCCAAGTATCAAAAATTCTGAAATTTATTTTGTTTGCGGATGACACAGATATCCTTTGCACTGGTGAGAATTTGCAGCAGGTTTTAGAGGTGGTCACAACTGAAATGAAAAAGTTAACGCAGTGGTTCAACAAAAATAAATTATCTCTAAATCTAAAAAAAACAAAGATTATGTTGTTTGGAAATTATAAAATAAATCATTAAATAATGGTAACGATAGATGATACCAGAATAGAAACCGTACAGGAAAATAAGTTTCTGGGGGTGACGCTAGACAATAAAATCTGCTGGAAACCTCTCATCATTCACATCCGGGCCAAGTTGACAAAATGTATAGGCATACTGGGGAAGACAAGACACATCTTGGACTATAAATCATTGGTCTTACTGTACAATTCACTGTTTCTACCTTATCTTGACTACTGTGTAGAAGTCTGGGGAAACACCTACAAGACCAACCTACAGTCAATATGTGCATTACAAAAAAGAGCTATAAGGATAATAAATAATGTAGGATATAGAGACCATACCAATTCGTTGTTTTTAAAGTCACATGTCATAAAGTTCATCGATTTAGTTAAATTTAAGACAGCACAAGTCATGTACAGGGCAATTAATTATCAACTCCCAACTAATATACAAAAAATATTTTAAAAAAAAGAGACAATGATCATAATTTGAGAGGAGACTTAAACTTTACAAAACCCAAGATGCGAACAACCAAGAAAAGTCTGTGCATATCTGTCTGTGGGGTGGATTTGTGGAATAGTCTGGAGCCGGAACTGAAACTATGTACAAACAGAAATCAATTCAAAAAGTGGTACAAACATTATTTGCTGAAAGGATATATGTTAGAAGGGTAGTATTTATATGTACGATTCACTACACTCACTCTGGGACACTATGGGACACAATGGAATGGTGGGTGGGACAGCACTGTGTATATCTGTGTTGTTTGAGGCTGGTTTTGATGTATGGACATCAATGTATGTTAGGATGGATGGGTTTTAATGTTGATATGTACAAAATACAGTTAATTGTTTACTTGGGGTCTTAAATGTGGTAATTGTGGCGGTTTGGAATAACCCCCACAACAGACTAGGGACAGGCACGGCAATGTGTGTATTAATGTCTACAGACAGCCCGCTACTTCTGGCTTTTTCCGCTTCACTGCTGTGATGTGCCATTCATGCATTATTTCACTACTATGATGTTAATGTGCCATTCATGCATTGTGTTCATGCATCCTGTCCTTACTCTGTCTCTCAAATGCAAATGTCTCATGCCTGTCTGCAGTCTCTTTGATGATACCATGCCTTTCATGTATTGTCTATGACTGGGTATATAAGCTCACTGAAATCCATGCTCACTCTCTCACTCTTCAACTGCTGCTGCTGACACACATCCTGTGTCTCTTCGCTGAGAGCCGGAGGACACACACCAGCCTGCTTGCACAAGGGCTGGGGTGGTGTTCCTATGATGGCGGTATGATTTAACAAACCTACTTAAAACCTTCACATCGCTGCCTTTATTTTATCAGTCGCCATATTGGTGACCCCGAGGACGCACACGTTTGTGCGACGCAACCTTCTGGCTTGGACAGACACGCTGCCGGCGAACGCAGCACCCGGCGGTGATGCTCCGACGACAAGCGAACGCAGCAGCTCCCTTCTGCTTCAGTGAACACGCCGGACATCACCCACAACCGGGAAAGCTGCAGCAAACTTCATGGTGGGATCTGCACGCCTAAATCAGCACATCCACGCTGGACCGGCCGCGCTCACAGCTCCTCCACACGAGAGCGCATGCACCTCGTCCCCTCTCCATGACGGCGACCTCCATGGCCGACGGAGAATGCAGCACGTGGACCTGAACACACCACGGCCGAGCGAGTGACAAAGATCGTCTCCTCCCTCTCACCGCTCCAACGCATCTACACGAGCTCGAGGGACAAAGATCGTCTACTCACTTTCACCGCTCCAACACAACTACAACAGGGATGATTAAGCTCCCTGACCCTGGCTCTTCCTCTCCAGCAGGCCCACCCACACACGGAGCCCCGGCACACGCACCGGGGAGTTACGAGGACGGCGCACCACGCACGGGACACATACAGCTCCACTGACCGCCTTCCTTCTTTGCCGCTGCACACTGGCCCTTCAGGCTTGCTCGTACACCTGAGGCATGCACGCGGCTTGCTCACTGGATTTTATGGTCTTAGCCATGGTGCACAACGGGGATTCAGCAGTCTGCGGTCCCCGAAGGCTTTAAGGTTGTGCCCGCACCTAAAGTCAACACGCTAAGTCCCCTTGCTCTTGTTTTTTTTCTTACAGCCGCCACGCAGCCTTGTCGCTCCTGTTTTTTTTCTTCACAGCCGCTATTAATCCTTGCAGGACTTAATCGCAAGAGGAGCCAGTGACTAATTTTTCTTCTTGTGATCTCCGCACGTTTTCTCCTCCCCTCAACATCGCGGACCAACAAGCAATTTTTGTGTGGCTCAGACGATTTCACCGTCCAGGGCCGGCACTTACTACCCCCCACCCCCCTCCACCTCCACCTGCACAGAGCCTTCCCTGCTTGCTGCCAAAACTGGACTATCGAGGTCTCGGCCCCCTGCCGAGCCCTCTGGGGGGGAGCGTGTGGCGGTTTGGAATAACCTCCACAACAGACTAGGAACAGGCACGGCAATGTGTGTATTAATGTCTACAGACAGCCCGCTACTTCTGGCTTTTTCCGCTTCACTGCTGTGATGTGCCATTCATGCATTGTTTCACTACTATGATGTTAATGTGCCATTCATGCATTGTGTTCATGCATCCTGTCCTTACTCTGTCTCTCAAATGCAAATGTCTCATGCCTGTCTGCAGTCTCTTTGATGATACCATGCCTTTCATGTATTGTCTATGACTGGGTATATAAGCTCACTGAAATCCATGCTCACTCTCTCACTCTTCAACTGCTGCTGCTGACACACATCCTGTGTCTCTTTGCCGAGAGCCGGAGGACACACACCAGCCTGCTTGCACAAGGGCTGGGGTGGTGTTCCTATGATGGCGGTATGATTTAATAAACCTATTTAAAACCTGTCATCGCTGCCTTTATTTTATCATCCGCCATAGTAATTTGTATATAATTCACATGGGTGTATTTATGGAAAAGAGGAGATGGAATTAATAAGTGTTCACTTCTTCCTTCTCCCTTTCAAACACTGTATACTGTTTCTTTATTGCATTTGTCATTTGTTTTGTTTTTGTTATACTTTTTTGTTCGAAATAAAGGATCTATCTATCTATCTATCTATCTATCTATCTACAGTGATGAAAATTTATCAATGAGTGCCACTGTCTAAAGAAGAGATCTTTGTGAGTTTTCAAAGAGAATTAACACATCATCAGCATCAAGACTTGTGTTTTTTTCTCCAGTTTGGACATCTCTAATCAGGGGCGTAAATCCCGGGGGGACGCAGGGGTCATGCCCCCTTTTCCATAAAGCTGTCCCCTCCAAAAATCACACTGTAAACACAAACATGTTTTATTTGAACAGCATAGTAATGTTTGTTGAAGGCACAATACAAGACAAGTGTTGCAACTTGAAAACACATTGTTTGACATTTATAACTACTGAAAGATTAGAACCCTCCCCCCATCCTCACAGTGGTTTAGTCCAATCTGTTTCTCCCCCGCGGGCGGGGCTGCTGTGGCTCCTTTTACACACATGCTGGCAGAGAGCAGTAAGTGCATTGAAAGCTTAATGAGTGAACGGTTAATGAGTTATTTATCAGTCCATGTTTTCAACAGTCACATACAGAACATGAAAAGTGATATTTCATCCTATTTGTCCAAAGTCTGCTGGTGTTATGCCGAGAATTGCGAGAATTGCTTACTTGCCAAGAATTGCATCCCATCTGCCAAAACTATAGAATGTAACACTACAGCCAGGCTTGTAACTATTTGTGCATTTTTAGAAATACCCGTTATACATTTTTAGAAGTAAAAATTGTTATTACCTTTTGCAAATTATCTTTAAATTATGTTTATTCGCCAGACATTTTAATGTTTCACAGAGGGTTAGAAATCATAGTGATCCAACTCCACGTTTTACAATCTTCAGTTGAGATTTTGCATTTATGCATTGTCGGTAAAAAGGTTAATTATTTTTCCAAGGTATTTTCAAAGTATATAGTTGTATTGACTTGATTTACACTAAACACCTGCTTGCAACGATGGGGTGCAATTCTCTGCAAGTGAGCAATTCTTGGCATAACACCGGCATGTTTTACATAAACGCAACTGATGCATTTTTGTCTGTATTTGTTCATTTCTTCAGTCATGAGTCTTTTTGCCTCCACAAAAAGAAACATAAGTAATAATGGATGGCTATTAATCATGATTACTGTAAATTAACCCACAGTATCACTCTGATTAATCAGATTTAAAAATTTTATTGTTTGACAGCCCTAGTTTTAAGACATATTGAGATTTTGTTTTGTTGTTGCTTGTTAATAAATACATTTTTTTGAAGAATAGTTTGATGTAGTTTAGTTATTCTTTAAGGTATTTCTTCTGGTTTTAGAACTTATTTTGAGCTTTAAATTCTTGTAAATGTGATGATCAGGTGAACGCGCTCCCCCTCCCTTTCTGTGGGAGATCCTTCATCTGTTTCCCGGCTCCGCAGGTCATCAATGCACCTGCGTGAGTGGACGCACCTGCTGCCCCTTCACTGCCAGCGCTTAAAAGGATCAGTTTGTGAATGCTTCAGCGCCGGACCGTTGGGTACTGCTGCCTTAAAAGTTAAGGTTTTAAGCTTATTACTGAAAGTCAGTCTAATCTCCCTTCTCCTCCTCTTTCCCCAGGTTGTTGCCATCTCAGCGGTGTGTCCCCAAGATTGCAGTGCGCTAGCCTGCCTTCTCCTTTGTCATCTCCGGAGACTGCCTACTCCACCCGGTCAGACTCTACCTAGCTCCATTCCACTCCTCTCCTTCCGCCAGCTCTACCCTGCTGGCTCCTCCAACTCCCTGCTGGGTTTCACTGCTGGACTCTCTGCTGATCTCCTGCTGTGTGTTCCCTTGGCATGTGCTGGTTTCTTTACTGTTGTGTGTTTTCAATAAATTGTGCTTAAACCTCTGTTCCGCATCTGAGTGTCTTCCTCTGGTGTTGGTAGCCTTGCACTGAGCTTCTAGCTATCAGCCATGACAGAATGGTCCAGCCATGACCGAAGCTCAGCAGGCGCTACATCAGGGTAGCACACCGTGCTTTTCTGGTTAGACGCCACACAGTGACAGGTGGCTGTACCGCGAGCGTGCGAAGGAGCAAAAAGCCTTCTTCAGTCCGCCTTCCTCGCGTGCACCCCCCTGGCTACTAGTTCCACCAAGTCCAATTCCTCTTCCGAGCCCATGGTGCTGGGTCGAGCCCGTTTGACCCCGGAGGAGTCAAACGGGCACCAGCGTCGGAGGAAGGCCGCCACGTGTATATATTGTGGCTTAATGGTGCATAAACTACCAAACTGCCCGGTGAAGCCAAAACATGCGGCCCATCAGTAGCCGTGGGGGGTCTGGCGGGCGGTCATTCCATCAATCCCCCTGGTAACTTTTCACTCCCGGCTCTTATCCAGTTACTGGGGTCTGAGAAGGTCTCAGCGTTAATTGATTCAGGGGCTGAACAAAACTTCATTTCATTGCGACTCATGTGGGAGATAGGGATTCCCACTAGCAAACTGCCAGCTCCGTTAAACATAGCGGCACTATCCGGCTGCAGTTTAGCCTCCATTACCGATCGCATGTAGCCGGTTTTCATCTTTCTTTCCAGGAACCACCGGGATTCTCTTTCTTTTTTCATCCTCCCTAGTCCATCCTCCCCGGTGGTCCTAGGTTACCCTTGGCTCCAAAGACATAACCCTGTTGTTAATTGGGCACAGAAATCAATTTCCTCTTGGAGTCCCTTTTGTTTATCCTCCTGCCTCAGTTCGGCCACCTGTTCTCCTTCTCTTCCCATCACCTCCCTTCCAGCGGAGCCGCCGGACCTCAGCCTTGTACCCAAGGTCTACTATGACCTTGGAGAGGTCTTTAACAAGTCGAGGGCTCTCTCCTTACCTCCTCACCACTCTTACAACTGTGCTATCAACCTCCTCCCGGGTGTGCGGTTGCCATCCAGATGGCTCTACAGCTTTTCTGGGCCAGAAAAGGAGGCGATGGAAAGTTACATCAAGGACTCCCTGAACGCCGGCCTCATTTGGCCCTCTTCAGCTCCTCTTGGAGCGGGGTTTTTCTTCATCGGGAAGAAGGAAGGATCCTTGCAGCCCTGCATCAACTACCGCAAGCTTAACACTATAACCGTTAAGGATAAATATCCTCTGCCTCTAATCAATTCCACTTTCAAGCTCTTTCAGTGTGCGTGGGTGTTTACAAAGTTTGATTTGCACAACGCGTATCATTTGGTTCACATATGTGAGGGGGATGAATGGAAGACAACGTTCAAAACACATTTGGGGCACTTTGAATATCTTATGATGCCCTTTGGGCTCACCAACACCCCCCGCCGTCTTCCAGCGCATGATAAATGATATCCTCCAGGATATGGTGAACCAGTTTGTTTTCGTATACCTGGATGGCATCTTGATTTTTTTCCCGCACGCCGGAGGAACGCACAGTTCATGTCCAGGCTGTATTACAACGGCTCCTGCAGAACCAGCTCTTTGTGAAGGCCGAAAAATGTGAGTTTTTCACCCACTCCACTTCCTTCCTGGGCTTTATTGTAGCCAAAGGGGAGCTGAGGGCCAATCAGGCCAAGGTGAAGGCGGTGCATGATTGGCCTACCCCTCAATCTCGGAAACAGCTCCAGCGTTTTTTGGGCTTTGCTAATTTTTATTGTAGGTTCATCAGAAACTACAGCAGGGCTGCTCAGCCCCTTACTCAGCTGACCTCGATCAAAGCCCCCTTTTAAGTGGTCTGAGGCAGCGGAGCAGGCCTTTGCTGAATTGAAGGTCCTATTTTCCAACACGCCCATCCTGGCGCAGGTCGACCCTCAGCTCCAGTTTGTTGTAGAGGTGGATGCTTCTGATTCGGGAGTGGGTGCTGTCCTCTCGCATCATCCAGCGTCAGATCAGAAGCTCCACCCATGTGCATATTTCTCTCGGTGGTTGTCTCCAGCCGAGAGGAACTATGACACAGGAGATCAAGAGCTGCTGGCCATTAAGTTGGCATTTGAGGAATGGAGGCACTGGGTGGAGGGAGCCATTCACCCCGTCACTGTGTGGACCAACCACAAAAACTTAGAGTACTTATGGTTGGCCCGCAGGTTGAACTCTAGGCAGGCCCATTGGGCCTTACTCTTCCTTAGATTTAATCTTGTGATCACCTATCGGCCTGGGTCATGTAACATCAAGCCTGACGCTCTCTCTTGCCAGTTAGCCTCCCATCTGTCATCTTCCTCTTCTTCTCCTGAGCCCCTTGTGCCCTCCTCCTGCATTGTTGGCACCCTCTCATGGGAGATTGAGCAGAGGGTCCGGCAGGCCACTGAGCCCAAGCCCGAGGGAGGCCCTAGCGGTCACCTGTTCATTCCCTTTGCCCTACGCAGTGACGTAATCCAGTGGGGGCTTACCAGCTACTTTGCCTGTCACCCCGGGATTTCCCATACTACCAGTCTGAAAAGAGGGTGTTCTGGTGGCTACGCTGTGGACGGATGGATGGACGGGACTACATCAAGGCCTGCCAAGTGTGTGCCATGAACAAGGCGGACTTGTGACCTCCTGTCAGCCTCCTGCGTCCCCTGCTGTTCCCCAGTCGCCTCTGGTCTCACATTGCCATGGACTTTGTCACGGGCCTCCCTCCCTCACAGGGCAACACCGTCATACTCACCATTATAGACCGCTTCTCCAAGGCTGTCGACTTGGTTCCCCTCCCCAAGATGCCCTCCGCTTCTGAGACCACTAATCTAATCATCATCCATGTCATCCGCCTTCATGGTATTCGTTTGGACATTGTGTCTGACCGGGGTCCCCAATTCACCTCTCAAGTGTGGAAATCCTTCCGTCGCTCCCTGGGCACTACGGTCAGTCTCACCTCCGGTTACTACTCTCAGAGCAACGAGCAGGCTGAATGTGCTAACCAATCCCTGGAGGCCACCCTGAGATGTGCAGCTTCCTATAACCCGACCACCTGGAGTTCCTATCTGACCTGGGTGGAGTACGCCCATAATTCCACTGTCTCCTCAGCCACCAGAGTGACACTATTCAAGGCATCTATGGGCTACACTTCTCCACCGCTGCCTATGGCGGAGATGGACGTTGCCGTGCCATCAGTGGGAACCCACGCTCACCGCTGCCGAGGATTGTGGAGGTCCAATCGGGCTGCTCTCCTCCGCTCGGCTGAGCGGAACCGCCTGTACATGAACGCAGGCGGGTTCTGGTGCCCAAATACACAGTCAGCAAGAAGGTGTGGTTTTCGGCGGACAAGATTCCTTTGAGAACAGAGTCTAGGAAGCTGTCACCTCGCTTCCTTGGTCCCTTTACCATCTCAAGGATCATTAATGATGTAACGGTCCATTTGGAACTGCCGCCGTCGCGCTGTATCCACCCCACTTTCCATGTGTCCAAGATCAAGCCCCTCTCTACCAGCCCACTCTGCCCCCCTCCCCCCGAAGCCGCCTCCTCCTCGGATCCTCAACAGCCAGACCACCTATACCGTTCAGAGGATTCTGGACGTTCGCCGTCAGCGTCGGGGCCTACAATACCTGGTCCACTGGAAAGGCTACAGACCAGAAGTGAGATCATGGATCCCCAGTTCCTACTTCCATGACAAGGGGGTGGTCTGAGCTTTTCACCGGGCTTTGTTGGAGTGATCCCAGATGCACCCCTTGAGGGGAGGGCACTGTGATGATTGGGTGAGCGCACTCCCCCTCCCTTTCTGTGGGAGGTCATTCATCTGTTTCCACTCTACAAAAAGGGACAGCGCAAGCTGTTCCTACTGAGGAGGCTCAGGTCTTTTGATGTTCAAGGGGTGCTCCTGAAGACCTTCTACGATTCGGTGGTGGCATCAGCCATCACTTTTGGAGTGGTCTGCTGGGGCAGTGGCATTACAGCAGCCGATAGGGAGAGACTGAATAAACTTATCAAGAAAGCTAGCTCTGTCCTGGGGCAACGCCTTGACCCAGTGGAGGAGATGGGAGAGAGAAGGATAGTGGCTAAGCTGTCATCTCTGCTGGAGTCCGAGTCCCATCCTATGCAGGACATACTGAACACATTGAGGAGCTCATTTAGCAGCAGGCTACATCATCCCAGGTGCACAACCGAGAGGTTTCGCAGGTCCTTCCTACCTACAGCTCTCAGACTTTATAACCTAAGCAGAGCTGCTCGCAGAGATACCAAAAAAAACATTACGACCTAATAGCATTGAATGCAAAAGACGCAACAGACTTAAACAAAATGGTCCCCTCCAGTATACAACTAGGACAATATCAATCACTACGGAGGGTAACAATATGTATGGGTACATATTCATACTATGTAGGATAACTAAGTAGACGGTTATGCTGTTTATTCCATCTAGCTACAATGCTCCGCACTGTGTGTATATATTTATATATTTATGTGTACGTATGTATATTCACTGCTCTTATTTTCTAAATTATTGCTCTGAGTGCTGGTATCCCTGTGCTGTTGCAATCCTAGAATTTCCCCATTGTGGGACTAATAAAGGCTTATCTTATCTTATCTTATCTTATCTTATCTTATCTTTTTCAACATAGTCTCCCCTTGGGTCCACACACTTCTTGCATTGGTATTGCAGCGCTTGAATCCCTGTGGTTGAAAAATAAACCACATTTGGTCAAATCTGACCACTATGAGCTTTTCAGCCGCCCCCCCCCCCCAAAAAAAAGAAGACGATTGTTAATGGCCTTCAGCAAAGCCTTTCAGGACTGATGAATTCTAAACCCTGACTGAAACTCTACGAATAAAGTGTATCAATGCAAGTGGTCAAATAACTGAGTAGCAACAACTCTTACTAAGATTTTTGAAATAAAAGACAATTAAAACTCCTGGATCAAGTGTTGGCTTTTTAAGTAGTACAGTGTGTCATGACTAGCCGCTCATCAGCGGTGCCAGCTGCGCGCACACCTGCACCTCGTCAGCGGCGTGGGATATAAGCCACTCTGCCCTGGGCTTCGGCCTGAAGCCGTCTGATCCCGTCGGCCTGCTTGCTGCAAGGAACCCCCTTCTACCAGCAAGACCTTCACGTAAGAATCTCTTACCTTCCTCTCCAGCCTTGTCCCCTGTGCACAGGTGGATTTCCCAGCGGCGGACTTCTCCTCTGCTTCGCTGTTTCCTCGCTGCTGCCACAGGCGCTCCAGGTCGCTGTCTCCCGGGCCTCGCCCTTGTCAACGCCAGCCACCTGCCCAACCAAGTAAGCCAGCATATCCCATTATCCTTCTGTATTGGTTTGGTGCCCGTTACCCTTCTCCCTGTGCTCTCTCCCATAGGGTTGCCCGGCTGCACGGCTTCCTGCCCCCGTGCCTGAAGCTGACGTCCACCACCAATACATTCACATCTCACAGACACGCAGTTACACACCCTTGTTGTTGAATAAAGCTGTTGAATCTACTCTGAGCCTGCGTGTGTGTCTCCTGAGCCGTGCGTTATGTCAGTACGGCTTCAGCAGAGCGGCTCGGCGGACAGCGGGCTCACACGCCGTTTTTCCACCCTCGAGGCTCGAGTGGATTTAATAGCTCATCAGCAACAAGTGATTCTTAATCTGTTGACCCAGATAACTAACCGGTTAGACCGCCTGGACCCCCGACAGCCGTTCCCCCCGGCTCGTCAGGGTGGCGCAGCTCTCGCTGCCCCGGCGGCCGCTCAGCCAACTCCGGGTGCGCCGGACTGACTCACGCCTATCCCAACCCCCGCCCGCTTTAGCGGTAAGCTAGGTGGAGCGCGGGGATTCATAATGCAGTGTGAGTCGGTGTTCCACCGCGTTCCCGGAGACTTTCCCTCAGACCACAGTCGAATTGGCTATATCGGGAATCTCCTGGAGGGTCGAGCGCTTACTTGGGCTTACGCTGTAATGGCGAAGCCCAGTTATGTCACCCTCACCTATGGCCAGTTCGTTAACCAGTTCCTGGAAGTCTTTGATCACTCGAGTCAAGACAGCGTCCAGGTCGATCGCCTCCTCAGCCTCCAACAGGGGAGCCGATCGGCCGCGGACTACGCGATAGACTTCCAGGTAACAGCGGAGGAAGTTGGCTGGGAGGAACGCTCCCTCTGCGGCATCTTCCTCCGCAGCCTAAACTCCGGTCTGAGGGATGAGTTGGCCGGTCGGGATATCCCAGAGACGCTCGCAGAGCTGATTTCCTTTGCCATCAGCTTGGATAACAGGCTGTGCGAGCGCGCCTCAGAGCGGAAGTCTACTTCTCGCTCGCGGGGCGCCTCATCGCACCCGTCCCAAGCTCGCCCCCTGGCGTTACCGCCGCTGGAGGCCTCCAAGGAGTCGGAGCCAATGGTGACGGGCCGGACAAAGCTCCCCCTGGCGGAGAAACAACGTCGCCGTGAGTTGGGCCTCTGCATGTATTGCGGGGGTAGCCAACACACGGTGGAGCATTGTCCGGAAAAGCCAAACGGGGAGGTCCGCGAGTCACTGTAGGGGGCCTCGCGGACGCTAACCGGTTAACTCCCCACACATGATTGACGCTGCCCATCCGTTTCTGTCATAACTCCACTGGGCATCTCACACATGCACTGGTGGACTCAGGCGCGGAGGGTAGCTTTATTTCTCAGAGCCTGGCAACCCGATTGGGCATCCGTTGCCAGCCCCTAGAAACTCCTCTCGCCCTAGTTAATCTCTCCCGTGTATCCCTGGGAAAAGTGACTCATCGGACGGCCCCCGTCTCAGTCATCATCTCCGGTAACCACCGGGAAGACATTACCCTCTATGTCCTGCCATCCTCCGTTTCCCCAGTGATACTTGGATACCCGTGGCTCCGCCTCCACAACCCCATCCTGGACTGGAAGACCGGAAGGGTGTCCGCCTGGAGCTCTTTTTGCATGAGCACCTGCCTCCAATCGGCTGCCTGCGCCCCATCCTCTCCTCCCACTGCCAAGGATGCCGCACCTCTGGACCTAACCCTGGTACCCGCGGAGTTCCACGACCTGGGTGCAGTCTTTAGCAAGACCAAGGCGATGTCTCTCCCTCCTCACCGGCCCTATGACTGTGCCATAAACATCCACCAGGGGGCTCCTCTTCCCTCGGGACGTCTCTACAGTCTGTCAGCGCCGGAGAAGGAGGCAATGAACACGTACCTGAAGGAGTCACTCAGTGCTGGGATAATCCGCTCATCGTCATCTCCATTAGGCGCAGGGTTCTTCTTTATGGCTAAGAAGGACGGTTCTCTTCGCCCTTGCATTGATTACCGCGCCCTCAACGACATCACGGAGAAGGACCGCTACACCCTGCCCCTGATGGACACCGCCTTCCACTCCCTCCAGGGGGCGACCTGGTTCACCAAGCTGGATCTCCGCAGCGCATACCACCTCGTCCGGATCAGGGAAGGAGATGAGTGGAAGACAGCCTTCCGTACCCCGAACGGCCACTTTGAGTACCTGGTAATGCCGTTCGGGTTGACCAACGCTCCTGCCGTCTTTCAGCGCCTCATCAATGACGTCCTCGGGGACCTCATTGGCCTTTTTGTGTTCGTCTATCTGGATGATATTCTCATCTTCTCCAAATCCAGGGACGAGCACTGGGTGCATGTGAGGCGGGTCCTCCAGAGGCTGCTGGAGAACCGGTTGTATGTGAAAGCTGAGAAGTGCAAATTCTATGCCAAGACTACATCTTTCCTGGGCTTTGTCATCTCCCATGACCAGGTGCTCCCAGACCCAGCAAAGGTTAAAGCGGTGGTAGATTGGCCCACACCAACCTCCAGAAAACAGGTACAGCAATTCATCGGGTTTGCCAATTTTTACCGCCGCTTTGTTCCCAACTTTGGAGCCATCGTCGGCCCTCTGACCCGCCTCACCTCCCCTAAGACCCCATTCTGGTGGACTGAAGAAGCCGCGGCGGCCTTCCAGGTGCTGAAGGCGGAGTTCTCCTCCTCCTGGGTCCTCAGTCAGGTCGATCCCTCCCTACAGTGCATCGTGGAGGTCGACGCTTCGGATACAGGGGTGGGGGCGGTGTTGTCCCAGCGATCGCCAGCCAACGGGGCCAAACGGCCCTGCGCCTTCTTCTCTCGGCGCTTGTCCCCGGCGGAACGGAATTATGACGTGGGGGATAGAGAGCTGCTCACCATCAAGCTCGCGCTTCAGGAGTGGCGCCACTGGCTGGAGGGGGCCGCCCTGCCATTTGTAGTGTTAACTGACCATAAGAACTTGGAATATTTAAGAACTGCCAAGCGCCTGAATGCCCGCCAGGCGCGCTGGTCCTTGTTCTTCGCCAGATTTCGCTTTACCATCACATTCAGGCCGGGCTCCAAGAATGACCTACCTGACGCCCTCTCCAGGCAATTTGCCCCTGAGGCGTCAGAAGACGCAGTTCATACCATCCTGCCCAGGTTGTGCATCGTGGGAGCTGTCTCCTGGGACATTGAAAGCAAGATCCGGAGGGTGCAGGAGTCGGAACCGGACCCTGGCGGCGGACCGGAGGGGAGGCTCTTCGTTCCATCGGCTGTCCGGGGGGAGGTAATCCACTGGCTCCACACATCAAAACTCACCTGCCACCCTGGGTCTTCCCGGATGATTGATCTGCTTCAACGATCCTTCTGGTGGCCGGGGCTGCGGAAGGATGCTGCCCGCTACGTCCGGGCCTGCCCCGTCTGCGCCACCAGTAAGTCTGGCAACACATCCCCTGCGGGTCTGCTCCAGCCCCTGCCTGTCCCCAGCAGGCCCTGGTCACACATCGCCCTAGATTTTGTCACCGGTCTCCCCGTCTCCAACAACTTCGACACAGTCCTGACCATCGTCGACCGCTTCTCCAAGGCCGCCCATTTCGTGCCACTACAGGGGCTCCCCTCCGCCTTGGAGACAGCAGATCTTCTTATCCAGCACGTGGTCAGGCTGCACGGGATACCGGTTGACGTGGTCTCTGATCGGGGTCCCCAATTTTCCTCGGACGTTTGGAAGAGCTTCTGTAACGCCCTAGGAACCAAAGTAAGCCTCTCCTCCAGCCATCACCCCCAATCCAACGGGCAGTGTGAACGGACCAACCAGGAGCTGGAGGTTGCGCTCTGCTGCGTCGCCGCTTCGAAGCCCACGTCTTGGAGCTCACACCTCGCCTGGGTGGAATACGCCCACAACACCGCTCGCTCTTCTGCCACCGGGATGTCCCCCTTTAAAGCATCCCTGGGCTATTATCCACCTTTGTTCCCCGCGCTGGAGAGCGAGCTGGCTGTCCCCTCGGTCCAGGCACATCTGAGGCGGTGCCACTTCTTCTAGTCCACAGCGCGCAATGCGCTTTTACACACAGCGGAGCGCAACAAGACCACGGCGGACCGACACAGAAGACCTGCATCTGCTTACCAGGTGGGCCAGCAAGTTTGGGTGTCCACTCAGGACGTCAATTTAAAGGGTGAGAGGAGGAAGTTAGCACAACGTTTCATGGGCCCATATCCCATCACCAAGATTATCAACCCGGTGGCTGTGCGTGTGGCTATTCCCCCCTCCCTCCGCATCCATCCCACCTTCCACGTCTCCAAGGTGAAACCGGTGGTGTCTGATCCCCTTTGCCCTCCACCTGCGGCGCTGCCCGCGCCCCGGATGATAGATGGCCATCCGGCCTGGACAGTCTCCGCCATCTTGGACTCCCGGCGCCGGGGTCGCGGGCTGCAGTACTTGGTGGACTGGGAGGGCTATGGTCCAGAATGGAGACAATGGGTGCGTCCCTCGTTTGTGTTGGATCCCTCCCTCATCACTGAGTTTCACCGAGCGCACCCTGAAAGACCATCGCCAGGAGGCGCTGCCAGAGGGGGGAGTACTGTCATGACTCGCTGCTCATCAGCGGCACCAGCTGCGCGCACACCTGCACCTCGTCAGCGGCATGGGATATAAGCCACTCTGCCCTGGGCTTCGGCCTGAAGCCGTCTGATCCCGTCGGCCTGCTTGCTGCAAGGAACCCCCTTCTACCAGCAAGACCTTCACGTAAGAATCTCTTACCTTCCTCTCCAGCCTTGTCCCCTGTGCACAGGTGGATTTCCCGGCGGCGGACTTCTCCTCTGCTTCGCTGTTTCCTCGCTGCTGCCACAGGCGCTCCAGGTCGCTGTCTCCCGGGCCTCGCCCTTGTCAACGCCAGCCACCTGCCCAACCAAGTAAGCCAGCATATCCCATTATCCTTCTGTATTGGTTTGGTGCCTGTTACCCTTCTCCCTGTGCTCTCTCCCATAGGGTTGCCCGGCTGCACGGCTTCCTGCCCCCGTGCCTGAAGCTGACGTCCACCACCAATACATTCACATCTCACAGACACGCAGTCACACACCCTTGTTGTTGAATAAAGCTGTTGAATCTGCTCTGAGCCTGCGTGTGTGTCTCCTGAGCCGTGCGTTATGTCAGAGTGAGTTTTAAAGCCTGTGGTACATGACCTAATGTTAATGATGAATTAATTATTGATGAGATGAGATACTTTATTTCAAACAAAAAAGCAAAAACAAAACAAATGACAAGTGCAATAAAAGTGACAGTATACAGTGTTCGAAAAGGAGAAGGAAGAAGTTAACACTTATTTATTCCAACCCCTCTTTTCCCTAAATACAGCCCATATGAAATATATACATATTTCCTCTATTAAGAACCCCAAGTTGGCAATTAACTATATTTTATACATATCAACATTGACACCCACCAGTGCCTACATACATACATATATACAAGCCCCAACCAACATAGATATACACAGTACCGTCCCACTTACCATACCATAGTGTCCCAGAGTGAGTTTAGTGCATCTTACATATTAATACTACACCTCTTACATATACAGGTATCCTTTTAGCAAATAATGTTTATACCTCTTTTTGAATTGGTTTCTGTTTGTACATAGTTTCCGTTCCAGCTCCAGACTATTCCACAAATCCACCCCACAGACAGATATGCACAGACTTTTCTTTGTTGTTCGAACCTTGGGTTTGGTAAAGTTTAAGTCTCTTCTCAAATTGTAATCATTGTCTCTTTAAGCTACCTCTCATTACTGGAGTGGTGCCCTAGTTGATAGAGCATCTGCCCCACAACTGGAAGGTTGTGGGTTCAAATTCCAGCTGGGTCATACCAAGGACAATATAAAAATGGTACTTCCTGCCTTCTAGCTTGGTGCTCAGCATAGTAAAATGGGGGAAGGAGAAGTTGTTTCTGGCAGCGATCCCTCTGATTCTACATGTGACTAACATTGAAGACAGGAGAAACGCAATTTCGTTCTACCATACATGATGGACTGAATGACAACAGAGATGGCTTCTTCTTCTTTTTTTGTATATTAGTTGGAAGTTGATTATTAATTGCCCTGTAATTATTTGTGTTGTCTTAAATTTAACTAAATCCTTGAACTTTATGGCATGTGACTTTAAAACAGTGAGTTGGTGTGGTCTCTATATCCTCCATTGTTTATTATCCTCATAGCCTTTTTTTGTAATGTGCATATTGGCTGTAGGTTGGTTTTGTAGGTGTTTCTCCAGACCTCTACACAATAGTTAAGATATGGTAAAAACAGTAAATTGTACAGTAACAATAATGATTTATAATCCAAAATGTGTCTTATCTTCCCCAGTATCCCTATACATTTTGCCAGCTTGGCCCGGATGTGACTGATGTGAGGTTTCCAGCAGATTTTACTGTCTAGCGTCACCCCCAGAAACTTATTTTCCTGTATTATTTCAATTCTGGTATCATCTATCGTTACCATTATTTCATGATTTATTTTATAATTTCCAAACAACATAATCTTTGGGTTGTATTTTTTTTTTTTATCTTTAGAGATAATTTATTTTTGTTGAACCACTGCATTAACCTTTTCATTTCTGTTATGACCACCTCTAAAACCTGCTGTAAGTTCTCACCAGTGCAAAGAAAATTTGTGTCATCCGCAAACAAAATAAATTTCAGAATTTTTGATATGTGGCATATCATTTATATATAACATAAAGAGTTTGGGTCCTAAAACTGACCCCTGGGGCACACCACAAGTGATGTCCATGAAGATTTGTGCTCACCTATTTGTACAAATTGTTGTCTATTACTTAAATAACTTTCCACCCAACTCAGTCCGACTCCTCTTATCCCATACCTTTCCAATTTCTTCAGTAGAATTCTGTGATCAGTGGTGTCAAAAGCTTTCTTTAAATCTATAAATACTTCTACAGCAAACCTTTTTTTATCTATACAACTAGTGATTTCTTCTGCGAGTTCAATCAGTGCCAAAGATGTAGATTTGTCTGCTCTAAAACCATACCGGCTGTCTGTAAGGAGGTTGTGTTTTTCAGTGAAATTATCCAGTCTTTTAGTGAAAATTTTTTCAAGTATTTTGGAGAATTGTGAGAGTAAAGAGACCAGCCAGTAATTTGTAAAATAATGACTGTCTCCTGTTTTGTGTAGTGATATTACTTTTGCTACTTTCATTTTGTTTGGAAATTTACCAGTTTGAAATGACAGGTTGCAGATGTGGGTGAGTGGTTTAACAATTCCTTCAATTACTTTTTTCACTATTGTCATGTCAATTTCATTCCGGTCAGTTGGTTTTTTGTTCTTAAATTTTCTTACAGTCTCGATAATTTCCTGTTCAGTTACTGCACCTGTGATGCACCCAAATATGTGCCACCACATTTGTGTTTATTTGTAATTTAATTTGTGAAAATGGGTTTTCTCTAGTGACTTTTCAGTTTAATTTTGTTTTATTGAAAATGAGGAATTTGTTATGTTGGAATAATGTGAGACTGAAGCCACATTCAACTGAGCACCAAAACTGACTTTATTATAAAAACAACTCAAAATATTCTCTAGCCATAGCCCGCCTGATGTCATCACCCTCAACCCTCCTGGCCAGGCTACAGCAAGGCCCAAAAGTTAAATCCCCATACAACACCCCATTCCCCCCTCACAAAAATGGAGAACCCCCATAACACAAATAAACTTTTTTTTTTCAACTGAACAGCCAAAACTCAGTCAACCAAATGAGCGTCTGGGTAGACTACCAGAACCCCTCCCCCATGGTGGGGCGGAGTCCAAAAACTCCTCAAACGCCCCAGAGGTGAACTGTGGGCCATTGTCTGTAGTGATTGCATTTGGGACCCCCCATCTGGCAAACAGTGATGAGAGGAAGCCCGTAACCACATCCGTCGTGACTGAATTAGTGGGCAAACCTCCGGCCATTTAGAAAACAGATCGTAGACCACAAGCAGAAACTGGCTGTTCGGGGGTGCCATATGTAGCTCACCGCAGATGTCTAATTGGATGTGCTTCCAAGGGCCCTCCAGGTACGGTAATGGTCGCAGGAGTGTGTGTGTGTGTGGGGGGGGGGCACCAGTCTTCCCGCTCTCCAAATACGGGACACAGTTCTTCACCATAGTTTCAATGTCCTTATCAATACCAGGCCACCAAACTGAGTCCCTACAACACTGCTTCACCCTGACCACGCCCAGGTGACCTTTGTGGAGCATCGCCAGAACTCGTGATCTCAGAGACACCAGGATTAATGTGCAGTGTCCCTTTGCCACACACACACCATTCCAGCAGCTCAGTTTGTCCCTCAACCGGTGAAAAGGTGCCAGCTCGCCCTGTACTTTCGCGGGCCAGCCCTCTCTGATGACCGAGCACAGTTGCGACACCATGGGGTCCTGTTCCAATTCTGTGCAGAGCTCTTGGAGGAATACCATGTCCCGGAGGGGTCTGTGCAGCGTGTTGACCAGATCTGCCTCCATGGGATCGTCGATGTCATTGTCTGGTTGTGCGGTGTTGGTTGTGGCATGGGACAGGAGATCTGCCACTATGTTCTCTTTTCTGGGGGTGAACTGAGTAGTAAAGTTGAAGGCCCTCAGCCGCTCTGTCCATCTGTGGATCCATAGAAGTCTGTGTCCTGAGCCCATCGTCTCCAGTAGTGTCATCAGCGCCCGGTGGGCTGTCCGCAGGGTGAAGTGGCGCCTGTAGAGATAGATGTGCAACATTTCACACGCCAATGCCAACATGTACTGTGACATACTGAAGCAGAGCACGATCCCCTCCCTTCGGAAACTGGGCCGCGGGGCAGTATTCCAACATAATAAGACCCCAAACACACCTCCAAGACAACCACTGCCTTGCTCAAGAAATTGAGGGTAAAGGTGATGGACTGGCCAAGCATATCTCCAGACCTAAACCCTATTGAGCATCTGTAGGGCATCCTCAAACGGAAGGTGGAGGAGCGCAAGGTCTCTAACATCCACCAGCTCCATGATGTCGTCATGGAGGAGTGCAAGAGGATTCCAGTGGCAACCTGTGAAGCTCTAGTGAACTCCATGCCCAAGAAAGTTACGGCAGTGCTGGAAAATAATGGTGGCCACACAAAATATTGACACTTTGGGCACAATTTGGACATTTTCACTTAGTGGTGTACTCACTTTTGTTGCCAGCAGTTTAGACATTAATGGCTGTATGTTGAGTTATTTTGAGGGGACAGCAAATTTACACTGTTGTACAAGCTGTACACTGACTACTTTACATTGTATCAAAGTGTCATATCTTGAAAATGAAAAGATAAAGTATTTTAAAAAATGTGAGGGGTGTACTCACTTTTGTGAGATACTGTATGTATGTATGTATGTATGTGTGTGTGTGTGTGTGTGTGTGTGTGTGTGTGTGTGTGTGTGTGTGTGTGTGTGTGTGTGTGGTTGTTAATGAACATAATACAGTTTGGGGTTTACATAAAATGTTTATTTCAGTTATGCAAACAGGTGAATGTGAATAAGGTGCTTTTCTGGGATGTGTTTTATGTTGAGTGACTTCGGATCTGTGTGTACAGTCTAACAGTGTTATGGTCCAGAATAATTCTTGCAGCTAAATGTAGTTTGCTTAAGTACAGCTGAGTACTCCTGTAATGTACTACAAGTGATAGTAGCTTTGAAGCACTTACATAAATGTGGTAATATGTACTTTTGTTTCATTTGAAGTTGAATATTCAGTGTTTTAAGTACATTTACTGTGAGAAATGTTTGTGACTGACAAGGTGTGTATTTGAATATATGAACTCTCATGGACATGTATGCACTTTAAATGAACATGTACACACAGAAATGTTTGTTTATTAATATTAGTTTAATAAGATGTAATCTGGAGAGAGAACTCTGTACTCAGTGTCTTCTTTGCTGCTGAACACTTACCTGTTTTACAGGAAATCCTTTTTGTTGCGGGTTTGCCACACCCGCGACCCGTAACACACCCAAGAAGATTGTGTTAGGATTTCTATCTTCTATTTCATTTACAGACCCACCATCATTTGTTTCCGGTGTCACTGTTATTTTTGCTAATTCTGGGGGAACGTTTACAAAAAATGTATTAAAATCCCTAACCACATCCTCCCTCCATATTATTTATCAAATTGTCATTTTCAATAAAATATTCTGGATAATTTGCATTCTTTGATCGGTGACTAATAATCCCATTGAGTACTTGCCATATTCCTCTCAAGTTATTTTTATTATCCTCTAATATTCTGTTGTAGTATTCTTTCTTGCAAGTCCTCATTATATTAGTTAGCATGTTTTTACACTACCATTCAAAAGTTTGGGGTCACTTAGAAATTTCCTTATTTTTGAAAGAAAAGCACTTTTTTTTCAATGAAGATAACTTTAAACTAATCAGAAATACACTCTATACATTGCTAATGTGGTAAATGACTATTCTAGCTGCAAATGTCTGGTTTTTGGTGCAATATCTACATAGGTGTATAGAGGCCCATTTCCAGCAACTATCACTTCAGTGTTCTAATGGTACAATGTGTTTGCTCATTGCGTCAGAAGGCTAATGGATGATTAGAAAACCCTTGTGCAATCATGTTAGGTCTGCAATGCTGTAATTGCTGCAAATGGAGAATTCTTTGACGAAAGCAAAGTTTGAAGGAAAAAATTATTATTTCAAATACAAATCATTATTTCTAACCTTGTCAATGTCTTGATTATATTTTCTATTCATTTTACAACTCATGGTGGTAAATAAGTGTGACTTTTCATGGAAAACACAAAATAATTGTCTGGGTGACCCCAAACTTTTGAACGGTAGTGTATATCGTTTATATTTGATCTCAGCCTCTACTGTTCTACACTTAATGAATTGTTTATATAATGTATTCTTCTTTTTACATGCATTTAGTAACCCCTTGGTGACCCAAGGAATATTTTTGTTTTGTTGTCTGTCACTGTATTGTTTTATAGGACAGTTTTGTTGTACAATGATTAAAATATTTGTAAAAATTCATCATATGCTTTATATCATTTTTGTCACAATCTTCCAGTCTTGTATTAATAATTCCTTTGCCAGTAAATACATAGATTCTTCAGTTCTTATTCTTTTATATTTAATATTTTTGATATACTTATTCTTCCTATAATCACAGTGACAGACAACAAAAATCAGCAGGTGGTCACTGATATCATTTAATAAAAGCCCACTCACGATATTATTTTCCATAATGTTTGTGAATATGTTATCTGTTAGTGTGGCACTGTGTGACATGATTCTGCTAGGTCTGGTGACCGTTGGGTGTCATACTATGTTGTTTTGAATTCATAAGATCTATACTGAAATCCCCACAGATGAACATAACTTTATGAGTAAGTTTTGCATACATTTTTTCCATGCAGTCCTTAAATAAGTCAATATTTGATCCAGGTGTTCTCTATACACAGCTCATTATTATATTCTTCATATTGTCCAAACAGATTTCTATTGTAATACATTCAAATAAATCATCCACTGTCACTGTTAAATTTTCAACAACCTAACCTAAGCAGACGTGGTGCTGCGGCTTCCTGTGTTGCTGGCTGTCTGTGTGGTTTGCGCTTTGGTTAGCTCTCCTCATTCTCCTGAGGATTTTGCCTTTAATTGTATTTTAATCACTTTTTTCCATCTACCGTCAGCTCTCACTTCTGTTTATCAAGCCTCTTGCACCTGTGTGCGCACTCAGTGTCATCTAATCACCCTCTTTAGCCTTCTGTTCACCTTTCGTCGGTGTTTTTGTTAGCTTCAGGTTAGCCACTAGTTATGGCTTCTAGCTCTCCTTCCCCTTCTCCTCTGGTGTGCTCTTTTCTTTGGTGTCTTTTCTTTTCTTTTAGCTAACTATAGACCAATCTCTAATCTGCCTTTCATTTCAAAAATCTTAGAAAGAGTTGTTGCTGTGCAATTATTTGACCACTTGCAGGGAAATGGTTTACTTGAAGAGTTTCAATCTGGGTTTAGAATCCATCATAGTACTGAAACAGCCTTAGTGAAGGTCACTAATGACCTCCTTATCGCATCTGATAATGGACTGTTTCTGTACTTGTCCTTTTAGACCTTAGTGCAGCTTTTGATACTATCGATCATAATATTCTACTTGATAGATTAGAACACTATGTTGGACTTAATGGAACTTTGTTGCAGTGGTTTAGATCTTATTTATGACATGTTTCAGGACCCAGGAGACAGACGCTGACATGAGTAGATAGAGACAATTATTCTTTATTGATAATTAGTGAGTGTAGTGAGTGAGTGAGTGAGTGAGTGAGTGAGTGAGTGTGTAGATGTCTGGTCACAGGAGCTGAGCGTTTCTGATGGCGACCTGGCAACCCTGGAACACACAAGCACAACAATTACAGCTGTTCGTGACGATGGGAAAATTGCAGATGGTTTAGCTTACTTGCATGTGCCACAGGATGCGTTCTGCTGGCTCCGAGTGCCCGTGCGACGTGGTGCTCGTGGTGCCCGCTGTAGCGGGGGTGAGGAGGAACTCCGCGGTGGGGGAGGTGATGCCCCGTCGGCCAGGGAAGTTTGTCCGCCGCCAAGGAGGTCCACCTGTGCACAGGGGAAAAGGCTAGGAGAAGAGGAATGTAGAGATCTGTTACGTTGCGGGTCCTGACTTGAAGTCCTTGGCTTGACTTGAGGTCGTGATCTTGGCTCATTACCGGGCAAAGACGACAGACAACTCCGTGCCGAGCCGTCAGTGATACTGGCCTTTAAAGACCACTGATTGGCACCTGCCAGTGTGCGCACAGCTGGTGGTGATGATGATGATGACGGCCCAGCGGCCGCCATGACAGTACTCCCCCCTCTAGAGGTGCCTCCAGGCACCTGCCCAATTCTTCCCGGATTCGGCCGATGGAAATCGCGGCTCAACTGCTTGTCAAGGATCAACGCTGGGTGAATCCAGGAACGATCTTAAGATAAGATAAGATAAGATAAGCCTTTATTAGTCCCACAACGGGGAAATTCCAGGATTGCAACAGCACAGGGATAGCAACACTCAGAGCAACAATCAGAAGGCAAGAAAAAAAGAAAAAAAAAAAAAAAAAAAAAGCAAGCAAGAGCAGCTAATATACATATGTACATATTACTATAAAATATACAGTATATATACACACAGACACACAGTGCAGAGCATTGTAGCTGGATGGAATAAATATATGAATATATGAACACAGTGCAGAGCATTGTAGCTAGATGGAATAAATATGTAAATATATAAACACCCACAGTACGGAGCATTGCAGCTAGGTGGAATAAATATGCAAGTATATAAACACACACAGTGCGGAGCAATGTAGCTAGATGGAATAATATGTAGATATATAAAAACACAGTGCGGAGCATTGTAGCTAGATGGAATAAATATATAGATATATAAATATAAACACACCCAGTGCTGAGCATTGTAGCTAGATGGAATAAATATGTAAATATATAAACACACACAGTGCAGAGCATTGTTGCTAGATGGGATGAAACAGCATAACCGTCTACTTAGTTATCCTACATGGTATGATTATGTGCCCATACATATTCTCACCCTCCATAGCGACCGGTATGTTCCTAGTTGAATGCCGGAGGGGACCATTGTGTAAGTCTTCTTCAGGACCAAACCCCTCCCAGTCCACCAAATACTGAAGACCCCGGCCCCGCCGGAGGACATCCAGGATGGCAGTCACCCCCCAGGCTGGATGGCCATCAATCATCCTCGGGGGGGCAGGAGCCGCTGGGGGCGGGCACAAAGGGTCGGAGATGTACGGCTTGACCTGGGAGACATGAAAGGTGGGGCAGATGCGCATGGAAGGGGGGAGAGACAGACGCACAGATACAGGATTGACAATACGAGAGATGACGTAGGGACAGATGAAGCGCTTGGTTAACTTGCGCTTCTCAGCCGGCACACCAATGTTCCGAGTAGACAACCAGACTTTCTGACCCACCTTATAATCCGGAGTGGGTCTCCTATGGCGGTTGGCCACCTGGATGTTGCGTTCTGTGGTTCTCAGAAGGGCCCTGCGAGTGATGGACCATCAACGCCTGACGTGGGTCCGTACAGAAGGAACCGCTACCTCCATCTCCTCCTCAGGGAACAGTGGTGGATCAAATCCAAGAGACGCCTTGAAAGGGGAAACCCCCGTAGCCGAGGAGACCGTGGTGTTATAGGCGTACTCAATCCAAGGTAGGTACTTGCTCCATGAAGAAGAACAGGAGGAGATGACACAGCGCAGCGCAGCCTCCAGCTCCTGGTTTGCCCGCTCACACTGGCCGTTGTTCTGTGGATGATACCCAGAGGAGAGGCTGGCTGTGGCTCCTAATGCTGCGCAGAACGCCTTCCAAACTTGAGAGATGAACTGTGGCCCCCGGTCCGACACAATGTCGGCGGGGATGCCGTGAAGATGGACCACATGTTGGACAAGAAGGTCCGCCGTTTCCTGAGCCGAAGGCAGCCCCCGGAGGGGCACAAAATGGGCTGCCTTAAAAAAACGGTCCACAGTCGTCAATACAGTGGTAAAATCGTCGGAGGGGGGAAAGCCGGTCACAAAGTCCATGGCAACATGGGACCAGGGGCGAGAAGGAACGGGCAAAGGATGTAGCAGGCCCGCCGGAAGGGATGATGACGTCTTCCCAGTGGCGCATTGAGCGCAAGCCCGGACATTACTTAGGACATCCTTTCTCAACCCTGGCCACCAGAAGGTCCTCTGGAGGAGATCAACAGTCCGACCCACTCCCGGATGGCACGCCAGTTTGGAGGCATGACCCCACTCAATTACTTGGCCCCGAATGGAGCAGGGAACAAATAAGCGACCCGGGGGACCCCCACCCGGATCTGACTCCGTCTTCAGCGCTCTTCGGACCTTCTTGCAAATACCCCAGGACAGGGCGCCCACCACACAAGAGGGCAGTAGGATGGTTGCTTCCTGATCTTCGGTGGATGGTGCGTCGAACTGCAGCGAGAGGGCATCCGGCTTACCGTTCTTGCTCCCCGGCCGATAGGTGATGGTAAAGTTAAATTGGCCGAAGAAGAGAGACCAGCGGGCCTGGCGTGCGTTCAAACGCTTAGCCGTCCTGAGGTACTCCAGGTTGCGGTGGTCAGTCCACACGACGAACGGTTGGGCAGCCCCCTCCAGCCAGTGTCGCTACTCCTCCAGGGCGAGTTTCACCGCCAAGAGCTCCCTGTCTCCTACACTGTAGTTCCTCTCCGCAGGCGTCAAGCGATGGGAGAAGTAGGCACATGGTCGAATCTTGCCATCCTCTGGGGAACGCTGAGAGAGAACAGCCTCCACCCCCGAATCCAAAGCGTCCACCTCCACCAGGCACTGCAGCTCCGGGTCCACCTAGGTCAGTACACGGGCCGAGGCAAACTCCTCCTTAAGTCTTTCGAACGCCCTGGCAGCCTCCTCACTCCAGCAAAAAGGGGTCTTTGGGGAAGTGAGAGCAGTCAAAGGGCGGGCAATATTCCCGAAGTTGGGCACAAACCGACGGTAGAAATTAGCGAAGCCCAAGAACCCCTGTAATTGTTTCCTGGACGTCGGCGTGGGCCAATCTACTACCGCCTTGACCTTGGCCGGGTCGGGGAGCACCTGATTCCGAGCGATGATGAACCCAAGGAAGGAGGTCCGGTCGGTGTGAAACTCACACTTTTCTGCCTTGGCGAACAGCTGGTTCTCCAGGAGGCGCTGCAATAACCACCGAACATGCACCTGGTGCTCCTCCAACGTACGTGAGAAGATGAGTATGTCGTCTAGATACACAAACACGAAGGAGTTGAGGAAGTCCCGAAGAACGTCATTTATTAGCCGCTGGAAGACGGCCGGAGCGTTGGTTAACCCAAACGGCATCACTAAGTATTTGAAATGTCCGCTTGGGGTCCAGAAAGCCGTCTTCCACTCATCACCTTCTCTGATGCGCACCAGGTGGTAGGCGTTCTGGAGATCCAACTTGGTAAACCAGGATGCCCCCTGGAGGGAGTCGAAAGCGGTGTTCATCAAGGGCAGAGTATACTTATCCTTGACCGTGATCTCGTTGAGACCCCGGAAGTCGATGCAGGGGCGTAACGAGCCGTCCTTCTTCCCAACGAAGAAGAACCCAGCACCCACGGCCGAGGACGACGGGCGGATGATACCAGAGGCCAGAGATTCCTTAATGTATGTATCCATGGCCTTGCGCTCTGGGGCAGACAGGCTGTACAGGCGGCTCGCAGGAAGAGGGGCCCCAGCCTTGAGATTAATTGCACAGTCATACGGCCGGTGGGGGGGTAGGGACAGCGCCCGTGACTTGCTGAATACTGACCCCAGGTCGTGGTAAACCTCCGGTACCTTGGTCAGATCCGGGGGTGGCGTCGAAGGTAGAGGCACCGTGACGGAAGGGGCACACGCCGCAGATTGAAGACAGGCACTCAGACAGAACGAACTCCATGCAATAATGCTCCCAGCTTGCCAGTCAATGGTGGGGTTGTGAAGCCGAAGCCAGTGGTACCCCAGGATGACGGGTGAGGAAGAGATGGGCAGGATTAGAAACCTAATTTCCTCTCTGTGATTACCAGAGACGATCACTGACACAGGGGCAGTCTGATGGGAAACGGTAGTCAGTGACGCCTTGGACAGGGTGATGAGATTAACAGGAGGATCTAGAGGTTGACAGCTGAGGCCCATCTGGGTTGCCAGGTCTCTGGAGATGAAATTTTGCTCAGCTCCAGAGTCAACTAAGGCATGTGTGGAGTGTTCCTTATGCTTGTGTAGTAGCCTAATAGAAATGCGGAAACTAGTGAGGGGTTCTTTTTGATTATTGTCCGTGAATCCCCCTACTGCGATCCACGGACCCCCCCTTTTAACCGATTCGGACATTCAGCCACCCCATGAGACCCATTGCCACAATAGAAACTAAGGCCCAGATCCCTGCGGCGCTGTCTTTCAGCCGCTGACACTCCCGATTGCCCTATTACCATAGCCTCTTGTTCTGGAAGTTCCTCTGACGAGGGTAAAGCGAGCAGGGGAGAGCTAGTGGAGCGAGGGTGGGGCTTACTCGAACGGGAAGTAGACCGCCGTTCAGCCGCTCGCTCCCTTAACCTACTATCCAGGCTAATAGTGAGGGCAATTAACTCCCCTAGTTTGTCTGGTTTGTCCCGTTCCGCTAGCTCGTCCTTCAATTCGGCATTGAGACTGCGAAGGAAAATACCACAAAGCGATGGCTCCCCCCACCCAATCTCAGCGGCCAGGACCCGGAAGTCAATGGCGTAGTCAGCGGCGGATCTACTACCCTGCTGCAGGCTCAACAGCCGCTCTGTCAACACTGCGCCCCTGTCCGTATGATCAAACACGTCCATAAACTCCGCCAAAAACTGCTGGTAAGTTAAAAGAGGATAACCCGGTTTAGCCATAACTGTATATGCCCAGTCTAAGGCTCTACCCCCCAACAGGTTGATGATATATCCTATTTTACTTGAATCTGTGGCGAAGTCCCCCGGGACGCAGAGGAACACTGATTCACACTGTAGAATGAATCCCCGTGCTTCCCCAAGTTTTCCGCTAAAGCTGGAGGGGGTAGGCACGGGAGTGAGGCGAGGTGTAGGTAGTGTATTAGCTTGACTAGGAGAAATGCCTGCAGGGGTTGAAAAAACCCCGGTGGCCGGGGGAAACGTCTGGTGTCCTTCCAGACGATCCAGACGGCTGTTAATTTGAGTGAGCTGATTAAGAATAACCGTCTGTTGATGTGCTATCATATCTACCCGAGCGCTAAGGGTGTTTAGTCTGCGCAACAGCGCACTGTCCGCTGGGTCAACTTGACGGAGTCGTACTGACATGTTTCAGGACCCAGGAGACAGACGCTGACACGAGTAGATAGAGACAATTATTCTTTATTGATAATTAGTGAGTGTAGTGAGTGAGTGAGTGAGTGAGTGAGTGTGTGTGTAGATGTCTGGTCACAGGAGCTGAGCGTTTCTGATGGCGACCTGGCAACCCTGGAACACACAAGCACAACAATTACAGCTGTTCGTGACGATGGGAAAATTGCAGATGGTTTAGCTTACTTGCATGTGCCACAGGATGTGTTCTGCTGGCTCCGAGTGCCCGTGCAACGTGGTGCTCATGGTGCCCGCTGTAGCGGGGGTGAGGAGGAACTCCGCGGTGGGGGAGGTGATGCCCCGTCGGCCGGGGAAGTTTGTCCGCCGCCAGGGAGGTCCACCTGTGCACAGGGGAAAAGGCTAGGAGAAGAGGAATGTAGAGATCTCTTACGTGGCGGGTCCTGACGTGAAGTCCTTGGCTTGACTTGAGGTCGTGATCTTGGCTCATTACCGGACAAAGACGACAGACGACTCCGTGCCGAGCCGTCAGTGATACTGGCCTTTAAAGACCGCTGATTGGCACCTGCCGGTGTGCGCACAGCTGGTGGTGATGATGATGATGACGGCCCAGCGGCCGCCATGACAATTTATCTGATAGGTTCCAGTTTGTTCATGTCAATAATGAGTTTTCTTTCAACTCAAAGCTCAGTCATGGAGTTCCACAGGGATCTGTACTAGACCCTACTCTTTTTAATTTATATATGCTGTGGGACACATATGTGGGTTTCATATGCTTCATATGTATATTACTGTATGCTTCACGTCTCAGATGATCAAAAGGACTGAGCCTCCTAAGAGATAACAGAAGGATGTGAAATATGGTCTTTGGTATGCAAAGAGATGGCCTTGGGGGATTTCCTGGCCGCCAGTGACTTTAGGTGGAGGTGATAAGACCTGGAAGAAGACGCATTGGGACTTGGGATTAAATACAATGTGACTGTGTGCTTTGATGTCCTGGGGTATAAAGGACGAATGTCTGGGGGTTTCTTTCTCTTTCTGTTTTTTGATGATGTTGGAGAATGTGAATAAACCTGACTCGTGAGATAAACTCAGCCTCGTCATTTCCACATTCTCCACACTGGTGAACCTAAGACGTATCATGAGTGAAAGAAATTCTCCCGAGCCAGACTCGTCAGGAGCCAGCCAAGCAAATACAACCACAGTTCAGCTACCGGACTTCTGGCAGAACAATCTGCGCTCCTGGTTTAACGCGGTTGAGGCGCAGTTCAACCTCCGGAGGATTTCAGTAGACGCCACAAAGTTCTACCATGTGGTTGCAAAACTGGACAACCACACAGCCCAGCATGTGGAGATCCTGATCAACCAGCCGCCAGACAGCGACAAGTATGGCGCGTTGAAGGCTGCACTCATCCGGTACTTCACCCCCTCGGTGGAGGAGCGAGCAGAGGGGCTCCTGACGCTGACTGAATTTGAAAGCGACAGACCTGCGGACCTGATGGAGAAGCTGTTGAGGTTGAAAGACTCTGATGATGATCACTTCATCTTCACCCACCTTTTCCTCAGGACCCTACCGTCAGCGGTGAGAGTGACCCTGGCCAGTTCGCCACTGTTGGCCTGGCGAGACTACCGCGAGCTGGGCCAGGAGGCGCAACGACTCGTCAACGCCACCAAACAGGGCGCGGCCACGGCCGCGGCAGCAGAGCTCAGCACAAGGTCCGGAGATGGCAGGGGGCCAGAGGCAGCAGTACCAGACTCACCGACGACAGCGGCGGCAGGGGCCAAGAAACATGGAACAGACGACGTCCTTTGTTTCTACCATCGCCGTTTCGCAGAGAGGGCACGCAAATGTATACCACCGTGCCATTTCAAGCGCTCGGGAAATGCCAAGACCGGGGGTCGGTAGCAGCTGCGGCCCTCGGGGAGGAGAACAAGCTGCTCTACTTGAAGGATGCGCATTCGGGGAGGCATTTCCTCGTGGACACAGGCTCCCAGCTGAGTTTCATCACACCTTCCTCTGCTGACCGGCTGGCGCCTTCCAGTGGTCCCGGGGTGTCAGCAGAGAACGGCTCGGCGATTAAGACTTTTGGTGAGAGGACTCTGCTTCTGTCCCTACACGGCCGTACCTCCGAGTGGACTTTTGTCATAGCTGCAGTCAATTTCAATATGTTAGGGGCTGATTTTATGTGCTCACATGGTTTATTGGTTGATCTTGCTAACAGGCGCCTGGTTAATGCACTCTCTTTTTATTCTATTCCCTTTACAGCTCGAGTGGCCCCGCCAACAGCACAAGCCAACGTCATAGCTGCAAGTGGTAAGTTCCACACACTCCTCACTCAGTTTCCAGCACTCACGGCCCCAAGATTCTCGGCAACCGTGGCTAAACACGGGGTGGAACATTTTATTATTACCACCGGACCGCCCATTTTTGCAAAAGCTCGGCGCTTGGATTCAGCTAAACTGACCATAGCGCGCGAGGAGTTCGCCAACCTGGAAAAGTTGGGCATCATCAGGCGTTCGAAAAGCCCATGGGCTTCACCGCTTCACATGGTCCCGAAAGCTGATGGCTCGTGGCGACCTTGCGGAGATTTCTGCAGGTTGAACAATGCTACGGCGCACGACCGCTACCCAATCCCGCATATCCAAGATTTTTCAGTTCATTTGGCGGGGGCGCGCGTTTTTTCTAAGATAGACTTGGTACGCGGTTACCACCAGGTCCCAGTGCATGCTGAGGACATACCTAAAACAGCGGTAATAACTCCGTTCGGGCTATTCGAGTTTTTGCGCATGCCGTTTGGGCTTAAAGGCGCTGCGCAGACGTTCCAACACATGATGGACACGGTGTTGCGCGATCTCCCCTTCGTGTTCGTCTACCTGGACGACATTTTGGTAGCCAGCACCTCTGAAGACGAACACGAAAACCGCCTCACGGCAGTTTTCCGGAGGTTGGGAGAGCACGGGTTAATAATCAACCCAGCGAAGTGTCAGTTCGGGGTGACGCAGATTGATTTTTTGGGGCATCGGGTCTCTCCAGAAGGAGCAGTTCCTCTGCCTGACAAAGTGCGCGCAGTAACAAATTTTTCCCAGCCACAAACGGTCAAAGCGTTACAGGAGTTTTTGGGAATGGTGAATTTTTATAACCGTTTCCTCTCCCGCGCAGCGCAGCTCATGCAACCATTGTATGCTGCACTAAAAAAACAAAAACCCACAAATAAAATCGAATGGTCTCTGGAGCAAGAGCGCGCATTCTCGGAAGTCAAAACAGCCCTGGCAAACGCTGCGTTGTTAGCACATCCGGTCCCAACGGCCCGCATAGTGCTCACTACTGATGCATCAGATGTGGCCATAGGGGCGGTCGTGGAGCAGTATGTAGCCGGAGCCTGGCAACCGCTCGCCTTTTTCAGCAGGACCTTGTGCGATAGTGAACAAAAATACAGCACATTCGACAGGGAGTTGTTAGCTCTCCACTTGGCCATTCGCCACTTCCAGTTCTGGCTGGAGGGATGCCATTTCACCGCATTTGTTGACCACAAGCCGCTGACTTTCGCGATGGCCAAGGTTTCAGAACCATGGCCGGGCCGGCAGCAGAGACAGCTGGCCGCGATCTCAGAGTTTACTACCGATATCCAGCATGTGGCGGATAAACTTAATGTAGTGGCAGACTGCCTCTCGCGCGCTGTGGCGGCTCCAGCCCGAGTAGGGGTAGATTTTGCAGCCATGGCCGCGGACCGGGTTAGCGACACAGAAATGCACGCAGCCCCAGTCCGCATAGGGATAGATTATGCAGCCATGGCCGCGGATCAGGTTAGCGACGCGGACGTGCGCGCAATTTAATTATTATTATAATTAATAATTATTATAAATTATATATATTAATAATAATATTATTATTAATTTGTATGGCCGAGCCTGCGCAAACAAGTTAGAGAGTGGGCAGCAGCCTGCATGGCTTGTCAACGAGCCAAGGTACACAGACGCACGAGAGCTCCCTTGGAGCCGTTTCACATCCCAGCTAAGAGGTTTGATCATGTTCACGTGGACCTCGTAGGCCCCCTCCCGCCCTCACAAGGGTGCACACATCTTCTGACAATGGTTGACCGCACCACGCGCTGGCCGGAAGTGGTCCCACTGTCGTCAACCACAGCCGAGGAGGTGACGCGCGCGTTTTTTACGGCATGGGTAGTACGTTTTGGAGTCCCGTCAGACATTACATCCGACAGAGGCCCCCAATTTGTTTCCGAACTTTGGTCAGCGATGGCCCGCAGCCTGGGGGCAACGATCCACCGCACGACCGCGTACAACCCGCAGGCTAACGGGTTATGTGAACGTTTTCACAGGTCATTGAAGGCGGCCCTCAGAGCGTCGCTTACGGATGCAAATTGGGTGGACAGGCTACCATGGGTTTTATTGGGGTTGCGTTCTGCACCTAAAGAGGATTTAGAAGCCTCCCCGGCTGAGCTAGTTTTCGCACAGCCACTTCGGCTGCCCGGGGAATTTCTCCCAGATAATCCTGCGCCAGAGTGCTCCCCAGCTCAGCGGTTGCAGAGTAGCACGGAATCGAGCACGCTGCCTGGCCCCGTTCACCACTGTTTTCCGCGCATTTTTGTGCCTAAGGCTTTAAAAAATGCGGAGTTTGTTTTTGTCAGACACGACGCCCATCGCCAGCCCTTGCGGCCACCTTATGATGGACCATTTAGAGTGCTGGAAACAGGAGATAAGCACTTTTTGCTAGATTTGGGGGGCAGAAAAGAAATGATTGGCATAAACAGGCTCAAACCCGCTTTTGTGGTGGCTGACGAAGGTGTGCAGTTGGCCAGGGCTCCTCGGTGCGGCAGACCCCCTAGGGAGCATTCCCCTGAGCACCCACAGGGATTGACTAACAGTTCTCATCCTCAGACAGCAGCTCCCCAGCAGGAGGGCGCCGCAGAGGTGGTAAAGCCCGCTTACAGCAGATACGGGAGAAGACTGAGGCACAAGCAGCATGTGGACTGATGTGTGTGATTTTATCATGACATGCAGACTGTTATTACGTTGTTCCATCTTAGACGTTTGGGGGGGGGTCATGTGGGACACATATGTGGGTTTCATATGCTTCATATGTATATTACTGTATGCTTCACGTCTCAGATGAACAAAAGGACTGAGCCTCCTAAGAGATAACAGAAGGATGTGAAATGTGGTCTTTGGTATGCAAAGAGATGGCCTTGGGGGATTTCCTGGCCGCCAGTGACTTTAGGTGGAGGTGATAAGACCTGGAAGAAGACGCATTGTGACTTGGGATTAAATACAATGTGTCTGTGTGCTTTGATGTCCTGGGGTATAAAGGACGAATGTCTGGGGGTTTCTTTCTCTTTCTGTTTTTTGATGATGTTGGAGAATGTGAATAAACCGGACTCGTAAGATAAACTCAGCCTCATCATTTCCACATTCTCCACAATGCTTCCATTAGGCAACATTATTAGAAAGCACTGTATACATTTTCATTGTTATGCAGATGACACACAATTATACCTGTCAATGAAGCCAGATGATAGTAATCAATTAGCCAAGTTAGAAGCCTGTCTTAAAGAAATCAAAGCTTGGATGACTTGTAATTTCCTGCTATTAAATTCAGATAAGACTAAAGTCACTCTAGTTGGTCCAAAAAACCTTAGAAATACCTTTCCAAATCAAACTCTTAGTCTGGATATGGTTACTCTTTCTCTTAATAGTTCTGTCAGGAACCTTGGATTTATTTTTGATCAAGATCTGTTTTTCAATTCACATATTAAATTCATTTCTAAGACTGCCTTCTATCATTTGCGTAATATTGCCAAGATTAGGAGCATCTTGTCTCAGAGTGATAGTTGAGAAACTGATCCACGCTTTTGTTAGCTCTAGATTAGATTATTGTAACTCTTTATTATCAGGTTGTCCTAAAACATCTCTAAAAAGTCTTCAGTTGATCCAAAATGCTGCAGCAAGATTTTTAACAGGTACTAGAAAGAGAGATCATATCTCTCCAGTTCTAGCCTCCCTTCATTGGCTTCCCATAGAGTTTAGAATTAAGTCTAAAATCCCTCTTCTCACTTTCAAAGCTCTAAACAGACCCCTTTTTATTTAAAAGATCTGATATTACCCTATTATCCTAACAGAGCACTATGCTCTCAAAATGCTGGATTACTTGTAATACCTAGAATCTCCAAAAGTACAATGGGAGGCAGAGCCTTCAATTATCAAGCTCCTCTCTTGTGGAACCAGCTGCCAATCTGGATTCGGGAGTCAGACTCAATCTCTGGTTTTAAGAATAGGGTTAAAACCTTCTTTTTTGATATAGCCTACAATTAGGGAGGGATCATGTGTCTCTGAACCCTCCCTTAGTTATGCTGCTAATAGGTTTAGACAGCCGGGCGACCTCCAATAATGCATTGGGCTTCACTCCTTTCTACTCGCAATGAAATATTTTTTTTGCTGGTCATTAACATCTATTTGTTCTCTCCCATAGATTGAGTCCCCATCATGCTGTTTGCTCTCTACATGTCTGTTCTTTTCATCTTCTCTATCCCCTCACCCCCCATCCAGTCGCAGCAGATGACTGCCCCTCCCTGAGCCTGGTTCTGCTGGAGGTTTCTTCCTGTTAAAAGGGAGTTTTTCCTCTCCACCATCGCCAAGTGCTTGTTTACAAGGGATCGCCTGATTGCTGGGGTCTTTCTGCAGTTGTGGGGGTCTCCCCTACAGTTGAAAGTGCTATGAGATGACTGTTGTTGTGAAATGATGCTATATAAATAAAGTTGAATTGAATTGAACCTTGTATTTCAAACACTTGTCAACATAAATTGCAACTCTTCCTCCTTTTTTCACTTTTCTATTCATACAATTTAATTTGTAGCCATCCATTATAAAGTCCACTCCTTTCTCTTCACTGAGCAACATCTCTGATGTTGCCACTATCTTGAACAGCTCTTTAAACTGATGTAAATAGACTTTAATATTATTTAAGGTTGGCATAGAGACTTCTGCTGTTGAAGTGGATCATTGATATCTTGAAATCAGACATGACCATTGTGTTAAACTGTTCATCTGTGTAGTAATACAGTTATTATTGATGGAGGTAAATAAATTATTGTCAGGGTCTATGTCATATTCTACGTCCTGTGGGTTTATTTATTTATTTATTTAGCGAATGCAAAGTCCTTAAGCCAAGCAGTTGCCTCCTGGTTTGCTGTATGGAGGGTGTGTAATCCTCCTTCCAGTCTTTGGAGCGGGCAAGCCTCTATGATGTGTTCCATAGTTTGCTCCTCTCCACATGCGCACAGTGGGCATGGGTCCTGTGGGTTGTGATCAGTATATTCAAAGATTTTCATTTCCTGTTCGTTGATCTTTTGTTTCATGTAGTTATACTGTATGTCCTGATGAAAATGAGTGTGATCCTTCAGTGTCGTACAGTTATATCTTGTTGATGTCGACTCCAGTTCATGATGTTCATTGATATTTGTCCAGTTTCATAATATTTCTAACGTTAATGACTCCGGCTTCTTCAGGTGATACATTTAATTTGATATATATTTTACACTTTATTGTCCAGGTGTTCTGAATCTTTTCTTGCTTTCTGATGTATCTTGCTTTTCTGGCTAAATCTGTATTTTCTTTTTTTATTTGATGAACTGAGTTACTAATAAATGGAAAAAATTCTTTAATCAACTTAGAGGGAATGGGGTCTAGTAGACAAGTTGATGGCTTAGATGAGGAAATTATTTTATCTAACTCTAAAAGGTCAATTGAAATAAACGTCCAAATGAATGTCAGTTGGAGGAGTTTATGGTATTTAAATGAATGGTGGGAAGGATCTGACTGATTTTACCACTGATATACAGTATGAAATTGTATTATTGAAGAAGTTCATAAAGTCCTGACTAGTAAGCTCTAAGGGAATGCTAGGTTTGACAGAGTCCTGACTCTTTGTTAGTGCTGAAAAGAAACCTGGGATTATTCTTGTTCTCTTCTATTAATGCCGAATAAAAAGCTCTTCTAGCTGTCCAAAGAGAGTTTTTTAAAATAAGTTTTATAAGATAAATTAATTCCTCCACGCTAAATAATATGTATCTAATTTAGTGGAATATTTTCTTTCCAATTAATGGGTCTTCTGTTTTAAGCTACAAGTTTCTGTGTTGAACCAAGGAGTCAGAAATCTTGAATTAGACTTTCTTTTTTAAAGGAGTGACCATGTCTAGAGTGTGATGCAAAGTCTGGAACATTATCTACCAAGCTATCAGCTACAGAAGGAGTAAAATACATGTTGGGATCTTCGAAAAAAAAAACAAAAAACAGAGGCAGGGGATACTGGGCTCGCCTCAGAGTGCTCTTGCAGCCTCATAGTGCCCATTAAAAGAGCATTCTCCATTTTCCCCTTCAATAATATCATCATTTGTGATGGTTGCCTTCTACAATTACCCATCACATTTATTTGGTTAAACATAAGGACAAAAGCTATAAAATAATTAGAATGGATGTGAGAGTGAATGGTTGTCTGTCTCTCTGTGTTGGCCCTGTGATGGACTGGCGATCTGTCCAGGGTGTACCCTGCTCTCTCGCCCAAAGATGCTGGGATAGGCTCCAGCCCCCCCGCGACCCGAAAGGATTAAGCGGTAGAAGATGGATGGATGGATGGATGGCTGCCATCCATGTTTCAATGTAAGCAGGTGCAGACCTAGATGAGCACCATGTACAAGTGGCTGTTTAAAGAAATGATACAAATACGTGAAATCAGGCCGTTTGTCCATCAATTAAAGTGTGATCAAAATGTGCCAACTGACAGACCAGTATAAATTGTTTGTCCCTGTGTATTTTCAGGCGATCCATTATTTTTCCAAAAAGCCCTATCTCACAAATGTTAAAAAAAGAGAAAACGTGATCCAGATTTCGAATGAATCATTTCATGCCAAATCAACCAGAATAAGAATACTGCACACATAATCTGTGGCAGTGGTGGCGTAATGTTAGGAATGTGGACTGATGGCTGGAAGGTCACCAGTTCAATCCCTGGACCAGCAGAAATAGATGTGGGTGGGACAGATGACACGGCAGTGTTTGCACCACCCTCATTAAGTTCACTGTGGTAGTGCCCTTAACCCCAACTGCACCAGTGGGGTTGCTCAGTGGCCACAGGTCAGTCTGTGGTTGTACTGGGCAGCTTCCAGGTGTGAATGTGAACAGGGTGTCTTTGAAATTGAGAGGTTGCCTCTCAATAAGATAAGATAAGCCTTTATTAGTCCCACAGTCGTGAAATTACAGGATTGCAGCAGCAAAGGGATAGCAGCACTCAGAGCAATAGTAAATAAGATAAGAACTGGTTAGCCAAAGCAGTAAATAAATAAATATACATATGTACACAGTTACATACACAGTGCAGGAGCATTGTAGTTAGACGGTATTAACAGTATTACAGTTAGTTACATTACCGCAATATATAAATATAGACCGAGATAGTATATTTCACATTTGAGTGAGCAGTGTTGTCACCCTCAGTAATAATTGTATAAGTTATGTATTGGAGGGGACGACTTCTGTTGTGCAAAGTTGTGATGTTTAATACGGCCTCTATGAGCAGCACCAGTTAGATTGTAAAGTCTGACAGCTGTAGGTGGGAAGGACCTGCGGAACCTCTCCCTGGAGCACCTAGAATGACACAGCCTACCACTAAATGAGCTCCTCAGTGTGTTCAGCATGTCCCGCATGGGGTGGGACTCAGACCCCAGCAGAGATGACAGCTTAGCTACCATTCTCCTCTCTCCTATCCCCTCCACTGGGTTGAAGCAGTGCCCCAGAACAAAGCTGGCTTTTTTGATCAGCCGTTCAGTCTCTTCCTGTCAGCTGTCGTGATGCTGCTGCCCCAGCAGACCACTCCATATGTGCTGGCTGATGCCACCACAGAATCATAGAAGGTCTTCAGGCGTGCTCCCCACACTCCAAAGAACCTGAGTCTCCTCAGGAGGAACAGCCTGCACTGCCCGTTGTGTGGCCAGTCCAGTTTATTGTTCAGGTGAACACCCAGGTACTTGTAAGATGTCACCATCTCAATGTCTGTTCCCTGGATGTTTACTGGTGTTGTGGGGGGTTGTCCACGCCTGTGGCAGTCCACCACCAGTTCCTTGGTTTTTCTCGCATTGATCTGGAGGCAGTTCTGCAGGCACCAGTCCACAAAGTCCTGGATAAGTCCTCTGTATTTTGCGTCAGCCCCATTAGAGATGAGGCCGACGATCGCAGAGTCATCAGAGAACTTCTGTAGATGGCAGTGTGGTGTGGTGTGTGAAAAGTCAGCAGTGTAGAGTGTGAACAGGAAGGGAGCCAGATCCACATTTCCTCGGCCTGAAACGATCATTACCCGGACTTTGTATCCAGAGTAGGCACTCCCTTTTAAAATTTCATCTGTTGTGGCAGTCGCACTGGTTTAAATTTGCCCCCATCAGAAAAGCAGCCATAAGCACCGTCGGTCAAACCCAGACAGTGCTTGTTCTCAGATACACTGCTGGTTCTGCACATCCTCCCTCTTTTTCTCTACATCCATTGGAATCCAAATTCTACACTCTAATTTTGTAACTCCTTTTTCAGTAGAATGTTTTCTTTATCCTCAGAGAGTAACTGCACAAAGCTAATCTTTAAGTACCAGAGCTTAACAATGGTGATAATGTGGTGATCTTAGGTGTATGGTGTTTTCATATTTCATGCAATCAAATAACTGCAGTTATTGCCATGTTTTATGCTGATGATCGTAAATGCTTTATGGTTTGTGCCATTCCTTGGATGTTTTAATAAAGAGGGGTTACTAAAGTTAGAAGGTTGTCATTTCTTTTTTGTCCATTATTGTAACTACTCAGTATCAAGAATTCTGCTTCCAGATTTTGAGACTGATCAAATATTATGAAATTCTACATTGTTGCTTAACTTATCAATTAACAAACTGTTAAGCTAAGTTGTTAATCAACAGGGATTCTCACCTGCCCTGGTATCAAGATAAGGTGAGTGGTACCCCACCTAGTGTTACAAATGAAGTATTACAAGGATTATTAATAAGCATTAACTTGGGTTGATGATTTTTAATAATTATATTTGCAAATTGTAGGACTCAACACTACATATTTCTGGATCTCTCCTGTATAAATAAAGGTTAGATAAATAAAAATAAAATTTTCCCCCAATTTTATTGGGTTCATACCTTGCCTCAAGGACCATCTCTGATGATAATTTCATCAAAATCTGCCCAGTCGTTTTGCTAATCCTGCTAACACAGATAAACAGCAATGATCATCACATTACCCCTTTGGTAGAGGTAATGAGCACATAACCTCAGCTGCAGAGGTAATGAAATAATGCATCAGTTTTCTGAGCTACACCTATTTTATGTTATTATATGGCATGTGTTTTATGTTATTATATGGCATGAATTCTGTGACCTATTCCCCATAATTTCCCATCAAGCTAAGATCATAAATTAGAACTGAGACAGAGGCTTTTCACAAGAGATGATGAGCAAAAAAAAATGATGTGGATTATACTATCTTCTAATATGACAGTGACAGTCATCCATGTGATTTCCGGTTGAAAACAAAATCATCAGCACAGGATAGAACATGAGCTACCAAAGAGTTGCCTAACAACCAACACGCAGCACCAACAGACCCGTGACCCAGAGCCTAGAGAAGACACCTTAAATTAGCACCCAGTTCTCACAACGGCTGGGAAAGCATTTATCACACAGACACATGCATGCACCAGGTCTCAAAATATCAGTACTGCATAGCAGTGAAAGCCCCTACAGTACCTGTCATGCTTTTATTTTGGGATTTGAATTCAGTAATGCAATGTAAAATTATCACTACTAATATCCCAATGTCCTCTACAAAAATAAGAACACCAAAACTGGTTTAGAAATGAAATGCACAAAATAGACTTTAAGGATTCTTATTACAGAACATACACAGGGAGGTGTAAGATCAGGCTCCAGATTTATTCTGGTGTTCATGACAACCACCCCAAACGTGCGTTCAGAGTCATACAGAACTATCTTCAGCTACAAGAACAAGGAGTCCCGCAACAGATGGTTTGGCTCCTCATGATGGTTTGCCACCATCAGTGTGTGAATATGTGTGTGAATGGGTGAATAGCAGGATCTGTAAAGCGCTTTGGTCATCAAGAGATGAGAATAAAAGCGCTATATAAGTGAGTGCCATTTACCATTTACCATTTACCATATCACCCCGCCCATCCCAGTGTCCTGTTCTCAACATCGTCTACAGAAGCAACCATGACAGTCTGAATGTACAGCAGAACCATGGCAACATCTACAGCCTAAGGAATGTCAGGGCAGTCAGGAGCCAAGCCATGTGCGTGACATGAATGTAAAATGGCATGAGGGGAAATAGTTGGGGAATTCTTCTTGAAATACTCGGCATTTACAAAACAATTAACATCTCTTTGTAGATTCAGCCTAGTAAAGGTTGACTGTTCTCTCAGATGTGGCATACAGGTGGAATGTGGGGTCAGCTGGTTTCATCATTCATAAGCACAGAATGTATGTTGCCAGGCAACCAACCAAACATGCATACACACATGCCAGAGAGTTGAGCTGCTGCACAAGAGTGACACGAGGTCTGAAAGGATAATAGGAAAGGGAACAAGAGAGAAGCAAGTGAGTGAGTGTGTGTGTGCGTATTTGCGATTGCATGCAAGTGTGCAACAACTTTGTAGACATCTTTAAAAAGAAAACGCACTCCAAATTTATTTTTTTATCACAGGAGAGATACAATATCAAAACGCCAGCAGCAACACAGTGAGCCTAAAATAGAGAGCTGCTCACTTCACATCAAAGCACTTTATGCTTCATAATAGATACTAGACAGAAGGGCTGTGGTCACCCCAGACAATCAGTCTGTAAAAAGGAGGACAATTTGATGTTCAGTATAGCTAAGGTCCTAAAGGGTCCATATTGCGCAAAATGGTGTTTTTGTGTATATCGTTAACATATTAAAAAAAAATTAAAACTCACTATACAAAGAAGTACACACTGCTTTTTTTAGTTAAACTCTTAAAGAATCAAGTGGATTACACTTCCTGGGTGTATTATGACATCACCAGTGCCACATTAAGGAGGGTGAAGGCCCCTATGCTAGACAGCAATTTTGGGCCTCACAATTAAATATGGTAGACACTCGCTACATGAGTGCTATATCAACCTCAAGGTCTTAAAGTTGCACAGAATAAGGTGAAGGACACATTCTTAAATTTAAAATTATGGATCAACCAGAATGCAGAGTGGAAAACTTAACTATTTGCAGTCCCTGGAAAATGCCCTGTAAGTCCTTGCTAAAATCTGGCCCTGGACATCACAACCCAATAGACCTCACCTTCATTCTTTAAGTCTGTGAAACAAACATACCCTAACTGTGTCATTACGTTTGAATGACCCACTCAACAACAATCTCTTATTTACAACGATAGTTTTATTTTTTATGCAATAATAATAATAATAATAATAATAATAATAATAATAATAGTAATAGTAGCCTATGTGGAAAAGAAGGATACAGGCTAAAATTGAATTGCTAAGGAAAAAACTAAGCAAGCTAGAGAGAAGAAAGTATAAGCAGAGTAAAGGTCTGAAGGGCGTGACACAGATAGAAGAGAAATATGGTGTAGAGAAGAAAAGACTGAAAGTGGTGATTGAAGAACTGAAGCAGCGTATTACAGCTGAAAAGCTGATGAGGTATGAACAGATAATCAACCAGTACAGACAGAATAGAATGTTCCAGTATGACCAGAAAAAGCTTTACCAGGAATTGTATGGTGTAACTATATACAGTGATGCTAAACCAGATCCCCAAGCAAGCTGTGACTTCTGGATTAACATTTGGGACAACCCTACGGAGCACAATCGAAGTGCCGGATGGCTGAAAGATGTGCGAAAAGAGCTAAACAAACTCATGCCCCAGGAGACTGTGACAATTTCTGCTGTGGATGTAAAACAACTAAAAAACGGATTTTAAGTAATCAAGCCTGTCGTGTTATTAAAACACTGTGTGAGTCCAACTGTAGTTTTTAACATCACGTTTTATTGAACCATGTCAACCTCGCTGCTAGTCTGTGTCTCTCCCGCCAGTCGCCCCCTTGACGTCATCCCCCCGCGACTTTGTAGTTCTTTTCCAAGTAACTCAATTACACCACAAAGCCTGCCACCATTAACTGTCCCCCTTAAATGGGATTTGAATAGGTGGTGCAGTGGTTAGCACTGCGGCAGCACAGCAACTCACCCTTGGCCCTGGGATCCCTGGTTCCACCCCAGCCCCTGACCAACAGGGATCTGTGTGGAGTTTGCATGTTCTCCCCGTGTCTGCGTGGGTTTACTCTGGGAGTTCTCCGGTTTCCTCCCACAGGCCAAAAACATGCAGGTTAGGTTAATTGGAGACTCTAAAAGTGGCCCTAGGTGTGAATGTGTGTGTGAATGGTAAAGGGATAGCACCGTACCGTGGCTGCTTCATCCATCCAGGTGGATGTCCTCAATTTCCCCTCTGGGGATCAATAAAGTATACAAAATAAAAAATAAAAAACAAATAAAAAATTGCACTCTTAAATTGTTATGTTTGTTATACTTGTTTCAGGGTCAACAGTTTCTGAAACCTGACCTGAATTGCTTTCTATATATGCTGTTTTTCTTTTAATATCTGCCTGTCTGCACCAGGGACTACAGATGGAAATTAGTGAGAATGCTGTAATCTGGTACAGAGCATCTTTACTCTGTGTTTAATGTTTTTTTTTCTGTACCTTGTCCCTGACAAATAAACCAATAAACTAAACTAAACAACTGAAGAAAGTAGCAAACTGTAAAGGACCAGGGCCCGAAGGTATCCAAGGCTTCTGGCTGAAGTATTTCAATTCACTTCACAATCGCTTCACAGACCAACTTAATGTGAACTTGAAGCTTGACGTGATACCACGATGGATGACGAAGGACAGTACTCTGTATTAAGGAGCCACTGTTGGGCAGTGCCGTTGAAAATTTTTGACTAATAACATGCCTTCCAGTCATGTGGAAGTTACTCAGCAGGATACTCTCCGAGAAGATATATGACCACCTCGGGATGGAGAGGATAATCCCAGAAGAACAGAAAGGATGTAGAAAGAACTCAAGAGGCACAAAAGACCAACTTATGATCGACAAAATGGTGCTCCAGAATTGCAGACAGAGAAAAATAAATCTTGCTATGGCATGGATTGATTATCAGAAGGCTTGCGATATGATGCCACATTCCTGGATACTGGAGATGACAGGGATAGCTCCCAACATTCAACAGCTAGTGAGAGATAGCATGCAGAATTGGAGAACGGAACTAACAGCTAGTGGTCAGTCTTTAGGGGAAGTTAAAATACACTGAGGTATTTTTCAGGGTGACAGATTATCCCCTCTGCTATTCATCAGATCGCTGATATCACTATCAATAATCCTAAGGGAGACAAAGGCAAGATACCAAATTGGAAAAGAATCCCCAGCTATTAACCACCTACTATTTATGGATGACCTAAAGCTCTATGGCAAAGATGAGCGTGAGGTGGACTCCTTAGTGAACACAGTACAAGTGATCAGTGAAGACACTAGTGCCTTGGAGTTGGGCTTAAACAAATGTGGCGTGCTTGTTTTGAAAACAGGGAAAGTCATCAAGTTTGAAGGGACTGACTTGCCCAATGGATGAAAGATGAAAACAGTTGATGAAGATGGATATAAATACCTGGGAGTCCTTGAATATAATGACATATTGCATGAGGGAATGAAGAGCAAGTTAAGGGGTGAGTATCTCCGCAGACTGAAGAGTGTTAAAGTCGAAGTTAAATGGCAAGAACATCATAATAGGAATAAATACTGTACATGGGCTGTCTCTGTCCTCCGCTACAGAGCTGGAGTCATTAACTGGACTAAAACTGAATTAGAAGAAATGGATACAAAAACTAGAAAGCAGTTAACTATCTATGGAATGCTCCATCCACAAGCAGATGTGGACCAATTATATGCTCCTAGAAGTTGTGGAGGCTGTGGCCTTATCAGCACTGAAGACTGTGTCCATAATGAGGAAATTGGGCTTGCACGTTACATCCAGGCAAGCGCGGAACAGCTACGTACTCACTGAAGTAAAGAAGGAAGGATTGCTGCTTAAAGAGGAGGTTGAAGACCCGAAGATTATTAAAGAACGGAATAAGCAGAGGCGACTAGAAGGGTGGAAGAGTAAACCTATGCATAGCCAATTCTTGCGTCAAATGGAGGACTACGAGGCAGTGCATTGCGGGATTGGATTGTGAAGGGGGATCTCAAGAAAGAGGACTTATTACTGCCGCAGAAGATCAGGCATTAAGTACCAACTCAGTGAGGGCTAAAATCCAGAAGCAGAACCTGTTCCCCCTATGCAGGATGTGCGGGGGTAAAGGATGAAACCACAAACCATCTTGTATGTGAATGCAGTAAACCTGCACAAGTTGATTACGAACAATGACATGATAATGTTGTGTGGATTATCCATTGGAAGCTTGCTAAAGTGCATGGGCTTGACGCTGCTGACAAGTGGTATGACCATGAGCCAAAAGGAATTGTTCAAAGTAAAGAAGTGAAACTCCTCTGGGATTTCAACATACAGACAGACAAGGAAATGCAAGCTTGTAGACTGGATCTAGTGCTGGTTAACAAAAAGTGGGCCAGTGCTTTATAGCTGACATTGCTGTAACAAGTGATACAGGGGTCGGGGAAAAGGAAAAGGAGAAAGTTGATAAATATCAGGACTTGAGAAAAGAGGTGGCTAGACCATGGAGCATCAAGACAACTGCTGTTCCAATAGTGGTTGGCGCTCTGGGCACAGTTACAAACAACCTGGAGAAACATCTAAGCACAATAGGCATCTTTGCCAAGATCGAGCGCCTACAAAAAGCTGCTGTACTTGGAACGGCGCACGTCCTCAGAGAAATTGTCGAGGCCTGAGGCTAAAAGGCTTAGCTTGCCCTCGAAGATACAAAACTAACCGGCATAAAATCAAACCATGAAATAAATTCAAATAATAATAATAATAATAATAATAACAATAACTTTATTTATCTGCCATAGCACATTTCAAAATAAAGTTGCAAAGTGTTTTTTTGTTTTTTTAATTCAAGAGTTGTAGTTAACAGCATAGGACAGGATAGTGTCCAGAAAATGATCAGTGTCATCTGGTGAGAGTATTGGGGGGGGGGGGGGGGGGAGTATAGAACATCAGTCATTTCCATATTTTTGTGGCCACTGCCCAAAAATTCAGATTAGTAAACCTTATTTTCCATTTATCTCACAGTGGCAACACCCTATTAGAATCTAATGTACTGTATGTATACTATATATGATCATAGAATTCAAATCATATGAAGAAGCACTAATAAACCAAATATTTCCTAAGCCAGAAGAGAATCATGATTTGGATCTTAAACTGGACAATTTTAATGCAAAAGAAGTGGACATTCTTGCTTTCATGAGACAATGCTCAGATGCTAACAGCAGGAAACACTGTGTTGCTAACACTGTGTTGTGTTCACACAACACAGTGTTTGCAACAGGCACCCAAGAGGCTGTTAATAAGAGGAGATGAGCTAAAATAGCTTGTTTAAAACCAATGCGAAACTAAGAGGCTGTATCAAGACCAATAATTAAAGGACTATTTTCTTGCATAAATCCTTAAATCCTTCAAAACTGCTCTCTTTGACTACAAAAGTCTGCAGCAATTTCTTTATTACTTATTTGCTTTTTAAAGTATTTTGAAGGCTGCTGTTCTTGACAAAACATGCAACCTGCCCACATCTGCTCTGAGATTTCTTTATCATTATTGCTGCTATTACAAGCGGGGCACACACAGCAGGAGCTTCAGACCCTTATGGACCGCTTCTCCCAGGCATGCAAGGACTTCGGGCTTACCATCAGCCTGAAGAAGACTAACGTCTTGGCGCAAGGCACGGAAGCACCACCAACCATCACCATTGACGACTACGAGCTGGAGGTCGTGAATCAGTTCACGTACCTGGGGTCCACGATCAGCAACAACCTCTCCCTTGATACAGAGATCAACAAGAGGATTGGAAAATCAGCCTTCACACTCGCTCGCCTCACCACACGAGTGTGGGAGAATCCCAAACTCTCTGTCAAGACGAAGATGGCAGTGTACAACGCCTGCGTCATCAGCACACTGCTCTATGGGAGTGAGACGTGGACAACATACGCCCGGCAGGAAAAGAGACTGAACTCCTTCCACTTGCGCTGCATTCGCCACATCCTGGACATATCCTGGCAGGACAAAGTGCCCAACACAGAAGTTCTGTCCCGCGCCGGCCTTCCCTCCATGTTCACTCTACTCAGACAGCGCAGGCTCCGCTGGCTAGGCCACGTTCACCGTATGGAGGATGGCAGAATCCCCAAAGACGTCCTCTATGGAGAACTGGCAACTGGCAAGAGAGACGTTGGCCGCCCACAGCTGCGTTTTAGAGACGTCTGCAAGAGAGACATGAAGGCCCTGGAGATCAACACAGAGCGCTGGGCGGACCTTGCAACGGACCGCTCCAAATGGAGAGGCACCCTGACCAGACAGCTCAAGGCGGGTGAAGAGAGACTGACTGCTGCTGCAGATGAAAAAAGGACCCGCAGGAAGAACTGCCACAGACCCAGCAGCACGGAGACCACCCACAAGTGCGACCTGTGTGACAGGGACTGCCATTCGCGCATCGGCCTGTTCAGCCACAGGCGGTGCTGTTCCAGCAGAGTAGACGTTTAGGATTCTCTTCCATGGTCATCATAGACTGATGGAGGCCGACGACATACAAGCGGGGGGGGGGGGGGGGGGTGCTGAAAAGTTCATAGGCTGACCATGATGCAGTGGTCAAATTTGACCAAATGTGGTTTATTTTTCAACATATTTTTCAACATTTCAGCATCGGTGTTGCAGCACTTGGATTCTGGTGGTACAGAAGCTCTTTTCTTGATCCTCAAAGACATACTAACGCTTTTGTTAGCTCGAGATTAGATTATTGTAATTCTTTATTATCAGGCTGTCCTAAAACATCTTTAAAAAGTCTTCAGCTGATCCAAAATGCTGCAGCAAGAGTTTTAACAGGTACTAGAAAGAGAGATCATATCTCTCCGGTTCTGGCCTCCCTTCATTGGCTTCCCATAGAGTTTAGAATTAAGTTTAAAATCCTTCTTCTCACTTACAAAGCTCTAAACAATCAGGCTCCTTTTTATTTAAAAGATCTGATACTACCGTATTATCCTAACAGAGCACTATGCTCCCAAAATGCAGGATTACTTGTAATACCTAGAATCTCCAAAAGTACAATGGGAGGCAGAGCCTTCAGTTATCAAGCTCCTCTCCTGTGGAATCAGCTGCCAATCTGGATTCGGGAGTCAGACTCGATCTCTGTTTTTAAGAATAGGGCTAAAACCTACCTTTTTGATCTAGCCTACAATTAGGGAGGGATCATGTGTTTCTGAACCCTCCCTTAGTTATGCTGCTAATAGGTTTAGTCAGCCGGGGGACCTCCAGTAATGCACTGGGCCTCACTCCTTTCCTCACTCTCTATGAAATATTTTTTTTTGCTGGTCATTAACATTTGTTTGTTCTCTCCCATAGATTGAGTCCCCATCGTGCTGTTTGCTCTCTACATGTCTGTTCTTTTCTTCTTCTCTATCCCCTCACCCCCCAGCCAGTCGCAGCAGATGACTGCCCCTCCCTGAGCCTGGTTCTGCTGGAGGTTTCTTCCTGTTAAAAGGGAGTTTTTCCTCTCCACCGTCGCCAAGTGCTTGCTCACAGGGGATCGCCTGATTGCTGGGGTCTTTCTGCAACTGTGGGGGTCCCCCCCTACAGTTGATAGTGCTATGAGATGACTGTTGTTGTGAAATGGCGCTATATAAATAAATAAATTGAATTGAATTGAATAACTCCTTCTTAGTCAGCCTACGAACTTTTCAGCCCCCCTCATATATGTATCTCAGAACCTCTGTTTTTGATCAGATACGCAGTTTTGATGGTTTTACCCTAGCTACTAACACCACTATCAGGAATCTCTGAGTAATTTTTGATCAAGATTTGTCCTTCAATTCATACATCAGAAAAATTTCTAAAGCCACTGGCTTCCACCTATATAATACTGGCAAAATTGGGAACATCTTGTCACAAACTGGTGCAGAGGAACTAATCCGTACCTTTGTCACTTCTAGATTAGGTTACTGTAATTTATTACTATCAGATTTTCCTAAAAACTCCATTAAAAAAACCTCAGGTTAATCTAAAATGCTGCAACAAGGGGATTAACAGGCATTAAAAAGGAGATCATATTTCTCCCATATTAGCCTCCCTACATTTGCTCCCAGCTGAATCCAGAATCAAATTTAAAGTTTTCTTCCTGACATATAAAATCCATATCTGCCCCCATGTTATCTTAAAGACTTGATTGTACCTTATCATCCTAACAGAAGTTATGGTCTTAGAATGCAGAACTCCTAGTAATCCCTAGTGTAACTAAAAGTGCCATGGGATGAAGAACATTCAGTTATCAGGCTCCTCTCTTATGGAACCAGTTCCCAGCCCGGGTCCATGAGGAACACACTCTCCCTGCCTTTAAGAAAAAGCTGAAAACTTTCCTATTCAACAATGCTTTTGACTAGACTTCCGACATACACAGTATCTATTATGCCTACTGTTATTCTACTAGCAGAGGTTGTGTTAACTGAAATTTGTCCTTGATTGACAGAATTTTTCAGTGGTAATGGAAAAATCTGAAAGTCGCCTGTTATTTGAACAGATTACACTGAGGGTGATCTAATTAAAATAAATTAAAATGACAGGTAAGATTTTTTAAAAAATAAGTCACATCTGACTACTAGTTGTGTGCATAGTGTGAAGTCCACATCAATGGGGCCTGCTGTGCATGCACTTGATTGTAGGAACTAAGTGAAAAGCTAGATAGAAGATGATAGTGTGTCTTAGGGTGGATTTACAGTACAATGTTTGGACCAACTTTTACTGACGTTTTGGCAAACATGTGGCTCTCTTGGCAAAAGTTGATAAAAGTTAATGATAGTTGGTGTTTGTTGGCAAATGCTGGCGAAAGTTGTGTTTCTTGAAAATTTTCAGCATGCTGAAAATTTGCCGACATTTGGAAATAAACGTTGGTGGAAGTTGTGCTCAGTTTGTAAAAACTCCTGAGCGCTGAGCTAAGTTATGCAGAGTTCACCTAAGTCAGCCTAAGTTAAGCTCCACTGGCAAACGCTGACTGAAATGCTGGTGGAAGCAGATGTTTTTAGACCAGAACTCACTTCAGACATGCATGGACAAAACAGAAATGGAGAAGGGGGAATTAGAAAAAGAAAAAACATATAATTTCCCAAAAATGTGACAGACAAAAAGAAAAAATCTCATTGAGAAATTTACTGTTCTTAATTTTCTGCTCCGTGCGTAATCATTCTCCACTTCCATTCTGGGGAATCAGATTCCATTTTGGGGAATCTAACAGCACTGATGTGGTGTCAAAAAGTAAATGATATTTAACAGGATTTTATGTTATTTTAATGGAGAGAGTTGTAACAGTCAAAGTATAATCACCTATCATTTCATTTATATGATGATACACTAAATAGTTTTTTTTTTATTCCATCCACATTCATGTTTTAATTGCGGACTTAATGTTGGAGCCTATATAGGCATTATTGTATTATTTTTTAGAGGAATGAATGAATGAACAGGGGAAAAAGGCATGCAGAAGTAACTACACAGGAATATAAAATGGAAAATAAATACTGAAAGGTATGCCCAAGGAAGATGTGTTCACTTCAAAAGCAGATCCAGGATGACAGAAAGCCTCCACAGATGCTGATCTTTATATGCGTGTCACTTGACGCTGATGTCAGCTGGCCTGTGCTGAGTATTTGTTTGCTTAAGTCAACTTGAGTTGGCAACAGCTACACATACACTAGCCTAAGTTGGCAAAAGTTTGCCAATGCTGACTGCAACACTGATAAATGATAGCAAAAGTTCATAAACTTTCGTAAAAGTTGGTGTGCGCTGGATTAAAAAAAAACCTGCTCACAAACATAATTTCACCAACATTTGACTAATTTCTCTGATTTTTTGAAAATGTCTGTATAAGTCGGTCCAAACGCTATAGTGTGAGCCCAGCTTTAATTCAGTACTATTCAAGTTTTGACTGATTTCCCATGTCATAGTTATCAGTCTTATATCACTATGTTTGATGCTGCACTGTGTGTGCTTAGTGTTCAGGCAATGTATCATTTGGACACAGCTACGTGTGAAAGGGATGGAGGTTACCCAATTAGTGGAACAGAATTAATTAACTCTTATTAGTCTCCAATAAAACAAATCCCTTTTAGGTTCCTACTACGAGGGTGGGCAGTACTTAGTAACCATCAGACACCAAGGCTGCAAGCACAAACATTTATAACACAAGGCAAAATATGATAAAAATCACAAATATTGCCATAACCCAGAAACCTGTCTGCAGGGGCTGCAGCACTCTTCTGGCACACAGCAAACGCCTCTCTCCAGGCTCGCTTGGACTTTGGATTCTAGCAGGAGAATGACAGTGGGCCCCTTGACCCTTGGAAGACAACATCCCAGCAAGAGTGGCCAACATTCTTTCCCATTGTCAGTGGTAATAGTCCCATTCCCTACAATAACTACACCACAACCAGGTATGATTATCCCTTCTATTCCAAAGTCCATAACAGCATTATCAGTATAAGGGATTTTAAGTTCATTAGCAGCCTTGTCACGATCCCCCAAATCTAAAACATCAATTTGACATTTAGCCTCCCCACTTAAAACTCCGAGCACAATTGCAGCTCTCTGTGACTCAGTCACTCCTTGTGTCTCCAAAATACCTTTAATTTGCTCTTTCTATTCTTGCCATTTCAAGTCGTTCCCTGAGCCATAAAATTTTGGCAACCAGGGGGCACCAAGATAAACCGGCATCATCATCGTCTCTAAAATAGGTGTGGGTACCAAGCACTGCTCACAAACTCATATCCTGTTCGTGACGCCAAATGTGAAGTATATGGAGGTTGCCCAATTAGTGGAACAGAATTAATTAACTCTTATTAACCTCCAATAAAACAAATCCTTTTTAGGTTCCTGCTAAGCAGCACTTAGTAACCATCAGACACCAAGGCTGCAAGCACAAACATTTATTACACAAGGCAAAACAAGATAAAAATCACAAATATTGCCAGTCTGACCTTAAAAATTAGGCAGCCTTTAAAAAGGCAAAAGTCATTCAAACGTTCTTATCAGTCCCAGAGGCTCACTGTCACACTCCAGGCCTTGTCCTTCAATATCCTCAGTTGAGTCCACACATCCAGGAGTCTTCCTCCCCCACACCTAGAAGAAAGGAAAGTGGCCAGCAGTCTATTCTCCACACTGTCATGGTCCGAGCGCAGACTCTGTCCGCGCTCGGGTTGTCCGGTATTTCCCCGTTCTCATCTCAGGTTTACCATATGGCCTCCGGGCTTTTATTCTGACAGCGTCTCGGTGGGGCTTCCGGCTGTCAGAGCCGAGCTCCGCAGGGACAGCTGGATTCCATTCAGCTGATGATGTCCTCAACAGCTGATTAATCCTTTAGCCCTATTTAAGGGAGCAGCTTAGGTTACTCCGGGCTGCGACCTCGTCAAACACTCGTCTATCATTCGTCAAACCTCCGTCTAGGATTCATGAGATGTTCTTCTCTCAGTAAATGCTTTCCCTCATAGTCTGTGTCCTAGTTTCATAGTGGGTATTTCCTCATAGTCTATGATTTGGAGTCTAAGTGTATGTTCGTGTTTTTTCCCCACGTGGCTGTTTATGTTGTCTTTTATTTTCCTTTTGTTAATAAACATGCAAACTCATCGGCTGGTTTTCGGCGTCTTAATGATGGCTCGTGAGGGCCATTGTTGACAGTAGGTTGCAGCCAGAACGAGACGCCGTTCACCGAGAGTTTGCATTGTTGGGCTTGAGTTTTTCCCCTTCTCCGGGTACCAGTATTTTTGATATACCATGTCAGCATTCGAGCGTGGGTTTTGCCCCGAGTGGTTGTGGGAGATTGATGGTTACCTGGCCAATGCCCGTCTCCTTATGCCCACCTATGCTGCATACGAGCACCTGGATCTCGCGCAGAGGACGCTATTAAGCTATCATCTGACCTCCTTTCCAGAGGGAAAGGAGACAGTGACTTTGATAGTGGCGTTACGGGAACAAATAGAGAGGGCAGCCGAGAAGCCTCCACTTCCTCTCCGGGACACGGTCGTCCCAACGAGGGGGAAGTCTCCTGTGCGAGCTGCTCTTCCACGAGGTTCTCATCCGCAGCGGAGGACGAGGACAGCCGGGACCCCCTGTGAAGAGACTCAGTGGGTAGCTGAGCTCATCAGGGGCCGCTTGGCTGAAGCTCACTCTTCCTCCCATCCCAGTGACATCCAAAAGCAGGTAGCGGCGGCAGCAAGACTGGTCAAGATCAATCCTGAGCTTCATTGTTATCTTGAATACGCCGAGCTGCTAGCCTCCGTTTCTGCGCAGCAGCGGTGCTTTCCTGAGCAGCACCTAACCTTTGCCTCGCCCTCTGTCGGTAAACGCCGTCACCCTGCTCGTGCCCAGCCTCAGCAAGAACCCCGTCCGGATCCAGTTCCAGGTCACCGAAAGAACTCTGCCTCCCAGCCAGCTGTTGCTCCTGTGTCACGACAGGAGGAAAACACAGCAGCCTCCGCCTCCGGGTCATCTGTCTCGGCTGTTCCGTCAGCTTTTCGTCCCCGGACTGCCTGGGCTGCTCTGCCCTCCTCCTCGACGCTCTCTCCAGCTGCTGAGAACTCCACGAGTCCTGCTCCGGCTATGCCAGTCATCAATCCTGTGCGAGCGGCTCCTCCTCGTCTTCCCAGGGGGCCCTCCATCACCATCCATCGGCGGAAGGGAAGAACCAAGCCCACTGCTGCGGTTTCCATTGGCCCTCAGCGGATCAGGCAAGTGTCCTTTCATTCTTTTCCTTCACTGGGTGAATTGCTTTGTCTGACCCCTGGGGGTAGAGTTTGAGGTTCACAGTCCCCCGAGCTCCCTCCACCTGCTGCAGTTATTAATTGTGAACCTGCTACCTCTGTGTCTCCTTCCCCTGAGCGTTCCCCGATGCCAGGACTACACCGCCAGACAAGGAAGGAGCCTGTGGCCCTGGAGAGGCTGGTTCCAGCCCCGCAGCCACGTTACGGGCAGAGGAGAAGGGCGGATTGCCATTTGGAGCCTGCACCGACGACTAAGTGTCCCCGGGTCTCCACAGAGGAACAATTTGACCCGGCAGGTCACAGATCCCCTGCCACCATGCCGTGCAGGCCTTCAGTGTGGATGTCAGCGTCAGGGAATCCCCAGACTGTGAAGACCATCATGCCGGCTGCGGAGCCCGCCACAGTCGAGTGGCAACCAGAGGTGGACCTTCAGCGCGCTCAACTAGGATCGTCGAAGTCCTGGGCTGCGGTAGAGCCCGAGATCAGGCAAGTGCTCTATTTTGTCTTCCTTTCTTCTATTCTGGAGCATTTTTGCCTGTCTCTCGGGGAGACGAGCTGGGCGCAGCCGTCCGCTGCGTCCGAGCTTGTCTCGCTGGGCTCTGCCGCTGCCGGTGAGTCTGATCCCGGTTTTCTTTTCTCCTCTGAGCCTTCTCCCAGGGTCACCGGTGATGAGCCTGTTCCGGTCGTCGCCTTGGAGGTTCTGGGTTCGTGTCTGGAGGTCATCCCTGGTGCTGCGCCGGCCCAGTCGGGGTCCGTCGTGGGTGTTGTTCCGGCCCAGTCGGGGTCTATCGTGGGTGCAACATTGACCCAATCGCGGTCCATCGTGGGTGTTGTTCCGGCCCTGTCGGGGTTCGTTGTGGGTGTTGTTCCGGCCAAGTCGGGGTCCATTGTGGGTGCAGCACTGTCCCGCTTGGGTTCCATCGAGAGTGCAGTTCCAGTCTGTGTGGGGTTCGGAGAAGGAGCTGCAGATCCTCCGCCAATCGACGCCGGACTGGTCCCTCATCATTTCCCCAATCCCTTTTTACCTCCACCTGGTGTCACTGGGATTTCCCTTATTCGACTCGGCTCTCCCTCGCTATCCCTCTCAATAGGGAGGCCGCCTCCGAGTTCTCCCCTGCGGTCCTGGTGGCTGGATGATGCGGGTCGGCCACCTGGGAGACTGCTTCGCCCATTTGGCATTCTGGGTTGGCCACCCGAGAAACTGGACTTTTTGTTCGGTGACCTGGTCCGGCCGCCAGAGGTACTGGTTCTCCAGGCCTGGGACTGGGGTAGACCGCCTGAACTTATCCTTTTTCCCCTGACAGCGATCTGGATGCTGGACGCAGGTACACCTCCTGAACTATTTGTTTTTTTGTTATTCTGCTCTGCCTGCCGTCATCCCTGTGTTGTTGTTTTTTTTGTTCCCTCTCCTCTGAAATATTAGGAATGCTCTTGTGTTTTGTTATTTGAACTATATTGAACTGTGTATATCGCTGCTCTGTAGCATGTGTTTTTTTTCCCTCTGGTATTATGGAGTACGCTGCATTTTGGTACCGCTATTTGAGTTTTACTGGTTCCTCTGTGGGTTGTGAGATGTTTTTTTTTTTTTTTGCCTGTGATTTTATTGGACTGATTATGGTGCGCTGTTTGTAGCCGTTTTGAGTTTTTTTTCTTTGTTTCTCCTCTTCATGGGTTTTTTTTTTGGGTGCAGTGTATGTGCCTGTATTTTGGCGTTGTATTTCCTACCATGCTCTGATTGTTGTAGCCTGTTTTTTTTTCCTTCTCTCGATTATGATGTTTGTTGGTTCTTGCCCTCCTGGTCTTTCCCCCTCCACCCTCCCTGGGGCGGTCCTGTTGACCTGTTGACCTTCTGGGTGTGTGTGTGTGGGGGGGGGGGGCTTCAATGTTACATGGCGCCTGGGATTTGCCTCGTAAACGGGGAGTACTGTCATGGTCTGGGCGCAGGTTGTCCGATATTTCCCCGTTCTCATCTCATGTTTACCATATGGCCTCCGGGCTTTTATTCTGACAGCATCTCGGTGGGGCTTCCGGCTGTCAGAGCCGAGCTCCGTGGGGACAGCTAGATTCCCTTCAGCTGATGACGTCCTCATCAGCTGATTAAACCCTTAGCCCTATTTAAGGGAGCAGCTTAGGTTACTCCGGGCTGCGACCTCGTCAAACACTCATCTATCATTCGTCAAACCTCCATCTAGGATTCATGAGATGTTCTTCTCTCAGTAAGTGCTTTCCCTCATAGTCTGTGTCCTAGTTTCATAGTGGGTATTTCCTCGTAGTCTGTGATTTGGAGTCTAAGGGTATGTTCGTGTTTTTTCCCCATGTGGCTGTTTATGTTGTCTTATATTTTCCTTTTGTTAATAAACATTGTTATGTGTTGGTAACAAAAACTCACAGTTACTGAAGGTTACTGGTGGAGTCCCACAGGGTTCAGTTTTGGGGCCATTGTTATTCAATATAAGATAAGATAAGATATATAAATGATATATTCAATTCAATTCAATTCAACTTTATTTATATAGCGCCATTTCACAACAACAGTCATCTCATCATCTTATCATGTTTAATGTTGCAGCATTGTACCGAGACAAATTCCTAGTTTGTGTACTACATGAACAATGGCAATAAACCTGATTCTGATTCTGATTCTGATTCATAGCACTATCAACTGTAGGGGGGAACCCCCACAGTTGCAGAAAGATCCCAGCAATCAGGTGATCCCCTGTGAGCAAGCACTTGGCGACGGTGGAGAGGAAAAACTCCCTTTTAACAGGAAGAAACCTCCAGCAGAACCAGGCTCAGGGAGGGGCAGTCATCTGCTGCGACTGGCTGGGGGGTGAGGGGACAGAGAAGATGAAAAGAACAGACATGTAGAGAGCAAACAGCGCGATGGGGACTCAATCTATGGGAGAGAACAAACAAATGTTAATGACCAGCAAAAAAAAAATATTTCATAGAGAGTGAGGAAAGGAGTGAGGCCCAGTGCATTACTGGAGGTCCCCCGGCTGACTAAACCTATTAGCAGCATAACTAAGGGAGGGTTCAGAAACACATGATCCCTCCCTAATTGTAGGCTATATCAGAAAGGTAGGTTTTAACCCTAATCTTAAAAACAGAGATCGAGTCTGACTCCCGAATCCAGATTGGCAGCTGATTCCACAGGAGAGGAGCTTGATAACTGAAGGCTCTGCCTCCCATTGTACTTTTGGAGATTCTAGGTATTACAAGTAATCCTGCATTTTGGGAGCGTAGTGCTCTGTTAGGATAATACGGTAGTATCAGATCTTTTAAATAAAAAGGAGCCTGATTGTTTAGAGCTTTGTAAGTAAGAAGTAGGATTTTAAACTTAATTCTAAACTCTATGGGAAGCCAATGAAGGGAGGCCAGAACCGGAGAGATATGATCTCTCTTTCTAGTACCTGTTAAAACTCTTGCTGCAGCATTTTGGATTAGCTGAAGACTTTTTAAAGATGTTTTAGGACAACCTGATAATAAAGAATTACAATAATCTAATCTCGAGCTAACAAAAGCGTGGATCAGTTTCTCAGCATCACTCTGAGACAAGATGCTCCTAATCTTGGCAATATTACGCAAATGATAGAAGGCAGTCTTAGAAACAAATTTAATATGTGAATTGAAGGACAAATCCTGATCAAAAATAACTCCAAGGTTCCTCACAGAGCTATTAAGAGAAAGAGTAACTGCATCCAAACTGAAAGTTTGATTTGGAAAGGAATTTCTAAGGTTTTTTGGACCAACAAGAATGACTTCAGTCTTATCTGAATTTAATAGCAGGAAATTACAAGTCATCCAAGCTTTGATTTCCTTAAGACAGGCTTCTAACTTGGCTAATTGATTACTATCATCTGGCTTCATTGACAGGTATAATTGTGTGTCATCTGCATAACAATGAAAATGTATACAGTGCTTTCTAATAATGTTGCCTAACGGAAGCATATATAAACTAAAAAGAGTAGGGCCTAGCACAGATCCCTGTGGAACTCCATGACTAAGCTTTGAGTTGAAAGAAAACTCATTATTTACATGAACAAACTGGAACCTATCAGATAAATAAGATCTAAACCACTGCAACGAAGTTCCATTAAGTCCAACATAGTGTTCTAATCTATCAAGTAGAATATTATGATCGATAGTATCAAAAGCTGCACTAAGGTCTAAAAGGACAAGTACAGAAACTAGTCCATTATCAGATGCAATGAGGAGGTCGTTAGTAACCTTCGCTAAGGCTGTTTCAGTACTATGATGGATTCTAAACCCAGATTGAAACTCTTCAAGTAAACCATTTCCCTGCAGGTGGTCGAATAATTGCATAGCAACAACTCTTTCTAAGATTTTTGAAATGAAAGGGAGATTAGAGATTGGTCTATAGTTAGCTAAAGCTCCTGGATCTAGCGTTGGCTTTTTGAGTAAGGGTTTAATTACAGCTGTTTTAAAAGCCTGCGGTACATGGCCTAAAGTTAATGAAGAATTGATTATATGAAGAATAAAGCTACCAATAAGTGGGAAGACTTCTTTAAATAACCTAGTAGGAATAGGGTCTAAAAGACAAGTTGAAGGTTTGGATGAGGAAACTATTTTGTCTAACTCACAAAGGTCGATTGGAGTAAACTCATCAAGACAGACATCAAAAGAAGGAGTTGTAGTAGTTACAGTATTTAAGTTAACTGTGGGAAGAATCTGATTGATTTTATCTCTGATGGATGAAATTTTATTATTGAAAAAGTTCATAAAGTCCTGACTAGTAAGCTCTAAGGGAATGCTAGGATTGACAGAGTCCTGACTCTTTGTCAACCTGGCTACAGTACTGAAAAGAAACCTGGGATTATTCTTGTTCTCTTCTATTAATGCAGAGTAATAACTTGTTCTAGCTTTTCTAAGAGATTTTTTATAAATTAAAAGATGATTTCTCCAAGCTAAATAGATTTCATCTAAATTAGTAGAGCACCATTTTCTTTCTAATTGACGAGTCTTCTGTTTTAAGCTACGAGTTTCTGTGTTGAACCAAGGAGTTAGAAATCTCTGATTAGACTTTTTCTTTTTTAAGGGGGCCACCAAGTCTAGAGCCTGATGCAGAGAAGCTGAAACACTATCCACCATGTTATCAATTACAGAAGGAGCAAGCTGTCTATAGCTTATTTCCGTTGTGTTGACACATGGCATAGAGGAAACAATCTGCATAAATTTGGAAACAGCATCATCTGAGAGGCATCTACTGTAATAATATTTTTCTTTAGGAGCCAAATAGTCAGAAATGGTAAAATCAAAGGTTAACAGACAATGGTCTGACAGTACAGGGTTATGAGGAGACACTACAAGATTTTCTATTTCTATGCCATATGTCAGAACAAGGTCCAATGTATGGTGGAGGTAATGAGTAGAATTTCCTACTTTCTGAGAAAACCCAATCGAGTCTAATATTGAATTAAATGCCACATTAAGGCAGTCACTATCTACATCCACTTGTATATTAAAGTCCCCTACTATAATTATTCTATCAGATTTCAGCACTAAATCAGCTAAGAAATCAGCAAATTCGGATAAAAATTCTGAGTAGGTTGATGGGGGACGATAAACTATGGCAAATAAAATTGGGTTTAACCTAAAATTGCTAAAGTGCCCAATACTGAGGACCAGGCCCTCAAAGGAATTATAACATGTTTTTTTGCTTTACATTAACTAGTAATTTGGAATGGTAAATTGTTGCTACTCCTCCTCCACGACCAGAACTTCTGGGATTTTGACAGTTTAAATAACCAGAGGGAGTTGATTCATTTAAACCAACATAATCCTCTTGCCCTAACCAAGTCTCTGTAAGGGAAATTAAATCAATCTGATGATCAATTAACAGATCATGGACTAACAGAGACTTGGGAGTTAGAGACCTAATATTTAGTAAACCACATTTAATTTTTAAATTATGAGGAGGAACAGAGGCCAAATCATTCAATTTAGAGGCTTTATGTTTAATTTGAGTTTTACCAATGTTTTGCTTTATCACTTTGGGATGCTTATGCATGATATTTTTATTTACTTTGGAGGGAGCAGACAACGATTCTCTGATGGGGAAGACAGGGGCTAAGCTGAGGGGTGGCGGATGAAGAGGAGCTGCAGAGAGGCGTGTAAGACTGCGACTCTGCTTCCTGGTCCCAACTCTGAGTAGTCAGGGTTTTGGAAATTTGGATAAAAAAGATGCCAGATTGTTAGATAAATGAGAAGCACCATCCAAAGTGGGATGAATGCTGTCTCGTCTCATAAGACCAGGTTTATGTAAAGGTATATGTAAAGTCTCGGAAAAAATGGATTTAATATTGTTTGCCGATGACACTAATCTATTATGCAGTGGAAGCAATTTGGAACAACTTTTGGATACACTCGGAAAGGAATTAGGAAAGCTTAAACTGTGGTTTGATTCAAACAAATTAACGCTCAATTTATGTAAGACAAAATTTATTGTTTTCAACAACCATCACAACAACTTAGTATCTAAACTCAGTGTAAATGGTGTAGAGATTGAAAGGGTATCTGAAACTAAATTTCTTGGAGTAATAACTGATAATAAACTGTGTTGGAAGTCACATATTAATTATATTAAAGGTAAAATATCTAAATCAATCGCAATACTACACAGAGCGAAATATTTGCTGAATCAACCCACATTATATACTTTGTATCATTCATTAATTCTCCCATACATGACATATTGTACTGAAGTATGGGGAAATACATAAAAAACAAACATATATCCAGTCTTTATGCTTCAGAAGAGAGCTATTAGAATAATAAACAAAGCTGCTTACAGGGAACCAACAAACCCACTTTTTCTTAAATTAAAAGCTCTCAAGTTGAAAGATCTGGTTGACTTTAAAACTGCAGTAATAATGTTTAAAGTGAAGAATCTATCACTGCCCGCAAATATCCAAAAGTTGTTCCAAATAAGGGAGAAACAATATCATTTCAGAGGAACATGTATATTTCAAAAACCTTCGGTGAGAACTACCACCAAGCAACACTGTGTTTCAGTGCAAGGAGTCAGATTATGGAACGATTTTGGACCTGAATTAAAATCATGTACAACGCTTGGACAATTTAAACAAAAACTAAAGGAAGAAATACTCCAAACATATATACAAGATGACATGTAAAATCACATAAGGATTGTCATATCCAGTCTGTGTTGTGTTGTTGCTTAGTTTTCTTTTGTCACATTTTGTCTTAGCTTTGTTCCGAATTGTAATCACTGTTGTTTTGTTTTTCTTTTGAATTCCTGGATGGAGTATGGGTGGGCAATATAAGCTGCGGTTTCAGCCATCACCCATTTCGGATAACTTATGTTGAACTGTATAATCAGAGGAGTTATTGTTTAATTTGACCTTGTTGGATTTTTTCCCCTTTGTTATGTTATTCTGTTTCTTTTCATCTTTACTTTTAATCTATCTGAAATAAATAAATAAATAAAATTAAAAAAATAAAAACATGCAAACTCATCGGCTGGTTTTCAGTGTCTTATTGATGGCTCGTGAGGGCCATCGTTGACACACACAAAGGGGTCATTTCTACTCAAACCTCCAACGACAATTAGTGTGTTGGATTGAAAAAACTCACAGCTTTGGGCAGAAGCTCCTGCCCCCCGCACCCAAGGCCTCCAATACACTTCTGATCCCATCACTAGTAATGGGACGGCAGGCACCGGAGCTTCGAGGATGCTCTGAGCTTATCCAGGAAATATTTGGCAAAGCGCGTTTCGAGGCGTGTAGTGTGACGTATGTGTTGACATCGTACCAAGTGACTGGGTCAGGAAGCCATTCATGATTTTGCACACAACATGAAATAAAGTGAGCAGCGATACACAATGGAAATCCCTGTCCCTCACGTTTTGTGTTGTCGATGTTTGACTGTGTAAGGAATTTGTCACAGCCAATTTTCAGATGGAGGCAGCAGCAAAAACATGGACGTCTCCTGTTTGGGAACATTTTGAGCGCATCTCTTCCATTGATGTATTTTCCACAAATAGTGGCTATTTGTTGTAACTGAGGTGATGGCTTAGCGGTAAAGCATCTGCTCTACAAGTGGGAGGTCTGGGTTGGAATCCCAGCTGGGTCATCCTTGTAATTTTATTTTTATTCGTAAGGTGACGTGTCTGCTGTGTTTCAAAGAGCTTGGATCATTATTACGCATCATTATGCTGAGGCACTATTGGTATTGTGCCCTGCATGAGAATAAGGCCAGAGTTGAGTGTACTGGGAAAGACAGTATAAGAATGTTGAAAATTTATTATTTCTTAATAAAAATGGATAAGTAGTACAAGCATACCATGTAACACAGGCACATTCACTGTAGTCACCCCAGTTTTATTATTTCTTTTTTTCACTCATGATTATTGATATTTCTTAAGACAGCACATTTATTGATATTGAAAAAATACACACTAAACCAATAATGCCCTTGTAAAAATCTGCATGTTGTATACTTTTTGTCGACTTCATGGCCTAGTAGAGCAAATGAAGCTTCACATGAGGCTTTGTCAATCTGAACCATTTTGATGAAAGGCCTCAGGTCTTCAAGAAAGCCTCAAACACCTATGACTAAGTAGTAGCTAAGACATAAAATATGTGCCCTGCAATTGGGAAGCTAGGGTTCAATTCCCAGGTGGGTCATTCTAATATATATATATTTTTTATTTGCACAGTGAAGTGTCTGTTGTGTTTCAAAGAGCTTGGATACAACAATAACACATCATTATGCTGAGACACTATTGTTCCCTGCATGAGTGTGCCACAAGCACATTCACTGTAGTCACCTGAGTTTTATTTCTTTTTTGCCTTATGATCATTGATATTTCTTAAAAGACAGCACAGTTATTGAAATTGAAAAAATACACATTAAATCAATAATGCCCTTGTAAAAATCTGCATGCTGTCTACTTTTTGTTGACTACATGGCCTATTAGAGCAAATGAAGTTTCACATGAGGCTTTGTCTGTGAACCATTTTGATAGAAAGGCTTAAGTCTTCAAGAAAGCCCTACCTTGCCATCACTACATGGGTGCCTAGAGGTAAAATGTATGTCTTGTATTTGGAGAACTGGAGTTCAAGTCCTATTGGGTTTTTCTTATTTATTTTTATTTGCAAGGTGAAGTGTCTGTTGTGTTTCAAAAAGCTTGGATACAACAATAACACATCATTATGCTGAGGCACTATTGTGCCCTGCATGGCAAAAAGGACAGAGATGAATGTACTGGGAAAGATAGTATAAGACTGTTGAAAAGTTATTATTTCTTTTTAAAAAAATGGATAAGTAGCAGAAGCACATTAAACCAATAATACCCTTGCAAAAAATCTGCATGTTGTATATGTTTTGTCCTCTAGATGGCCTGGTAGAGAAAATGAAGTTTCACGTGAGGCCTCATCTATATGAGCCATTTTGGTGAAAGGCCTCAAGTCCTCCAGAACTCTCCAGCCATCTGGGAAGATTGTGGGCCTCAGTTCAGGAGAAGAAGGACTCTCTCAATGCAGGCCTCTCCCTGCTTATATAGGAAATGGGAAAACCCGCCCCTGTATTCCCATTGGGCCATGTGGGCAGCCCGTAGCAGTCAATTGGCTGGTTCAGGCTGTCAGTCAGTGCCTGAATTTCCCACTATTTGTGTCCAGCTGTGTTCAATTATTCAAAAGCATGCATATAAAAAGAAACAAAAAAACACTCCACTCCAAATAATCATAATTATCAACAACAAAAGTATAAACATGCAAAAGTATAACAATCAACATACAGATAAGATTAGACAATATGTCCAAAACACAGCATGATACTCAGCAGGACATACGCATGCATCTGCTTGTAGTGTTATAGCTGTGAGATTTGCGAGCTAGCTTGAAAATCCTTAAAAAATTTGCTGTAATCCCGGGCTAATCAAAGTTTTTGGCTCAACATTGTACTGTACATGTTGTATCTGTCTTCTTTTCTCCCCTCACCCCCAGCCAGTCATGGCAGAAGACTGCCCCTGCCTGAGCCTGGTTCTGCCAGAGGTTTCTTCCTATGAGGGAGTTTTTCCTTCCCACTGTCGCCTACAGCTTGCTGATAGAGGATCGTTTTGATTGTTGGGGTTTTCTCTGAATTATCTATGATTTGCACCTTACGTATCTAGCACCTTGAGATGACTTTTTGTTGTGGTTAGTTGCTATGTAATAAAGCTGAATTGAATTGATTTTACTATAAAGAAATGAATTTGATGGACTCCAACTGGGATCATTGTATACCAAAAGTATAACAGTCACAAGTCAGGCAACCATACTGCATATTAACTGCTGCTGCTGATCATATGGTGCTTCCATACAAACAGTTCTGTCAGTGTAAGTTTTTAAGTATTTGTATTTTTTTTTTTAATATTGTGCATGTGTTACTGAGTTCTGAGGCTGGAAAAGACAGGTGCATAAATACTAAAATATTGATCATATTACTAACCAGTGAAATTATCTCCCAGTTCTGGCAGCATTTTTATTTGTTGTGAGCACAAGCATCGGTGTGAGGCAGTAAGGAGGAACATTTATACAAAACTGATTTTTACAGACACAAGATGGAGCAAGAGGACAACTTGATAAAAGGAGCTGATGCAACACGCTTGCTTCCGCTGAAGAAAAAGCTCCCTGCTAAATTCTGTTCTATTTACATCGGTTATAATGCATGTTTCTACCTTCACTGTGTGCAGAATAAAAATCTATCCAAGATGCAGTGGATATGAAAAGTCTATCCACCCCTGTTCAAATGCCAGGTTTTTGTGATGTAAAAAATGAGACCAAGATAAATTATTTCAAAACCTTTTCCACCATTAATGTGACCTACAACTTGTACAACCCAATTGAAAAATAAACTGAAATCTTTTAAGGGGGGAAAAAACCTTACAATAACCTGGTTGCATAAATATGCACACCCTGTTATAACTGGGGATGTGGCTGTGTTCAGAATTAACCAATCACATTCAAACTCATGTTAAATGGGAGTCAGCACACACCTGCCACCATTTAAATTGCCTCTGATTAACCCCAAATAAAGTTCAGCTGTTCTAGTAGGCTTTTCCTGACATTTTTGTAGTCCTATCTTACAGCACAAGCCATGGTCTGCAGAGAACTTTCAAAGCATCAGAGGGATCTCATTGTTCAAAGGTATCAGCCAGGAGAAGGGTACAAAAGAATTTCCAAGGCATTAAATATACCATGGAACACACTGAAGTCATCAAGTAGAGAAAATATAGCACAACAGTGGCATTACCAAGAACTGGACGTCCCTCCAAAATTGATGAAAAGAAGAGAAGAAAATTGGTCAGGGAGGCTGCCAAGAGGCCGACAGCAACATTGAAGGAGCTGCAGGAATTTCTGACAAGTACTGGCTGTTTAATACATGTGACAACAATCTCCCACCTTCTTCATATGTCTGGGCTGTGGGGTAGGGTGGAAGATGAAAGCCTTATCTCACAAAGAAAAACATCCAAACCCAGCTACATTTTGTAAAAACACATTTGAAATCTCCCAAATGCATGTGGGAAAATGTGTTATGGTCTGATGAAACAAAGGTTGAACTTTTGAGCCATAATTCCAAAAGGTATTGTAGCGAACTCAATATGAGCACCCTACTTGGCTTGCCAAGTGGGTTGACCCTATTGGCGACACAGGTAGAGTGCGGGACTCCGGAGCGGGAGGCGTGAGTTCGAATCTCCCGGTGGGACGTCGCCATGTCGAGCAGCACGTTACATTGGTGTCAGAAGTGGGATCTCCTGTCCAAAGCAGTAATGGGGCGCTGACATCGGGACGATGTCGAGAACCAGAGGGGAGTAGTGTAGCGAACTCAATATGAGCACCCTACTTGGCTTGCCAAGTGGGTTGACCCTATTGGCGACACAGGTAGAGTGCAGGACTCCGGAGCGGGAGGCGTGAGTTCGAATCTCCCGGTGGGACGTCGCCATGTCGAGCAGCACGTTACAGTATATTTGGTGCAAACACAACGCTGCTCATCACCAAAAGAACATCATACCTACAGTGAAGCATGGTGGTGGCAGCATCATGCTTTGGGGCTGTTTTTCTTCAGCTGGAACTGGGGCCTTAGTCAAGGTGGAGGGAATTATGAACAGTTCCAAACACCAGTCAGTGTTGGCACAAAACATCCAGGCTTCTGCTAGAAAGCTGAAGATGAAGAGGAACTTCATCTTTCAGCTTGACAATGACCTAGAGCAGGGGTGTCCAATCATGTGCCATGGAGGGCCAAGACCCTGCAGGTTTTCTCTTCTACCCAGTCTCGTCAGCAGGTGTTTTCACTTATCAGAAATCAGTGGGAAGAAATTCAGTGGAATCTGCTGTTGAAGACACTGGTTGGAGGTAAAACCTGCAGAGTCTTGGCCCTCCATGGCACATGATTGGACACCCCTGACCTAGAGCACACATCCAAATCAACAAAAGAATGGCTTCACCAGAACAAGATTAAGGTTTTGGAATGGTCCAGCCGGAGTCTAGACCTGAATCCAATTGAACATCTGTGGGGTGATCTGAAGAGGACTGTGCACAGGAGACGCAATCACAATCTGACAGATTTGAAGCATTTTTGCAAAGAAGAGTGGGCAAATATTGCCACATCAAGATGTACCACACTGATAGACTTCTACCCAAAAAGACTGAGTGCTGTAATAAAAGCTAAAGGTGCTGTAACAAAGTATTAGTTTAAGGGTGTGCATATTTATGCAACTAGGTTATTGAAAGCTTTTTTTATTTTTTATTTTTCCCCTTAAAAGATTTCAGTTTGTTTTTCAATTGGGTTGTACTGGTTATGGGTCACATTAAAGGTGGAAAAAGTTTTGAAATGATTCATCTTAGTATCATTTTTTACATCACGAAAACCTGACATTTGAGTGTAGACTTTTTATATCTACTGTAGGTAAGCTTGTTTTACAAGAAAAAATGTATTCTAAAGACCAGAAGTTTGCTGCCTCTCCTATGGAGCATCAATTTGATCAGATTTTCTATAAAAATAAGAGAAAAAAAATAAAATAGAAATCTGCATGGAGCTACAAATCAGATTTGAGACCTAAAATGCAGCAGGCTGTGGTAAAGCAGTCTCTCTGTAAGTTTACAAAATTTCTCCAGGAAATTTAAGACATTTCTCTTGCAAACTGACGCTTTTTCCATCTACATTTGCACATTTTTTCCTCATAAATTAGCTTCGGTGACTCTACTTGTAAATTAGCATATATTGGGTTGGGGGCAAAAGAGCTGCAAGTGGCTCCCAAGTTGCAGGTTGTACACCCCTGACCATGCTAATGGGTAACTTTACTCTTTGGAAACCTTCAGTGTGTTATGAATTTCAGTGGAAAACACAGGTATCCTACCTGGACTCTTTCTTCCATTGCAGTGCCTTTTGTTGACGGTTCTTCAAACCATGGATCACATTTATTTACTGAAAAAAAAAAGGGTCGAACTCTGCAGAAAAGCAAAAACATACATCTGTAGGCTTTATTATCATCATTATTAGTTTGGTGTAGTACCGAATGTTGGGTTCATAAAGGCCCCTGCTTCCACTTTAGTAATTTTCAGGATGTGCTTCATTTTTTTCCTTTTTTTTAGACCACACACACACACACACACACAGAGAGAGAGGCATCAGCCCCACTACCAGGAAAAACTGGGGGAAAAGAAAGAAACAAAAACATAAAGGAAATGTGCAAAGTCATAGTCTCAAATGTTTGAGAAAAATGTGAAGATTGATAAATTTATAATAAAAAAAGCTAATTTCCTAAACAAAACTCCATCTAAAGTCCCCACATCCCCCCCCCAAAAAAACAAACAAACCCAACTCTTATTATTATTAGGCTACTGTGCTGAGTAATGTCGACAAACCAGTTTATTCTTTTTCTTATTTTTAAGGCTGAGACGTGTTTTGTGACTCGGTGCAGATTGCATCCCAAGCTTCAGACTGTGGGCACCCAGCACAATGCAGACTGATAATATTCACGCTCAGCAGGGATTGCATACGAACAGAGAGCCCTAGGGGCACAACCAGAACAATGACTATTGTTATTCATCCCCGGAGTAAGGAGAGGAGTCTGGCGCCAGTTAATCACGCTATCGATATGTGTTGTCTGATATGTATATCAATATGTAAATGCATCCTGTCTTGTCTGTACAAAAGAGCTGACTTTACACGCCTCACTAGCGCACACACAGCACACAGCGCTGCAGTGTGTCTCATGATGATGGAGGAATAAAACTCTTAAACCTTCAGCTCGCCGTGTCTCGCCTGAACTTATTTTGTTCCTCCACAGGACTTCCATTGAGGACGCTGGGTAACACGCACACACACGCGCACGCACACACACGCACACACACACACACACCTCACTGTGAAAGACCAGTTCATGCTTTGCCTTAAAACCAGAGGAACAATTCATTTATAATGACACCTACAGGATGCTCGTTGGACCACAAACACTACAGTTTCTCTTTTACATTTAATGAATGCGTGACGTAGGTGACTGGTTGGTGGGGGGGAGAAGGTGAAAACGTTTGGTCCCCCACCCCCCTGATGACGTAGCTGCAGGTTATCTCCTCCTGTTTATTCAGCCGCGCGTTATTTCCGCAGCCGCGCTGCCGTTCCTCCATCCCGACGCCCCGCCTGCTCACTCTGAACGTCTGTTTCCCCCCTTCTTCTTTTTTTTATTTTTTTGTATTTATTCTCCCGTCGCATCGGGGTTCACTGTGAGCTGACGGCTGTGCGTGGCCTCAGCCCCCCGTGCGTGTGCGTGTTTTTTTTTTTTTTTTTCTTTTCTTCGCACATGATGGAGATCTGAGAAGGTGTTCCGCGTCTGGCCGCCGCCGCTCCCGTGAGGCTCTCTGAACGCCATGCAACACCTGCAGCCGTGGAGGGCCGTGCTCCTGCTGGCCGTGCTGTGGCAGCCGGGGGTCTCCGACAGATACGGTGAGACGGCGGAGGGGGGGGCGGGGGACGGGGTTCAAGCGTGTCCCGGTGCCAGCAGCGGGCGTTCTGACCTGCGGGTCCTGCTTCAGCCGCCGCTGCCGTCACGGAGCGCGTCTACTTTTACTGCGAAACCAAAATTGTGGAGGGATGATGAAGCCGTGAGGGCAGACGCAGCGGGTGGTGATGAAATGAGCTTAAAGTGAGGCAGAGCATGTTCATGGTGTGTTATTTAGGTTGATTACGATCCATCTGTTTATCCTTTTAGAGAACAATTTCTAGTCGGACTTTTTTCCGTCTTGAAAAAAATGGAGGTTGAAAGTAAAGCTGAACGTAATACTTTCCCATTTAAAAAAAAACAAAACACAACACAATGCTGCTTTGGGGCGTAAATTGTTGAGTGATAAATGAATTAAGCAGCCCAATCACACCCCAGCCAGCCGCCAGCATTTTCCTTCATTAAGGAAAACTTTTAGCTGGAATACTTCCGTTGATCTTTACTGGGTGGATTATTTATTCATTCATTTTCAGACTGGTGCAGTTGACTCCAAAAGTCTGTCTGGCCAGTGGAGGAGGAGGTTTGTGATGTAGATGCTGAAATCAGTGAGTGATTCACACTAAGATCAGAAAAAAAAAATTATATATATGTATATATGGTGCCAGGTGGGTGGCGGAGTGGTTAGCACTGCGGCAGCACAGCAACTCACCCTTGGCCGGGGGATCCTGGGTTCGATCCCAGCCCCCCACCACCAGTGATCTGTGTGGAGTTTGCATGTTCTCCCCGTGTCTGCGCGGATTTCTCCGGTTTCCTCCCACATGCCCAAAACCTGCAAGTTAGGTTAATTGGCCTCAAACTGGGGATTCTAAATTGTCCTTAGGTGCGAATGGTTGTCTGTCTCTCTGTGTCGGACTGGCGATCTGTCCAGGGTGCACCCTGCCTCTCGCCCAAAGATGACGGGATAGGCTCCAGCCCCCCTGCGACCCCCCTCAAAAAAAAAAAAAGGATTAAGAGGAAGAAGATGGATGGATGGTGCCAGATTTCATTTCTCTCCTTGAGGCTTTTCAATTCACCAAAAACAAACCATGATACCCATCAGGGTGCCTCCTCCCTGTTTTAAGGCTTTTAAATAGTTTAAGGCGACTGCACAGATGATCTGTTGAAGTGAATTTGCAGCACCTAACGCAGTGTATCCACTGTTCTAAATTAACATTCAGCCCTAAAAATCTTGTCAACTGCTACTGTAAGAAAAAAGATTCCTGAGAAAACTCAGCAGCTTCAGCCATCACCCATTTCGGATAACTCACGTGGAATTGTTTAGTAGAAGGAGTCTTTGTCTAATTTGACCTTGTTGTTATATTATACAGTTTCTTTAACCTGTACTGTATTATCCGAAATAAATAAATTCATTCATTCATTCATTCATTCATTCAGCTTAGAAATCAGCAGAGTGAAGGAGGAGAATGAAGAGCCTCCTGCTCAGATTTCAGCACCATGGAGAGAAACCCACAATCACTGTTGCTTCTTCGTCCATTAACACCTCTTTGCTTTCATCTCTCTCCCTTCCCTATGCTCATTTATTTCTGCAGCCAGTTCTTTCCCTGAGGATCCCTGAGATCTCCCGTCGTTACAAACAACACTTTTTACGAACAAGTCGCGTGTCCTCCAAACTTTGTTTGCAAAGTTATGAAAGACTCTTCTTATGTAAAAGATGTTTTTACTGGTGTGAAGGAGCTGATTTATTGCTCCAGTTTATGTCAGTGCAGCTAATAACACGCAGAAAGGCATGCATGTGTTAAATATTTCACTGCTAGTAGTTGACAGAAATATAACTAAAAGAGATAGACAGAGTAGTTTATTTGACAGGGACAGTGCAATAAACATAGACAATTAATCAATGACAATCAATCTGATGTGTTGCACATAGAGTGTATAGCTATTAGCTAATTTGCAACTCTTGTCCCTGGATGGGCTTTAGAAAAGAGAATCAAGTAAAGAAAAAAAAAAAGAAAAAAAATACACAATAACCACATACATCAATGCAAAAAAGATTATAAATACACAATTATAAAATATTATAAATATTATAAATACACAAATATAACAACCTGACTCACATTTGCCTATTTCAGGCCTCCCTCCCTTCGTCACTCACTATAAACAAACACATTCATTCCTTCCCTTCATTCACTCTCACCTTGCAGACAATCAATTCATACATGAGTGCATTCTTGTTTATTTTTCAGCCAGTTTTTAACCTTTTTAGTGAATGTTTTAAAGTCCGTTATTATTTTAATTACATTTGGCATTGTGTTCCAGATGTGACTGCCCTTTATAGAGAAAGCTGTTTGTCCAAATGTGGTTCTGCGGTGGAATATTTTACAGTTATTGTTAACAGAACTCCTGGTGGCTCTGCTGCTGTCCTGTCTTTGGACGAAACCAGCAAGTGGCTCGGGTGCTGATTTATGGAAACATTTGAACGTTAATTTCAGAAAACAGAGGTCAATGAAACTCTCAAAACTCAATAGGTTGTATTTTTTTAAAACATTACAGTGATGCCACCTAATGGGCTTTTTGTCCAAGATTTTTAGGGTTTGATTATATAATGAACCTATATGTCTTATTGTGGAAGGGGCTGCTTGAGCCCAGACTGTCAAACAGTATGATATATGAGAAAAAACCATAGAATGCATATACAGTACAGCTGCTTCGTAAGGTATGTAATATCTAATTAATTTAAAGCAGTTCAGATTTTTTTTTACTGTTTTTGAAATTTTCTTTATATGAAGATTAAATTTGAGTTGAGGATCTAGTACAATGCCAAGGTATTTGAATTCTGTAGCTAAACTGATGTCATGATCATGTATATTAACTTTAAAACGTTGCAGGTTACATTTTTTGATTGAAAAGCACATTGAGACTGTTTTCTGAAGGTTCAGCAATAGATGGTTCTGGAGGAGCCACTCTTGGACATCAACCATACTTGTAGACAGTACATCTGCAGCCTGTGCTGGAGTCTTGGCAGCTGTGTAAATAACTGCATCATCTGCATAAAGTTGGCATGTTGCAGCTGAGCAGTGTAACGGCAAGTCATTAATAAAAATGCTGAAAAGTAAAGGACCAAGAATGGACCCTTGTGGGATACCCATGCGGTTGTTTAAAAATGAGGATTTATCCTGGTGAACTTTTACACACTGTTCTCTATTCTGGAGATAAGATGCAAACCATTCTAATGTATCTGGGGAGAAGTTAAAAGATACCATTTTGGATAAAAGCAAACTGTGGTTTACAGTATCGAAAGCCTTTTTGAGATCTAGAAAAACAGCTCCTACCACATTACCCCTGTCCAAGGACTGTTTGACGTTTTCAATAAGGCAACAATTTGCTGTTTCTGTTGAGTATCCTGGTCTAAAACCAAATTGATGTGGATGAAGAAGTTGACTGTCTTGTAAATATTCAATCAGCTGTGTAGCTACAACTTTTTCAAGAACCTTAGACAGGACTGGTAAAATAGAGATTGGGCAGTAATTGCATATATCATCTTTACTGCCTGATTTATGAACTGGTATGACGACAGCTTTTTTCCAGCCAGATGGAAATGTACTAGACCTAATGGAGAGATTAATGAGATGAGTCAGTGGTTTGATTAGTATTTTGCTGTGCATTTTGAGAAAGGAGGTGCTCGTATTGTAGATATCATTAGTTTTTGAGTTTGACAGTGTTTTAACAATACCAGCAATTAACTCCTCATTTACCTCATCGATGTGAAAAGAATCTGTTGGAAGTATGGAATTTGTGTTGTTGAGCACATTTGGCAGCGCAAAAATTTTTGTTAAGTCTTCCACAGAGCCCACAAAGTATGAATTAAATTCATTTGCCAAAGTAGCCTTGTCACTGACGGTCTTGCCATTGATTCTAAGTTCCTTTACCCCCTTCTGATCGTTTTTTTTATTAGTTAAGTTATTTAAATGCCTCCATAGGGAACTGTTGTTACCCTTTGCATGATCTATCAGTTTATTGTAATAAGATACTTTTGATTTTCGCAGCTCTTGTACCACTTTATTTCTTAAACTTTTGTACACAAGGTGATCATTTTGTAGTTTAGAGGTTAATGATGTTTTCAATGCATAGTCTCGCCTCTTCATAAGTTTTCTTATTTCATTATTTAACCATGGTAGGTTAATCTTCTGTTGTCTACTTTTAATTTGCTTTGTAAATTTTTCTATAGACTTTGTGATTGTTGCAGTTATAAAATTACAACAATCATCTACTTCATATATTGACATGAGCTGCTCCCAATTTTGATTCTCTAAGTAATGTTCAAACTCCTCATTTTTTGATTTGGGAATAATAAAATTTGATTTGTCAATATCGACTCCCCCAAAATACTGTAGTCGCTTTTTAGTAAGTTTTCTGACAGCAAGAACCATGTTATGATCTGAGAGACCAGTTACAAGATTATAGGTTCTGGTTATTCGTTCTGGTTTATTAGTAAATACCATGTCAATAAGTGTTCTGGATTGTTTGGTTATCCTGGTGGGTCCTTTGATCATTTGTTGGTAATTAAATTTAGTCATGAGGCTTTTCAGTTTCTGTTTGTCCTTTTTATCAGACCAGTTAATATTAAAATCACCATGAATTATTGTTTCTCTGTTCTTCTCAAGTTGTTTAACCAGATCACTTAATTCATTATAAAAGGAAGAATTGTGTGACGGTGGGTTGTACACTACTGCAATGTTGAAATTCATTAGCGGAGAGAGACATACACTACCGTTCAAAAGTTTGGGGTCACCCAGACAATTATTTTGTGTTTTCCATGAAAAGTCACACTTATTTACCACCATGAGTTGTAAAATGAATAGAAAATATAGTCAAGATATTGACAAGGTTAGAAATAATGATTTGTATTTGAAATAATAATTTTTTCCTTCAAACTTTGCTTTCGTCAAAGAATCCTCCATTTGCAGCAATTACAGCATTGCAGACCTAACATGATTGCACAAGGGTTTTCTAATCATCCATTAGCCTTCTGACGCAATGAGCAAACACATTGTACCATTAGAACACTGGAGTGATAGTTGCTGGAAATGGGCCTCTATACACCTATGTAGATATTGCACCAAAAACCAGACATTTGCAGTTATAATAGTCATTTACCACATTAGCAATGTATAGAGTGTATTTCTGATTAGTTTAAAGTTATCTTCATTGAAAAAAAGGGCTTTTCTTTCAAAAATAAGGAAATTTCTAAGTGACCCCAAACTTTTGAACGGTAGTGTACATTAACAGCTAAACATTCGAGTGAAGTATTCAAATCAACCAATTGACATTTATATTTCTCTTTGATGTAAATTAAAACACATCCTCCCCTCCCTACCTGCCTGTCTTTTCTAAAACACTGATAGCCCGCAATGTTGATCATATTAGTGTCTATGTTCCTGTGTAGCCAGCTTTCTGAGAGACAAAGGTAGTCCAGATTTGAGTCCAACAGCAACACCGAAATCTCATCTCTTTTGGGGATTATGCTCCGTGTGTTTAAATGTCCGCCGAGGATCCCCTTTGGTTTAGCCTTTGTGTCCCAAAGAACTCGTGCATGATTAACAGTTTGGAAAAATAAATGTTGTTTTTGCTTTTGTGAAAAGCCTTTTTTTCTGAGCAGAACAGGTTAGAAATGTCATTCTTGCCAGCTGCCTAAAACTATTGTCATAAATCGCCCAGGCGGGGCGGAACAAAGACCCAAATGTTGAACTGTGAGTTGCAAATGTTTAATGAAAACACAAAATAAAACTGAGAAAAAACTTACAAGGCAGGATACAAAGAAAAGGTTGAATAGCCTGACAGGCTAAGACGTGGAGCGCATGTCAGGAGACACAGAGCACAATGGTGAGACGTGGGACTCACATCTGTAGACAAAGTGAAGGATGCTGCGCCGAGCTGCAGTGCAGCGGCCCTTAAATAGCACAAAGAGGAATCACAACAAGTGAGGACAGGTGTGGGTAGCAAGAGTGAGGATTAATTAGTCCAAAATCATGACAGCTGTGATGAACCGCAAAACTAGCTAGAAGAGGAAGTAAATAAAGCATGCTGTCAAAGTAAAAGCACAGACCAAAATAAATGATAAATCAAGATACATGTAAAGAACAAAGAATGATGATAACCCACCAAGGCAAGGACCAGATAACAGTAAATGACAGTACTAATAAATATGCACTTCAAAGAGGGGACTAAGGTGAGGGCGAAGAAGGCTCATAAACAAACACAGGCAGATATAATTTATAATACAAAACTGGATGGCCATGGATGCATAATATAAATGACAAGATAATAGTAACTAAACTAAGAACAGAAACTTTCATAAACAGAAACAAATGACAAACTCAAATAACATAATACATCCAAAACCAACCAGATTAAATACTAAACTGAAGTGGGGAAATTACAGAAAATAATCAGAATAACAGAAGGCGTGAGCACGGTCCCCCAACCGTGCTCCGCATCATGACAGCTATTTTCTTCGGCTTTACTTTTTATGCTTTTTTCTGAAGCAAATTTAACCACACAGGTGAAACTATTCTCAACCTTTTCTAAAGCGTGTCCAGGTTTCTTATTGACGGCTGTGTTGACTGGCTTGAAGACACAATGTTATCATATTTTAAAGGGACATGTTAGCTTCCAGTAGAACTCATAAAAATGTCGTTTTAGGGGGGAAAACTGCAGCCTGAAGGCTTTTCACAAATCCATGACACTGCTTTGTAATTTCATTTACAGTGAATGATCTTTTTTTTCTGTGGTCAAGTCATCCACAGACACATCAATATAACAAATCAACATTAATGACTTCATTTTGGATTTAGCCACTCTGCTCGCAGTGGTTTCTGCCATATCTTTCCTTTTTTTATTCATTGTTCAAGTCACAATGAAACACAAAGGAACTTTTGAATTGAACAGCGGAAAGAAATATGAGCTGTGACGTATAAAAAAAAAAAGAGTCATAGAGGCAGGCAGGCATACTGGGCTGAGTTACATTCCTATCTATCCCCAGCCACCTGCTCCTTCCCACATTGCCGTACCCTCCAAGGTCTTACTCACCAGCCTAAAATAAGAAGTGGTGCCACAGCGAAAAATGAATGGCAAAGGATTTACCAGTGCACATATCTGCGTTGCTGTTTAATCACAGCTGCTGTCAGTAAACAAATCTGCAGCTTATCCACACATCATGATTTTTTTTTAAAAGAAATTTCTATAAACGCAAACAGCATGTTGATTGTGACTGTGCAGGAGAGGATGTACAAATGGATTTTTTTTTAAATTCACTTACTGATTTAGTTGTGCTGAGAGAGTTTAAAAATGTCAGTGCCATTATTTAACTGTATAAAATAACAACTGCAGAGCATTCTGGTTTAATTGCTGTTAGAATGTGTAGGGTGGCAGTCATGGAGGCTTGTACTTCAGGTTCTACTGTGCAGTCAGTCTGAGGTTTATTATGAGTAAGCCTGGGTTAAGCTCACTTTGTCCACTCTGCAAATGAGAATTAATGCAGCCGTTGCCATGGAAATCACCGTGAAACACTTTCAGTCTGAGCCCCCTTGTTGTTGTTCTTCCTCAGGTTGCTTGTTCGAGCGAAAACTGTGCACCAGGGATCAGTTCTGCTCAAATGGTGAGTACAAAACACATGAAGGTGATCTGTCTTTTCTATCCATTGTTAAACTTGCAGAACAGACTATTTCATCAATGATTATGTGTTCCTACAGGATCTTAAATCATAACCCCTGCAGCATCATATACAAAACAAAGCTGACACAAATATTGCGTGAAAATATCCAAACTCGTGTCAAACATTTTTTTTTCTTTTCCCCTCTGCATCTCTGTCACCCTCTCCCGTTCCTTATCTTTATCTGAGCCCCTCCTCCCTGCCCCACTGTATCCATGGCAACACTGACATCACGGCGAGGCCGACACCCCCACAGTTGTTGTGCTAACACAGTGATGAGTCACTGACACACACTTACGTCCTTCTCTGTGGACGCTTCACTTACGCACCATCATGGAGCAGAATACTGAATAGTTGAGGCCGTCGTCCATGAAGCACAGACACACGGCCGTGTGCGTGACGGAACGCAGCAGAGGAAAAAAACATCTGATTAGTTGTAAAAGATCCCTCTATCTCTGTGCCTCTGTGTTATTTCAGGAAGGTTCCACCCAGCTGTAAACATACATTTATGTAGACGCCAGACACAATTTTCTTTACCTCAGTCCCCATGGATACAGCAGGTCTAAGAGTAACTGATATATTTTAAACAATGTAAAGCTGCGTGTCTTCATTACCAAGAACCTTTTGGGTCTCCTTCAAGATGCAGTGTGTAAACAAAAGCAAAAGTCTGAGAAAAAAGATTATTAAAATCTGTTTGCTAAATGAACTGTGGTGTTTTGCTCTGTTAGAGTGACCCATTTACTGTATGTCTATGTTGTGGTGGGTCCATATTGACTGAGAAATGGCTATATATGTGCCTTCATCTTACTATGGGAGCTCTGAATGTACAAACAGCCCTGTGTGCCTAAAGAGGAGAAAGATGAGGGGGGGGGGGAAATCACATATACAGTTGCAATCAAAATCATTCAACCTCCATTGCATTTTAGGTTTATGAGCAAAAATTTGAAATTTTCTGGTTTTTGCAATCAACAAATTACACAAGAACAGTTTAAATAGTTAAAACTAATGTTTCAACCAAATTCAACGGTGCGGCGGATGATAAAAAATAATAAGCAGCAATGCTGTAGGTTTTAAGTGAAGTTTTATTATATCATACCGCCGTCACGAGCTCCGCTCCCGGCGCCGTGCATGCGCGCCGGGAGCGAGCCCACGGCTCTCAGTGAAGAGGGGACACACGGTCTGTGTCCAGCAGCAGCAGTTGCAGAAGTGAGATTGAGAGAGAGTTTGCGTTACAGAGTTGCAGCATATATACCCAACTACAACAATACATCAAAGGGCATTCCCCAGCAGTTGGTATGATCAAAGAGATAACAGAACAGGCATGAGACATTTGCATTTGAGAGACATATTGATCTCAGTCCCTAGGTCACAGTAAGGACAGGACTCATGAACACAATGCATGAAAGGCAACATTAACATCACAGAAGTGAGCCAGAAGAAACGAGTCTGTCTGTAGACATTAATACACATTTCACTGTTCTGTTAATTGCTCTAGCCGAGCGCTGTGTCTGACCAGTCTGTTTGTGGGGGTTTACACCAAAGCACATCTACATATTGATCTCAGCCTCTAGGTCACAGTAAGGACAGGACGCATGAACACTATACATGAATGGCACATTACATCACAATACATGAATGGCACATTGCATCACAATACATGCATGGCACATTGCATCACAATGCATGCATGGCACATTGCATCACAATACATGCGTGGCACATTGCATCACAATACATGAACGGCACATTACATCTCAGTAGTGCAGCGGGAAAAACCGAGAGAAGAGAGCTGAGTGTCCTGTGTGTTGTGGGGGGGTTGAATCAACCCGCCACAACGGTAAATTTCAATTACTACTGCAGTCTCAAAATTATTCAACTTCCTGAATAGAATTCCTCATAAGAGCACACATTTGCAAATCAGGTGTGGTCTCAAGCACACCTGATGCAACCAGTCAGAGGCTTCATTAGTTGCATCCGGTGTACTTGAGATAGAACACCTCAAATACCTGAACTGTTGACGGTGATGTTTGACTGCATACTAGGAATATGGTCAAGAGAATTGTCCAAAAAGTTGAGAGAGGACATCTTTGCCTTGCACAAACAAGGAAAAGGATACAAAAAGACAGCAGAAGCACTGAATGTTCCTAGAGATACAGTTGGAAGCATAGTTTGCAAGTTTAAAGTTAAAGGAAGAGTGGCTACACTACCTGGATGTGGCAGAAAGAGGAAGCTATCAACGGCTGTCACCAGAGTCCTGACGAGCCAGGTTGTCAAAAACCCTCTGTCACGACCCGAGTGCCGGTCTCGTCCGCGCTTGGGTCATACATTATCTTTTCCAGGCTTTGACAGCAGTGCGTCCCTTCTAGCTCCCCGGGCTCTTATTGTGACAGTGCCCAGTGGAGCTCCCTGCTGTCAAAGTCAACAGCTGCGCTGCTTTCGGGGTCATTAGTGACCGGTGTTAAAAGCAGACGCTGAATGCACCCCGATGCAGCAGTCTCTGTTATACTTCTGTTATACTTCCCGACAGAACGTCACATCGTCTGGTGCTTCGGGTGTTCCCCGGCTCAGATGCTGTTCATTCGTCATCTGTTTGTAAGTTACCCTGTGATTATCCTACCCTCATTGTCGTGTGTATTTTCTTCTGTTCCTAACCCCTCAATAAAACATCATTGCAACTCACCGGTGACTGCTGGCGTCTTATGGTGGCTCGCGAGGGCCACCGTCACAGTAGACTGCTGCCAGAACGCCTAGAGAGAGGCGTCGCACCGAGACGCCATTCACCGTGAGTTTTGCAGTATTGGACTGTTGTTCCTACCTGTCTGGGTACCTTGCTGAAGCATGCCGTCGCGGAGGTCCCGCACTCAGAGTCAGAGCGATGTCCTCGCGGACACCCTTGAGTTCGTGGACGAAAGTCTTATCGCCACCTCCCTCCTCGACTTCAACAGTGATGTGCCCCGGTACCTGGACCAAGCCAAGGATATCCTCAATCATCTTCCCCGCTTCGCCAACCACCCTGAGGTAAGCGTGAGGAAAGATGACATCGCTGCACAGCGCGAGATACTCCGTGGGCTGGAGGGAAATCCCGGCAGGAAGCCAAAGAGGAGGAGATGTCACCTCTAGCTTCGGGATCCCGCTCCTGCCTCCACTGTGGCCGGGGAGTTCGCACCACCCGCAGGTCTTTCCCCGTCAAGCATGTCGTCACTCGGGATTCCCCCAGAGGAGCTGCAGCTGACAGAAATCAGGATCTGGGACCAAGTGACTGCTGCTCGCTCCGCTGTGCATCCATCGTTAATTATGAAGCATGTGGTGGCGGCAGTTAGACTGGTGGAGAGGAATCTAGAGTTGCGTGAGTTCCCTGAGTTCGCCGACCTGCTCGCCTCTGTTTCTGAACAGGAGCGGCAATTCCCGGATCTCACCTTCGCCTCGCCCCCTGCAAGAAACCGTCGTCACACTGGCTGTCAACCTCGGCTTGAATCCCGTCCGAATCCAGTTCTGGGTCGCCGCAAGGGCTCAATCCCCCACACAGCTGTCACTCCTGCACCTCGTCAGAGGGGAATCCCCGCAGCCGCATCTCCCGGGCCATCTTCTCCTGCTGTCCCGTCAGCACTCCATGCCCAGCTCGTCTCAGCTGTCGCCCCCTCCTCCTCGTCGCCTATCCCGGCTGCTGTGTGTCTCTGGAGCCCCGTTTCGGTGAGTCCCGTCCTGGAACCTTCTCGAGCGGCTCCCTGTCGTCCTCCCAGGGGGCCCTCTGTCACCGTCTGGCGGGGGAAGGGAGGAGCAACGTCCGCCGCAGCAGGCACCATCTAGCCTCCAGGAGACAGGCAAGTCCAAACTCTTCCATATTCTCATTATTGTGATTTGCCTTGTCAGACTCCTGGGGGTGGAGTTTGGGGTTCGCAGCCCTCCAAGCTCCCACCACCTGCTGTGGCTTTAATGATTAATCCCGCATCCTCTGTGTCTCCCTCCGCTGAGTGGTCCTCGATGCCAGGCCAACGTCGCCGGATGAGGAGGGGGCCTGTGGTTCTGGAGAGCCTGGTTCCGGTCCCGCAGCCACGTCGTGGGCGGAGGAGGAGGGCGGACTGCAGCGTGGAACCTGCGCCAATGAGGAAGCGTCCCCGGGTCTCCACAGACGAGCGGTCCAGTCCAGCGGGTCGAGGGGCCCCTGCCACCACACCGTGCGGGCTGTCGGCGTGGGCTTCGGTGCCGGAGGATCTAGAGGCTGCAGACACCATCATGCCAGCTGCGGAGCCCGACGTAGCTGAGTGGGAGCCTGATGACGACCTCCTGCCATCTGAGCCCGGATCTTCGCAGTCCTGGACGGCGTCAGAACCCAAGATCAGGCAAGTGCTCTGTATTGTCTTTCTCCTTTCTGTCCTAGAGCATTTTTGCCTGTCTCTTGGGGAGACAAGCCCGGTGCAGCCGCCCGCTGCATCCGAGCTTATCTCGCCGGGTTCTGGCGCTGCCGGTGATCCTGATCCCGGTTCTTCTCTCTCTCCCGAGCCTTCTCCCAGGGTCGCCGGCGCAGCGCTGATTTCACCCGCTGTGCCAGAGGTTCCGGGTTCGGGGTTGGAGGTCGGTACTGGTGCGGCGCCGACCCAGTCGGGGTCCGACGCAGGTGCAGCCGTGACCCAATCGGGGTCCATCGCAGATGCAACCGTGACCCAATCAGGGTCAGACGAGGGTGCAGCACCAGCAGAATTAAATGTCGGTGAGGGAGCTGCAGATCCCCTGCCGCCGGATACTGGATGGGCTCATCTCCTTCATTTTCACCATCACCATCACCCTCCTCGTCCTCCTGAGGAGCACAACCCATCTCCACCTGGGGCCGTTGGGGTTCCAAATGCTCCGCCCGGTTCTCCCTCGTCTTCCCCTTCTCCAGGGAGGCCGCCTTCTACTTCCCCCCTATGGTCCTGGTGGTCAAGCGATGTGGGTCGGCCGCCCGAAGGACTGCCGCGCCCATTTGGCTCTCTGGGCCGGCCACCTGACCCACTGGACTACCTGTTTAGTGACCTGGTCCGGCCGCCTGAAATTCATTGTTTCCGAGCATGGGACTGGGGTAGGCCGCCCGAAGGACTGCCGCGCCCATTTGGCTCTCTGGGCCGGCCACCCGACCCACTGGACTACCTGTTTGGCGACCTCTTCCGGCTGCCTGAAATTCATTGTTTCCAGGCATGGGACTGGGGTAGGCCGCCCGAACTGTCAGCCTCCATGCCTCAGAGCCAGGACTGCCTTCATTCCGGGTTTTTTCTATCATTATCATGTCTGTAAACTTTTGGGATGTGCGGGGGGGCCTGGTATCCGTAATTTTGTATCTCACCTGTTTCCCTTAGCCGGTGATTTGTGTGTTTTTTTTCCTCCCCTCTATCTAATGTCCATTTACTGTTTGAAACTGTTATATGTATTGCCTGTTGGGTTCTGTCCTTGTGTTACCCACACGTTATGGAGTATTGTGTTTTTTTTCTCTCCACCATACTCTGTAATTGCTTTGTTGGTCCCCTGTCATCATTTTGGTTGTTGCTTCTCCTTTTTCCTCTCTCCCTCCTTCCGGCGCCCCATCCGCCCACCCTAGGGGTGGGGGTGGGGGGCTTGGGTGTTGTTTGGCCGTTCAGGAGCCCGGCCTCTAGGGGGAGGTACTGTCACAACCCGAGTGCCGGTGTCGTCCGCGCTCGGGTCATACATTATCTTTTCCAGGCTTTGACAGCAGTGCGTCCCTTCTAGCTCCCAGGGCTCTTATTGTGACAGCGCCCGGTGGAGCTCCCTGCTGTCAAAGTCAACAGCTGCGCTGCATTCAGGGTCATTAGTGACCGGTGTTAAAAGTGGACGCTGAATGCACCCCGATGCAGCAGTCTCTGTTATACTTATGTTATACTTCTGTTATACTTCCCGACAGAACGTCACATCGTCTGGCGCTTCGGGCGTTCCCCGGCTCAGACGCTGTTCATTCGTCATCTGTTTGTAAGTTACCCTGTGATTATCCTACCCTCATTGCCGTGTGTATTTTCCTCTGTTCCTAACCCCTCAATAAAACATCATTGCAACTCACCGGTGACTGCTGGCTTCTTATGGTGGCTCGCGAGGGCCACCATGACACCCTCGACTTACTGCAAAAGACCTGGAGCCTCATGTACAAAGGGTACTTACGCACAAAAACATGGCATACGTCCTTTTCCACAGAAAATTTCAGATGTAGTATTCTCTGGGTCACTCCTCAATCTGACCAGTGATGACATGTTTAGTCGCTTGTCATCCTTCAACCGCTGGCTGTCTGTGTGGTGTCCTGCAAACGATGTGGGCTACATAGACAATTGGAGCTCATTTTGGGGAAGACCTGGTCTTATTAGACGAGACGTAGCCCATCCCACTTTGGATGGTGCATCTCATTTATCTAACAGTCTGGTATCATTTTTATCCAAATTTCCAAAACCTTGACAACTCAGAGTTGGGACCAGGAAGCAGAGTCGCAGTCTTACATGCGTCTCTGCAGCTCCTCTTCATCCGCCACCCCTCAACTTAGCCCCTGTCTTCCCTATCAGAGAATCATTGTCTGCTTCCTCCAAAGTAAATAAAAATATAATGTATTAGCATCCCAAAGTGATTAAACAAAAAGTTGGTAAAACTCAAATTAAACATGAAGTCTCTAAATTTAATGACTTGGCCTCTGTTCATCCTCATAATTTAAAAATTAAATGTGGTTTGTTAAATATTAGGTCTCTAACTTCCAAGTCTCTGCTAGTTCATGATCTGTTAATTGATCATCAGATTGATTTAATTTCCCTTACAGAGACTTGGTTAGGGCAAGAGGATTATGTTGGTTTAAATGAATTAACTCCCTCTGGTTATTTAAACTGTCAAAATCCCAGAAGTTCTGGTCGTGGAGGAGGAATAGCAACAATTTACCATTCCAAATTACTAGTTAATGTAAAGCAAAAAACACGTTATAATTCCTTTGAGGGCCTGGTCCTCAGTATTGGGCATTTTAGCAATTTTAGGCGAAACCCAATTTTATTTGCCATAGTTTATCGTCCTCCCTCAACCTACTCAGAGTTTTTAATCCGAATTTGCCGAATTCTTAGCAGATTTAGCGCTGAAATCAGATAGAATAATTATAGTAGGGGACTTTAATATACATGTAGATGTAGATGTAGATAGTGATTGCCTTAATATGGCATTTAATTCAATATTAGATTCAATGCGGTTTTCTCAGAAAGTAGGAAATTCTACCCATTATCCGAGCCATACTTTGGACCTTGTTCTGACATATGGCATAGAAATAGAAAATCTGGTAGTGTCTCCTCATAACCCTGTACTGTCAGACCATTGTCTGTTAACCTTTGATTTTACTATTTCTGACTATTTGACTCCTAAAGAAAAATATTACTACAGTAGATGCCTCTCAGATGATGTTGTAATCAAATTTATGCAGATCGTTTCCTCTATGCCATGTGTCAACGCAACGAAAATTAGCTATAGAGGGCTTGCTGCTTCTGTAATTGATAGCATGGTAGATAATGTTACAGCTTCTCTGCATCAGACTCTAGAAATGGTGGCCCCTTTAAAAAAGAAAAAGTCTAATCAGAGATTTCTAACTGCTTGGTTCAACACAGAAGCTCATAGCTTAAAACAGAAGACTTGTCAATTAGAAAGAAAATGGCGCTCCAATAATTTAGACGAAATCTATTTAGCTTGGAGAAATTATCTTTTAATTGATAAAAAATCTCTTAGAAAAGCTAGAACGAGTTATTATTCTGCATTAATAGAAGAGAACAAGAATAAGCCCATGTTTCTTTTCAGCACTGTAGTCAGGCTGACAAAGAGTCAGGATTCTTTCAGTCCTAGCATTGCCTTAGAGCTTACAAGTCAGGACTTTATGAACTTTTTCAATAATAAAATTTCATCTATCAGAGATAAAATCAGTTAGATTCCTCCCACCGTTAACTTAAATACAGTAACTACTACAACTCCTTCAATTGATATCTGTTTGGATGAGTTCACTTCAATTGACCTTTTAGGGTTAGACAAAATAATTTCCTCATCCAAGCCTTCAACTTGTCTTTTAGACCCAATTCCTACCAGGTCATTTAAAGAAGTCTTACCATTTATTGGTAGCTTTATTCTTAAAATAATCAATTCTTCATTAACGTTAGGCCATGTACTGCAGGCTTTTAAAACTGCTGTAATTAAACCCTTACTCAAAAAGCCAACGCTGGATCCAGGAGTTTTAGCTAACTATAGACCAATCTCTAATCTCCCTTTCATTTCAAAAATCTTAGAAAGAGTTGTTGCTACGCAATTATTTGACCACTTGCAGGGAAATGGTTTACTTGAAGAGTTTCAATCTGGGTTTAGAATCCATCATAGTACTGAAACAGCCTTAGTGATGGTCACTAATGATCTCCTTATTGCAACTGATAATGGACTTGTTTCTGTACTTGTCCTTTTAGACCTTAGTGCAGCTTTTGATACTATTGATCATAATATTCTACTTGATAGAATAGAACACTATGTTGGACTTAATGGAACTTTGTTACAGTGGCTTAGATCTTATTTATCTGATAGGTTCCAGTTTGTTCATGTCAATAATGAGTTTTCTTCCAGCTCAAAGCTCAGTCATGGAGTTCCACAGGGATCTGTGCTAGGCCCTACTCTTTTTAGTTTATATATGCTTTCACTAGGCAACATTATTAGAAAGCACTGAATACATTTTCATTGTTATGCAGATGACACACAATTATACCTGTCAATGAAGCCAGATGATAGTAATCAATTAGCCAAGTTAGAAGCCTGTGTTAAGGAAATCAAAGCTTGGATGACTTGTAATTTCCTGCTATTAAATTCAGATAAGACTGAAGTCATTCTTGTTGGTCCAAAAAACCTTAGAAATACCTTTCCAAATCAAACTTTTAGTTTGGATGCAGTTACTCTTTCTCTTAATAGCTCTGTGAGGAACCTTGGAGCTATTTTTGATCAAGATCTGTTTTTCAATTCACATATTAAATTCGTTTCTAAGACCGCCTTCTGTCATTTGCGTAATATTGCCAAGATTAGGAGCATCTTGTCTCAGAGTGATGCTGAGAAACTGATCCACACTTTTGTTAGCTCTAGATTAGATTATTGTAACTCTTTATTATCAGGTTGTCCTAAAACATCTTTAAAAAGTCTTCAGTTGATCCAAAATGCTGCAGCAAGAGTTTTAACAGGTACTAGAAAGAGAGATCATATCTCTCCAGTTCTAGCCTCCCTTCATTGGCTTCCCATAGAGTTTACTGTAGAATTAAGTTTAAAATCCTTCTTCTCACTTTCAAAGCTCTAAACAGTCAGACCCCTTTTTTATTTAAAAGATCTGATACTACTCTATTATCCTAACAGAGCACTACACTCCCAAAATGCAGGATTACTTGTAATACCTAGAATCTCCAAAAGTACAATGGGAGGCAGAGGCTTCAGTTATCAAGCTCCTCTCCTGTGGAACCAGCTGCCAATCTGGATTCGGGAGTCAGAGTCGATCTCTGGTTTTAAGAATAGGGTTAAAACCTTCCTTTTTGATATAGCCTACAATTAGGGAGGGATCATGTGTTTCTGAACCCTCCCTTAGTTATGCTGCTAATAGGTTTAGACAGCCGGGGGACCTCCAATAATGCACTGGGCTTCAGTCCTTTCTTCACTTGCAATGAAATATTTTTTTTGCTGGTCATTAACATCTGTTTGTTCTCTCCCATAGATTGAGTCCCCGTCATACTGTTTGCTCTCTACATGTCTGGTCTTTTCAACTTCTCTATCCCCTCACCCCCCAGCCAGTCACAGCAGATGACTGCCCCTCCCTGAGCCTGGTTCTGCTGGAGGTTTCTTCCTGTTAAAAGGGAGTTTTTCCTCTCCACCATCACCAAGCGCTTGCTCACAGGGGATCGCCTGATTGCTGGGGTCTTTCTGCAATTGCGGGGGTTTCCTTTACAGTTGAAAGTGCTATGAGATGACTGTTGTTGTGAAATGGCGCTATATAAATAAAGTTGAATTGAATTGAATGTATCAAGAATGAAATGACCATAGAAATATGCGCAGCCCCACACCAACTTCATGGCTGGTGTACGTACGTTTCTACTGTTACTGGTCTGTTGGCGACTCTTAGAGGTGATGTCGGGAGACTGATAATGACGGGAAAATGATTGTACACAACAGAGACACATGATAAACAAACATCCAAATTAGATGAGTGGATATAAAAGCAAGCGCAAAGAAGTGCAGAAAATGCCTCTAAGAACAGAGGATTAGAGGATATTGCAAATCGCGCAGTGAGAAGAGAACAGGTATTTTAGAGACAGAAGATTTTCTGGCCCAGGATGATGACTGGCTTGTCAGCTGGTTTAGGTTTCCACGGGCAGTCCTTGTGGAACATGCCTGTGTGCCCGCAAATATCATCCTGTCTTCAAGGCTTCTTTACAACTCAGTGATCTGAGTCAGTTACTTTCTTTTTTTTTGCTGATTAAACTACAGTTTGGCAGCATTTTACCAAGCCCCCAAAAGCCTATGTGTGTACAGATGTTATGTCAATAAACACATGCGTAAAGTTTGAAATGCAGCAGTCTCACGCATTTCCCGGCGCACTTCGCTCATTTACAATAGTGTGTGTGTGCATCTCAAAAAATTAGAATATCATGAAAAAGTTCAGTACTTTTTGTCACTCATTTCAGAAAGTGAAACCCATATATTATATAGATTCATTACACAGAGTGATATATTTCAAATGTTTATTTATTTTAATTTTGATGATTATGGCTTACAGCCCATGAAAACCCCAAATTCAGTTTCTCAAAAAATTAGAATATTACATAAAATTAATTTTAAAAAATAGTTTTTTAATACAAATGAGGACCGACTGAAAAGTATGTCCATGTACACACTCAATACTTGGTCAGTGCTCCTCTTGGATTAATTACTGTGTCATTGTGGCGTGGCATGGAGGTGATCAGCCTGTGGCACTGCTGAGGTGTTATGAAGGTCCAGGTTGCTTTGATTGTGACCTTCAGCTCGTCTGCATTGTTGGGTCTGGTGTCTCTCATCTTCCTCTTGACAATATTCCATAGATTCTCTATGGGGTTTAGGTCAGGAGAGTTTGGTGGCCAAACACAGTGATGCCATGGTCATTAAACCAGGTTTTGATACTTTTGGCAGTGTGTGTGTGTGTTGGGGGGGGGGGGGGTGCAAAGTCCTACTGGAAAATGAAGTCAGCTTCTCCATAAAGCTTGTCAACCCCATACAGAATCGATCATTGATACAGTAATTAATCCAAAGTTGTGCTATGTCTTTGTGGATCTATGTCTTTGTGGATCTAGAGAAAGCGTATGATAGGGTGCCAAGAGAGGAAATGTGGTTCTGTATGAGAAAGTCAGGAGTGGCAGAGAAGTATGTAAGTTTGGTGCAGGACATGTATGAGGACAGTGAGACGGTGGTGAGGTGTACTGTAGGAGTGACAGATGGATTCAGTGTGCAGGTGGGATTACATCAGGGATCGGCTCTGAGGCCCTTCTTGTTTGCCATGGTGATGGACAGGCTGACAGATGAGGTTAGGCAGAAGTCCCTGTGGACCATGATGTTTGCAGATGACATTGTGATCTGCAGTGAGAGTAAAGAGCAGATGGAAGAGAACCTGGAGAGATATAGGTATGCTCTGGAGAGAAGAGGAATGAAAGTCAGTAGACGCAAGACAGAATACATGAGGGTTAATGAGAGGGAGGCAGGTGTAACAGTGAAGATGGAAGGAGTAGAGGTAGTGAAAGCCTGGGGTCAACCATCCAAAGCAATGCAAAATGCACAAGAGAGGTGAATAAGAGAGTGCAGGCAGGGTGGAGCGGGTGGAGACAAGTGTCAGGGATGATTTGTGACAGAAAGATAGCAGCTAAAGTGAAAGGGAAGATTTACAAGATGGTAGTGAGACCTGATAAATACTAGATCAAGGATTCTGTGTACCCCGCCTGGTATGGGGTTACCAGGGCCCCACCCTGGAGCCAGGCCTGGGGGAGGGGCTCGATGGCTAGCGTCTGGTGGCCGGGTTTCCACCCATGGGACCCGGCCGGGCTCAGCCCGAAGGAGTTACATGGGTCCGCCCTCCAGTGGGCTCACCACCTGCAAGAGAGATCATGGGTATCCGGTGCTATGTGGATTAGGTGGCGGTCCAAGGCGGAGACCTTGGTGGACTGATCCCAGGCTTTCTAAACTGGCTTTTGGTACATGGAATGTCACCTCTCTGGTGGGGAAGGAGCCTGAGCTGGTATATGAGATTGAGAGATACCGGCTAGATATAGTCGGCCTCACCTCGACACACAGTTCTGGTTCCGGAACCAGTCTCCTGCAGAGGGGCTGGAGCTTGGCCTTCTCTGGAGTTGCCCCGGGTGAGAGGCGACGAGCAAGGGTGGGTATTCTTGTATCCCCCCACCTTGCTGCCTATATATTGGAGTTTTCCCCGGTGGACAAAAGGGTTGCTTCCCTGCGCCTTCGGGTTGGGAAACGGGTCCTGACCATCATTTGTGCCTAAGTACCAAATGATGTTTCAGAGTACCCACCCTTGTTGGAGTCTCTGACTGGGGTGCTGGAGGGTGCTCCTCTTGGAGACTCCATTGTCCTACTGGGGGACTTCAATGCGCACATGGGCAATAACAGTGAAACCTGCAAGGGGGTGATTGGGAGGAACGGCCTGCCCGATCTGAACCCGAGTGGTGTTCAGTTATTGGACTTCTGTGCTAACCACAGTTTGTCCATAATGAGCACCATGTTCAAGCATAAGGGTGTCCATATGTGCACCTGGCACCAGGACACCCTAGGTCGCAGGTTGATGATCGATTTTGTTATCGTGTCATCAGACCTGCGACTGTATGTCTTGGACATTCGGGTAAAGAGAGGTGCAGAGCTGTCAACTGATCACCACCTGGTGGTGAGTTGGATCCGATGGCAGGGGAGGAAGCCATTCAGACCTGGTAGACCCAAACGTATAATGAGGGTGTGCTGGGAACATCTGGCTGAGGCCCCTGTCCTGGAGGTCTTCAACTCCCACCTCCAGAAGAAGTTCAACCACATTCCGAGGGAGTCTGGAGACGTGGAGTCTGAATGGGCCATGTTCTCCACCTCTATTGTTGAAGCGGTGGCCCAGAGCTGTGGCCGCAAGGTCATTGGGGCATCTCGTGGTGGCAACCCCTGAACCAAGTGGTGGATACCAGTGGTGAGGGGGGCCATTAAGCTGAAGAAGGAGTCCTATCAGGCTTGGTTGGCTTGTGGGACTCCCGAAGCAGCTGAGGTGTACCGGCAGGCCAAGCGGAGTGCAGCTCAGGTGGTTGCTGAAGCAAAAACCCGGGTATGGGAGGAGTTCGATGAGGCCATGGAACAAGACTTTCGGTCGGCCTCAAAGAGATTCTGGCAAACTGTCCGGTGGCTCAGTAGGGGGAAGCAGCTCCCTGTCCACACTGTGTATGGTGTGGGTGGTGTGCTGTTGACTTCGACTGGGGATATCGTCAGGCGGTGGAAGGAATACTTTGAGGATCTCCTCAATCCCACTGATAAGCCTTCCACAGAGGAAGCAGGGCTTGTGGACGAGGGAGACAACTCGCCTATCACAGGGGCTGAGGTCGCCAAAGTGGTTAAAAATCTCCTTGGTGGCCGGGCCCCGGGGGTGGACAAGGTTTGCCCTGAGTACCTCAAGGCCCAGGATGTTGTAGGGCTGTCATGGTTGACACGCCTCTGCAACATTGCGTGGAGGTTGGGGACAGTGCCTTTGGCATGGCAAACCGGGGTGGTGGTTCCTCTCTTCAAAAAAAGGGGACCGGAGGGTGTGCTCCAACTTTAGAGGGATCACACTCCTCAGCCTCCCTGGGAAGGTCTATGCCAAGGTACTGGAGAGGAGAGTCCGGCCGTTGGTCGAACCTCGGATTCAGGAGGGGCAATGTGGTTTTCGTCCTGGCCGTGGCACATTGGACCAGCTCTTTACCCTCTCAAGAATTCTCGAGGGTTCGTGGGAGTTTGCCCAACCAGTTTATATGTGTTTTGTGGACTTGGAGAAGGCATTCAACCACATCCCTCATGGTTTTTTGTGGTGGGTGCTTCGGGAGTATGGGGTATCGGGCTTGTTGTTACGAGCTATCCAGTCTCTGTACGACCATTGTGAGAGTTTGGTTCGTATTGCCAACACTCAGCCGGACTCAGTCCCAGCAAGAGTTGGACTCTGCCAGGGCTGCCCTTTGTCACCGATCCTGTTCATAATTTTTATGGACAGGATTTCTAGGTGCAGCCAGGAAATGGAGGGTGTCATGCTTGGTGACCACAGGATCTCATCTCTGTTGTTTGCAGATGATGTTGTCCTGTTGGCTTCATCCAGCAATGACCTACAGTTCTTGCTCGGACGGTTTGCCACTGAGTGTGAAGCAGCTGGGATGAGAATCAGGACCTCCAAGTCCGAGTCCATGGTCCTCAGCCGGAAAAAGGTGGATTGTCCTCTCCGGGTTGGGGACAGACTCCTGCCCCAAGTGGAGGAGTTTAAGTATCTTGGTGTCTTATTCACGAGTGAGGGGAGAATGGAGTGAGAGATTGACAGACGGATCGGAGCAGCATCTGCAGTGATGCGGACGTTGTACCGGTCTGTTGTGGTGAAGAGGGAGCTGAGTTCTAAGGCAAAGCTGTCGATTTACCAGTCAATCTATGTATCTATGTTCCTACTCTCACCTATGGTCACGAGCTTTGGGTAATGACCGAAAGAACGAGATTGCGGATGCAAGCAGCTGAAATGAGCTTTCTCCGTAGGATTGCTGGACTCACCCTCAGAGATAGGGTGAGGAGCTCAGTCATCCGGGAGGGGCTCAGAGTAGAACCACTGCTCCTCCACATTGAAAGGAGTCAATTGAGGTGGTATGGGCATCTGATTAGGATGCCTCCTGGACGCCTCCCACTTGAGGTGTTTCGGGCACGTCCCACTGGGAGGAGACCCTGGGGCAGACCCAGGACTCGCTGGAGAGACTATGTCTCCCAGCTGGTCTGGTAATTCCTTGGTATCCTCTCTGAAGAGCTGGAGCAGGTGGCTGGGGAAAGGGAAGTCTGAGCTTCTCTGCTTGAACTGCTGCCTCCGCGACCCGGACCTCCAGAAAAGTGGTAGAAGATGAATGGATGGATGGATAGTGAGACCTGCTATGGTCTATGGTTTGGAGACCGTGGCGCTGACAAAAAGACAGGAGGCGGAGCTTCAGGTGGCAGAGTTGAAAATGCTAAGATTCTCACTGGGAGTGACAAGGAGGGACAGGATTAGAAATGAGTATATCGGAGGGACAGCTCAGGTTGAGCGGTTGTGGGACTAATAAAGGCTTATGTTATCTTATCTTATCTTAAAAGCAAGGCTGCGATGGTTTGGACATGTGCAGAGGAGGGACAGTGGATATATTGGACAAAGGATGCTGAAGATGGAGTTGCTTGGCAGGAGGAAAAGAGGAAGGCCACAGAGAAGATTCATGGATGTAGTGAAGGAGGACATGGAGAGGGTTGGTGTTACAGAGGAAGACACAAGGGATAGCGTGAGATGGAGGCAGATGATCTGCTGTGGAGACCCCTAAAGGGAGCATCCAAAAGCAGAAGAAGAAGAATATATTTCTGCACTCATACTTATCGAAGTGGAACATCCCAAAACAACTTTCTTTTTTCTTTCACAGAACTTTCTGAGGTTAAATCAAATTATCTTGTGTGTGTGGGGGGGGGGGGGGGCGCATACCCCAATTCCAATGAAGTAGGGACACTGTGTAAAACAAAAAAAACCCCAATATGATTTGCAAATCCTTTTCAGTTTATATTCAGCTGAATACACTACAAAGACAAAGGGCCCTATTTTAACTGTCATCCGCTCACTTTTCCGACAGACTTTCCACCGTGCATCAGTGGTTTCTGTCACTGCATTGGTTTTTTTTACGCCTTGCGTCACGCCATCAAATTACCAGTAGACAGTGCACCTGCTCTGTGCTGGGAGGAGGAGAGTCATTTCAAAGAGGTGTGGCGGCATGCAATCTAATGCACATTACTGTTACAGTGCATTCCATGAGAATCTGCTTTTGATCAGGAAAAAGGAGGTCTATCCTCTGAAGCGCATTGTTTAATGATATTTCAGTGGCATATTTTGGCATCGCACAGCTCCGGAGCCCAGGAAACGGCATGCATTCTTATTTTAATAGAGAGAGTTGTAAGAGTCATAACCGCCCATCATTTTAATTATATGATGATCACACAGTAGTTTTTTTATCCCCTGCCGGTCGAAGACCAAAGGAGGATTATGTTATGGGTCAGTCCGTCCATCCGGCTGTCCCACTTTTGTGAAATCAGCTCCTCCTACAGTTTTGGTCCGATTGTTTTGAAACTTGGTACCATGTTTTATGTATACTGAGGATGCGCATATTGCAGTGTGGTTCTGATCGGATGATTTTTGCAGAAATTGTAGCCCCTGACCTATGACCTCCTATTTCACCTCACTTCATCGACAGTAACTGTCTTGCGAAATCAACTCCTCCTACAGTTTTGTTCCAAATGTTTTGAAACTTGGTACCATGGTTTGAGATACTCTGATGATGCACATATTGCAATTTCACTCTCATTGGATGACCTTGAGGTCACAGGTCAGAGGTCAGATTTTTCCCTAAATCTTCTAAACACAGTAACTACTGAAAGAAATGATGTAGCCTTTTCAAATCGATACAGGAGTTGTATCTAGTACACATCTTGGACGACTTACACCCTCACCTCACTATGTGTTTGGGTTCAAGAGGTCAACGGTCAAAGTTCAATGTTAACATTGCAGTTGCACTGTGGTAAATGGTAAATGCTACATTTACTATTACTATAAAACAAGTAAAGCTAGGGCCACCAAACCTGGTACACAGGTTCACCTTAAGATCATGACCTCAGACTATGGGTTTGGGGTTAAAAGGTCAAAGGCCAAGGTTAACATTCCCTATTCCTTATTACTGTACAGTGAGTAAAGTTAGGGTTACCAAACTTGGTACACAGGTTCACCCTGTGACCCTGAAGTGTGACTATGGTTTTGGAATCACAAGTTCATCATCAAGATGGCTTATTCAAGATTCAAAGATTTTATTTGTCAATGCTACTATACATACAGGACATACAGGAGAATTTAAATGCCGTTTCGTTCTCTTCAGTGGTGTGTGCAATACATAAAAAAGGAATAAGGCTGGAAAAACAACAACAGTAGTCTATCTACACTAATGCTACCCGTAGTGCAAATAAAGTTTTTTTGGTATACTTTATTAAACCCAGAGGGAAATTACAGGGCATCCATCTGGATGGATGAGGCAGCCACGGTGTGGTGCCAATTCCTTCACTACTCACATACATATTCACACCTAGAGCCACTTTAGAGTCTCCAATTAACCTAACTTGCATGTTTTTGGCATGTGGGAGGAAACCAGAGTACCCGGGGTTAACATGCAAACTCCAAACAGAAGGGTTGTTGATGGTCAGGAAGTGGGATCGATCCCATGACCTTCTTGCTGTGCTGCTGTGCTGCCACAGTGCCACTGTTCCACTGAGCTGGCACAGAGATTTGCACTGTATATCTCAACAACAAAGAAAGCTAGTGTCACCAAACTTGCTACACAGGTTCACCTTGAGATCCTGACCTCTGACTATGGGTTTGGGGTCAAAGGTCAAGTTTTGCATTTCTTTTGCCTTGTTGCTGCACAGCGAGTAAAGCTAGGGCCACCAAACCTGGTACAGAGGCTGACCTTGGTATCCTGACCTCAGACTATGGGTTTGGGGTCAAAAGGTCAAAGGTTAAGGTTAACATTCCCTATGCCTTATTACTGTACAACGAGTAAAGTTAGGGTCATGAAACTTGGTACACAGGTTCACCCTGTGACCCTGAAGTGTGACTATGGTTTTGGGATCATAAGGTCAAAGGTCAACATCAAAATGCCTTGTAAAGTATATCTCAACAACAAAGAAAGCTAAGGCCACCAAACCTGGTACACAGGTTCACTTTGAGACCATGACCTCTGACTACAGGTTTGGGGTCAAAGGTCAAGGTTGGCACTCCCTATGATCTCTTACTATAGAACGTGTAAAGCTCTCTAGGGTCACCATCCTTGCTACACAGGTTCACCTCAGGATCCTGCCCTACAACTATGGGTTGTATACTTTGTTGTACATTCGTGGATGATGGGCTTATCATAATTTGTTTCTGCCACAATAATTATATTGAAAAGTTGAAAACTGCTCTCTGTCAGTAAGTATTGGGACCATCAAAGAAAATGGAGGCGGGGGATATTGCACTCACCTCAGAGTGCTCTTGTTTTTTATTCCATCCACACTACCATTTTGATTGCGAACTTACCATTGGAGTCTATAGATTAGGCATTAATGTAGGATTTTTTTAGGAGAATGAATGAATGAACAGGGAGCATGTGTGCCAGTGTGTTCCAGTGTGATGCGCAGTACATGGGGGGGTGAGATTTTCATTTTCATCACAGATTTATTAGGCATTAATGTGTTAGGGGAATGAATGATGAGCAGGGTGCCAGATCACCTCCTTCCCTCCTACCCAGGACGGATATGGGGAGACCCTCAGTTGGCGAAAGCAACAGGAGAGGGAGCACTCCATCTCCCCACAGCCGGGAGCGACTTCCACGTCATTGTTAATGAAAGTTTATGAAAGTGTGCACAGGCATCATCCTCTTTTTCTTAAGCCTCAAAACCATTCATGTCTGTGTTGCATCTGTGCACACTACATTAAACAATTCAGCCGTTTGTTCTTTTTAACATAACTAACCAGGCATCAACCATGATTCATGTCTTCCTTATTATCAAGCAGCATTACTATCGTGTGCATTTTGGCTCACACACATTGGCTTGGGTCAGCATAAAACCCGTCTTAAACCGTCATGATCACAATTCACTTCAGATAATGCGCCTCTTTGATTTAAAGGGATGGGAAGGAGTGCTTTGGATTGGATTATCCAACACACACCTCTGAATGATTAGACCGGCCTCTTTGCATTATGCACAGGCAGGAAGTTTGTTTTTATGCTGTTGTGATAAGGAAATGAACTTGGAAATGCCCATAAACATGTTCTGGGTCATTGACAACTGATCAACCGACCCCGTCATTGTAATACAGCCCAAGAAAGATAGATAGATAGATAGATGTACTTTATTGTTCCCAAACTGGGAAATTACAGAAATTGAGATATTTAATGTTCAAACTGATAAAATTTATTGTTTTTTGCAAATATTGACTCGTTTTGAATATGATGCTAATGAAGTTCGTCAGTTTGAACATTAAGTATTCTGTCTTTGTAGTGTATTCAATTGGATATAGGTTGAAAAGATTTGCAAAGATTTATTCTGTTTTCATTTATGTTTTATGCAACGTTCCAACTTTATTTGAGTTGGGGTTTGTATAACTTTAGCTATTATAATCATCCATCCATCCATCCATCTTCTACCGCTTTTCCGGAGGTCCGGGTCGCGGAGGCAGCAGTTCAAGCAGAGAAGCCCAGACTTCCCTCTCCCCAGCCACCTGCTCCAGCTCTTCAGAGGGGATACCAAGGCGTTCCCAGACTAGCTGGGAGACATAGTCTCTCCACCGAGTCCTGGGTCTGCCCCGGGGTCTCCTCCCAGTGGGACGTGCCTGAAACACCTCAAGTGGGAGGCGTCCAGGAGGCATCCTAATCAGATGCCCATACCACCTCAACTGACTCCTTTCAATGTGGAGGAGCAGCGGTTCTACTCTGAGCCTCTCCCGGATGACTGAGCTCCTCACCCTATCTCTGAGGGTGAGTCCAGCAATCCTACGGAGAAAGCTCATTTCAGCCGCTTGTATCCGCGATCTCGTTCTTTCGGTCATTACCCAAAGCTCGTGACCATAGGTGAGAGTAGGAACGTAGATTGACTGGTAAATCGACAGCTTTGCCTTAGAACTAAGCTCCCTCTTCACCACAACAGACCGGTACAACGTCCGCATCACTGCAGATGCTGCTCCAATCCGTCTGTCGATCTCTCGCTCCATTTTCCCCTCACTCGTGAACAAGACCCCAAGATACTTAAACTCCTCCACTTGGGGCAGGAGCCTGTCCCCAACCCGGAGAGGACAATCCACCTTTTTCCGGCTGAGGACCATGGACTCGGACTTGGAGGTGCTGATTCTCATCCCAGCCGCTTCACACTCAGCGGCAAACCGTCCCAGCAAGAGCTGTAGGTCATTGCTGGATGAAGCCAACAGGACAACATCATCTGCAAACAACAGAGATGAGATCCTGTGGTCACCAAGCATGACACCCTCCATTCCCTGGCTGCGCCTAGAAATCCTGTCCATAAAAATTATGAACAGGACCGGTGACAAAGGGCAGCCCTGGCGGAGTCCAACTCTCACTGGGAATGACTCCGACCGAGTGTTGGCAATGCGAACTAAACTCTCACAACGGTCGTACAGAGACCGAATAGCTCGTAACAACAAGCCCGATACCCCATACTCCCGAAGCACCCCCCACAAAAATCCACGAGGGACGCGGTCGAATGCCTTCTCCAAGTCCACAAAGCACATGTAAACTGGTTGGGCAAACTCCCACGAACCCTCAAGAATTCTCGAGAGGGTAAAGAGCTGGTCCGATGTGCCACGGCCAGGACGAAAACCACATTGCTCCTCCTGAATCCGAGGTTCGACCAACGGCCGGACTCTCCTCTCCAGTACCTTGGCATAGACCTTCCCAGGGAGGCTGAGGAGTGTGATCCCTCTAAAGTTGGAGCACACCCTCCGGTCCCCTTTTTTGAAGAGAGGAACCACCACCCCGGTTTGCCATGCCAAAGGCACTGCCCCCGACCTCCACGCAATGTTGCAGAGGCGTGTCAACCATGACAACCCAACAACATCCAGGGCCTTGAGGTACTCGGGGCGAATCTCGTCCACCCCCGGGGCCCGGCCACCAAGGAGATTTTTAACCACCTTGGCGACCTCAGCCCCTGTGATAAGCGAGTCATCCCCCTCGTCCCCAAACCCTGCTTCCTCTGTGGAAGGCGTATCAGTGGGATTGAGGAGATCCTCGAAGTATTCCTTCCACCGCCCGACGATATCCCCAGTTGAAGTCAACAGTGTCCCATCCGCACCATACACAGTGTGGACGGGGAGCTGCTTTCCCCTCCTGAGCCGCCGAACAGTTTGCCAGAATCTCTTTGAAGCCGACCGAAAGTCTTGTTCCATGGCCTCACCGAACTCCTCCCATACCCGGGTTTTTGCTTCAGCAACCACCCGAGCTGCACTCCGCTTGGCCTGCCGGTACACCTCAGCTGCTTCGGGAGTCCCACAAGCCAACCAAGCTTGATAGGACTCCTTCTTCAGCTTAATGGCCCCCCTCACCACTGGTGTCCACCACTTGGTTCGGGGGTTGCCACCACGAGATGCACCGACCACCTTGCGGCCGCAGCTCTGGGCTGCCGCTTCAACAACAGAGGTGGAGAACATGGCCCATTCAGACTCCATGTCTCCAGACTCCCTCGGAATGTGGTTGAAGTTCTTCCGGAGGTGGGAGTTGAAGACCTCCCGGACAGGGGCCTCAGCCAGACGCTCCCAGCACACCCTCACTATACGTTTGGGTCTACCAGGTCTGAATGGCTTCCTCCCCTGCCATCGGATCCAACTCACCACCAGGTGGTGATCAGTTGACAGCTCTGCACCTCTCTTTACTCGGGTGTCCAAGACATACGGTCGCAGGTCTGATGATACGATAACAAAATCGATCATCGACCTGCGGCCTAGGGTGTCCTGGTGCCAGGTGCACATATGGACACCCTTATGCTTGAACATGGTGTTCGTTATAGACAGACTGTGGTTAGCACAGAAGTCCAATAACTGAACACCACTCGGGTTCAGATCGGGCAGGCCGTTCCTCCCAATCACCCCCCTCCAGGTTTCACTGTCGTTGCCCACGTGCGCATTGAAGTCCCCCAGTAGGACAATGGAGTCTCCAGGAGGAGCACCCTCCAGCACCCCAGTCACAGACTCCAAAAAGGGTGGGTACTCTGAAACATCATTTGGTGCATAGGCACAAATGATGGTCAGGACCCGTTTCCCAACCCGAAGGCGCAGGGAAGCAACCCTTTCGTCCACCGGGGAAAACTCCAATATAGAGGCAGCAAGGTGGGGCGATACAAGAATACCTACCCCTGCTCGTCGCCTCTCGCCCGGGGCAACTCCAGAAAAGGCCAAGCTCCAGCCCCTCTCCAGGAGACTGGTTCCGGAACCGGAGCTGTGTGTTGAGGTGAGGCCGACTATATCTAGCCGGTATCGCTCAATCTCGTACACCAGCTCAGGCTCCTTCCCCACCAGAGAGGTGACATTCCACGTACCAAAAGCCAGTTTAGAAAGCTTGGGATCAGTCCGCCAAGGTCTCCGCCTTTGACTGCCACCTAATCCACATAGCACCGGACTTCCATGATCCCTCCTGCAGGTGGTGAACCTACTGGAGGGCGAACCCATGTAACTCCTTCGGGCTGAGCCCGGCCGGGTCCCATGGGTGGAAACCCGGCCACCAGACGCTAGCCTTCGAGCCCCTCCCCCAGGCCTGGCTCCAGGGTGGGGCCCCGGTAACCCCATACCGGGCGGGGTACACTGAATCCTTGATATACAATTTATCATGAGAGTCTGTTGGATCGTTCTTCGTCTGGCCCTTCACCCAGGACCAGTTTGTCTTGGGAGACCCTATCAGAGGCAAATTGCCCCGGACAACATAGCTCCTGGGATCACTGGGGCACGCAAACCCCCCCACCACGATAAGGTGACGATCCATGAGGGGGGCTATTATAATCAATTGAGTCTATATATTGCACATTGTAGCCTCCATAAGTCAGTGATATAGCTGTGATGGAAATGGAGAGCTGTCATGACTGATAAGGTAATTCAGCTATTATAATCAATTGAGTCTATATATTGCACATTGTAGCCTCCATAAGTCAGTGATATAGCTGTGATGGAAATGGAGAGCTGTCATGACTGATAAGGTAATTCAGCCCACGTGCAAGAAGCAGCAACAAAGAGACAATCAAACAATAACACACGTTTGAGTATTTTTATTAAATAGCAAAATCCCTCGCACAGCTACAGAAACAGTCACTCGCCAGAGGAAGGAGCCTGTGGAGAGAAGATGAGAGCTGTGAGAGGAGGAATGGAGTAAGGGAAATTGGGCAAGCCAAATTACCACTTACGTGGGTTCCGAGGAAGCACCGGCAGGACTTCAGCGGGGAATAGACCAACCAGCAGGGTTGGGAATGAGCTGGTGGTGCCTGCCTGGGTGGAAGTTAACTGTCGGTGAGTGATGATGTAGTAGGAGAGTCCGCGCAGTCCCGGCAACACACCCGCACGATGGCAGCAACCTGAACAAGGAGAAAAAGCACACAGGTTAGTAATTTCCTTCACCAGTGTGAACGTGACTTGCTGTCTTTTATGGCAGTATACCCAGACGAGCCAGCGTTGAATCACAGAAGGATGCCTACTTAAGAACGCTGGCTGATGAGAGGGCACAGGTGTGTCCTCTCACTCAGGTGTGCTGATGAGCTGAGGAGAGATGAACGGGAAGGAGGGAGCGTGCTCTTGCTGCCCGTGACAGAGAACAAAGAAAATAGAATGAGGCTCGACCTTAAAGGCCAAATGTCACGTAATTTTTTTTTCTAAATGACAATGAATTTAGATAAAATACACATAGCTTAAACCAAATATTCATACCGGAGACCATATCACCCACCTGTATTTACATAATTGCACAAAATACACCAGGTGAAGGCCCCACCTTGCTTGCTGGCTTGTGACAGCCAGTCCAGACCACGCCCATGTTTTTGACATCACCAGTTGTACCCTGGCTGCCCTGCCTATCCACATTCACACTTATCAACATTGGACAATCATGACGGAAAGTGACAGCGATTGTGAACAAATTAGTTTAGTTTTGTCTTTTTTTTTTTGTCTTTTTTTTTGTCAGTGGTTCAGACAGTGACAGAGGCATAGAACCTTACCGGTTCGAGCCGTCCGAGACGGAATCAGATGCTTTGTCTGATGACAACAGTTCCAACGATGACCAGAGAGCAGAACCAGTGGAAAATGTCATTGAACTGGACATTAATCGCCTCCAGAATTGCGAAGCCGAAGGGGGTCTGTCGAGGGCGCCCCATAAATATTGATTTTTCGGAAGCCATTATTATTACAGTGGAGGAGAGCCGCTGCTGTCAAGAAATTGACCAGATCAATATGAAAATGGAGGCGCATACCTGTCAAGTGAGACGTTTTCGCCGTATTTTGGTGCCAAGCGCGGCTGTGGGGGACACTTTTCTGGGAAATGTTTTAAATGTAGTTCGTGTTGTTATTGTCAAATATTTTAAGGAAAATACGGGGAAAATGCAATTTTAGCAAAAACGGGCGTATTGCCATTTCTGTACGCCCAAAAGAAAAATATACTGGAAAAAAAATTGAGTGTCTTGAGGAGCACTCCTGTGTGTGATCACCCACAGCTCGTGCTGGCAGATTGCTCAGCGTGAGCTATTATCACTACTGTTCGAAGTGTGGAGTCAATCATTAGTTTAATTGTCTGGGCGGGCTGATCGCTCAGCTTGAGCTATTCTCACTACAATGAGAAGTCATTAGGACAATGGTTTAACACGTTCAGCTGTGCAGCGGTTGCGGAACAGACAGAGATCGCCTGACAAATACAGAATTCTGCTTTTTTTTTTTATTTAGCACCGGACGCTGAGTTGTGTTGTTATTGTCAAATATCAATGAATCCTTAAAATATTTGACAATAACAACACGAGTTGCATTTGGGGCATTTCCCAGAGAGGTGTCCCTTGTTGCTCCGCCGTTCCTTATAGCCGCTTTTTACGGTGTTGAAGTACGGCGAAAACGTCTCACTTGACAGGTATGAAAACATTTCCCAGAGAAGTGTCCCTTATTACCCAGCTGTCCCTGATAGTCCCGTTTTAAGGTATGGGTGAAATATCCAATTTTTTCTTTCTTGTTGCTCACTTCAACCTTCCAGTCTCCATATAAACAATCAATTGAAATACCCCAAGCATCAAACTAGGGTACAATCGATTTCGTCACTTCCGCCTTCTTCCCCAGGCGATTCCAGGGGCCGTGTCAGGCCAAGCGCGGCAGTTTTAAATTAATGAATATTCCGTTGTTACTGAAGCATATGCACCAAGACCCGAACGGATCGGTTCCCTTTTATATCTAGTTTCAAGATATTTAAAGTACCCTGTTACGTGACATTTGGCCTTTAAAGAGGTCATTGACTGCACTTTTTCCACATTTTAACAGCTACACATGTCTTAATGAAACATTTCTGACATATTTTAGTCAAATTTTCTTCAGTTATTTAATTATTGCAGCAAAATTGACCGTCATCTTTTACAGCCTTTCTGAGAATGCCTGGTTTCAGTGCATGTCTCTTTAAATCTCTCGGATCCCATTCAACTCTGTCCTCCTCTTACGTCATTATTGCGAACCTTAGCTGACATAAATCTGTCTCAAAAAATGAACTGGTAGACGAGTGTGTGGTTTCAGAGGTTAATAGGAAATGATTGCTCACTGGAGTACAGTGAGCACAGAAATATTTGCGAATGAGCCAAGACTAGTGACTAAGCTGCTAGCTTCAGCTATTTGCCTTGATGGTGCTGACGGTACTAATAATGTAGCATCACGGCGGAAATGTAACAAAATAATCCAGAATGACATGAGATATAGAGTATTATCGACTGTGGATTAGTGAACCAAGTGGAAAAAGTGATGCCTATTAGGGTGACTGAAATCTAAAGAAAATGACAATATAAACACACATTTCCTAGTACCGCTGTTAGCGCTTAACTTAAGCTAACACAGTTGACACCCCACCCATCTACATGACAGACAGCTAGGGTGCCCAATAATAGAACAGTGGACAGGCATCAAGGCTAGTGATTTACTTTTTAGTGACATTTCTATTTCTTGATGTACAGGAAGGAAAGAATCAAAATGGCTTTTTGGAGGGAAAAACGAGATAAATGCTTTGTGTTTTTTAAAGAGAAGTGTGTTTTGATTTTTTTTTTTTGCAGTAGAAGAGGAAAACAGCAGCCTTGTGTGTAGCAGAATGGAATGTATGCACTCTGTTGGACAGAACAACATCACAGCGCCCAGAAAGACAGACCGCGCTTGTGGCCCTGGAAATGAACAGGTACAATGTAGACATAGTTGCACTTAGTGAAACAAGATTGCCTGGATATGACAGCTTGGAAGACCATGGGTACATCTTCTTTTGGAGTGGGAGATCAACTCAAGAAAGGAGAGAAGCAGGAGTGGGCTTTGCAATTAGAAAGGAGATAGCAGCAATGCTTGATGAGGAACCGGTGCCAATCAATGACAGGATAATGACTATGAGACTCCCACTACAGCAGAAGATGTATGCCACAATCATCAGCGTATATGCCCCAACAATGACCAACACAGAGGAGGTGAAGGAAGAGTTCTACAATGATTTACGTGAGACTATCAGGCGTGTACTGACTGATGACAGGCTGATACTCGTTGGAGATTTTAATGCCAGAGTTGGTTCGGACACTGAGAAATGGAAAGGAGTGCTAGGCAGTCATGGAGTAGGCAAGTGCAATGCTAATGGAGAACTTCTACTTGCACTATGTTCAGAGCACAACCTTGTGATAACCAACACTCTATTTAAGCACAAGGACACACACAAGAAGACATGGATGCACCCAAGATCCAAGCACTGGCACTTATTAGACTGCAACATAGTCAGGCAGAGAGACATAACGGATGTATTGGACACCAGAGCAATGACAGGCGCGACTGTGGTACTGATCATGTTATGCTGAGATCTAGATTAAGGATTTGGAGACAAAAACAGCACTGCAGGAGAGGTGTGAAGCCACCACAGAAGCTAAACACTAGTGCACTGAAAGGCCAAAAGAAGCAGGAAGATCTTACACAGGAAATGGATGAAAACTTGAAAGACTGGGACAGCAACAACTCAGAGAATGACATAGAAGAGAAATGGGCAACACTGAAGGATACGGTGTATCAGATTGCGAGTGATGTATTAGGCCACCCTGAGAGGAAACATCAAGGTTGGTTTGATGAGCATGATGAACACCTGAAGAAACTACTAGAAGCGAGGGATACAGCTAGGCAGGAAAACCTACAGTGTAACACAAGGTAGAAGAAGAAGAAATACTCAAAGGCTCAGAGTGAGCTACAGAAGTACACCAGAGAGATGAAGTCCAACTGGTGGGATGAAAAAGCGGAGGAACTTCAAACTGCAGCAGACAGGAAGGACATGAAAACATTCTTCACAGGTTTGAGAGAAATCTACGGCCCTAAACCAAGAGGATTGATCCAACTAAAGGCTATGGATGGTGAAGCAGTTTTGCGGGAGAAAGACAAGATCCTGGACAGATTTGCAGACCACTTTGACCAACTACTAAACAACTCTGGAGATCTCACTGAAGAGGCTAAAGAAGCTCTAGGGCAGCAACCAGCTGTATCAAGTCTGGATGAATCACCAAATTTTGATGAACTAATGGCAGCTATCAGGACAACAGAGGATGGTAAAGCTCCAGGAATGGATGGAATTCCAGCAGAAGTGTGGAAATTTGGTGGTGTTTAGCTGACCAACTGCCTGCACAAGCTCATCCAAGAGATATGGGATGCCCAGAAAGTACCTCAAGACTGGAAGGATGCAAGTATTGTGCCTTTGTTCAAGAAAGGTGACAGGAAAGATTGTGGAAATTACCGAGGTATATCACTGCTAGCCACTGTTGGTAAGGTCCTCTCATGTGTACTACTGAACAGACTCAATGAACACATCTCGCAGAATGTACTACCAGAAACGCAGTGCAGCTTTAGAAGTGGAAGAAGCACAATGGACATGATTTTCTGCTTGAAACAGGTTCAAGAAAAGTGTATCGAACAGAGCATGCCACTTTATGTAGTCTTCATAGACTTCAGTAAAGCCTTCGATACTGTTTCGCAACAAGGACTTTGGGAGGTACTCAAGAAATATGGCTGTACAGAGTAGTTTGTCAGCCTGATCCAGGCACGCCATACAGGTATACAAGCAAGCGTGGCAATGAGTGGTTCAGTATCTAAAGACTTTTCAGTAAGCAACGAGGTGAAACAAGGGTGTGTGCTGGCACCTACACTCTTCTCGCTATATCTGGCAGCCATGCTTGAGGTGGCCTTCAAAGACACTTCAGAAGGCGTATACATTCAAACAAAGAAAGAAGCAGAGTTGTTCAATGTGGCACAGTTTAAAGCCAAGAGTAAGACATCGATAAAGGTAGTAAGAGAAATGCTCTTTGCCGACGACAGTGCTCTAGTTGCACACAGTGTGGAAGATATGCAATCTTTAGTGGAGAAATTTGCAAGAGCAGCTAGCCAATTCAGCCTCCAAATTAACATCAAGAAGCCAGAGTACCTTTATCAACCACCAAAGTTCCAATTATCAACATCACTACCAGAAGAGATCAGCATTGGTACAGAGTCACTAGTCAAGTGCAAGACTTTCAAGTATCTAAGGAGTACTGTTTCAGAGAATGCTAGGCTGGAGGATGAACTATCTCTCAGAATGGGAAGAGCGAGCGCTGTGTTTGGAAACTTGAGGAAGAGACTGTGGAGCAATCGACATGTGTCTATCCATGTGAAATGCAAAGTGTACAGAGTGACAGTACTGGCTACTCTATTGTACGGTGCTGAAACTTGGACTGTCTACAGAGTGCAGGTGAAGAAACTCCACGCGTACATGATGAGACACCTTCAAGCCATAATGAACATCTCATGGAAAGACAAGATAACCAACATAGAAGTGTTGAAACGAGCTGGTCTACCATCAATGGAGGACATGCTAATACAGATGAACCTGAGATGGCTCGGACATGTTGAGAGGATGGACCACCAGTGTCTCCCTCGGCAGTTACTTTGCTCACAGTTATGTGAGGGCAAACGCAATCAGGGTAGACCAAGGCTCAGATTTAAAGACACTGTAAAAAGAAACTTGAAGAAGTTGGATATAGACAGGAGTTCCTGGCAGCGGAAGGCTAAGGACAGAGCTGTGTGGAGGAATCTGACCAGACCTAAATGAAACAGTCATTGTTGCCCACAACAGACTGCTATGATGATGACATGACCAATAGATGCATTTCAGAAGGGTAAAACCTACAAAAACACAATTTTTCAGTCAATGACCTCTTTAAATATTGGCCAGCCTGCACACAGAAAAATGTTTGGTTCCCGTGGGCACCTTTATTTCTCTGTGTGGTCACCATTAAATGTCCATCTTCATCTGCTCCTTTAGTTGGCTCTGTCTCTTCAAACTATATAGAACAAATTATTAGATCACCTTCAGAATGTGCTTTTTTTTCTTTTCTACAGCCCAGTACTAAGAGACAACAGACTATTTTATGTTGTTCTTCAAGGTTATAGTACATCCACAGTGAGCCTCTGAGTAGTAATTAGCATCTAATCATCTGCTCGCTGCATTCACAGCAATCCATTCTCCGCAGTAAATATCAAGTCTGCAAGGCTTTTTGTAGTTACGGCTTTCCTTCTCCAGCCTTGCTGCTTGTCTCCAGCGCGGAGCAACAGCGATTTGTCTTTTGTGCCGCACTGATGTAGTAAATGTGACACACACCACCTTGATATAGAACTTTCTGCTACTGTGTACACATACTGTATCTGTGGCCGGGCCGTCACAGAACTTGCTGTGCACCGAGCAGTCGGTGTCCTCCAACGTTTGCTGGGAGCAGTGGAGTGTGCCATGACACATTATCCACCTCTGAGAGCACATTTTCACACCGAGGCCTGTTGTCTATTCGTTTTACGTCAGTCGCTCTCTCAGTCCCCTTGGTGTGTCCAGAGGACGTCTAGACAGAGGTGCAAACTCCACACTGAGTTTTATTTTAGTCATCTGAAGATGCAACGCTCAAGTGCATTATCGGATCTTTTGCTCAATTGTTTTTCACACACAAATCTTTAGTGGCTCAAGCAGGTTTTGTTGTTCACCCAGACAGGAGCATTGCTTGTGTTATTTTTGCGAGCAGTATGTATTTTATTTAAAGAGCTTGTCAGGATGGAATTCCTAGGTTAACCAGAGCAAGCCATTAGCTTTTTGTGCACAGGGTTAACATGCCGAGCTTGTCGACTTGCCTCTCTGTGGTGGACACCCGGTCAGTGGACAGCAGGCATCTTAACAGCCCAGTGAGGAAGCTTTTGGAGGCCTGCCATATTTAATTGCATGCCAAGAACAGCTGTGCATATACCTGGTTCAGATATCAGTTTGCAAGTCCATCTGGGTGTTATACCTTGGTTATTATCCGCTCCATACATTTGAGTCTTGAAGTGTAGCGAAAAAAACCTAAACATCATTTCGAAACTGCAACTAAGAGTTTTCTTCTTTTACTAAGTGACTGAATTTTGCCACTTATAGTAATATTGATTTGTGCTCATTGTGGTAAAAAGGCCTTTGTTAAATATATGTCCTACCTGTGAGTGGAGGACACCACTCACTGGCATTTGTGTCCAACTGGGATCCCCCAAGACTTCTTGGCTACCAGATTGCCTGAAATAATTTTTACTTTCTGTGATTACATCTTAAATTTTCCCACTTTTTTGTAAATTTTTCTTTTAAGTTTGTAAGGATTTTTTTTTCCTCAAAATTTTGGCATTTTTGATGTACCTTTAATAAAACAAACAGGGGGAAAACAGCCAAATATCCAGATATTAAATTTGAAAACTGAATTCCAGTGTCACAAACAAATATCCAGATAATCAAACACCAAATCATTTTTCCTTTGAGCTTTATATAGCGATTCTTTTGTAAGTATTGGATTCCACTTTAGTAGCAACATGTAATTCAATATTTTCGCTTTACTTACTCATACAATAAAACAGAAACATCTACAGAAATAACTCATCTCCCAAAAATAGTCCTAATCCAATCAAACCATGCAGCTTGCTGTTGTTTCCCTGCTGATCTTCCAAACGCCACGCTCCCGCCTTTCGTCTCTGTCGCTGCTCAGTTCACAAGAAACAAGAGAGAAGCCTTATGGTCTATTAGAGCAGTGTGCTGCCAGGAAACAATATCCGGTGTCATATCACATCATCATCATCAACTGTTTGTAATTTGATAAAGGGGTTTTACTGCATGAATGGAAAATATCCTGAGTCTCTTTTAAAGGAAAAAAGCTAGGGATGTCATCTGAAAGACTTTCAGACTGTATTCTTGATGGTTTACTTACTTTAGGTGTTCTATATGAATATGTATTTTTAGGTGGTTTGAATTAGGACAAAGGTGAGGGTCTAATTTACACATCTTGCAGGTGTAACTCTGTGTCATATTTCTTTGTTATTATTTTCCTGACCACTAAAGGTTACTTGTCTGCTTAATGTCAGAATGTGTATACAGGAAGTACAGTATGTGATGATAAAACTGATCATATGGGGAGTTTTCTGGTGGAGAATAGTCTCATGTAGGTGTTGACATTAAGAAACAGGTCTACCCAAACATTTGACTATCTGGATATTTGTTTGTTACATTCAGATAGTCTTTTTTCCTCTCTAACTGCTTTATTTTAATAAAAGGTAAAATGTACCTTTACCAGATTTACCAAGAAAAGCTTCGAATTAAGGAGAATAATCTCACATATTCACAAGAAAAAAGCAGCAACGTATTGATAAAGTCAAAGATTGTCTGGAGGAATCCCATCGTCTTTGAGCGAGGTATACTCTGGACAGATCGTCACACAACACAAAGACAGACAACTACTTACTCTCACAAAATGTAAATTGACAAGAAAAAAAGCATACATGTTGTGAAAAAGTATTTACCCCCTAAATCTCCTAACTGGTTGTTCCACCAACTGCAAGCAAGCATTTGCAATAACTGGCAAGTCGTCCAAGTCCTGAAGCGGCAAAGATGCCATGTTTGATTATTGGTTTGATGTTATTTTTATGAAGTGCTGTGTTAGTTTTACTCCAGATGTAACGAGACACGTCTTCCAAAAAGTTCAACATTTGTCTCATCAGTCCACGGGATATTTTCCCAAAAGTCTTGGGGACATGGCCTTTGTGTTCTTTTTGGTCAGCAGTGGTTTTTGCCTTTGATTTTCTTGCATGGATGGCATTTTTGCGCAGTTGCTTTCTTATTGCTGAATCATGGACCAGTGTCCACACTGAGGCAGCGAGGCCTGCAGTTCTTTACATGTTGTTCTGGGTTTTTGTTTCTTGTCTGTGTTTCAATTTCTTTCAATCACCGCATGATGTGTTGCTTTTTGAGATCTTTTGGCCTACTTCACTTTTGTCTGACAGTAATCAGGCCTGGGTGTGGCTAGTGAAATTGAACTCAGCTTTCCAAACAGTGTGGTTAATCACAGTTAATGCATGATGCAATTTGGGCGGGATTACTTTTTCACATAGTGTCATGAACTCGCCCATTAACAAGCACAAAATAGAACACAAACGCTCGCCGTAGGTTTGCACATTTATTAACAAAGACACAAACAAAAACATCACGTCCAAATATAATAAATGAAATGGAACACAAATGCTGAAGGCAAGTTGGGCTCAACGTCAGTGGTGCCAAAAACAGGGAACACCTGAGCAGAAGAAAAAGTTCAGCCGGAGGACCCCGAGAGCAATGGGGCTTGACAGCTGAGAAAAACAGGAGAAAAAAGGCACCAAGACGGAGCACACCAACTTACCTCAACAGCGGAACCTAAACCATGAAAATAGGTCATGGCAGGAGGTGAGGAAGAAGCAGGAGGACACAGCAACAACAAAAGTTGTCGTGTCCCTTAAATGCATACACGCATTATCAAAGACGAGTGCGATCCATGAGTATAATTTTTGGTAGCATCTGTGCAGCCCCGAAGAAATTGACAGCCGGACGCTGCACAGCGCTGTCAAAATAAACAACTGGAAACATAAAAATACAAACACAACAGAACTCAAAAACATCGTAATGATCTAAGAGATAACAGAAAATAAACAGCAAAATGTTCACTGGGCAGACAAACTGGGCACAGCTCTAACCTGTGCCCCAGGAACATGACAGAGCCCCCCCCCCTCCAAGGGGTGGATACCAGACACCCCAGGGTACATCACAAGAAAAAACAAACCTCCCACACACAAAGAACGGCCCACCCTGGGGGGGGTGGGGAGGGGGAACTCAGGTACGGACGGACCAAAGCTGGATTAAAAAAACAAAAGAACACAAAAGAAAACACTCATGGATTACACTCTGCCCACCAGGTGGCAACAGGGGACTCCAAGCCTGATTGATGAGTGGGCGAAACAGTTTAGGTGGTCTTCCCAAGTCCCACGGTCCCCGGCATGTGTGCTGGAACACAGCTGAACTCACGATGGTTGCGGGCGGCAAACCTGGACCCACAGAGACTTCTGGCTCAGGTGGATCTTCCCCGGTGACCCTGGAAGGAGGGTCAGGAAAAACAAGCAGAAGAACAGGGTCACCGGCAGCAGCGGAGCCCAGTGAGGTGAGCTCAGGTGCAGCTGATGGCTGCACTTGGCTCTCCTCCCCATGAGCCAGACAAGACCTCTTCAATATAGGAACAGGAGAAACAAAAGAGGGCATTTGCCTGAACTCGAGCTCCACCGCTGTCCAGGACTCCGTCGATCCAGGCGATGATGCTCCACGCTCAGTCCTCTGGAGGTCTGGTTGTAATTCTGCTGCGGCGGTCTCCACAGCAGGCATGATGGTGTGTGCAGTCTCGTTCTCCCCAGATGAAGTGGGTCACGCTGGTGGCTCGTGCGGTGCGGCAGCTGGGGGTCGGCTCTGCGTTGGCGCTGGGTTCAGATCCTCCAGGGCCACTGGCTCCTCCATCATCCAGCGGCTCAGGTCAGGATCCGGCGGACACTCAGGAACAGATGGAGGAGACACAGAGGTAGCAGGTGAGAGGCACTCATTAACAGCTGGGAGAGAAAACCCAGTGGACTGCAAAAACTGAGTTTTCTCTCCAGGAACCAGGCAAGAAAATTCATCCTTCAGTAATGGAATACAAGAGTTCACTTGCCTGAATTCCTGGGGGATGAATGAGCCAGCTGCTGCTCTGAGGTCTGGCTCTCTCTCCGAGAGCCTAGAGCGCTGTATGGGTAGAGGGTGATGGCGTGGACTGGAGGCGGGAGTGGCGAGCCCACCGTCCCTGTAAATGCTTCTTCTGCCTGGGTTGAACTGAGGAAGAATCCTCCAGCAGCTCCACAACTCATTGTCTAGTTTCATGAATCACTGTGAGAAGAGGAGTCAGCGCTGGGTAGCTCCAGAGATTAGGACAAGTCTCTATCAACCCGGCAGCGAAGTCCATGAGGCCATAAACAGTCTCGGGAGAGTGAGTGACCTGAGCTTTAGAGGAAAATCCACAACATCCTCTGCCACCGTGCACTCCTCCACACTCAATCCTAAGACCCGGAAGTACATCCATCCATCCATCTTCTACCGCTTCTCCGGAGGTCCGGGTCACAGAGGCAGCAGTTCAAGCAGAGAAGCCCAGACTTCCCGCTCCCCAGCCACCTGCTCCAGCTCTTCAGAGAGGATACCAAGGCGTTCCCAGACCAGCTGGAAGACATAGTCTCTCCAGCGAGTCCTGGGTCTGCCCCGGGGTCTCCTCCCAGAGGGATGTGCCCGAAACACCTCAAGTGGGAGGTGTCCAGAAGGCATCCTGATCAGATGCCCATATCACCTCAACTGGCTCCTTTCAATGTAGAGGAGCAGCGGTTCCACTCTGAGCCTCTCCCGGATGACTGAGTTCCTCACCCTATCTCTGAGGGTGAGTCCAGCAATCCTACGAAGAAAGCTCATTTCAGCCGCTTGCATCCGCAATCTCATTCTTTTGGTCATTACCCAAAGCTCATGACCATAGGTGAGTGTAGGAACATAGATTGACTGGTAAATCAACAGCTTTGCCTTAGAGCTTAGCTCCCTCTTCACCACAACAGACCGGTACAACGTCCGCATCACTGCAGATGCTGCTCTGATCCGTCTGTCAATCTCTCGCTCCATTCTCCCCTCACTCGTGAATAAGACCCGAAGATACTTAAACTTCTCCACTTGGGGCAGGAGCTTGTCCCCAACCCGAGGAGAGGGCAATCCACCTTTTTCTGGCTGAGGACCATGGACTCAGACTTGGAGGTACTGATTTTCATCCTAGCTGTTTCACACTCAGGGGCAAAACCGTCCCAGTAAGACCTGTAGGTCATTGCTGGATGAAGCCAGCAGGACAACATCATCTGCAAACAACAGAGATGAGATCCTGTGGTCACCAAGCCTGACACCCTCCGTTCCCTGGTTGTGCCTAGAAATCCTGTCCATAAAAATTATGAACAGGATCGGTGACAAAGGGCGGCCCTGGCGGAGTCCAACTCTCACTGGGAATGAGTCCGACCGAGTGTTGGCAATGCGAACCAAACTCTCACAACGGTCGTACAGAGACTGAATAGCTCGTAACAACAAGCCCGATACCCCATACTCCCGAAGCACCCCAAACAAAAAACCACGAGGGACATGGTCGAATGCCTTCTCCAAGTTCACAAAACACATGTAAACTGGTTGGGGAAACTCCCACGAACCCTCGAGGATTCTCGAGAGGGTAAAGAGCTGGTCCGATGTGCCACGGCAAGGATGAAAACCACATTGCTCCTCCTGAATCCGAGGTTCAACCAACGGCTGGACTCTCCTCTCCAGTACCTTGGCATAGACTTTCCCAGGGAGGCTGAGGAGTGTGATCCCTCTAAAGTTGGAGCACACCCTCCGGTCCCCTTTTTTGAAGAGAGGAACCACCACCCCGGTTTGCCATGCCAAAGGCACTGCCCCCAACCTCCACACAATGTTGCAGAGGTGTGTCAACCATGACAGCCCTACAACATCCAGGGCCTTAAGGTACTCAGGGTGACTCTCATCCACCCCTGGGGCCCGGCCATCAAAGGGATTTTTAACCACCTTGGCGACCTCAGCCCCTGTGATAAGCAAGTCTTCCCCCTCGTCCACAAGCCCTGCTTCCTCTGTGGAAGGCGTATCAGTGGGATTGAGGAGATCTTCGAAGTATTCCTTCCACCGCCCGACGATATCCCCAGTCGAAGTCACCAGCGCCCCATCGCACCATACATAGTGTGGACAGGGAGCTGCTTCCCCCTCCTGAGCTGCCAGACAGTTTGCCAGAATCTCTTCGAGGCCAACTGAAAGTCTTGTTCCATGGCCTCACCGAACTCCTCCCATACCCAAGTTTTTGCTTCAGCAACCACCTGAGCTACACTCCGCTTGGCCTGCCAGTACACCTCAGCTACTTCGGGAGTCCCACAAGCCATACTGTATGCTATAAAATAATTTTCTTGACTGTTTTACAGTGTTTTTTTTTTTTTTTTACTGTAAAACAGTCAAGAAAAAAAATATTTGCAATATGAGAGTGAAGTACAGGTAGGTTTGGGGTCCATCCAAATTCTCATTTGTACCTCTTCCCCTTTGCCTCTCCCCACTCCTTAGTCCTTGAAATCAAAGGCCAAGGGGTAGGGGTTGAAAATGACCCCTATGAATTGGGACACCCCTTCGGGGCTGCACAACATCGTTAGTAATTGCTGATGGATTTAATCTGAATGAATGAATTGAATGAATGAATGAATTTTATTTATTTATTTTATTTTTCGGATAGTACATTACAGGTTAAAAGAAACTGTATAATATAACAAGGTCAAATTAGACAAAGACTCCTTCTACTATACAATTCCACGTGAGTTATCCGAAATGGGTGATGGCTGAAGCCGCAGCTTATATTGCCCACCCATATTCCATCCAAGAATTCAAAGGAGAAAAAAGAGAAAACAAGACAAGAGCGATTACAATTTAAAACAAGGCTAAGACAAAATATGACTGAGAGAAAAAGAAAACTGAGCTAGTCTAAGTTAAGCGGTTACTATTCAAAAACAAATCTAAGACATAGTGTCACAGAGAAAAAAGAAAAACTAAGCTATAACACAACACAGGCTGGAAATGTCAATCCTTATGTGAGTTTACATGTCGTCTTGTAAATATGTTTGGAGTATTTCTTCCTTTAGTTTTTGTTTAAATTGTCCAAGCTTTGTACATGATTTTAATTCAGGTCCAAAATCGTTCCATAATCTGACACCTTGCACTGAAATACAGTGTTGCTTGGTAGTTGTTCTCACTGTAGGCTTTTGAAATATACATGTTCCTCTGAAGTGATATCGTTTCTCCCTTGTTTGGAACAACTTTTGGATATTTGCGGGCAGTGATAGATTCTTCACTTTGAACATTATTATTGCGGTTTTAAAGTCGATCAGATCTTTCAACTTGAGAGTTTTTTGTTTAAGAAAATCTAAATCCAATGTTTCCTTTTGGCTTAAAGACCTTGGCGTGGTGGCAACATAATTTTCTGGAGGCGGGGGGAGTAAACACATGACACTATTGTTACCAGAATATGCTAATTTTATACTATTTTTTTTTAAATTTTGCACAGTAACTTTGTATATGGAACTTACCATTTGAAGTATTGAACAACCGAGGCTTGAATATTGGAATATTGGGCCAGTTGGGGTCCAACCCAGATGTCCTGTATTTAGACTTTTTAGTGGTGCTATCCTTCTTGCCTTCCTCTGCTCTCACCTCTCCTGGACCCTCTACCTGAACACTTTCCTCTCCTTGGCTCCTCTCTTCTGTCTCATCTTGCCCTTTTTGAGCCCTGTCTAATTCAGGTTCTTTCTCTGTCTATGGCTGTATCCAAACAGGTTAGAAAATATCAAGTGTCGTGTTTTGTCCTGCAGGATTTTTTTGTCATGGTTTACATAAATGACAAAAATATGTGGAGTTTTTTTATATTTTTATTCTAGTGTTTCTTTTTTTCCATTGAGAGAGTAGGGAAGGGGGAAAAACATTCATAATAATAATTTACTCATGCATACTTAAATTATATGATCAGGTGGGTATAGTAACCAGAAATTCTACTCATGTAAAAGCAGTGCTTTGAAATTAATAATTAAAAGTAGACAACTAAAAATTTCTAGTTGAGTTAAGGATACAAAGAGCACCCACTTAAAAACTTGAGTAATGACTTCAGTCTTGAAGGTTTGAGGTTTTTCTCCAAAATTTATAACAATTTTCTTATAGTTTTCTACTTTTCTTTGTCAATTTATCTAAATTTGAAACCATTTTCTTCAAATTTGTAATTTCCTCTTGTAAAATTAACTTTTCTTGTACATTTGAGACTTTATTATAAATTTGTGGATTATTTTATGGCTAATTTTTGTCTGTTTTTAAAAAATAAATTTACTGTGTTTTTTTTTAAATAAATTTGAAACAAACTGTGGTATTTTTTTTTTACTTTTTCCTTATAACAATTTACATTTTTGACCATAATTTTGTAGAGCCAGAACAGAGCAATAATTTAACTCTGATTTCAGAGAAACAATATTAATAAAATTGTTTTTAATGAAATAAATTAACTTAAATGACCAAAGAGGCAGTTATTTCTGTTATTATATTATTATATATTTACAGTTTTTTTTTAGAAATCTCCTCACCACCCAGACATCAGGAAGAACCTCCCTTATATTGAAATCCAAATGTTGGCATGTTTAGTTTGTCTGAAGGCTGCTGACAGATTAAAGTCATTGACTTTGTGTATTTCGGTCATCTTAATTTGCCAGGTACATAATAATGAACATAAATTAGTATTAACTAAAGTAAAGGTTAAAAGTGGCTCCTTTTCATTCTTGTCTAAAATAAGAAAAACAAAAAAACAATAATTAAACAAAATTAACCTACTCGAGCTCTTAACCACACCTGTTAGTTAACCCCTTGACGGCTGTCGTCGCGAATTCGCATCAAACCGCTTCCACTCCAAATGCAACCAAAATACCGTCTGTATTCCTCCACTTCCAGTTGGAGCACTTCCAACAGATGCCTAGGAACCTTTTGCAAGCATTAGTTTCTCGTAGGAACGGTCAGAGACGGAGCACCATCCATTTCCTGATTGCTAGGGTTAGGGTTAGGGTTAGGGTTATAGTTTGGCAGTCATGAGAGTTGAAAATACTGAAAATAACTTTGTTGCATAAATAAAAGACTTCATACTTGAGATGGGAACCAGGTGCTTTTTTTTACCATTTTTTACCATAGATGCCTGTTGTCGCTAATTTGCATCATACCTAAAATTATATCTATTTTATGTGCTATAGTCAAATTAACTTTCTCAACTTAATTTAGCATCTACTTGAAAGCAAAAACACAAGTGAACATTTTTTTTTCATAATTGGAAATAAATTCAGGCGTTAAGGGGTTAAGCGACTCTTCCATTATTGCTCCCGTTGCCAGTGGGTTAAAACCATGATAAATGCCTCCAGTGCTTACATACCTCTTCTGATTTTTTCAGTGTTTGAAGTACTTTAATAAGCTTGTGTCTCTCTCAGACAGTCATGCTAGTAGCGAGACACTCTGCCTAGCTTGCGACTAGAACACGCGGGTGGGGCGCTTCTCTCCACACGGATGACGGTCACGCACGTTGTTCATGTGCGCGCTTGCGGATCATCATTCCTTCATAAATTTTTCTTAAATTTATATGTTCTGATAGAGTGGCGGAAATTTTTCTGGTGTGGTGGGCCGCCACTGAGAAATGTTACCAGAGGAAACCCTGAAATCTACATTACCTGTTTTCACCAGAAAAAAGAAGAAAACGAAAACTGATTAGAAAAAAGTCTCATCTTAAGGAGAAAAATGTCTCACATTTACATGAACAATTTTAATCAATAGAAAAAGTCAGAAATTTATTAGAAAGGAAGCTGTAAATTCAGAGAAAAACTTGGAGCCAATGGTGGGCTGTTTTTGGCCCACGGGCCATATGTTTGACACCCCTGGACCAGCACATTTAGAATACATGATTAGACATTTCACTTCCATGAAATGGCTGCAAATCGCAGATATCATAGGTAATTACAGATAAACAAAAGTTCACCTCAGAAGATGCTTCATTTGCTCTTTACAGCAACATAAAGTTTAGTCACTTTTTCTGTCCTTCATATAAAAACTTAAATTTACATAACTAACAGAAGCTTCTTGCTCTAAAAATAATCATATTTAAATACAGAATGAAAGAGCTAATGTGGGGAGGAGAGAGCAGAGGTTTTCCTCACCGCTGGGCGGGGGATGCGGGGCAGTTATCCCCGTGATCTGATCACTGAGAGTGGCTGCTGTCTGTTCATCACCGTTTCTCCAGACTGGCTATAAAATGAACCAAACCGTGGAACAGACCGTCTGTGCCTTCAGCTGTGCCCAGCACGTTGAGCAGGTTTCCATCCCGTGTACCGGGTTGCTGCTGCCCACAGTGGACCAATGAGAACACACTGTGATAGATAGTGCTTGTTCGAGTTGTAGTTTCATAGTCTCACACTGCGATAGGCTTATTACTTAGATGTTGCTTGAGAAAACTACAACCGCCAAAGTGGCTAGCGGGAGTGGCTGTCTTACCTGCCGCCGGTGAAATCCACCCACCAGTGGCGGGTTGGCGGGTGTAAATGTCAAGCCCTGGTGACAAATATGCAAAAAATAAGTTATCAGAAAGGAGGGAATCCTTTTTCATGGCACTATATGATAAAAAAAAATTTGCAAATTTAGGAAAATAAACTAGGGGGAAATGCATTTGGAAAAAAATAATAAATTTATGAGGAAAAAAGGTCACAAATTTACGAAAAAAACCCATTTATCATTTATGATAAAAATGCAGATTTACATGAAATTATCCAAATATGTAAGAAAAGTCACATTTCTGAAAAACACTGACCCTGTTTACATGGTCATGAGTAAACTGATTATAATCATCTTCCTGGAGGTACCTGATTATTCAAACTGTCGTGTACACAGAGCAATCCGATTATCTTTATCAGTTAATGGCCATTATTGGTTTATGAGAAAACAGATTAACACACCTAGTTTATTTGCCCAATAAACTGTTTACTCGGTGCATGTAAACACCATAAGACGTTTATTACCTTTATGGGTTTACTCCAGTAATCGGTTTACTGGTGACCATGTAAACAGGGTCACTGATGCTGACACAGTTCACTGAGGGTGAAGTGATATTTGAAGCCCTAAAACTGGTATTCAGGCTGTTCTACTCCAAATTCTCCTTCAAACTGTCTCCTTCTTATCATCATAACAAGCTGCAACCCACACTAATTAAATTTGTGCCAAACTGAGATTCATGCACAGCCTCAACCCCATCCATTTAACTTAAACATCTGTCCTGATGTTACACACAACACACCTCTGCGCGTGACTCCTATGGTGTTATCAGTGAGGCTGCAGCTGCTTCATTTAAAATGTGTTTCTATAAAAGCACATTAATCCCCTCTAATCTGTTGAGTATGACAATTCACCATCTAAATGGTAGCAGAGATTTAGCTGGTGTAGACTGTGGTGACTCATCAGTGCACCAGTTAAAACTATCTTGATTCCAATCACGCCGCAGTGTACGTAGCAAAATATACAGAACTTCATTCACAGAGTGAAAATGAAGGACAGAGTATATCTCTCTAATACTGTTAACTTCTTATGTTGTGTTTCATGGCTGCTTTACAGCATAATAATTCCTCTTCAAATACATGTTGAACTGAACTGTCATTATAATGTCTTTTTTATGAATTTGGGAGTAAATTGCATTCTGTACTTAAGTAATACATACAGGTGCATCTTAATAAGTTAGAATATCATCAAAAAGTTAATTTATTTCAATAATTCAATTCAAAAAGAGAAACTCATGTATAGATTCATGACACACAGAGTGGCATATTTCTTTTAATTTTGATGATTATGACTTACAGCTAATGAAAACCCAAAATTCAGTCACCCAAAAAATTAGAATATTACATAAGATCAATTTTTTAAAAATTGATTTTTAATAGAAATATTGGCCGACTGAAAAGTATGTCTGTGTATGCACTCAGTACTTGGTCAGGGCTCCTTTTGCATAAATTACTGCATCAATGTGTTGCATCATGAAGGCGATCAGCCTGTGGTGCTGCTGAGGCGTTATGGAAGCCCAGGTTCCCTTGATAGTGGCCTTCAGCTCGTCTGCATTGTTGGTTCCAGTATCTCTCATCTTCCTCAATGCTCCATATGGGGTTTAAATCAAGTTTGCTGGTCAGTGAAGCACGGTGGTATCATGGTAAACGGTAAATGGCGTTCACTTTTTTCACCTCTAGATGATCAAAGCGCTTTACAGATCCTGCTATCCGGCGGTCATCAAACAGGTTTTGGTCAATAAAACAAGTTGTGGTACTTTTGGCAGTGTGGGCAGGTGCCAAGTCCTCCTGGAAAATGAAACCAGCATCTCCATAAAGCCTGTCAGCAGAGGGAAGCATGAAGTGCACCAAAATTTCCTGGTAGACGACTGCGCTGACTTTGGACTTGATAAAACACTTTGGACCAATACCAGCAGATGACCTGAATTTTAGATTTCCATTAACTGTAAGCCATAACCATTAAAATTAAAAGAAATAAACACTAGAAATATATCCCTCTGTGTGTAATGGCTCTATAATAATATGAATTTCACTTTTTGAATTGAATTACTGAAATAAATTAACTTTTCGCTGACATTCTAATTTATTGAGATGCACCTGTATTACGCCTCCATGCAAGTCTAAATGTCTTTTCAAGCTTACCAATCTGCATCTTCAAAGACCTCATTTCATCTATGTCAACAAAGGGAGAATAATACGAATCAAACTTTATCAAGCGAGTGCTATTATTCTTTATGCAGCCATGGGATGTCATGCAGGTTGAGAAGTGTTCGGCGGTTGTTAAAAAATGTTGTTAAAAACACTGACAATGGCAGAACCTTGTCAAAAGCACTGTGACAAGAAGTATAAGTGTGTGGGTTGTGCTTCAAAACTATGAGTCACTGCGGTGGGCTAATGTGGCGTGCGTCATCGTAGGAATTAATTGTGAGGGGAAGAAAATGTACCTGAACAGCAGCACCTCTGAACCAATTTTGTTTTTAAAAAAAGACCCTTAGTCCTAAAAGAATTGGAAAAAGTCATCATTTGGCATCTTTCCAAAAAGGGTTTGGTTTCAGACACAATGTCTATTTGCAGTAACAGAAAAGGAGCAGTCATAATATTTACTAATTTGCTTCTGTTTGTTCAAGATGGGTTGTTTGGTCAGTGCCGAAGCTCTAAGCACGACCAGGTCCAGTACCAGGTGTCTGTTCCTGTACTGAAGAGGATGCAGGAAGTCCTCAAGCAGTTTATGCTACAAGGTAAGGAGAGACTGTTACCTCGCTTGTATTTATGGACAAACTGCTGAGAAGAAATCCATTTATAATATGAGCTCCCAGGACTGAATGACGTCCCTTTTTCCTTGTGTCCGTCTTTATTTTCCTTTCAGTTTTCTGTGTTGCTTTTTGAAATTCAGTCTTTGCTTTCGTGACTGGGTTTCTGTGTGTTTCGTATGCGCAGGGCTGTCGTGGCAGGATGACATTACCCAGTATATTTTATCAAAGGAGCTCAAGAGGGTCCCCCACAACACCCTTCCCTCAAAGCCGAACTCCTCTTCCCCCTCTTCTCATTTGTCTCAGTAAGTGCTGTATGGTCAAGGTGGCATTTTAATGAGAAATTTACAAGTCATTAGTTAACCTGAGAGAAAAAGCATGCAAGCTGCTTCCCTTTCTGTTCCTTTTCTATTGCATCTTTTTTCAAAGTAAGGTTAACTAATTGGATTTTACAGTGCACCTGCCCATTGAGTCCACCTTTTCATTTTTGCAATCTAAATATGCCAGTTAGCTTTTTTTTCCCTGATTGCCAGGTCCAAACTGCATACCTCCAACCACCAAAGTTCAAAGTCAGGGTCCTCCTCTCCTGGCGGCAAATATGTAGACTACATGATTGTGGAGCCTCCTCAGTCCCCGCTTCGCATGCAGACCGCCTCTATGGACCCGTACACATACCACCAGGTACGCAAACATACTATGAATTCCCGAGTGTCCTGATCGCAGAGATGCATGTGGCCACAGCAGACAAAATGCTGCATAGCTCATGGCTCACACTGATGTACCGCAGTCTGGTTCTGAGGCTATAAACGATTCCGGTCTGTCCACCACTGGCAGCATAGGTATCAAGACGAAGTGGAGAGATCGTTCATGGGCGCTGGGGCTCCTTATGCCCGCCCCTCTTCGAGGTCCCAGGCCAATCAGAGAGAGCGAGAGCGCGACAGGCAGCTGCTGCAGGAACCGCTGTCTCTGTACCTGGCATCTGGACAGCCCTCGTATCGGCACCGAGGCGCCGCTCCCATTCCTCACACAGGTACAAATGGTTTAAAAGTGGTAACCTGTTGGGAATATTGTGAAACTATACCATTGATGTGCATGTATGGTTAGGTCTGCCTTATTATGAGCTGGATATACCAATGGACTATGTGGTAGACTACACCCTAGAGGACAGACTAGGTACTGCAGGCAGGAAACCAGCCTCGCAGGATAAGAAACTTCCCCAGGACTACAACGCTCTGTCTGGAAACAATGGTGAGAGGAGTGCACTCAAAATTGTGTAAGCTGCATGTGAAGAAAAAGCTTACAACAGAATTTATTCAGTGTGTGCACAGAAACAGAAGCTAGCTAACTCTGCTTTTGTTAGACGGCTTGCTCCAGAGGATGTCGGGAGTTTTGCAGAAACATCAAGTTGACCCCAGGGAGCTCAGTCAAGAACAGCTCTACAAACTCGCCCTCATACTGCAGCTGTTTCAACCCCAAGACAAGCCAAGTACAGTTCCCCAAATGTTACAGAAAATACACATGTATCAGTGTGAATAAAAATGTTTAGATTGAATTCGATTTAACACTATTTGTTTGAAACTGTCTCTCTTGATGTAGCTCCAACTGAAAAAGACCTCATGGCTCTCATCGAGGTATGCCAGCATCTATTAGAAATGATTTTTTTTTTAAATCACATGCTTTTTTTTGACAGGTTTTCTGTTGCTCCTCCTAGATGCAGCTTTTAAAAACAGGCAGTGCGTCCAGTAAACCTGCGGAAAAGCTTGCCTTTGGTCCCCACGATGCCCCTTCTACCCCCCCAGTCCAGGCTACACCTGCAGCAGGGAGCACCAGCTTGTCTCTGTCTGATTCACAGCCTGTCCAGGCTGTTTCTGCCGAAACTGGACAAGAGCTGAAAGGGCAAGGGCCATCACTTGTTGAGGGCACGGGGGCCAAAGAGGAGTATGGGTACATCGTCACCAACCAGAGGTCAGTAGTTGATCCGAATCAGCTGCTCGTCCATCTGTTGCGTGTAAATAAAATGCTATTATAAACACAAAGAGGACAATTTTGTTTTTGTTTTTTTTCATTTCTTTTAAAGTTCTCTGAGTCTGTATGACGGCGTGAAGATGTTGGAGCTATTGGCTGATAAAATACACTTGGCAACGAGCAGCTTCATCAACATTAGGTAAAACCGCAGTGCTACTCAAGTGTCTGAGGTCGTTGATATGTCCCCCTGCACAGCTGCGTCCAACGCGTGTCTGTCCCTGTCTGTTTGTCAGTGTTGTCGGCCCCGCATTGACGTTCCGCATCCGTCAGAACGAGCACAACATGACGGCTGCGGCGGTAGCCGCTAAAGCTGGTAGGACCCAAAACACAGTTGCAAACACAAAGAGGAACCAACATGTCCACTCGTACACATTTTAGTGCTACTAATGAAATATTTGTTTTCTCACTCTGACAGTATCGGAAAAGAACTTCCTGGAGTCTAAGACAGGCCTGAAGATCGTACAGACTGGTGTGGGAGAGGTACTTGATACAGATGCCCTCATTAGTGTGTATTTAGCCCTTTTTCTTGGCTGACATGCCACTAATGTCCCTATAGTGATGAAGCGAGCAATGGCTGCCCTTCTTTTCTGTTTACATTCATGCAGTGAGTTGCTGCTCGCTCAATTGTGCTCCTCCATCACTTGATGAGAGCTGAAATGTGGTTTTACAGCAGCATTACTGGCATGAAATTTAATGTACATATTAGAAAGGCCTACAGTATTTCCAAACAAGATGGCCAAACCCCACTATATAACCATAGGCCTTTTTTTAGTTATTACTGTGGTAAGCTCAGTGGGAATAGTCTGTTTAGTGTCTTTGTTTATAGGAAATTGCTTATCTATTTTTTCCATTCACTACTACGCTCTGCTCTGTATTGTCATATGTGACTGTCCTCTGTGGCGACCACAACTAATAACCTGCATTTCACTTGTTGCCATAGCGTTCTAGCGCTCTTCCCAAGCCCACAAGTGCTGTGGCTTCTCGATCCCAGGCGCTATGGCAACAGCCACCAGAGTCATTAACCTCATTACTCGACATTCACACAGAGAGCTCAACTCCTGGACTCAGAATCATCACCCACAACTCACAGTTTGTGTTTAATGGATCTATATCAGAATATGCTGTAGAATATCATAACAGCATGCACCAGTTGCATTGAGGGCTACTGAGATATAGTGTGTGGCTTTATATTTCTTCATCATTCAATTATACATCCATATTATTTAGTTTTCAGCATGACTTATATTAATGTTGCCTGTTTTGCAAATTCTGCTAATCAATTGTTTTGACTGTTCGGTCCAAAATTTTTATATGATAGAATGAAGGAAAGGTTGTGGGGGTTTTTTTCAGTTTATTTCAAGGCAAAGGACAGAGCTGTGTGGAGGAATCTGATCAGACCTACATGAAACAGTCATTGTCACCCCAGACAGACTGCTATGATGATGATGATGATGATGATGATGATTTGAATACCTTTTTTATTCCATCAAAGACATTTTATAGTTTTTTTTCCTCAACCCTAGTTTAATGAATGTAAAGTTTGGCATTTCTTGTGTGTGCATCAGCATTAAAATGTAAAATCTGCCCCCATGGATTGTGTTGCAGCAGACAGCATATTGAATCTGTCGGCTGTAGATGAAGAAGGGGTGGAGTGATTCTTGGGAGGAGACCCAACTTAAAGCGCTAATGTGTGCCACGTTGCCTGATCGCTCAGAGCCACAGCTGTCCATATGTGACGAGCTCCAGCGGCACACTACCTTGACCTTTCGGGCCCTTGTCTTTAAAAGTCAGCTTCAGGTGGTCACTGAGCACACATTGCTGTCGAGTGCAGTTAGAGAGAAGGAATCCTGGGTTTGAAAAAAAAATAAAGACTGTGGCCTTTGGACTGCTATGGCGACGGCAGATTTGCTGGAGTGATCCAGCTGATGCACATGTAGAAAAGCAGAGATCATTTCTTTTCCTTGTGTTCCTTCCCACCTGTCTGATCTTCCTGATGATGCTTTTTTCTTTCTTTCAGAGAACAGATGCACGCGGTCTCCCACAGATAGCCAGGGTTCCCCAGGGCTCCAGCGGGACAGTTATCACCCTTGTTTCCATGGCAGCTGTAGGAAGTGTGCTGGTGTTGGCCATGGCTATAGCTTGCTTCCGGCACTACGCTCAGCAGGTGGCCAATGGTAAGCTTGGCCTGGGCCCCGAGGGAGGAGCGGAAACACACTTTGACTACCAGGTACACAAATCACGCTGAGAATCAGTCAGCAAGCATCGTGTGCCCAAATTAAAGCAGATTCACATATCTTTGTCCAGGACCTATGTCGGCAGCACATGGCATCTAAATCCTCACTGTGCCGCCAGGACTGTGTGGGAGGGGTGGGCGGCAACGCGGCCGGGTCGGCCGTGGGCACGGGCGCCGGGGGCCGGAGGGGTACGGACACGTCCCGCGTCAGCAGCGTGTCATCCCAGTTCAGTGACGGGCCCCAGCACAGCCCGTCCTCTACCCACAGCTCCACGCCGTCCTGGAGCGAAGAGCCGGCCCAGTCCAACATGGACATCTCCACCGGTCACATGATCCTGGTGAATAAAGACAGAGTCAAAGTCGTGATTCGCTCTCATCCTTCTAAATAATTACTGATGTGCATTTTCTTCCCCCTCCCAGGCCTATATGGAGGACCACCTGCGCAACAAGGACCGCCTTCAGAAGGAGTGGGAGGCGCTGTGCTCCTACCAGGCTGAGCCCAGCTCAGTGGCTGTGGCTCATGCCCCGGACAACGTGGGCAAGAACAGACACGCCGAAGCCCTCCCATGTTAGTTCATCAGCATGTCTTTTATTTTTTCTTCAACGTATGATTACAGTGTGTTCTCGTCATTTTTATAGTCTTGGTCCCCTAAGCAGAGGTGAGTAGAGTTGCCAGAAATTGTACTTGTGTAAAAATAGTTTTACCTTATCATATTAATTGCACAAATATAAATAAAAGTGAAGAAATTATTTAAGTAAGCTTAAGAATTATTTTTTTAAATCCTGTGATATTTTTCTTGTAAGTTTATGGCTTTTTTCCTGAGAAATGTGTATTTTTCCCTCAGATTTGTGACTTTTTGGTAAAATATTTTTTCCCAGAAATTAACAACTTTTTGTAATAAATTTGTGACCTTTTTCACATCCTTTTTTTTTTTGCTTGCAAGTTTGCCACTTTTTCTTGTAAATGTTCTAATTTTACTCTCACCAGTTTGGGAGGTTTTTTCTCTTGGATGTGTTGGTCCAAGAAAAATCAAATCCGTACCCTCTAATATAATCCAATTCATATGAAAGACAGTAGATAGCTGTAATATTTCCTGAGCCAGATTAGAAAAAATATTGCTTTGAATTCTGATGAGAAGAAACACTAATAAGAAAAAGATGACTGGCAGCTACTTCAAATCACTGAAATCAGAAGTGAAATAAACCTTGTATGTATTATTTATCCATTCATGTATCAAACGGTGTCATTATATAAAAAAAATACTTGCTTCCTTCACAGATGATCACTCTCGGGTCAAACTGAAGGCTGAAGCAAACCCCAGTAAACAAGATTACATCAATGCCAGCATCATTGTAAGAATTCATCAAACTGTCCTAAACTTTCTATCCTTTTTTTTAATATTAATGAATTTGTCCCATCAGTGTATGGTTTGGAGACGGTGGCGCTGACACAAAAAGACAGGACTTAGAGCTGGAAGTGGCAGAGTTGAAGATGCTGAGATTCTCATTGCAAGGGACAGGATTAGGAGTGAGTATATCAGGAGAAGGGACGCTGAAGATGGAGCTGTCAGGCAGGAGGAAAAGAGGACGAGCACAGAGAAGATTCATGGATGTAGTGAAGGAGGACATGGAGAGGGTTGGTGTTACAGAGGAAGATGGAGGGATGGGGTGAGATGGAGGCAGATGGTCTGCTGTGGAGACCCCTGAAGGGAGCAGCTGAAAGGAGAAGAAGAGGAGAAGGTGGGAGGGAGGTTACTGGAGTCTTTTTTTATTTATTCACTTATTACAGAAATATTTGGAGCAATTCTTTCTCCTTTTTTAAAGGTGAGGTGCTATCCATGTCCATATTCCATAGATTATATTCTTATTTGTCTTTAAATGCCAGCTTCCTGCTCAGCCTGGGTGTGATTTCTTTTTTGTAATTAAAGTTTTTATTGACTTTATACAAGATGGTACTACACATACTGATCTTCCAAGTATCACATCAGTCTTCAAAAAGGGTAAATAAATAGGGGAAAATATATATATATATATATATATATATATATGTATACATATACTGTATATGTGGCTGATTACAAAGCAAGGATATCAGTGAGGGAAGGCAGTACCCCCCCCCCCCCAAAAAAAAAAAAAAAAAAAAACGGAAAAAGAGAAAGACAGGCCTTCATTAAGAGATTGAATTGTTAGCCAAAGAAATAAAATTCCAAAAGTCTCTCCACATTGGTCCCTCAGTGTGATTCCCATCAGTCCTCCTATTTAACATGGACTCAAATGAGGCAGTCTTTATCATATAGCTAACCCATTCTTCCATTCTAGGGGGTTCGATTGATTTCCAGTGAGAAAGTATAGTTCTGGCTGCTGTAGTTAGTCCAGTCATGACCACTGAGAATTCTTCTTTCGATGAAATAGATACTTGGGATTTGTCTCCAAGTAGACACATTCTTGGTGACAATGGGAGTGTCTTGCCCAACCACTCACCCATATGCCTGAGATTTTTAGTCCAAAAAGGCTGAACAAGTGGGCAATCCCAAATACAGTGCAAAAAAGTTCCTTTTTCTTTCTTACATTTCCAACATAGATTATTATTTAACAGACCCATCCTATGTAGTCTTGCTGGCGTCCAATAGTATCTATGCATTATTTTGTACGGTATAAGTTTACTTCTGGCTTCCCTTACATATTTCCCACTATCTGACAAAATGTTTAACCACTCTTCTTCACTCATTATACAATCCAGGTCTTCCTGCCATATTCTTCTCATGCTGTCACATCCGTTACTAAGTAGACCATTAATTAGTCTGTAAAAAGCAGATGCATGAAGACATTTCAATGGTAATTTAAAAAAAATCTATGATAGGGTTACAGTCCTTATACTGATTCATTGATGTCAGACAGCTCCTAATTTGGAGATACTTCCAAAAGTGACCTTTCCCTGTAAGAGTATATTTCTTGAGAAAATCTGTATAAGACATAAACACACCATCTTGATACAGGTCATTCACCTGGCGTATGCCACCAAGGTGCCACGTTTTCCAGTATAATGGTGTTTTCCCTATAATAATTGCTGGATTATACTATAAAGATGAGTAGGATTGGCTAAGGTGTGGGATCTTTAACATCCTATGTATTCTGATCCAGACCTCTTTTGAATGAGATAAGATAGGGTTCAGGGATCTATGTTGGGACTGGGAAAAACTATCTATAGGAGTAAATGGAGAGCACATTTCAGCTTCAATGTCAACCCAATCCAATTTACTGTGTCTGCCCAAGTGTTTTGCTAATTTGGTCATTCCAAATAAGATGTGATATAGCCTCAGGTTTGGTAACCCCAGGCCTCCTTTATCCTTTGGCCAACACAGTTTGTTCATACCAATCCTTGGTCTCTTCCCCTCCCACAGAAATTCTTTAATTGTGAAGTCATATTGTTTAAAAAACTGTGGTGATATGGCAATTGGCAACACCTGGGTGTGATTTCATTTTTCTTATGTACCCTAGTGCATCACAAAAAAACAGAATGTCATGATTCAGTAATTCAAAAACCTTAGTCATAATCATCAAAATTTAAAACAAGTGCCTGCTTCCACCAAGTCTTGCTGCAGGTCTTTTGCAGTCAGTCGAGGGTTTTTCACTACCTGCCTCCTCAGGACTCTTGTCACTGATAGCTTCCTCTTTCTGCCACATCCAGGTAGTGTAGCCACCGTTCCTTTAACTTTAAACTTGCAAACTATGCTTCCAACTGTATCTCTAACAACATTCAGTGTCGTTACTGTCTTTCTGTATTTTTTTTTTCTTGTTTGTGCAAGGCAATGCTCTCTTGTCTGAACGTTTCGGACAGTTCTCTTGACTTAGCCATATTTCTAACATCACTGTCCACAGTCCAGCTATTTGAGGTGTTCTACCTCAAGCACACCTGATGCAACTAATGAAGCCCATGATTGGCTGCCACACCTGACTTGCAAATGTGTGCTCTTATGGGGAATCGGGGTTGAATAATTTTGAGATTGCAGTAATCATGGAAAGTAGGATTTAGTGTTGAATTTGGATAAAATCTTTGTAATATTAGTTTTATTTAACTATTTAAAATGTTCTTGTGTAATTTGTTGATTGCAAACAAAAAAAAAAAGATTTTGCCAATAAACCTAAAATTCAGTGGTGGGGTTGATTAATTTTGATTACAAATGTAAACCTTATTTCTAGACAGATGGCTCTACCAGTAAATTACCTCATACTGAGCATATATTGAAAAAAATATGAAGTAAATGCTGAGGCTATTTGGATGTTTGAAATAGTGAGCTCAATCAAAAGTTTTCAATCTTACTATGAGCCTGAAGCTGGGGAGGGTACCACAGTTGTGGAAAACATCTTGTGTGGTACCTGTACCAAAGACTTCCCACCCCAAAGATCTGAACAGCTACAGACCAGTGGCCCTGACGTCTCACATGATGAAGACCCTGGAGAGACTGCTCCTTGCTCACCTCCGCCCCCTGGTGGGACCAGCGATGGATCCACTCCAGTTCGCCTACCAGCATGACATTGGGGTGGAGGATGCAGTGATCTTCCTCCTTCACCGTTCTCTGTCCCACCTGGAGAAGCCCAGGAATGCGGTAAGAATCATGTTCTTTGACTTCTCCAGTGCTTTCAACACCATTCAACCGATGATCCTGAAGGACAAGCTGCTGTGCGCAGGGGTGGACCAGCACCTGTCATCATGGATCCTGGACTACCTCACTAACCGGCCACAGTTTGTGACAACCCGAGATTGTGTGTCCGACACGATCATCGGTAGCACGGGGGCCCCCCAGGGAACAGTTTTGGCTCCCTTCCTGTTCACCCTTTATACTGCGGACTTCTCACACAACACAACACACTGCCATCTACAGAAGTTCTCTGGCGACTCTGCAATCATCGGCCTCATCTCCAACGGAGATGAAGCTGAGTACAGAGGACTTATCCAGGACTTCGTGAACTGGTGCCATCGGAACTGCCTCCAGATCAACGTGAGGAAAACTAAGGAGCTGGTGGTGGACTGCCGCAGGCAAGGACAACCCCTCACAGCACAAGTAAACATACAGGGAACAGACATTGAGATGGTGACATCCTACATGTACCTGGGTGTTCATCTGAACAATAAACTAGACTGGTCACACAATACCGATGCACTCTACAAGAAGGGACAGCGCAGGCTGTTCCTACTGAGGAGGTTCAGGTCTTTTGGTGTACAAGGAGCGCTGCTGAAGACATTCTACGACACGGTGGTGGGATCAGCCATCACTTTTGGAGTGGTCTGCTGGGGCAGTGGCATTACAGCAGCCGATAGGAAGAGACTGAACAAACTGATCAAGAAAGCTAGCTCTGTCCTGGGGCAACGCCTTGACCCAGTGGAGGAGATAGGAGAGAGAAGGATGGTGGCTAAACTGTCATGTCTGCTGGAGTCCGAGTCCCACCCTATGCAGGACATACTGAACGCACTGAGGAGCTCATTTAGCAGAAGACTACATCATCCTAGGTGCGCAACCAAGAGGTTTCACAGGTCCTTCCTACCTACGGCTGTCAGACTGTATAACCTAAGCAGGGCTGCTCGCAGAGATAGCAAAAAAAACGTGACGACCTAGTAGTATTGAATGCAAAAGACGCAACAGACTTACACAAATGGTCCCCTCCAGTATACAGCTAGGACAATATCAGTCGCTATGGAGGGTGACAATATGTATGGGTACATATTCATACCATGTAGGATAACTAAGTAGACGGTTATGCTGTTTATTCCATCTAGCGACAATGCTCCGCACTTTGTATATACAGTATATTTATATATTTATGTGTACGTATGTATATCCACTGCTCTTATTTATATTTTTCGTATCTTCTTAATTATTGCTCTGAGTGTTGCTATCCCTGTGCTGTTGCAATTCTGGAATTTCCCCATTGTGGTACTAATAAAGGCTTATCTTATCTTATAAGAGCAAATTGGATCAATGCTCATTTTTACTATTTACACCACATTTAGCTTCATTTCACATGTTGCATGCTACTGTGTAAGAGACTAAATCAAAATAGTCTTTGAAACTAACCTTTTTGGCTTTTTTCTTTGTAATCAACAGTTTGATCACGATCCTCGCCAGCCATCTTACATTGCCACACAGGGACCTCTTCCCCACACTGTCGCCGATTTCTGGCAGGTCAGTGAACTCATCTCTACGAGTATTATATTAAAATAAAATGACTGGTTTGTGGAGGAAGAGCGCAGACGAGACACGAGCTGACGACACAGAACTTTATTCTTCCTCCAACACAGAACAGATTCAGCATCAGTGCCAAAGCAAACTCCTTTATACATTTCCTTCCCGCATCGCACTCAGGGTAAACATATTAGCATACAAGTTGCCAAGCATGAACACACATCAACATACACATTAGCATACACGTCACAGAGCAAGGCTTAGTACAATACAATTGCGCCCCTGCGTTCTCAGGTGCGAACCTGGCACAGCGGGGGCGAAAGGCACATCTTTATTTGACTTCATCCCCTCTAGTGCTCTGGCACCTTTCGCTGGCACCTCTCGCCTCTTTCCCCATTACCATCTCTAACTACCTTCGCCCCCACCAACCCCAAGTGCAGGGTGGAGTGCCCTGTCCTATTGTGTCACCACAGATTATATATTTTGAAATTGTGTTAACAGCATGTTAAAAGCAGGGGATTTTTTTTAATCTAATTTTTAATTTTGGTTGCTTTAAAATTCCTCTTTAGCAAAATATCTTATATGAATGCAACCATTAGTATTTGCATGAGACTGCTGACAGACAGTTAAATGAACCAAACCAAAAACATAACCTCCTCGTTTTACAAAAAAAAACCCCAAAAAATCCAATTACAGAAAATGTGCCAAATGTAAAGGTCTTGTAACCAAAATATAATTATGTGACACTCGATTGAAAGCATGTGCATGTATTTTATATATTTACAGTATGAGTTTTTGGTCGTTTTAACCTGCAGATGGTTTGGGAGAACGGCTGCACAGTGATAGTGATGATGACAGCTTTGCTGGAGGATGGAGAGAAGCAGTGTGAACGATACTGGCCTGATGAGGGATCATCGCTCCACCACATCTATGAGGTTTATTTCCTGCCACCGCTTCCAAGAATTTGTTTCACTTATCACACAGAACAAATGTTCACTGCATTGGCTATTTTGTAGATTCTTGAATAGTACCATACAAAAATCCTTAATTTCAGGATTTTTTATTTTTGGTAATCCTTTATAGTCTACGGCCGAGGACACAACAGGCCGACATTTCTGACATAGCCTGATGAATAACATCCTGCTGCATGCCCTTTTGTCTAAACTCTTTTAGCATTATTATGGATGAAATACCCACAATTTTAAAAGGAGCTACCAACTTTTGTCCATATATGTTGAGTTTACATGTATTGCTTAGCTTCACTTACCTGTCAGTTTCAGAAGTGTAAATATAATGAGCCGTATTATGTTGATCTAGTGGCGAAGTGGTTAGCACTGCGGCAGCACAGCAACTCACCCTTGGCCGGGGAATCCTGGGTTCGATCCCAGCCCCCGACCAACAGTGATCTGCGTGGAGTTTGCATGTTCTCCCCGTGTCTGCGTGGGTTTACTCCGGGATTTCTCCGGTTTCCTCCCACATGCCAAAAACATGCAAGTTAGGTTAATTGGCATCAAAACTGGGGATTCTAAACTAAATTGTCCTTAGGTGTGACTGTGAGAGTGAATGGTTGTCTGTCTCTCTGTGTTGGCCCTGTGATGGACTGGCGATCTGTCCAGGGTGGACCCTGCCTCTCGCCCAAAGATGCTGGGATAGGCTCCAGCCCCCCCCCCCCCCCCCCGCGACCCGAAAAGAATTAAGTGGAAGAAGATGAATGAATAAATGTTGATCTAGTCATCCGCCTATTGTCTATGGTGCATTTATGGGCATGCCCAAGTCCTTTTCACGATTACAATGTTGTGCCTGGCAGAACGCAGAAACGTTGCCCAAATTGCTCTCAGTTATTCAGAGGTGTGTTTTGGGCATTATGTGTATTTCACGAATTGTTGTCTTTGCTCTCATTTCCTTTAATAAACAGAGTTGCAAGATCAAAGGCGTAGTACTCATATGACAGTGTTTAAATTGGAGGACAACTACGTTTTGCACTGATTGACAATGCGGACTTCTCCTTCTTCTTCTTCTCTTGGCTGCTCCCTCTAGGGGTCGCCACAGCGGATCATCTGCCTCCATTTCACCCTATCTCTTGCATCTTCCTCTGTAACACCAACCTTTTCCATGTCCTCCTTCACTACATCCATGAATCTTCTATGTGGTCTTCCTCTTTTACTCCTGCCTGTCAGCTCCATCTCCAACATCCTTTGTCCAGTATATCCATATCCCTCCTCTGCACATGTCCAAACCATCTCAGCCTTGCCTCTCTTACTTTGTCTCCAAACCACTCAACCTGAGCTGTCCCTCTGATAAACTCATTTCTAATCTTGTCCCTCCTAGTCACTCCCAGTACAAATCTTAGCACCTTCAACTCTGTCACCTACAGCACCATCATCTGTCTTTTTGTCAGCGCCATCGTCTCCAAACAATACATCATAGCAGGTCTCACTGCTGTTGTGTAACGCTTCCCTTTCACTGTTGCTGCTACTCTTCTGTCACAAATTACGCCTGACACTCGTCTCCACCCAGTCCACCCTGCCTGCACACTCTTCTTCACCTCTCTTGTGCATTTTCCATTGCTTTGGATGGTTGATCCCAGGTATGTAAACTCATCTACTTTCACTACCTCTACTCCTTCCATCTTCACCATTACACCTGCCTTCCTCTCATTCACACTCATGTATTCTGTCTTGCTTCTACTGACTTTCATTCCTCTTCTTTCCAGAGCATACCTCCACCTCTCCAGGTTCTCTTCCCCCTGCTCCCTACTCTCACTACAGATCACAATTCATTCATTCATTCATCTTCTTCTGCTTAATCCTTTTCGGGTGTCATCTACAAATATCATGGTCCACGAAGACTCCTGCCTGACCTCATCTGTCAGCTTGTCCATCACCATGGCAAACAAGAAGGGGCTCAGAGCCAATCTCTGATGTAACCCCACCCCCACTTTGAACCCATCTGTCACTCCTACAGCACACCTCACCACCATCTTGCTGTCCTCATATATGTCCTGCACCACCCTCACATACTTCTCTGCCCCTCTTGACTTTCTCATACAGTACCACACTTCCTCTCTTGGCATCCTATGATATGTTTTCTCTAGATCCACAAAGACACAGTGCAGCTCCTTCTGACCTTCTCTGTACTTCTGCATTAACGCTCTTAGAGCAAACATTGCATCTGTAGTACTTCCTTGCCATGAAATTGTACTGCTGCTCACTGATTGTCACCTCTCCTCTTCACCTGGCTTCAACAACTCTTTCCCATATCTTCATAGTGTGGCTGATCAACTTTATGCCTCTGTAGTTACTCCAGCTCTGAGCATTACCTTTGTTCTTGAAAATTGGTACCAAAACACTTCTTCTTCACTCTTCAGGCATCCTCTCACTTTGTGTTAAACAATCTGGTTAAAAAGTCCACTGCCATCTCTCCTAAACATCTCCATACCTCCACAGGTACAGTATGTCATCTGGCCCAACCACCTTTCCATTCCTCATCCTCTTCAAAGCTGCCCTCACTTCTGCCTTGCTAATCCTCGGGACTTCCTTGTTCACCATCTTTTCTTCATCTATCCTCCTCTCGCTCATTTTCTTTATTCATCAGCTCTTCAAAGTACTCCTTCCACCTTCTCAACACACTCTTGTCACTTGTTAATACATTACCATTTCTGTCCTTAATCAACCTAACCTGCTGTATATCCTTTTCAGCTCGATCTCTCTGCAAGTCCTTTTCTCCTTCCTTAGTGTTCCGCCTCTCATAAAACTCACTATATGCCTTTTCCTTCACCTTTGCCACCTCTCTCTTTGCCATATGCCTAGATTCCAAATACACAATGCAGACTCCTTCACAAAGTGAAAATGCATTTCAGGACCATCCACAGCATGGCACTTAAAAGGAGCTTTTTAACATCTTTGTCTACAGCCTTGTTCACACTAGGGGGACATAATCATAATTATGCACAAATGAGAGCTGTACAGTTCAGAGGTTATGTCAGTCTTTCTCTTTAGCCATGATTGCGACAGATAGAATTGTAAATTCCCAGAGTTATATTATCATGGGACACGGCAAACCCAGAACACCCATGGCACTGTCATCCAAACTTCTCTTTTAAACCATGGAGGAGTGAGTTGTTCCTCCAGCAAATCTCATCCTGAGGTCTGGTAATGTCCCCTCTGCTGAATGCAAAATTGTCAGGATATCCCTTGATGAGATCAAATAAAGCCTGCTATTACTTTCATTTTGAATCCATCCATCATCTACTGCTTATCTGTAGGTCCAGGCCACAGGAGCAACAGTCTAAGTCTGGAGTGTCCAGTCATGTGCCATGGAGGGCCAAGACTCTGCAGGCTTTACCTCCAACCAGTGTCTTCAACAGCAGATTTCACTGAATTTCTTCCCACTGATTGCTGATAAGTGAAAACACCTGCTGAAGAGACTGGGTAGAAGAGAAAACCTGCAGGGTCTTGGCCCTCCATGGCACATGACTGGTCACCCCTGGTCTAAGCGGAGAAGCCCAGATTTCCTGCTCCCCATCCCAGACATTTTGAATAATTCTGTTAAAAGAATGACAGTGAATGAGGAGAAAAATATTTAAAAAAAAAAAACTGTTATCAGTTAGATAATGATGAATGTCTGCATTTTGTGCTTTAAAGTTCAGGTAGAATCTCGGCCGGCCAGCTCTCCTCTGGCCACAGGTGGCAGCTCTTTTCCTGGTGTCCAGTGGTTAAATAAAAAAAAAAAGACCCATATTTTGTTCACTTAAGATGTCTTCACTTAAGCACTTGTCTGTAAGTGTACAGTTCATTCATTCATCCTCTTAACCACTTACTCATAATAATAATAATAATAATAATAATAATGGATTAATAATAATGGATTGCACTTTACATGTCAAGTGACATCTCAAAGTCCATTATTCATTCACGCCAGACAGACATTGATAGTGGTAAGCTACCTCTGTAGCCACAGCTGACCCGGGGCAGACTGACAGAAACAAGGCTGCCAATTCACGACAACGGCCTCTCCGACTACTATCGAACATTTGTACACATTCATACCCAGTGTCATGGACACTGGAGGCAATGTGGGTAAAGTGGCATGCCCAGGAACATGACGACAGGATGGTAGGATTCAAACCGCCAACCTTCCGGTTGTTGGACAACCCACTCTACCTCCTGAGCCACTGCCACCCCCAAGTCCTTTATGGGTCACAAGGGCCTTTTAAATGCACAACTGAAATAGCAGTTGGTAATGCGCTGCTGACTTCAGACCTGCTTTGTGCAGATAAAAAGCGCCTTGGAAGAAAATGCACCTTAATACAAACGTGCCAAACTTTACACCGAGCCTCACCCACTTTAAATCAGTCCCCTTTTACCAGCACAAGTTGTGCACACCATTTCCTAATGGGATGGCGAGGGCATACAGTGGAAAGCCAGACAATGCACTGACAGAAACTAATGAAAGCACCTGCGTGCCACAAATGCCTGATTTAGACCACTGTAATAGGGCCCTAAGTCATTAAAGGTTGTTTATGGAACTTTTGGAAATCCTCTTTTTGTGCCACTTCTAGTTTACTAAGTGAATTCCAGCTCCATTTACTTCACTCATCTCTGTTTATTCTTGGCTGTCAAATGGGGCGGGGTCAGATGTCGGCGGGGCTGGACATCCAGTGGTGGTTATAGTTACGGTTGGGTGAGGAAGGGTTATTTTTAGGCGTCTGATCTCCGTAGTAGGCTGCACGGTGGCGCAGTGGTTAGCACTGCGGCAGCACAGTTTACCCTTGGCCGGGGGATTGTGGGGATCGTGGGTTCGATCCCAGCCCCCGACCAACAGTGATCTGTGTGGAGTTTGCATGTTCTCCCCGTGTTGCGTGGGTTTACTCCGGGATTTCTCCGGTTTCCTCCCACATGCCAAAAACATGCATGTTAGGTTAATTGGCTGTTCTAAATTGTCCCTAGATATTTGTTTCCTATAGGCCCTTAGAATAGAGGGTTAGTATTAATGAAAGCGCTTTGAGTGGTCTTTGTGACTAGAAAAGCGCTATATAAGTGCAGGTTAGTTAGTAGTTAGTTAGTTAGTAGTTATAAGGCAAAGTTGGATATCCAGTCGTGCTTTTGTACCTGATCCCACCTGATTCCACCTTCTGCAGTGAGGTCCATCTACTCATGTCTGAGAAGGTCTGCTGGTCAGAATTCTCCTCAGAAATGGAGTCAATAGAGCCGCAGACCACTTGAGGACCAAAGTTTGGATTAAATCTGAGTTTCAAAACATTTTAACACGATAAAAGCATTGCCTTCACAGTGCAAACAATCTTCTTTTCTCGTCCATCATCCTGTTCCCTCTGTTAGGTGAACCTGGTTTCAGAGCACATCTGGTGCAAGGACTTCCTGGTGCGTAGCTTCTACTTGAAAAATGTTCAGACACAGGAGACGAGAACCTTGACGCAGTTTCACCTGCTGAGCTGGCCGGCCGATGGGATCCCCACCTCCACCAGACCACTGCTGGACTTCCGCAGGTAAAAGCTAAATACAGAAGCTATCCACTCACATGCGCTTTGTTTCAACACTTAACATATTAAAAACACATTCACAAGTGTGTGTGTGTGTGTGTGAAACTCAGTGGTCACATCATCTCCTTCTCCGGCTCCCACCTTCCTTGACATTCGTCTCTTGTGTATATTAAACGATCCATCCATTCTCTGTCCTCCGCCATGGCTCTTTCTCTCCCTCTCCCTCTCTCCCAGTGTGCAGGTCGACAGGTTTGTATTTTAACATCTCCCAGTGTCATTTTTGTGGTTTGCAGCTAGTACTCTGGCTCCAGTTGCATAGTCGCAAAAATGAGCATTGGCAGGTGTGACTGGCTGCTGCAAGAGGGACAGTGAATCTGTTGCTTCCTCTCCGCCTCCCTTTCTATCCTGTCCTCACACCTCACTGTCTGCCATCATCTCGTGCAGTTTTATTGTCACCGCCCTTCCCATCTTTCCCTCATTTCCTATTCTGTTTGTCATCTTTTATTGTTGGATATTTGTATACTCATACATGCCCATTCCTAAAAACTGTGTAGACTCTAACAGAATATACTAACTTCAAAATCGTGCACTCATATATGCTGTAAAAGCTTAAGACTGGGGGGGGGGGGGGAATGACAAGTATTTGTATTTCGCACTGGTGGATCGTAACCAGGTTGTATGTAGAGCTTCAAAATGCAAAAAGAAGAAATGGGAGCAAGAGACAAAAAAAATACAGAATAGGCAATTTATTTAGCTCAAACAGGCTGTTCCATCAGCTGATCAACAGTTTAAGGCCACAGAAAAAAAAAACAACAACCCCAAAACAGACTTCCAAGAGAACAGCGTCGCTCTTTTGGACCGTCCTGGGCGTTCCCCTGATCGGAGTCTCGTAACGAGAACATGTGGGGATGGCAAGGGAAGTTTCCAAAAAAGGACGTCAGTCGTAGACCGTGGATGCCCTTGGCGGACCCGTCTTCACCACATGGAGCAACATTCCCACCAGCCTCCTGGAAACACGCGCATCAACCATGCCTAAACCAATTTTTGAAGTGGTCAACAAGAACGGCGGGGCTGCTCACTACAGAGTCATTTTTTTGGGACAGTTTTAGTTGTGTTTTTGAGGGTTTTGGGGGTCGTAAACTTTTGATCAGCCGATGAACAGCCTGTTTGACTTTAAATGCAGTTTTCAATAAATTACCCACTCTTTTTGCATGCTGGAGCTCTACTTACAGCCTGGCTACCATCCACCAGCATGAAACGTGAATACTTGTAATTTTATCCCTGGTCTCAAGATTTTGATCACGCGTGTGTATGTATATGAAAATAATACAAAAGCAACTGTTTTTGAGGAACTGAAGTTAATACTTAATCTATGGGGGGTTATACTTTTCATAAAGGTTGAGACTGCGTGTCATTGTTTCATCATCTGTATTCATAACACCTTATCTAAATGCTGTCGTTTTGAAAGCTAAACGTTTTCCCCTTTTGCTTTAGGCATTATTGTGCCTCTCAGGGGACACTGCTTAAAAAAAAATCTTATTCTGATACCACCTTTAGCTGAAAAGAGGGAACAAAATGGTATTTGTCCCATTAGTTTACTTAATTCATTCCAATGTTTTACATATTTTGTTCCCATCTATGTTCCCACTTTTTGGTTAATTAAGTGCAAGAATTAATAACAGCTGTGGAACGACAAGGTAGCCCTTCGTTTCAGCCCTCATCTGACATGGACAGAGATTCCTCGTTATTTCACGGTGTGACTCGTGTATCAGGTGTGTTCTGACAGCAATAACTACTACATGGGGCAACATACACAGAGTGAGAGAGGTTCACTGAATTTTATTTTGAGCTTGGCCTCAAGTTTAATTTATCCGTACTCGACAATAAGCACAACTAAGCTCATGTGACACCATCAATCATGATAGGCTACAAAATCAATCAAAACCATTCAAATGAGGGAATGAACTGCATGAATTGCACACTTTATAACACTTCCCCTTTAAAATGTGGTCTCAAAGTAGTATTGTTATAAAGCAACACCATCTAAGGTTGATCTTTCTATGAGTAAGGTCCTCAAAGGACGACAGTTTAACGTGGCATCATGTTTTTCTGAGTTACACCGGTGTAAAACCTGTGGCAGGTTTGACATTGTCTTACCAAAACATTTGTGACAAATTTCCCCCTTGATAATTGAGCCTTAACAGGTGTGCACGTTACCCATGCCATCTGCACTAAAGCCCCGCCCTCCCGTCACGTTTTGGAAAGCGTGATGATCACGAGGTCAACGGCAAACCACCATGACAGGAATGCTGGAACAGGATCGCTTTGTCTCAGCTGTTTCTGATCCGGTTCCTGTTTTATCTTTGGATGGAACAATTAAAAAAACCCTTCATTTATGGATGCAGTTGCAGACTGTATTCACTAGGACTGCTCTGTGCCCCCATGCAGAGAATTGCACTACAAACCCCTACTTCCCTCTGCCATTTTGAAATCAAAACCAGAAGGATGTCTTTATTTACATTTTACCGTGTTGCTTTGTTTTCTTGACATTACAATATACCTATTTCACAGATATCAAGGCCACTATAGAAACCTTTTTTCTGACTTTGTTGTTCCTAATATTTTATAACCACCCTTTTCTGCTCTCCGTTTCCCCCCACTGTTTCTTGTTCCTGTTTTTCAGGAAGGTGAATAAATGTTACAGAGGTCGATCCTGTCCAATCATTGTTCACTGCAGGTATTAAAAAAACCCAAACAAAAAAACAGTTTTTGTGTTACAGACAAATCCAATAAAATGAAGTGAAGTGGATTGCAGTTAGTGGTGGCAGGTGTCTTCCAGTGTGTCCTCATCTGTTTCTGTGGTTTCCACAGCGATGGCACTGGCAGGGCTGGCACATACATCCTCATTGACATGGTCTTGAACCGCATGGCCAAGGGTAAGGCACTTAAATGCACACAGAGTTGGTAGATTAGCACAAAGCATTAAGATGTAGAGACCAGAAATGGTACAAAATAGGCACGTTTTATGTGAGGTCATAGGGGAGCTGAGAGTGACCATGGTCGCTGCCATCTTCTTTATTTTTGTTTTTCTTGAGATACTCCTGACATTTGGGGTCGATTCATGAAGGCTGTTTTAATTTCATAGTCAAAAGCTGTAGTGACTGTAAAATGTAATTTTCCACATACATCATTTAAAGCAGCACTGTGTAACTTTCCTCTTCCTGGTAGGAAAAACTGAAGACTACAACTGCCACATTTTACAACCTGCGTCCCAGTTGCCAATCACAGAGTGCTTTGTTAATGGGTGGCTAAAAACGAGCCATATTACTGGCTAATGGGATACACCGCATAAACATGCCAGTTGTAGTCTTTTCAGCATTCCTACTCAGACAGCAAAGTTATGTTGTGTTGCTGCAGCTGATGGAGGCCCATTCAGGCTCAGGCGAAGTGAATTTCACTTTGTCAGAGGGTGACGATTTTGGAAACATTATTTTCTTCTTCTTTTTAATAAAATCGTGTGAGGAAAATCCAGACACTGTTTGTAAAGCTGTCATTTGCCTTGTTTCTGTCAGGAGTGAAAGAGATCGACATTGCAGCCACACTAGAGCACATCCGAGATCAGAGACCTGGGCTAGTCCGCACCAAGGTACCAGTTTCGTGCGTGTGTGGCATGCTAGCGTGTTTTCCCAGTGACTTTCGACATCCATTGTGACCCTCTCTTCTGCCCTGCTCAGGACCAGTTTGAGTTTGCTCTGACAGCAGTAGCGGAGGAGGTGAACGCCATCTTGAAAGCCCTGCCGCAGTGACGCGCAGTAGCTGAGGGACACACACACACACAGACGTCATACAGGCACCAGAGGCCATGCCGTCCGAAGCGCACACTTGTATGATCTGGTCATGTGCTGTATGTCCACATCACCTGTACAGAGCCTGCTCTCGTTCTCAGCCTGCGTTACTTTTCCATCGACTCACTCTCTGGATTTCTAAAAGGTTTTGGAAATCACTTTTGCAGAAACTCAGAGGATATGAATCTCAGATCAAGTTTCTTGCAAATTACTGCCCAAATTTGATCTCAGCCATTGCTCTCTGAAGTTTCTAAGTACAAATGGATGTGGCTGTAAAATGTGAAAATAACTAATTAAAACCGTGGTTCCTGTGTTGATCCAGAATGAGCCAAGTTAGTCAGACAGGAGACTATATATTCTACAGCATGACTGTAATAACACCATACAGAACTGTCATATTAATTAACTACCTTAAAGCCATTTGGTAAAGTTTTGCCTTCGACTGGTGATTACCTCAAACAGATGATTTACAGACGGTTTGTCTTAAATGTTCTGATAAACATAAGACAAGATTCAAAATGTCAAATCCCCTTACAAGTTTCTCAGATACCAAAACTTAATCTCTCCATTGTACCTGAATGTGGTATTTTGTGTCCACTGTATTCTACTGTGTGTGTGGCGTGTTTGTTCATTTTTCAAGCTGGTTTTAATTTGTGAAACGTGTCCCCCCACCACCACCTCTCCATCCCCAGAAAACATGATTGTTTGCTTTTGGTACTGCTCCTTTTGTAATGGCTTGTTTACATCAATCACCTTCTGCCGCTCTATTCCTGCCCACAGAATCTCCTTCCTTCAGCGTCTTACTCGGCGTGCAACCCTGTGATCCGTGTAAATAATTCATCCAAATGATTGTGTTTATTTCATGTAGCAGACAGAAAATATCTATAAAAATGTATTTTTGACTTGACCTAAATAAATTTGTGATGTGCTGCAGCAGAAAACAAGCAAGTTTCCATTGTTCTTTTCATGGTCACTGAGATGTTTTAGAAAGACTTAATGAGGTGGAAGCAGTTCTCTTGTATCAAAAAGTATAACGTTGCACTGCATTTTTACTGTATATATTTTCAGTTTCTTAAGTTTCAAAGTAACTATAAAGAATATTTTTTACTTTTAATATTTTCTTTTTACTGTAATGTACATACAGCAGGGAAAATAAGTATTGAACACGTCAACATTTTTCTCATTGAACATATTTCTGATGGAGCCATTGACCTGAGACTTTCAGATATCAGTAGCAACCCAAGTAATCCATACATACAAAGAAATCAAGGCATCTGTGTTCACAAAACAAGTTATATTAATAAAATGGAATAACACAGGGAATAAGTATTGAACACATGAAGGAAAAAGGCATAGAAAGCCAAGAAACCAGCTGAACTCCCTCAGAATTTAGGAAGCCATCCATTCCCCCATCAGTGCAAATTAATTTCAGCTGATTAAGTCCTGACTGATAGCCTTTAAAAAGGTCTGTGAATATCAGATTGTCACACCACAAAACTCATGATGGGTCGAAGCAAAGAGCTCTCTCTAGACCTTCGCAACCTTATTGCTGCAAAACATAATAATGGCATTAGTCACACGTGCATTTCTAAACTGTTGAATGTTCCAATGAGCACTGTTGGAACAATCATTTGGAAGTAGAAAAAACATCATTTTACCATAAACTGGCCACGACCAGGAGCTCCTTGCAAGATTTCTGACAGAGAAGTCAAAAGAATTATCAGAAGAGTTATCCAAGAGCTAAAGACCACTTGCAGAGAGCTCCAGAAAGACCTGGAGTTAGCAGATAATGTTTTTATTTTTTGAAACAGCAGTAAGTAATGCACTCAGCCAACATGGGCTCTATGCCCACTCACCTTGCAAGACTTCATTGCTGGAGAAAAAGCACGTTGAAGCTCATTCAAAGTTTGCTGTACAACATTTGAGTAAGCCAGTAAAATACTGGGAGGATATAGTCTGGTCAGATGAGACCAAAATTGAACTTTTGGATGATACAACACACAGCATGTTTGGAGGAAAAATGGCACTGCACATCCCATCATGGTGTGGGGGTGTTTTTCAACACATGGTACAGGCAGACTTCATATAACTGAAGAAAAGATGAATGTACAAATGTACAGAGACATCCTTGATAAGAACTGGTTGCCATCTACCAAGACGCTGAGATGAAACAAGGGTCGACATTTCAGCAAGACAATGATCCAAAACACACAGCCAAGGAAACTCATCTGGCTCCAGAGAAGGAAAATAAAGCTGCCAGAATGGCCCACTCAGTCACCTTACCTGAATCCAATTCAAAATCTATGGAACGAACTGAAGATCAGAGTTCATAGAAGATACCCATGGAACCTTTGAGATTTGAAAAACAATATGCGTGGAAGAATGGGTTAAATCACTCCTGACCAATGACTGCACCTAGTTTCTCCACACAGGTGGTGTCTGGAAGCTGTTATTACCAACAAAGGCTTTTCTACTAAACATTAAATGAATTTCACCAAACATGTTCAATACTTTTTCCCTGTGTCATTCCACTTTATTAAATATAATTTGTTTTGTGAACACAGTTGCCTTGATTTCTTTGTATGTATGATTACTTGGGTTGTTACTGATATCTGGTGAAAATCTCAGGTCAGTGACTCCATCAGAAATATGTTTAATGAGAAAAATGTTGACGTGTTTTATTTTCCCCGCTGTATGTATTGTAATGACATAGTTCACCTTAATTTTATCATTGTGAAATAGCCATCATTATGAAATTTGTTATATTGCTGCTTCTGTTTTAAAAGATTTTTATTTTTTCTACATTATCACGAACCAGAGGTGGGAAGTAATGTTAAATTTGCTCAAGCACAAGAACTTTCCTGGGTAGGTTTGTATTTGTGAGAAAAATTTTGAAGCTATTTGTTTTATAATCTTCAAGTCACTTTTGATTTCACAGATGTGAAATGAATGCGAGTTAAGTTTTTCCTCATCTGTTTTTCTTCCAATCAAAATGAAATTATTGTTTTTCTATTCTGGGTCAAGAAATATTACTGTTTCTTTATACCATTTTTAGATTATATTAGAGGGCACATGTGGCTAGATTATATTTGTTTGTTTTTCTTAAGAGGAAAAAAAGTACAAATTGGTGTGGGAAAACGTTGCAAATTTGCAGAAAAATGTGGAAGGTTTATGAATATAATGGTTGTAAATTTGTGTGGAGGGGCCACAAATTTGAAGCAAAAAGTTGCCAATTTTTAAGAAAAAAGTAATACATTAATTTAAAAAAAGTCACATTTTCGAGGGGAAAAACGCAAATGTTCACAGAAAAAATATCTAAATTTATAAAAAAAACAGTAGTAAATTTATGAGGATAGATGTCACAAATTCAAAGGCAATAGAGACAGCATTCTGACCTCCAGGCCAGTAGGTGCCACACTCACTCTTGCCCCAACTGCTTGGTAGAGACACGCAACATCAATCCAGTGATACTATTGGCTGTGGCATCCTTACCAACCACAGATATATATAAATACTAGATGGGACATGGCTGCTGGGCTAGTCACATTCCATATACACAGCTTACTTATATGATTACAAAAAAACAAGCAACTATTTGTGTATCCAGTTATTACATATACAGTATCACACATATAATTCCCTACAGAACATGGTGTCTCCGTTTGCCATGAAGATGTTAGCCATGTCCTATCTTGTGTTTATATATATCTATGTTACCGGCCACCGGAGTCTCGTCATCCAAATGCTTAGATGTATATATGACTGTTTTGGACCTGTAAAAAAAAAAATAAAAAAAAAATTTAAAAAAAAAGCTTTTTTCCCCACCAGTATATATATATATTTTTTTACCAATATAAAGACTTTATTTCTGCACCTTTCTGAACATTTTAATGATGTATTATTTTTTTTAAATAAATATCTGTTTTCACGAAAATCCTGTCTAGTTCACCTTTAAGAGAAAAAAGCTCACAAACTTGCCAAAGTATACACTACCTTTTGTAGCTGGACGTTCTTAGTTATTCAGTTTCTTTGGTGACTACTCTTACTTGTACTTGAGTAGTTCCTATCATAAGGTAATTTTATTTACTTAAGCACAATTTCTGACTACCCGCCTCTGTGAATAACTTGATTCCCAGTGGGTTAATTTCTTCCACTTTACCTAATAATTACACACTATGTACAGTATCTATAACACAATCTGCTTAATCAGAAGTAATTTTAATGCAGTGATGATGAGAAGTCCTCAATTCCATCAGGTTCCAGAACACAAATCCAGTCTTCAGCTCAACAATGAGCTACGTACAAACACACATACACACACATACATTTTAAATACACGTCTTTGTTTTAAGTGTCAATCAGCAGGTAGGAGCCATGACGGGCAGAGAGAGAGAGAAAAGTGCATCGTGGGTGGGGGTTAACTGATCGCTGACCTGTAAGAATAAACGCACAAGTATACATTACTCCCCTGTCAGATATGCAAGTCAGCATCCTCTGTTCTGATCTATGTGGGGCAGGAGGAGAGAGGAGTCTCGGGGTGGCTCAGGTTCACACTAGGTCTTTACCTCAGGGTGGGACAAGTTCACAGAGCAGCGTGAGCCATTTGGGTTAGCTCGTGAAGGCCTCGAAGTCTGAGTCTGAAACAGGAAGCAGGAAGTGTAAGACAGCAAAAAAGATAAATTACCTTTTGTGTCCCGTTATGTTACAATTAGAAAATAAGATTGGACAATACATGACAGCCATTAAAAGCTGATAAATAAGATGTATGAAGTTACTGGCTGTTGGTATTCATAAACCGCAGGCATCAAATAAGGTCTATGATACTGCAGTTTTTCTATTAAATTGATAGAAACTTATACGATCAAGCATGCAGTCTCTCTCTCACACACACACACAGACAGAACGGACTGTTTATCAGCCACAAAGGATCCAAAGAATCAGGAGTAATCATTCATGGGCTCAAATTTACTGTAATTATTGCACAATACATCCATCATCATTTTTAGTTGCAACACTACTAATAATTTATTTGTGCAAAAAATTATTATACATGAGCTGAACACAAACGGCGAGTAGTCTCATGTTTAGAACAAAATACTGTAATATATCCCAACATTCATTCTGTTCAAACTCTTTTTTAAATCTGTTTCCCTTTTGAGACTCTAAAAGTGAAACTGAAATCAACACATGGCAGTTCAACGCAATACAAATTATAAAGGCTAGTGTATTTTATATTTAGAAAAGAAGACATGTCAAATAGCTCAATATTATGTAAGTCACGAGTCACAAGTGTGCCTACTCTTGGCTTTGTAATATTAAAGTAAAAAAATATGCATTGTGAATGAAATACAGGTGAAAAAGAAATGAAGGCTGTAGAAAATGATGGATGTAAGCTGTATGTAAAACAAGATGAGGCAAATGAGCACGACTTGTTCTATAATGTAGATCTGTCCTAGCAGCAGCAGAAAATATCTGTGTGTCACAAAGCTCTGAGTGCATTTGGCATCAAAAAACCTAGCAGCTTTAGCCTCATACATATTTAATTGGGGTTTCACTCGTAACACTATCGTGTTTTACATCAACAGGGAACCATGATGACAACACACCGTTCAAAGACTCCCCCCGCCCTTCCCTACACCCACAGACAAACCCTTTTTTAAAAAAAAAAATAATAATTAGAAAAAAAAAGCACCCACATGCACTGGGGAAGCCTTTAGGCTTCTTTTAAAAACCTTTTAGCAGCTGTGTGGCTATGGGGTTCTCCTTTTATTTATCTTTATATTACTGTGCAAATATAAAATATCTGTATGACACACAACTGCTTTGTGATTTTAAAAGACGCAGAAGTGCCACAATACAGTAAATTACAAATTTAATACAAGCCAAACCAGTTACAGTAGGATTAAATATATCCGATTTTCATATTTTAGGATTAGGACTTAACGGTAATCTTATAATTTTATTAATATTTAAAACTTTATATTGATTTTGTATTAGGCCTATTCCAATCTATTTCAAATTTATAGAATTTCCCCTGCAGCGAAACATACGATAGGGCGCCAAGTCAGGAAGTGTGCTAATGTATAAGGAAGTCAGGAGTGGCAGAGAAGTATGTAAGGGTGGTGCAAGGCATGCACAGTGGTGTGAAAAAGTGTTTGCCCCCTTCCTGATGTCTCATTTTTTTTGTATGTTTTTCACACTTTAAATGTTTCAGATCATCAAACAAATTTAAATATTAGACAAAGATAACACAAGTAAACACAAAATGCAGTCTTTAAATGAAGGTGTTTATTATTAAGGGGGGAAAAAATCCAAACCTACATGGCCCTGTGTGAAAAAGTGATTGCCCCCTAAACCTAATAACTGGTTGGGCCACCCTTAGCAGCAACAACTGCAATCAAGTGTTTGTGATAACTGGCAATGAGTCTTTTACAGCGCTGTGGAGGAATTTTGGCCCACTCACCTTTGCAGAATTGTTGTAATTCAGCCACAATGGAGGGTTTTCGAGCATGAACCGCCTTTTTAAGTTCATGCCACAGCATCTTAATCAGATTCAGGTCAGGACTTTGACTAGGCCACTCCAAAGTCTTCATTTTGTTTTTCTTAAGCCATTCAGAGGTGGACTTGCTGGTGTGTTTTGGATCATCGTCCTGCTGCAGAACCCAAGTGTGCTTCATCTTGAGGTCACCAACAGATGGCCAGACACTCTCCTTCAGGATTTTTTGGTAGACAGCAGAATTCATGGTTCCATTTACCACAGCAAGTCTTCCAGGTCCTGAAGCAGCAAAACAGCCCCAGACCATCACACTACCACCACCATATTTTACTGTTGGTATGATGTTCCTTTTCTGAAATGCTGTTACTTTTATGCCAGATGTAATGGGACACACACCTTCCAAAAAGTTCAACTTTTGTCTCGTCAGTCCACAGAGTATTTTCCCAGAAGTCTTGGGGATCATCAAGATATCTTCTTGCAAAACTGAGTTGAGCCTTTATGTTCTTTTGCCTCAGCAGCAGTTTTTGTCTTGGAACTCTGCCATGCAGGCCATTTTTGCACATTCTCTTTCTTATGGTGAAGTCATGAACACTGACCTTAACTGAGCCAAGTGAGGCCTGCAGTTCTTTGGATGTTGTTGTGGGGTCTTTTGTGACCTCTTGGATGAGTCGTCGCTGCACTCTTGGGGTAATTTTGGTCAGCCGGCCACTCTTGGGAAGGTTCACCAGTGTTCCATATTTTATTTATTTATTTTAAAAAAACCCGTTGAGATTAAAAACCTCTTTTTCAAGGGAGTCCTGGCCAAGAGGCAGCAAAAAAATCACAAATACACTTACAATGACATACAAATCATATAAAACAGTTACAAATTAGTGAGGCCGTCTCAAGTGTCCTCAATCTGGATTTAAAGTTGTTCAATGAAACAAGTTCCGTTAGATTTTCTTCTTCTTCTTTTAGATTTGATTGGTGGTTGGCAACAAGCCTACAGGTGCATTACCGCCACTGACTTGATTATCGTCACTCTGTATCTTTCTATAAGGAGTTCTGAACAACTCCCTATGTGTGAAAAAATTATCCGTCCTTACTCGGCGGCGGCTGCCACCAGCAGGAAGGAGTTCTCTACTCCACTACTCTATCTTCGCCATTTGTGGATAATGGTTCTCACTGCGGTTCACTGGAGTCCCAAAGCTTTAGAAATGGCTTTATAACTTTTTCCAGACCGACTGTGCTCAGTTACTTTCTCATTTGTGCCTGAATTTCTTTGGATCGCAGTATGACATCAGCTGTGAGACTGACAGCTGTGCAGGCTTTGTCGCGTCAGAGTACTATTTTCTCCGCTTCCGTTTGTTTTTATTGATTTCATTTTTAATGTTTTATCTCTGTTTGCTGATATTAGTCTTTGTTTGCTGTTAGCTCGGTATTGGCCTCGCCTAAAAGCCCGTTCGGACGTGCAGGTAGGTCCGATCCCCGGCTGGGCTGCTTTTTTACCGGGCTAGGCTACCTGCTAGCCTATTTTTAGCCTTTTAGCTGTTTTTAGCTAACTTTCAGCTAACTTGTTTTTAGCTATTTTAGCTGTTTTTGGCTAGCTGGCAGGCTATCCATCTCAGCGCCTGGAACGCCATGGCTCCTTCTCCGGCATGTATCCGTTGTTTATCTCTCCTCAGTAAGGTCTCTGAGTTGGAAACGAGGCTCTCCAACCTTCATAAGATTTGGGAGGCCGAAGACCACCTCGACACCATCATTCTCGGGTGAACACCGGCTCCGGCTACCGACTCGCAGCTGGCAGAGACGGCTGCTTACTTGGGTGAGCTCTGCGCTTCTCCATCCACCTCTACCCCTGCTCCAGCCTCTGCAGACGTCCATGACCACAGCAATAAACACTGGCTTCGTCTCGGGGCTAAACCCAAAGCCTCGGTTGGTCCCTCTCATCCTCACTGCGCGCCCTGGACCTTGGTTCGACCAGCTAACAACCATCGTTGATTGACCAGAAAGGGCCGCACCTCTTCTCTTCCCGTGTCCTTGGAAAACAGATTTGTTATTCTTTCTCTGGAAGATTTTCCCCATCTGGACCCTGGCCGTCCGCCCGTGGACGCCCCTCATCCTTCCTCCTCTCTTTCAGCGGCGGCTCATGTCCGCAAACCCCGGATAAAGACCACCCTGGGTGTGTCAAATTACACACCAGCTCCAGATAGAAGACAGCGCATCACTCCCCCTTCGCAACAACAACTTCACCCTCTACAAAATTACTCTCCTCGTCAGAATCCACCGACAAAAAACCCCCTTTGGACCTCTTGCAGGTAATTGGTGATTCGATCATGAGGAACGTCAGAAGCAGGTACTGTATTACTCGATTTTTTTCCTGGAGCTAGAGTCTCTGACATTGAGGCTCTTATCCCTGACCTGCTAAATTAATTCCCCCACGTATAAACTGTCGTTGTACATGTGGGATGCAATAACATCCCAGATGAAGCGTCAGAGATTTTAAAGAGTGACTTCAGGAGTCTTCTATCCACTCTTATGAACTGTGGCAGACGTGCGCTAATCTCTGGGCCTTTGGCACCTCGCAGACAAGGCTGCAATTGTTTTAGCAGGACTCTCAGTCTTAATACGTGGCTGTGTTTTACTTGTCTTATTTTTAACATTGGTTTTGTTGACAATTTAAACTTATTTTGGAACCGCCCATCACTTATGAGGCCTGATGGCATCCACCCAAATAGACTTGGTGCACGTGTTTTAAGAGACAATCTATTCTATTCCATTCGGTGTTTTTTGGTACAGTGACTGGGACTTGGTGTGTTTACTCGCTCTGAAGCTTCTGGGTTTGCCAGACTGCCCTTTTTTGGTTCTGTTCCCACTTCTTGTATCGATCCCATTAATTCAGGTGGTCTTTACCGTTTGGATCAGCTTTTGATTTATAATCCTACAGAGATTGTGTCGGTCTCCCGTTGCCCTAAATATTGTAACCCACGACAAATACAACACAACTTGAAAAACACTCGCACTTCTGCAGCTCCTCCTCATCCACCACCCTTCAACTTTGCCCCTGTCTCCTTCCTTAGAGAACCTTTTTCTGCTCCCTCCAAAGTTAATAAAAAAAGTTAATAAAAACAGATTGCATAAACATCCATAATTGATTAAACAAAATGTTGGTAAAATTCAAATCCAACCTCAAGTCCCTAAAATTAATAAATTGGCCTCAGTTCCTCCCCAAAATTTAAAAATTAAATGTGGTCTATTAAATATTAGGTCTCTAACTTTTAAGTCTCTTCTGGTTCATGATCTATTAATCGATCATCAGATCGATCTACTATCCCTCACAGAGACCTGACTTGGGCAAGATGATTATGTTGGTCTGAATGAATCAACTCCCTCTGGGTTTTTAAACTGTCATAACCCCAGAGGTTTTGGTCGTGGTGGTGGAGTGGTGGCAATTTTCCATTCTAAATTAAGAGAAGAGAAGAGAAGAGAAGAGAAGAGAAGAGAAGAGAAGAGAAGAGAAGAGAAGCCTTTATTAGTCCCACAATGGTGAAATTCCAGGATTGCAACAGCACAGGGATAGCAACACTCAGAACAATAATTTAGAAGATAAGAAAATACGAGCAATGAATATACATATGTACACATAAATACAGTATATAAATATATATACACAGTGCGGAGCATTGTAGCTAGATGGACTAAACAGCATAACCGTCTATTTAGTTACACTTCATGGTATGAATACTGTATGTACCCATACATATTGTCACCCTCCATAGTGACTGATATTGTCCTAGTTGTATACTGGAGGGGACCATTTGTGTAAGTCTGTTGCGTCTTTTGCATTCAATACTATTAGGTCGTCACATTTTTCTTGCTATCTCTGCAAGCAGCCCTGCTTAGGTTATACAGTCTGACAGCTGTAGGTAGGAAGGACCTGCGAAACCTCTCGGTCACGCATCTAGGATGATGTAGTCTACTGCTAAATGAGCTCCTCAGTGCGTCCAGTATGTCCTGCATAGGGTGGGACTCGGACTCCAGCAGAGATGACAGTTTAGCCACCATCCCTTCTCTCTCCTATCTCCTCCACTGGGTCAAGGCGTTGCCCCAGGACAGAGCTAGCTTTCTTGATAAGTTTGTTCAGTCTCTTCCTATCGGCTGCTGTAATGCCGTTGCCCCAGCAGACCACTCCAAAAGTGATGGTTGATGCCACCACCGTGTCGTAGAATGTCTTCAAGAGCACCCCTTGTACACCAAAAGACCTGAGTCTCCTCAGTAGGAACAGCCTGCGCTGTCCCTTCTTGTAGAGTGCATCGGTATTGTGTGACCAGTCTAGTTTATTGTTCAGATGAACACCCAGGTACATGTAGGATGTCACCATCTCAATGTCTGTTCCCTGGATGTTTACTGGTGCTGTGAGGGGTTGTCCTTGCCTGCAGCAGTCCACCACCAGCTCCTTAGTTTTCCTCGCGTTGATCTGGAGGCAGTTCCGATGGCACCAGTCCACGAAGTCCTGGATAAGTCCTCTGTACTCTGCTTCATCTCCATTGGAGATGAGGCCGACGATTGCAGAGTCGTCAGAGAACTTCTGTAGATGGCAGTGTGTTGTGTTGTGTGAGAAGTCCGCAGTATAAAGGGTGAACAGGAAGGGAGCCAAAACCGTTCCCTGGGGGGCCCCCGTGCTGCCAATGATCATGTCGGACACACAATCCCGGGTTGTCACAAACTGTGGCCGGTTAGTGAGGTAGTCCAGGATCCATGATGACAGGTGCTGGTCCACCCCTGAGCACAGCAGCTTGTCCTTCAGGATCATCGGTTGGATGGTGTTGAAAGCACTGGAGAAGTCAAAGAACATGATCCTCACCGCATTCCCGGGCTCCTCCAGGTGGGACAGGGAACGGTGAAGGAAGAAGATCACTGCATCCTCCACCCCAATGCCATGCTGGTAGGCGAACTGGACTGGATCCATCGCTGGTCCCACCAGGGGGCAGAGGTGAGCAAGGAGCAGTCTCTCCAGGGTCTTCATCATGTGAGACTTCAGGGCCACTGGCCTGTAGCTGTTCAAGACTTTGGGGTGGGAAGTCTTTGGTACAGGTACCACACAAGATGTTTTCCACAACTGTGGTACCCTCCCCAGCTTCAGGCTCAGGTTGAAGATGTGTTCCACAATCCCACACAGCTAGTCTGCGCAGGACTTGAGGAGCTTCGCGCTGATGCCGTCCGGTCCCGAGGCCTTCCTCGCCTTGATCTTCCTCAGCTCCGTCCTCACCTGGGTCTTAGTGAGGATCAGGTTGGGGGGCTGTGTGCTGGGAGTGGTGGGGGGGTGTTGGTGGAGTGGGGTGTGGGAAAAAAATTACTAGTTAATGTTAAGCAAAAATTATGTTTTAATTCCTTTGAAGGTTTGGTCCTCAGTGTGGGGCTTGTTGGCAATCTTGGCTTGAACCCAATTCTCTTTGCCATAGTTCATCGTCCACCCTTGGCCTATTCAGAGTTTCTATCTGAATTTGCCAAATTTTTAGCTGATTTAGTGCTGAAATCTGATAGAATAATTATTGTAGGGGACTTTAATATACATGTTGATGTAGAGAGTGACTGTCTTAATAAGCCATTCAATTCAATTTTAGACTCAATGGGGTTTTCCAAGAAAGTAAAAAATTCTACCCATCTATGCAAGGGCAAACACAATCAAGGTAGACCATGGCTCAGATTTAAAGACATTGTAAAAAGAAACTTGAGGAAGTTGGATATAGACAGGAGTTCCTGGCAGTGGAAGGCTAAGAACAGAAATGCGTGGAGAAATCTGATCAGACCTAAATGAAACAGTCATTGTCGCCCACGACAGACTGCTATGATGATGATGATTTCCACCATACATTGGACCTTGTTTTGACTTATGGTATAGATATCGAAAATCTGGTAGTGTCTCCTCATAATCCTGTACTGTCTGACCATTGTCTGTTAATTTTTGATTTCATTTAGCTCTGATCACTTTTTTCCTAAAGAAAAATACTACTACAGCAGATGTCTTTCTGATGACATTGTTGCCAAGTTTTTGCAGATTGTCTCCTCTATGCTATGGGTCAACACAACAAACAACAGAAATAAATGTTGGAGAGTCTGCTCCATTCGTGATTGATCGCATCGTTGATAGTGTTACAGCCTCTCTGCATCAGACTCTAGATTTGGTAGCCCCTTTAAAAAAGAAAAAGTCTAACCAGAGATTTCTAACCCCTTGTTTTAACTCAGAAACTTGTGGCTTAAAACAGAAAACTCGTCAATTGGAAAGGAAATGGCGTTCCACTAATTCAGATGAATTCTACTTAGCGTGGAGAAATCATTCCTTAATCTATAAAAAAATCTCTTAGAAAAGCTAGATCAAGCTATTATTCTGCATTAATAGAAGCGAACAAGAATAACCCCAGGTTTCTCTTCAACACTATAGCCAGGCTTACAAAGAGCCAGGACTCGGTCAATCCTTGCATCCCCCCTGAGCTTTCTAGTCAGGACTTTCTGAACTTTTTCAATCTTAAAATTTTATCCATTAGAGATGAAATCAGTCAGATTCTTCCTACCGTAAACTCAAGTACATTAACTACTACAACTCCCTCAACTGATATCTGCTTAGATAAGTTTACTCCAATCGACCTCTTAAGAGTTGGATAAAATAATTTCCTCATCTAAGTCGTCATCTTGCATTTTGGACCCTATAACCTTCCAGGTTATTTAAAATTATCTTCCCAATTATTGGTAGCCGTATTCTTCTTATAATTAATTCTTCTTTAACACTGGGTTATGTACCACTGGCTTTTAAAACTGCTGTAATTAAACCCTTACTCAAAAAAATCGATGCTCAATCCAGGAGTTTTGGTCAATTATCGACCAATCTCTAATTTGCCTTTCATTTCAGAAATCTTGGAAAGAGTTGTTGCTGTGCAATTATTTAACCATGTGCAGGGAGTTGGTTTGTTTGAGGTGTTTCAATCTGGGTTCAGAGCTCATCACAGCATCGAAACTGCCTTAGTGAAGGTCACTAATGACCTCCTCATCACATCTGATAATGGACTTGTCTCTGTTCTTGTTCTTTTAGATGTCAGTGCAGCCTTTGACACTATCGATCATGCCATTCTACTTGATAGATTAGAACACTTTGTTGGACTAAATGGAACTCCGTTGCAGTGGTTTAGATCTTATTTGTCCGATAGATTTCAGTTCACATCAATGATGAATTTTCTTCCAACTCTAAGCTCAGTCACGGAGTTCCACAGGGATCTGTGTTAGGCCCTACTCTTTTTAGTTTATATATGCTCCCATTAGGCAATATCATCAGAAAGCACTGTATACATTTTCACTGTTACGCAGATGACACACAACTATACCTGTCAATGAAGCCCGATGACTGTAATCAATTAGCCAAGTTAGATGCCTGTCTTAAGGACATCAAAGCTTGGGTGACTTGTAATTTTCTACTATTAAACTCAGATAAGACTGAAGTCATTCTTGTTGGCCCAAAACATCTTAGAAATTCCTTCTCAAATTATGCTCTTAATTTAGATGCCGCCACTCTCACTCTGAATAGTTCTGTGAGGAACCTTGTAGTTTTTGATCAAGATTTGTCCTTTAATTCACATATTAAATTTGTTTCTAAGACTGCCTTCTATCATCTGCGCAATATTGCCAAGATCAGGAGCATCTTGTCTCTGAATGATGCTGAGAAACTGATTCACGCCTTTGTCAGCTCTCGATTAGATTACTGTAATTCGTTATTATCTGACTGTCCTAAAGTATCCTTAAAAAATCTTCAGTTGATTCAAAATGCTGCTGCTAGAGTTTTAACTGGTTCTAGAAAAACAGATCATATCCCCCCGGTTCTGTCCTCCCTTCATTGGCTTCCCATAGAATTTAGAATCAAGTTTAAAATCCTTCTTCTTACTTTCAAAGCTCTTAATAATCAGGCCCCCCATATATATAAAAGATCTGATATTACCTTACCATCCTAATAGAGCATTACGCTCCCAAAATGCTGGATTACTTGTGGTGCCCAGAATCTCCAAAAGTACAGTGGGAGGCAGAGCCTTCTGTTACCAAGTTCCTCTCTGGAACCAGTTACCACTCTGGGTCCGGGAGTCAGACTTGGTCTCTGTTTTTAAGAACAGGGTAAAATCCTTCCTTTTTAATATAGCTTACGTTTAAGGAGGGATTTTGTGTCTCTTAACCCCACTTTTGTTCTGTTATTTGATCCATACTGCTGGTTGACCTCCAATAATGTACTTGGCATCTTACTGTTATGTTCTTTATGTCTGTCCTCTCCATCCTCCCTATCCCCTCACCCCCAGCCAGTCGCAGCAGATGACTGCCCCTCCCTGAGCCTGGTTCTGCTAGAGGTTTCTCCCTGCCAAATGGGAGTTTTTCCTCTCCACTGTCGCTAAGTGCTTGTTCACAGGGGATCGTCTGATTGCTGGGCTTTTCTGACACTGTGGCACCACGAAACGGCTTCTGTTGTGATGGGGCACAGTATAAATAAAGCTGAATTGAATTGAATTGATGTCAAGCTTCTGAGGATCTTTTGGTCTACTTCACTTTGTCAGGCAGGTCCTATTTAAGTGATTTCTTGATTGAGAATAGGTGTGGCAGTAATCAGACCTGGGTGTGGATAGAGAAATTGAACTCAGCTTTCCAAAGATGTGAGAAACCACAGTTAATTTATGTTTTAACGTGGGGGGCAATCATTTTTTCACACAGGACCATGTAGGTTTGGATTTTTTTACCCTTAATAATAAACACCTTCATTTAAGAACTGCATTTTGTGTTTACTTGTGTTATCTTTGTCTCATATTTAAATTGGTTTGATGATCTGAAACATTTATTGTGACAAACACAAAAAAAATGAGAAATCAGGAAGGGGGCAAACACTTTTTCACACCACTGTATGACGACAACGAGACAGTGGTGAGGTGTGCTGTAGGAGTAACAGATGGATTCAAGGTGGGGGTGGGATTACATCAGGGATCAACTCTGAGCCCCTTCTTGTTTGCTATGATGATGGGCAGGCTGACAGACGAGGTCAAGCAGCTGCCAGCCATGTCATCGGCTGGTGTTGGTCCACTGTGTTTTATCAAGTCTAAAGTCAGAGCAGCCATCTAAGAAATTTTAGAGGACTTCATGCTTCCTCTGCTGACAAGCTCTGTGGAGATGCCGATTTCATTTTCCACCAGTGCCAGGAGTACCAATACCTGGTTTACTGACCATGGTATCGCTGTGCTTTATTTGCCAGCAAACTCTCCTGACCTAAACCCCATATCTATGGAGAATTGTCAAGAGGAAGATGAGCGACACCAGACCTGACAATGCAGACGAGCTGAAGGCTGCTATCAAAGCAACCTGGACTTCCACAACACCTCAGCAGTATCACAGGCTGATCGCCTCCATGCCATGCTGCACTGATGCAGTAATTCATGCAAAATAAGCCCCAACAAAGTACTGAGTGTGTACATGGACATACTTTTACGTAGACCAACATTTCTATTAAAATCCACTTTTTTTATTGATCTTATGTAATATTCTAATTTTGTGTGAAACTGAATTTTGGGTTTTCATTAGCTATAAGCCAAACCATCAAAATTATAAGAAATAAACGCCTGAAATATATCACTGTGTGTAATGAATCTATATTATAGATGACTTTCACTTTCTGAATTGAATTACTGAAAGAAAGTAACCTTTGGATGATTTTCTAATTTACTGAGATGCACCTGTCCTCCCATGCACGCTCCATGGTGGAATGTGTGTTAAGCAACATCCACTAGAGGGCAGACTAAGCTTACCATGCTGCTGCCAAATTTATTTCTGACAATAAATGTGGCAACAGTCGAAGGAAATACCATCGTAAATATTTGTAATTCCCACAACTTCTCCTAGAGAAGTTCCACTTTAAAAAAAAATATTTATTGTGGTTCACTGGTCAAAACTGTCTAGTAACTGAAATCATTATCACACAAGCCAAAAATCTACCATCATTACTATCAAAAAACCTCACTGAAATTGCTGGCTATTATACATTTGTTATTAACACTTTTCAGTGGAAGTCTGATTTGTGTAAACACGCAACAAAATGCAAATGTAAGTTGCTGGATGTGAGAAGGCACCAAAATATTAATATTTCTTTGTTATAACTCTTTCACTCATCATACTGTACAGATTGCTTGACAGTGTAATTTGTCTTGCTTTCATAAAGTGCTGTCTGAAAACTGTAATGCAAAATCTGATTTAAAAAAGTGTTAGTGTTCTTTAAGCAAAAAGAAATATGAGATACTTGTGTTTACAGACATGAGCATGGAGTTAGATTTGTGACAAAAAAAAAGTTTTAAAGAAAACTGCTTTAATAGCAAACAAAAATAACAATCTTGCATAAAATATTTCATCTCAAAAGCAAAAATCCTAACTTCAAACAAATTTGCTACAAAATTCTTTGTTTGAAAAATAATTATTTTTTCACTGGCCAAACTTTGGCATTTTTCTTTAATTTCCTTTGGTTTTGACTCGTTTTTGTACTCTTGTACCTCACATGGATTTGTGCCAAAATGTTTTAGAGACAAAAGCACTCTGAGGCGAGTGCAATATCCCCTGCCTCCATTTTCTTTGAAGATCCCAATATGTCACTGAAGGAGAGCAGATTTCAACTTTTCCATGTAATTACTGGGGCAGAACCAAATTATGACAAGTCTGTATACAACCCATAGTTGTGGGTCAGAATCCCAAGGTGAACCTGTGTAGCAAGTTTGGTGACCCTAGAGAGCTTCTATCATAAGAGGACATAGGGATATGCTAACTTTGACCTCTGACCTTTTGACCTCAAACCCATAGGCGGAGGTCATGTTCTCAGGGTGAACCTCAGTTCCAAGTTTGGAGAGTCTCGCTTTACTCGTTCTACAGCAATAGTGCAACACAATGTTAACTGTGAGGCCAAACCCATAGTCAGGCTGTAAATCGTCCAACATTTGTCTTAGAGACAACTACGGTATCGAGTTGAAAAGCCTACATCATTTCACGTTTACAAGATTTAGGGAAAAACTAACCTCTGATCTTGACCTCGAGGTCTATAATTCCTGCAAAAATCATCTGATCAGTCAAACTGCAATATGTGTGTCATCAGTGGATATGAACCCCTGGTACCAAGTTTTAAAACATTTGGAACAAAACTGTAAGAGGAGTTCATTTCACAAGACAGTTACTGTCTATTAACCACGGCAAAATAGGAGATCATAAATCAGGGCCTATAACTCCTGCAAAAATCATCCAATTGGAAACAAACTGCAATATGCACATCATCAGTGTATATCAAACCCTGGTGCCAAGTTTCAAAACAACTGGAACAAAACTGTAGGTTCAGGTTACTTTATTTGTACCCGTAGGTAGATTTGTTTTGCAGTCTGGTGACTGCACAAGAAGGAAGGTAAGAGTTCATTTCAAAAAAATTGGGACAGATGGATGGACAGACGGATGGATTCCCCCATAGCATAATCCCCCAGCGGTCGAAGACCAAAGGGGGATAAAAACTTCTTTAATATCAAAAAATAACCTTGCATCAAGTATTTCATCTCAAAAGCAAAACTCCTGACTTTATACATATGAGATATTGTTCCAAATTGTGCCAAATCAAATATATGAATAAAAGGGATTCTGCGGTGTGGGTATGTATGTATGTATGTGGCAGAAAGTTTGTCCCCCTACTAACTCAGAGGCCACTTGACCGCGGACTCTCATCTCTTGCATGGTGATGCCACAATACCTGAAGACTGCACTTGACATGGTGTCACTGACCGCCTGACCATAAAAGACATCAAAGTTGACATTTTAACTGATCTTTACCGGTGGAAGTGTACACCAGAGAAGGAATCAAGCGCACCTGACAGTCTGTGAAGTTTATGATCTGTGGGTCTTTTTCCACAATACAGACATTGTGGACTGACAGGAAGACGGAGGTACTGGTTACTGCTGGGTGCTGGGACAACAAAACTATATTTACATTTAACGATAGTCAAATTTATTTATTTACTTTAATCTGCTCATATAACCCCCGTTTACATACAGTAGGTGTACGCCGATGATGAAATCGAGTGCACCCTTACCGTGATGGGTGTTACGGGGAGACGCAGGCTGGAAGCTGGGAGACTGACCTACATTTAATCCGCTCATTTCTATTTGTGCGCTGCTTTGAATGTGTTATTGTGTTGCCTAAACGGGTTTCTGCTGTGTCCAGTGGTTTGTGCTCAAATCATGGGCAGCTCAGTGGTGCAGTGATTAGCACTGTTGCAGCACAGTAAGAAGGCCGTGGGTTCGATCCCACCCCCTGACCATCAGTGTCCGTTCTATGTGGAGTTTGCATGTTCTCGCCGTGTCTGCGTGGGTTTACCCTGGGTACTCTGGTTTCCTCCCACAGGCCAAAATCATGCAAGTTAGGTTAACTGGAGACTTTAAAGCGGCCCAATGTGTGTGTGAATGGTGAAGGGATTGGCGCCGCACCGTGGCTGCCTCATCCATCCATACGGATGCCCTGAATTTCCCTCTGGGATTAATAAAGTATACAAAATTTTTTTAAAAATTGTGTCTTTTTGTTTATTAGCAGAGGATCATCAACACCGCCCAAAAAATTAGTGGTGGCCCTCTGCCCTCCCTGGAAGACATCTCCAGATCCTCCTGTCTCAGAAGGATCAAGGCCATCACAGGAGACCCCTCACATCCCACCCACCACCCGTTTGACCCGCTTGCCTCTGGGCAACGGTTCAGATTGATCAGGTCCCACACCGCCAGACTGCCAAACAGTTTCTTCCCCTGGGCCATCCAAACTGCAAACAGTCAGAGGCCCCACCCCCCTCCCTCTGAATGCTCACATGCTCAGAACTGAGGACCTTTTAATCATCACAATAACTCACCTGTCCTTGCACTCCGCACTTTGATGTATATTGACCCATCCATAAAATCAGTACTATGCATATTTTTGGAGTGGTGGCCTAGTTGATAGAGCATCCGCCTCACAGCCGGGAGGTTGGGGGTTCAAGTCCCGGCCGGGTCATACCACAGACCATATAAAAAAAAAAAAATGGTACTTCCTGTCTTCTAGCTTGGTGCTTAGCGTAATAGAATGGGGGAAGGAGACGTTGTCTGTGGTGGCGCTTTGCATGGCAGCGACCCCTCTGATTCTAGATGTCATTAACATTGTAGATGGGAGAAATGTAATTTTGTTCTACTGTACATGAGTGGCTGTATGGACTGAATGACAATAGAGATGGCTTCTTCTTCTTCTTCTTTCCATAATCCTTGGGCCATTTTCCTCAATTGTGTTTTCTGCACTTCACACTCTTATGTACATAGTTCCATCCGTGAAGCCACTACCATACCTGTGTATATACCTATGGGCTATTTTTATTTTAGTCGTATGCTTAATCATGTGTTCTGTAACTGTGTTTAATTCAAATTCTCCTCTCTTACTTTATTGCGCAGTAGCCTGGTGGAGCACCCACAATTTCATTGTACTGTACAACTGTACAATGACAATAAAGCCTATTCTATTCTATTAAACAGCGATGGACAAGAGCGGACAACTTGTCATACAATCGCTACACAGGGGGAAAAAAAAGACAAAATGGTACATTCACCCCCCTCCGTGGATTGCCACCTTATCTTGGAGGAGGGGTTTGAGTGCCCGAATGATCCCAGGAGCTACGCATGTTGTTGGAGGCAACTTGCCCCTGGTAGGGTCTCCCAAGGCAAACTGGTCCTGGGTAAAGGGCCAGACTAAGAGCGGTCCAGTGGATCTCCATGAAAAATATTACATCAAGGACCCAGTGTACCCAAAGGAGCCACATGGGTCCGCCCTCCAGCGGGCTCACCACCTGCAGGAGGGATCATGGGGATGATGGTGCTATGTGAGCTGGGCGGAAGCCTGGGCTACTCTGCTTGTACTAATGCCCCCGTGACCTGGATTCCCGGATAAGCGGTAGAAGATGGATGGATAGGTGGTATATCCACCCACCGCTGCTGCTGTCTTGTAACAATTTTTGTAATTATTAGAGTTAGAACGACTCATACAAATGTGTGTACTATGAGGGCACGGTGTGGGGGTTTTCTTCACCCAGAAAGGCAGGGGGAAAACAGGACAGTGGACTGAATGAAGAGGTGTCACTGGGGGGCATCAGATGGGACTGTGGTTCTATGTGCCCCCCGGGAAGAGTAAGAATGACCGGAGCTGTGGAGAAATGAAAGGTGTGATAGTGGCGCTGGTGTGTTATGTTAATGTGCCACACATTCCTTTGTTAAACAACAATGTATGATGGTCGGAAGTGCTGGGTCTCCATGCATGGGAATAAAGACATAAAAGGCAAATGCACAGAGACCCAGGAGCGCTGTTGCACTGTAGCGCTGTTTGCTGTTATGTTGTTGGAGAAAGAATAAAGCCTTCTGTTGTTCAGCTCATTGCCTCGCCTATTCCTTTCTCCACAGTACAAAAAAAAAAAAAGACTCAAAACCAAAGAAAATTAAAGAAAAATGCAAAAGTTTGGGCAGTGAAAACTAAAAAAATCTTTATCACACAAAGAATTTTACAGCAAATTTGTTTTAAGTCAAGATTTTTGCTTTTGAGATGAAATATTTTACGCAAGATTGTTTTTTGTTTGTTTCATATTCAAGAAGTTTTCTTCAAAACTTTTTGTCACAAATCCAATTCCAAACATGAGGCCACGCTTCTGTATCTTCAGCTGGGCTGCAGCTTTCGTGTACATGACCAATATTTACTGAGAAACATCAGTTTCTAAAGATGTCTGTATTTGCAATGCTTGTGTTTTAATTACAGAATTATTGCTCTGCACATTTGGGCTTTTTAGTTGACCAGTAAAAAGGTCTTTTTAAATAGCAGCAGTTGCTGAGTTATTCTGAATATCCCCTCAGAAGGTTCAGAGGCCTACTTCTGATTGTGATCTGTAGTTACAGAGTTAGATGCGAGTGACGCAGTTGTGCAACATTCCTTTAGCCACACGGTATGAACGAGAAAAATCTGTGGCAGTCTGCCCTCACCCAAAGCCAGAAAAAAGCATGCATACAAAAACAAATACACACCAACTTGCACTTCAAGGAGTACGACATAATGCACTCCAATTACGTTTCTTTAACATAGCCTAAATGTTGACAGTTAAAGGCCTGCCTCCAACCCTCTTCACTTCATGATGAACCCATCTAAAACTTAAAAGGTGTAGCCCTTAACAATCCTTCAAAGTTCAAAATCTCCTCACGTTCAATCACTGTTCATACAAGCGTTTAAATTTTAAATGGTCCCAAAAGACCACATCAACACGACTACAAAGTCACACTTACTTGACTCTTACAATACATAAATAATTATTTGGCAAATATACATTAATTATGGCAGCTATCCAATGCACTGGTTTGCACGCACAAAAACAAGACAATTTTACCTTTTAGCTGTATTGGCACATTATTTAGAAACGTTTTAAGTCTGCTCTCAAGGACCCAGCACCAAGCCACAAACCTGGTCTGGACTTCTGGTTAGTTCTTTTCACAAGTTTAGGCACGCAATCAAATACAGTAAATCTTCAAACGACTGCATCACATTAGTGCTTGTTCATAGGCAACACACGGAGGTCAGTAAAATAAGGCATCCCAAATACCGTAAACACACACAGGCTATGTTAGCACACAACACAGCCACATTTCTTTTTCTTCTTCACGCTGCCATCGCTGTCATTTATCACAGGTTTACATCGGTCACCGCTGCACTGGCTGAGCGGTGTACTGCTGGCGGTCGAGGGCGACTCGGGAGAGAAGCCCGGCCCACCGACTCCCACACTCTCCCGCCTATCTGGACCCAAATTAAACTGATGCTGATCATCACGTCCACCTTCAACAAGCCCTTCACTACAGGGCACATTAGACTTTGCCACCCGTTCTCCTCCTCTCTGGACCCTAGCTTTGTCACCCGTCACCCTGCCCCCACCCCGAGCACCTTTTATGACGCTGTCAGCAGCTGCGCTCTCCTGGGCTTCCATTTCGGACAGACTGTATGCCAGAGCCATCTGCAGGGCCTCGTCTTCGTCGTCATCCTCACTGCCCCCCGACACCCCGTAGTTGTAGAAGGGGGTGGCGCTATAGGAGCGGTGAGTGGCTGACGTGAAGGGGCTCTGGCGCGCTCTGTCAGACTCGGCAATGTTTTGGAGTCGTGGGTTTGGAGCGGGCTGCTGGGGCTGTCCCTCTCGTCGGCTCAGCTCCAGAGCGAGGGCCATCTCATCCTCCACTCCTGGAGACAACATACACAACAAGCAGATGTAATTCGAATTTTGGGATGTACTAGGTTACCGTCACACTTCTTACAGTGAGCCACTAAAAAGTTGAAATTTGACCACGTTTTTGACCACCAAGGTCTCACCGTTAATTCGGACGCTTTTTAAGATCCCATCCTCCTCAATCTCTATTCGTTCCTGCCCATTCTGCTTTATCCTGTAGGTAAATACATACAAAAATAACATTAATTTAACCATTTTAAAATGTCTGTGTGCTTGTGTGCATTCACGACATGCTACACAAATTAATAAATTGACTGTGTGTACAAAAAGGCTATACAGATACTATTTGGCCTGCAAAAAGAGTGTTTTTTTAAATGTGCATATAACAGGACATAATTTGTCACTTTTTATACTGTCACACTTCCTTAATCTACTATTTTTTTGGGAGAAGAGCACGTACCTCTTGGTGGTGATACGCTTGCCGTTTACAATGCAAGTGGAGGTGGAAATAGATTTGAAGTTGCGCATCCCTCCACTCATGCTGTTCATACCATCCAGCCCACCAAAGGAAGAGGAGAAAGAAGTAAACTCGGCTAAAAGAAAGAAAAGCAGACAAACGAGAAGAGGAACAAATTAGCTTATTTTGTGCAAAGAGACAAAATTACAGTACATACATAAGCACAAAGGAAAATGGGAAGGAAAATACTATCAAAACTATCCTATGACATTTAGCAAATTTTGCTAGCGAGTCCTGGGAGTATGCTGCTATGGTTACATTGTCATAATCCTGATATATACTGTTATCGATAGCTGAGATATTGCTCAAATGCTTACTGTAGCAGCTAATTTTGGGGTACACTCATTCGAATAGGTCAGGTAGATTTGTGCAAGAACAAAAGGGCAATTTAGATAAATATCATGTTGTGGGGGAGCTAGGTGTTAGACTTCTCCACCCAGAGAGTTATGGTCCAGGAGAAGAGAGGTCGCCAGGGGGTCCAGACGGAACAGCAAAGGTTGGGGACCCCCCAGGAAGAAGAGGAGACGCTGGGCCGCCGGGAGAAGGAAGTAGTGTGGCACCAGCGTAATGTTATGTTAATGCACCACACGGGCTTTGTCATGTAATAAGTATGATGCCGGAGCCCCAGGCCACTATGCAAATGATTTAAGGTATATAAGTGAGATGCACTGTGGCCTGGGAGCTCTCATGTGATCTTGACTTGTTAGGGAGAATAAAGTCTGTGCTGTTTCAGCTCGTTGCCTCGCCTTGTTCATTCTCCCTACACTGGTAACCCCGACGTGCAATGGAAGGCGAGACGAGCACCCCGGAGACAAGCTGGAGAGGAAGTGCCAGCGCTGCGTGTGCTGTTTCAGTCAAGCTCACGGACTTTTGGCTGAACGACCCAACAGCGTGGTTCTTACACACAGAGGCCCAGTTCGCTCTCCACGGGCTAAGATACTACTACGTGGTCGCTGCGCTGGATGCGCAAACAACAAAGCAGGTGGCAAGCCTGCTCCAAGAGCCGCCGGTCCACGGAAAATACGAGGTGCTCAAGAAGATACTGACCCAGCACTATACGCTTTCAGACTGTGAAAGAGCGGAAAGGTTCCTGACACGTTCCGAGTTAGGGGACAGTTCAGCCGCCGAATTGATGGAGAGCATGTTGGCATTGATGGGCAGAGATGGTGAGCCGTTCCTGTTCGCCCACCTGTTCCTCAGAAACCTCCCGGCAGCAGTGAGAGTGATCCTGGCAAACTCGCCACTGCTGGCGACAAGGAGTTATCGCGCACTAGCGCAGGAAGCGGACCGTATCATCCTGGCGACCAGAACCTTCGCCGGGAATGCAGCGGTGCCGGAGCCCAGAGGGACGGCCAGCGAGGTCGAGGAGCCGCTGGTGGTGGCTGGTGCAGATGCCAGGAGGCACAGGAAGGACACGATCTGCTTCTATCATTGCCATTTCAGAGCAGACACACAGCGATGCGTGCCACCATGCCAGTTCAAGCAGTCGGGAAACGCCAAGGCCGGCAGTCAGTAGCAGTTGTGACCGCTGGCGACAGAGCTATGCTGCTCTACATCACAGACTCACGTTCGGGGAGACGGTTACTGATGGACTTCGGCTCCCAGAAGAGCCTCATCCTGCCGTTCAACTCAGACAGGGTGGCAGGAAGTAGCGGTCCTGAGTTGGCAGCCGCCAACAGATCAGATATTAAGACATTTGGTGAGCAGACATTGACTATAAGTTTGCATGGGCGTAACTTCCAGTGGACCTTCGTTATAGCTGCATGTGCCTCCCCCATTTTGGGTGCAGACTTTCTATGTGCACATGGTTTATTAGATGATGGCGCTAATAGACGGCTGGTGGATGCTGTGTCTTTTGATTCTCTGCCCTGTACAACTCAGGGAGCCGGGTCAACAACACTAGCCAACACTTGCCCAGTTCCCAGTACTCACGGGTCCAGCGTTTACGGCGACCGTAACCAAGCACGGGGTCGAGCATTTTATCACTATCAAAGGACCACCCGTTTTCACACGACCTCGGTGCCTGAACACAGCTAAACTGGCCAGGGCTCACGAGGAGTTCACCAACTTGGAGAGGTTAGGCATCATCAGGTGCTCAAACAGCCCGTGGGCATCCCCGCTTCATAAGGTGCCTAAAGCCGACAGGTCATGGCGACCATGCGGCGATTTCCGGCGACTGAACAACACTACGGCACACAATCGCTATCCTATCCCCCATATCCAGGATTTTTCCGTCCACCTGGCCAGGGCACATGTTTTTTCCAAGGTGGACCTGGTCCACGGTTACCACCAGGTCCCGGTGCACACAGAAAACATATCAAAAACGCGGTGATAACTCCGTTCGGCCTTTTTGAATTTTTGCGCATGCCCTTTGGATTAAAAGGCGCGGCGTAGACCTTCCAAAGGATGATGGACGCAGTGCTGCATGATCTGTCCTTTGTTTTTGTCTACCTGGATGGCATCCTGATGGCCAGCGCATCTGAGGACGAGCACATCGCCCACCTCAGGACGGTTTTCCAGAGACTGGAAGCGCACGGTTTAATAATCAACCCAGCGAAGAAGTGCCAGTTCAGTGCGGCAGCAATCGATTTTTTGGGCCACCGCATTTCGCCAGAGGGAACGATACCGTTACCGGACAAGGTGCGCGCAATGTCAGACCTTCTGCGTCCTCAGATGGTGAGGGTGCTTCACGAGTTTTTGGGGATGGTTAATTTTTACAACCATTTCCTCCCCCGCGTAGCCCAGCTGATGCAACCGTTGTATGCTGCGCTTAAAAAAAAAGACCTGCAGACAGCATCGACTGGACTCCCGAGCGGGGTCAGGCTTTTTCGAACGCCAAAACAGCACTGGCGAAGGCCGCGTTACTTGCGCACCCAGATCCGTCGGCACGGATAGCGCTCACTACGGATGCATCTTATGTGGCCATAGGGGCCGTAGTGGAGCAGTACGTCGTAGGTTTGTGGCAGCTGCTCGCGTTTTTCAGCAGATCTTTGCACGACAATGAGCGCAAATACAGCGCATTCGAGAGAGTTGCTGGTTCTCCACCTGGTGACACGCCATTTCCAATTCTGGCTAGAGGGGCGCGACTTCACCACATTTGTGGACCACAAGCCGCTAACGTACACCATGGCCAAAGTCTCGGAACCATGGTCGTCCCGGCAGCAACGGCAGCTGGCCGCAATTTCAGAGTTTACAACCGACATTCAGCATGTGGCCGGTAAACTCAATGTGGTGGCAGATTGCCTCTTGCGCACATTGGTGGCCCCGGTCTATGTGGGAATAGATTACCCCACCAGGGCCGCAGAGCAAGCCGGGGATGCGGACATTTGCACGCTCCAGTCTGGACCAACAGGGTTAAGGCTGGGGAGCAGGGTACTGCAAGAAGGGGGCCCTCCCCAACTCTGTGACGTCTCCACAGGCCACCCACGCCCGGTGGTCCCACACTCTTGGCGCCGTCGGGTTTTCGAGTCGGTCCACTCCCTTGCGCACCCAGGAGTGCGCTTCAGCGAAACTGGTGGGGGCGAAATTCGTCTGGTCGCGTTTGCGTAAAGAGATGAAAGAGTGGGCAGCAGCTTGCATTGCGTGCCAACGAGCCAAGGTGCATAGGCACACCAGGGCTTCCCTCGAACCATTCCACATCCCAGCTAAGCGGTTCGACCACGTCCACGTGGACCTGGTGGGGCCCCTTCCGCTGTCACAGGGGTTTACGCATCTCGTGACAGTCGTGGACCTCACCACATGCTGGCCTGCTAGCTTCTACCATGCTAGCTTCTACCACATCCGCGGAAGTAGCACACGCTTTTTTGTCAACTTGGGTGGAACGTTTCGGAGCTCCTTCGGACATCACGTCCGACAGGGGCCCACAGTTTGTTTCCGAACTCTGGTCCTCAATGGCCCAGAGTCTGGGAGTCAACATTCACCACACTACCGCGTACAACCCCCAGGCCAACGGGTTATGCAAGAGTTTCCACAGGTCACTTAAGGCAGCACTCAGGGCTTCGCTCACGGACACAAATTGGGTAGACTGTCTGCCTTGGGTTCTTTTAGGGTTGTGTTCCGCACCAAAGGAGGATTTGGCAGCCTCCCCGGCACAACTCGTTTTTTCCCAACCACTGAGGATCCCCTGGGAATTTTTACCGGACAACACCACGCCTGAGGTCGAGCCGCCCTCGCATTCTCTACGTGGCGCAGGGGTAGGGAGTGTACCGGGCCCGGCCCACCACTGTTTTCCCCGCACATTCGTCCCAAAAAGCTTGCGGAATGCATCTTTAGTGTTCATCAGACACGATGCACACCAGACCACGCTGCGCCCACCATACGACGGGCCATTCAGAGTGTTGGAACCTGGGGCGAAACATTTCGTGTTAGACTTGGGGGGACGCAGAGAAACCGTCTGCATTGACAAGCTCAAGCTCGCCTTTGTGTTGGCAGACGAACAGGTGGTGTTGGCCAGGGCTCCCCGGTGCGGACATCCCCTGTTGGGGGCTCCACAGGTTGGTGACTCCTCAGCAGGGACAGGCACTCATGTTGAGGATGTGTTTTCTCCCCCTCCCTTTTCCCCCCCACAGACGGACGTGACCCCCGGGGCACCCCACCAGCAGAGCAGCGCCACAGAGCCAGTGACCTTCTGTTACAGCCGTTATAGATGTCGGCTGAAGCCCAAAGGACAGGGGGGTTAAGGCCCATTCTGGGTGTTCGGGGGGGGGGGCTAGGTGTTAAGAGTTCTCCACCCAGAGAGTTATGGTCCAGGAGAAGAGAGGTCGCCGGAGGGGTCCAGACAGAGCAGCAAAGGTTGGGCACCCCCCGGGGAGAAGAGGAGACGCTGGGCCGCTGGGAGAAAGTAGTGCGGCACCAGCGTAATGTTATGTTAATGCACCGCATGGCCTTTGTCATGAAATAAGTATGATGTTGGAGCCCCAGGCCACTATGCAAATGATTAAAGGTATATAAGTGAGATGCACTGTGGCCTGGGAGCTCTCATGTGATCTTGGCTTGTTAGGGAGGAAAAAGACTGTGCTGATTCAGCTCGTTGCCTCGCCTTGTTCATTCTCCCTACAATGTCTTCATTTATCGTAGTTTTACCCCAAATCATGGATGCACTACAGCTAGATAAACAACCAAATGTAGACCAGAACAAATCAAAACAAATCAGTAATTCTTAACAGCTAACACGCCATGATTGCTTACAAATCCAAGAGCAATAAGCTAACTTCAAATTTGGCTGCTATTTAAATACAGCTTTGACTCTTTTCTACAGGTCCTGATGGGTTTAGACTGCAAGTCCCATTTTGATCACACTTGCATGTGTGCCTCATGACTTCTCTGTGGATCTTAAAGTTGCAAACAGGAGAAATATTAACCTTTAAGTCAAAGTGAGTGGTTTCTATGTCAAAAATCGTGTCATGTTCTTACCACCAGGTCAGCAGTGATGCATCAGATCGGGAGAACAACAAAGAGCATGATTGTCATTTTAAAATCATTGACAGGGTTGTATAATTGATTTCTCCTCCTAGTTTCAACATTTCACATTCTACTGTAACACCCAGAGGCAGATGAGAGCGAAGGCTTGGTGCTGTGGCCTAATCAGTTTGACTCACGGAGCTTTAAAAAGAGCTTTGTTTGGACACAGAGACACAATCTCTGTCCACCTCCTACTCTGTCCTACTCTCCAGATTTGGCTCTGTGTGGCATTTTTCCCTTCCCTAAAATGACTTCTCCTTTAATCTGGCACCTACTGAGCATGTGTCACAGTCAAGTCCCGCAGGCCAGATGCTGGCCTCCATCACATTTCATTCGCTCTTAAATTCTGACAATAAATTTAGTGTGGCCTGTGTCTTGCTTTGAAATGATCTGTGATGGTGAGCAGGATGCAGCGTCGCTCTCAGTGCACATGTTGCTTTTCAGTTAGGGCACTTAATGGTTAATTAAAGAAAAGTAGATGATGAATACCAACACTTTCCATGCCTGCGAAGTGACCTTCTGTTTTAGGTTGACAAATTTCCAAAGTGAAAAGATAAAAGTGCAATTAGCCCAGTTAGTGCAATTATTAGTGAAATTATCATTTCATTGAGGGGGAAAACAGTTTTTATATTTTTTCCACTGCTTTTTTTCTGGACAGAGTCCTCATCTAATGTTAAAAGTGTTGTGATTCAAATTTGTGTTTTTCTGCGCTTTATAATTATTAATCTTTTGATTTTTTAACAATACTGACTACAAACACATTTGTTATTTTGTTGGATTTAAAAGTAGATTATGGTGCTGCAAATGTGATATATTTTATAATTCTATACATGCTGCTCAGAATTACCAACACAGAACAAAAACTATACCTGAAAATGTCATGCACGCCTTCAGTATACTGTATTTTATTTAATATAGTTATATTTCTTCAACAGAAAATAAAATGAATGCCTGGCCTCTGACTTTATTCAATACCTTCAGGTTTGACTGACACCTCTGCTGTTGATTGCTAGTGGTGCAAAAAAAAATGCAAGCCAGCTTCAAATGGTGCAGAACATTACTAGAAGCCTACACTGAGACTAGTTACCTGCTGAAGAAGGAAAGGAGAAGAACCGACTGGGGCCAAGACGTGAAGAGCCTCCAAATGAAGAGAAGTCATCTGAATGTGACAAAAAGAGACATTTCAGCACATAAAAGGAAAAAAAAATAAGAGAACAAGAGAAACACATGGATCACGTGAAAAAAAGCTTAATATTTGACAAAATTATTTTGACAATACTTAAAAATACTCAATTAACATTTTACATAAGAAGACTTCCTGCATAAATACAGTATTTGAACACTGTGGCCCATAATATGACAACTTAGTCAACAATCTATTGTCTGAGGCTTAGAGCGCATTTTAGAGGCGTCCAAGTCCATTTTGTTGTCACGGCAGCACAAAAATTAATTTTGCACTGGGCAAAAAGAGGCTGGACTAAATATTCAGAGGTGTGTTTTGGGTAATCCAATCCAAAGCTTTCCTGAACTTCCCTTTAGAATAGAATAGAATAGAATAGACTTTATTTGTCATTATAACAAGTACAACGAAATTAAAATGCAAACCAGTCAGTGAATTAAAAGTAAAAAGAAGCTTAAAAAGATTATATGCATTCCTAATTTTAAATATCACACACACTCAGTTTCACAGTTTCAAACCTCATGTTCTGCTAGAATTCAGAAAGGTAATTGCGATCGGATAAAAACTGTTTTTGAATCCGTTTGTCCTTGTTTTAATTGCTCTAAACCGCCTTCCTGATGGTAGTAGTTGGAAGAGAGCGTGACCGGGATCTAAGGGGTCCTTCGAGATTTTTTGTGCCTTTTTAAGGCAGCGGGCATGGTGCAGATCTTCAAGGCTGAGGAGAGGGCAACCAACAATTTTTTTGGCTGTGTGCTGAACCAAATACAAATACAATAAGTTAAAATGCTCTCAATAGAGCAGCGATAAAAAGACAACAGCAACGCCCCCCAGAAGCTAACGAAATCTGGTGTTTTAGAATGCTCAAATGTGGTCTTATATTTAAAGTTAGAAGTACAAATGCATTTATAGTTTACCTTTTTAATCTGCTGCTGCATCACATGTGTAAATTTATGATATCTGAATGGTATGTTGATGTAATAATACTAAATTATATTTTACTACTATTTAATATGTTTAGAATGGTAAATGGCATTCACTTATATAGCGCTTTTTCTCATCTCTGGATGACCAAAGTGCTTTACAGATCCTGCTATCCACCCATTCACGCACACATTCACACACTGATGGCGGCAGAGCTGCCATACACACACAGGCGCTAGCCTGGCCACCAGGAGCAACTGGGGGTTCAGTGTCTTGCTCAAGGACACTTTGACATGCAGACTTCAGACAGAGTGGGAATCGAACCCATGACCCTCCGATCAGTAGTCGGTCACACTACACCTGCGCCACAGCCGCCCCTAGAACTGACACAGAATTACATTTACATAGTTCTAGAACAGACAAAATAATTTAACCAAGTAAAATAAATTATAAATATTAACAAAATTCCATCACCAAGTCCATCACCCATTTATTAAAATATACTGACATTCTGCAAACATTTTGATTTATTCATGTGTGCATTTGTTAGTGTTACTAGGAACATAAAAAAGTTGCATATTAGTATATTTTAATATCTGAAAGATAATCTAAGAAAGTAAGTAAAACCTAAGATGTTTAATTAGTGTTTCAAATTATCAATTAGTGTTTCAAAACAGGCATGATGTCACAACTTACACATGCTATTTCATAACAAATTCATTACGCGAAAATTCTCAAGTACATTACTTATAACGAGAAAAAAATCTTACCTCGGAATGTGTCTTCCGATCACTAATTGCTGTAATCGGGGCCGATTGTGATGAACTTTGACTGGCATCTGAATTTAACCGTGTCCATCAATCGTTTTGAACGCAGCATGAGCGACTAATTCGATCTCCTTGTAGCCACAATTTTGAGATGTTTCTGTTTTTTTCGAGCCATTCACAATGAAACTTGTTCCTTATCCCTTTGTCTTCTTGCTTTGTTGTCTTTTGTGAGTTTTAGGTTCACCATTTTCACGAAATCGGGAAAACTCGGTTGATTGAATTGTCCGCTATTTGCATTTCGCTCCGCGTGTGGGATATGACAAAGGAAATTAACAAAATCGTCGATTGGTTGCTTCAATAAGTATCAGCCATTCAGTGGCCTTGTTACATTACATTACTGATCTCGCTGGGTAGCGCGTTCTGCGCGGTGGATTTGAGCAGCCAATCGAAAATACGACTCGCCGCTCATAACAGACCCCCCCACAAAAAAATTTTCTCCTCGAATTTAGACGATTCACGAGAATGACCCTAGACATGATCAAATCCGAGGAATTCCTCGGATCCGCGGAGGATTCTCATCCCTGTTTATTTCTTTGAAGTCTATGATGACCTCCTTTGTTTTTGTGACATTTAAAAGAAGGTTGTTTAATGAGCAAAGGTGCATGATCTAAAGTGAACTGTGATCATGATGGCTTGTTTAGAAAACGGGTTTTGCGCTGGCCAAAGGGCATGCACATAAGCAAAAACGTTCACTTATTTTAGAAGGATGAGGAGGATGTGATTGAACAAATGGGATGAACAATCAAGCTGAGCATGCACAGATACAAGCCTCGTACTCCATGCACCATTTTGTTCTCTTTGCAATAAAAAATTCTGTCTACTGTTTCTTCAAATGATTTGTGATAGGCTATTTTACATAGTATAGTGTGGATAGTTTGCATTTATTTGTCCTCAAATGAATACATTTAACAGAAAAACAACAACTGAGTCCGTGTGTTTTTCATTAACTGAGACAGGACAAGCACATGAGCGAATGGACACAAGATCGAGACATGATACATTACATATGTGGACAGAATACATGGAGAGGCTTGTAGTTTGAAATCTTCAAACTGACAGTATTCCATGAGTTTTAGACATCACACCCCCTGTTTACCGGATCAACAATGGCCTCTGCAGCCACAGAGCCTCTGGTACTGGTCTGTCAGAACCAGTCACAGAGGCCACACAGATGAGGCTCAATGGAGAGTGTCTTTGCACCTGTCCTGAATGTTATAGTCTGCGGTGAAAAATACACACACTCCATGTTCATTCATTCATTCATTCCCCCCAAAATAAATTAATGTCTAATCTTAATGCAATACTCCTGTAAGTTCATAATGAAAATGAAAATATGGATGGAATAAAAAAAAATATTCAGTGTATCATCATATTATAATAAAATTGATGGGAAACAACACTTTTATTAGATTATAACTTTGACAACTCTGTATAGTAAAATAATGCAAAATCCCAGTGCATGCTGTTTCCTCATGTGCCCCTGTCAGCAGGAGTATGCCCACGATTACAGAACACACAGCTGACATAGCATTAACAATACATTTCTGATGATAGACCTGTTTTGTGCAGATCCAAAGCACACTGACATGAAATGCACTAAAATAGCAATCTGCTGAGACTGTGCCATTGCCACACTTCTATTAAAAAAGTCTCCACTTTGCAGCGTAAAATGGGCACACCATCTACAAGTACTTAGATGGCATGACGCAAAGCATGAAAAACAGATCATGCGCTGCTATAAACTAACAAATCCACCAGCGCAACAAGGAAGCATGAGGCAAAAGTGCGCCTTAGATCGGCATAATAGGGCACTGTGCGTTTTGTGTGACATACCAAAGAAGCTAGCAAAGGGATCCTCTCCACCAAAAAACTCCCTGAAAACCTCGTCTGGGCTGCGGAATGTGAAGGTGAATCCTGAGAAATCTGACGAAAAGTCTGAACTGGAGGAACCTGTGACATAAAGACGTGATGGATAAAAGAAGAAAGAGTACCGATATGACAAATAGTACAATAAGTAATTGCACATTGCATGCTGGATTTTTTCTTTACCTGCTTGTCTCATTCTGTCACTGCCATATCTGTCATATGCATCACGCTTGCTCTCTGCCAAAAAGAAACAAAAAAAAGGCATCAACGCACGCCTTCGTCTCGCATGCAAGTCAAAAGTCCAATGAATACACACAGCATCATACAAAACTATAATTTATCATGTCTTACTGTCAGACAGAACTTCATAGGCTTCTGCTAGTTCTTTGAACTTTTTCTCTGCTTCCTCCTTGTTGTCTGGATTTTTGTCAGGATGCCATTTCAAGGCCAATTTCCTGTAACTGAAAACACAAACAGATATAAACAAAAATGGGCATACAATCAAAATACATGTAGGGTAAGAAATACAACTAGTGTTAGGCAATAAATCAATTTAAATAGAAATTCAAGTTTTTTTTGGTTTAGACAATGCCAAAAAATTAATATTGTGAAAACTGATTTTGACTGATTTACACTTTGATTTGACTTTGACTGGGGATATCGTTGGGCGGTGGAAGGAATACTTCGAGGATCTCCTCAATCCCACTGATACGCCTTCCACAGAGAAAGCAGGGTTTGTGGACAAGGGGGACGACTCGCCTATCACAGGGGCTGAGGTCGCCAAGGTGGTTAAAAATCTCCTCGGTGGCCGGGCCCCGGGGGTGGACGAGATTCGCCCTGAGTACCTCAAGGCCCTGGATGTTGTTGGGCTGCCATGGTTGACACGCCTCTGCAACATTGCGTGGAGGTCGGGGGCAGTGCCTTTGGCATGGCAAACCGGGGTGGTGGTTCCTCTTTTCAAAAAAAGGGACCGGAGGGTGTGCTCCAACTTTAGAGGGATCACACTCCTCAGCCTCCCTGGGAAGGTCTATGGAGGAGCAATGTGGTTTTCGTCCTGGCCGTGGCACATCGGACCAGCTCTTTACCCTCTCGAGAATTCTCGAGGGTTCGTGGGAGTTTGCCCAACCAGTTTACATGTGTTTTGTGGACTTGGAGAAGGCATTTGATCGCGTCCCTCATGGTTTTTTGTGGGGGGTGCTTCAGGAGTATGGGGTATCAGGCTTGTTGTTACAAGCTATTCGGTCTCTGTACGACCGTTGTGAGAGTTTGGTTCGTATAGCCAACACTCGGTCGGACTCATTCCCAGTGAGAGTTGGACTCAGCCAGGGCTGCCCTTTGTCACCGATCCTGTTCATAATTTTTATGGACAGGATTTCTAGGCGCAGCCAGGGAATGGAGGGTGTCATGCTTGGTGACCACAGGATCTCATCTCTGTTGTTTGCAGATGATGTTGTCCTGTTGCCTTCATCCAGTAATGACCTACAGCTCTTGCTGGGACGGTTTGCCACTGAGTGTGAAGCGGCTGGGATGAGAATCAGCACCTCCCAAGTCTGAGTCCATGGTCCTCAGCCGGAAAAAGGTGGATTGTCCTCTCTGGGTTGGGGACAGGCTCCTGCCCCAAGTGGAGGAGTTTAAGTATCTTGGGGTCTTATTCACGAGTGAGGGGAAAATGGAGCGAGAGATTGACAGACGGATTGGAGCAGCATCTGCAGTGATGCGGACGTTGTACCGGTCTGTTGTGGTGAAGAGGGAGCTGAGTTCTAAGGCAAAGCTGTCGATTTACCAGTCAATCTACGTTTCTACTCTCACCTATGGTCATGAGCTTTGGGTAATGACCGAAAGAACGAGATCGTGGATACAAGTGGCTGAAATGAGCTTTCTCCGTAGGATTGCTGGACTCACCCTCAGAGATAGGGTGAGGAGCTCAGTCATCCGGGAGAGGCTCAGAGTAGAACCGCTGCTCCTCCACATTGAAAGGAGTCAGTTGAGGTGGTATGGGCATCTGATTAGGATGCCTCCTGGACGCCTCCCACTTGAGGTGTTTCGGGCACGTCCCACTGGGAGGAGACCCCGGGGCAGACCCAGGACTCGGTGGAGAGACTATGTCTCCCAGCTGGTCTGGGAACGCCTTGGTATCCTCTCTGAAGTGCTGGAGCAGGTGGCTGGGGAGAGGGAAGTCTGGGCTTCTCTGCTTGAACTGCTGCCTCCGCAACCCGGACCTCTGGAAAGGCGGTAGAAGATGGATGGATGGAAAACTGATTTTCCCCATTCACAAAGTAAATATGATAGCCTCCAGCTCTAATCCCCTCCCCCACCCTTAAAAGTTAATTTTATAAAGCTCAACCTGGCACTTTATTAATCAGAAATGTATGGATTCATCTTTGTTTGATCAAACCTTTATTATAAAAAAGATTTGGTTTGGTAAAAGCCAGGTTGGCACTTTATTCTTTGGCTGTTTGGGGGGAAAATGTATATGAAATAATTTCTTCTCTTCAGTCAAAAATATTAATTAAAACAGAATGTGGTATGAAAAGAAAAAAAATAGAAAAAAAAAATTTAAACAAATAAAAAAATCTAAGATTTTATTTTTAGGCCATATCGTTCAGCCCTAAATACAGTACGACATCAAGAAAGCAACATAAAAATCAAAATTAACTATTCAATATGGATAAGGTTCTGAAGTATCTATTTATGGGTGTTGGAGGGTTTAGTTATACTGTGTACTGAAAACTGTTATAGTTTTGTTCATAATTATGTTTAACAGTTGTTAAAAGATTAAAACGTCACATGCATTGACATCAAAAGTGTCAATTTTAGAAGTTGGAATTTGTTAGGTGCATGCAGTGTTAAAAGCAAGTACACTTTAAAAGTATTCTCAGTACCAATATGTGCTACAAAGTGAGATTCATCTTTACTGCACATCATTTTCAGGATACTCACGCCTTCTTGATGTCATCTTGAGAGGCTGTTTTTGTTACTCCAAGTACTCTATAGTAGTCCACCATGTTGGCTTCTGTCACTCGTCAATAGACCATCCTGAAATAGTAACAAACCAGACCATCAATGATGGAGTAGCTCATTCCAGCCTGATGAAATCACCACTAGATTGTTCAAATCTCCTGACCATTGACCCTGACCTTGAGCAAAACTTTGAGTCTGAGCCACCTGATGATCATTACACATGAGTTTGTTGAGAATTAGGACAATTTCCTGGGAGGAGTATTGATTTCTCTGAAACCAATACTGCTCCCAGGAAATTAAGCGCCCAGATCTCCTAATCTTTCACTTTGATTTTAACCTTGAGCACAACCTCCGTAGAGACGCACCTGAGAATCATTGTGAGTGCGTTTAGTGACCATTGGGGCAATTGCCTAGGATGAGTAGCAATTTCAGTCAAACTGCATAGGGACCCAGAACTCCTGACCTTTGACCTTGAGCACAACTTGGATGAAAACCCACTTCAGGATCATTGTGAGTGAATTTGGTGATCATCGGGGCAGTTGCCTAGGAGGAGTAGCGATTTACATGAAATGTGGATGAACGGGTGCCTTGCCATAGCACTAGCAACTTTTGGCTTTGCCAGAAATAAAATACAACTGATTCAACTTTTTCTAGTCACACAGACCGCTCAAAGCACTTACTGTAACTAGTAGCTACACTAACACTCTATTCTAAGGACCTATCAGAGACGGATACCTACAGACAGAGTCGTCAAATAACCGAACATATGTCTTTGGATTGTGGGAAGAAACTGGAGCTTGCAGAGTAAACCCACACAGCACAGGGAGAACATGCAAACTCCACACAGAGAGGTTCCCACTCCTGCCAGCCTGGGGATTCAGGGCAGGGGTGATGTATTGCTAGGTTATTATCAGAATCATCCTCCATGTATCAAAGGCTTCACTAAAATTCACTGAAGGGAAACCCATCGCATCATGTTCATTATTATTTGTTTCTAGACATTTTGAGTCAGTTACAACAAGTTGCTCGAAAATACTACAGATGGTAGTAACTAACAATTTACATTTACTAAAGTGCATGCTTTCAAGCAACCTTCTTCATAAAATTGTACTTTACTGAGTGGTTTTAGAGCAGGATTTTTACTTGAGTACATCACTCTATATATAATTCAAGAAATCTCTGTGTGTCTGTCTGTGTGTCTCGACCATAAGACTCGTTAAAAGATCATAGGATCGCCTATGATGTTCCTTCTTCTTCTTCTTCTTCTAGATCTGATTGCCGGCTGGCCACCCACCAGGTTGGAGCGTGGACAAGAGAATGGCAGGGAAAAAAAACAAAACAAAAATAAATTCTTATGATTAATCCAGTTGCACTTAAATATCTTAAGTAGAGCTACATACAGTATATTTCTTTGACTGAGGTTCCTAACGTGTGATGTCTAGATGTCTATAAGACGTCATATAGACACCATAGTATAAAGTGATGCAAGAAAATCTGTGTGGTGTCACAGTGTCTATGACTATGGTGTCTATATGTCATATACACATCATAGGCACATCATAGGCTCAGTGATGCATCAAAACTTTGTTAAACAAGCTAAACAATACAATGCATTGGCAATGGCAAGTATTGGCATTAATGTAGACATCACAGGCGGTCCTATGATCTTTTACCGAGTCATGTGGTCATGACACAGATTTCTTGAATTCATATACTGTACATAGGAACATCATAGGACATCATGTAGACATCATAGGCGGTCCTATGATCTTTTAGCGAATCCTATGGTCGTGACACACAGATTTCTTGAATTTATAGAGTGGTGATGATAAAATGAAAGACCTTGTAAACTAGCCAGAGTAAAGCGGTAAATTTATAAAAAGTTACAAATAAAAAGTAACAAATTTATCATAAACATCATAAATTTATTAAAAATATTTATTACATTTAACTGGAAAAGGTTGCACATTTATGAGAGAAAAAACAATTACATGATAAAATAAAAGAACAAGAGAAATAAGAAAACTTCACACACTGGCTGAGTGTAAACTCATTACTCACTACTGAAATACATTTGTTGTAGATATTTTTATACCCTTACTCAGGTAATTTTTCAGATGACTGCATATGCTTGAGGAATTACACAGCCCCAACTTTTTACTTGAGTACAATTTCTGGATGCTCAAAATTTTCTGGTTACTCTACCCACCTCTGTAAAGAAGGACTTCACTCTATAAATTCACTACCAAAGCTCATAGGACCACCTATGATGTTCCTATGATGTCTGCATGATGTCCTATGATGTTCCTATGTATAACGTTACTCCTTATATGTGGAAAAAATTATCCGTCCTTGGACTGCATCACTCATGATCATAGGACTCGCTATGACATCATCAACGATCAAAGGCAGGCATCACTCACGCTCACAATCATAGGATATCAAAGATCAAAGGCAGGCATCACTCACTATCATAGGACTTGCTATGACATCATCAAAGTTCATAGGACTCGCTATGATACTATCAAAGATCAAAGGCAGGCATCACTGCATGAGTGCTGACGTGCTTGCATGCATAGGTAGGCACTAGCCTAGTACACTAGCCTAGTACATTAAATAATGTACTAGGCTAGTGACTAGTACATTAAATAACAGTACAAAAAAAACAGAACAGCAGCTTGCAAATAAAAGAATCTGCAAACCCATTCCTCAACCAAGAGAACTGAAAACACCAGTGCAGTGTCTCCTAAATGGTGTCCAAGAGATCCTCACATTTTGTTTCACTGTAGATGATGTAAATGATCATTTATCTGACAACTAAAAAGATGTTCCATGGTCTTAAAGTCGTGAATAAAGTGACACTGTTGGGGGCAAATCATGTGACTCTGATTCATCCCATAATCATTCGACTATGGGCCCAGGCTGCTTGGGGACTTCCAATGATGTCACGATTGGGGTCCAATCATGACATCATGACTGGGGTCCAATGATGTCTTTTGGGGGTCCTTTCTCTAATAAGGGATGGTTTTTAGATCCTTTAGAGCCTTGGTTGGGATTAGTTTAAATTGAAATCTCAACTGAAATAAAGTCAAGATTGCCTTTATTTGTTTAGCAGGACATAAGAATAATTAATGAAGAATGGTGTAATCAACCAAGCAAAATAAATAAATAACGCAGCGTAAAAGTTCTTCTTTTGTGAATTTTGCATCCCAATGTATGAATCAGTTTAGCAATTGTAAATATACAGCTGAAAGAAGGCCCCCCTTGTCATTGAGGAGTTAATGAAAGTACATACAGTGGGGCAAAAAAGTATTTAGTCAGCCACCAATTGTGCAAGTTGTCCCACTTAAAAGATGAGAGGTCTCAAATTTTCATCATAGGTGTACCTCAACTATGAGAGACAAAATAAGAAAAAAAAAAATCCAGAAAATCACACTGAAGGATTTTTAATGAATTGATTGGTAAATTCCTCGGTAAAATAAGTATTTGGTCAATAACAAAAATTCATCTCAATACTTTGTTATATACCCTTTGTTGGCAATGACAGAGGTCAAACGTTTTCTGTAAGTTTTCACAAGGTTTTCACACACTGTTGCTAGTATTTTGGCCCATTCCTCCATGCAGATCTCCTCTAGAGCAGCGATGTTTTGGGGCTGTCGCTGGGCAACACGGACTTTCAACTCCTTCCAAAGATTTTCTATGAGGTTGAGATCTGGAGACTGGCTAGGCCACTCCAGGACCTTGAAATCCTTCTTACAAAGCCACTCCTTCGTTGCCCGGGCGGTGTGTTTGGGATCATTGTCATGCTGAAAGACCCAGCCACGTTTCATCTTCAATGCCCTTGCTAATGGAAGGAGGTTTTCACTCAAAATCTCACGATACATGGCCCCATTCATTCTTTCCTTTACACGGATCAGTCGTCCTGGTCCCTTTGCAGAAAAACAGCCACAAAGCATGATGTTTCCACCCCCATGCTTCACAGTAGGTATGGTGTTCTTTCTCCTCCAAACACGACAAGGTGAGTTTTTACAATAAAGTTCTATTTTGGTTTCATCTGACCATATGACATTCTCCCAGTCCTCTTCTGGATCATCCAAATGCTCTCTAGCAAACTTCAGACGGGCCTGGACATGTACTGGCTTAAGCAGGGGGACACGTCTGGCACTGCAGGATTTGAGTCCCTGGCGGCGTAGTGTGTTACTGATGGTAGCCTTTGTTACTTTGGTCCCAGCTCTCTGCAGGTCATTCACTAGGTCCTCCCGTGTGGTTCTGGGATTTTTGCTCACCGTTCTCGTGATCATTTTGACCACACGGGGTGAGATCTTGCGTGGAGCTCCAGATCAAGGGAGATTATCAGTGGTCTTGTATGTCTTCCATTTTCTAATAATTGCTCCCACAGTTGATTTCTTCACACCAAGCTGCTTACCTATTGCAGATTCAGTCTTCCCAGCCTGGTGCAGGTCTACAATTTTGTTTCTGGTGTCCTTTGACAGCTCTTTGGTCTTGGCCATAGTGGAGTTTGGAGTCTGACTGTTTGAGGTTGTGGACAGGTGTCTTTTATACTGATAACGAGTTCAAACAGGTGCCATTAATATAGGTAACGAGTGGAGGACAGAGGAGCCTCTTAAAGAAGAAGTTACAGGTCTGTGACAGCCAGAAATCTTGCTTGTTTTGTAGGTGACCAAATACTTATTTTCCACCATAATTTGCAAATAAATTCTTTAAAAATCAGACAATATGATTTTCTGGATTTTTTTTTTCTCATTTTGTCTCTCATAGTTGAGGTATACCTATGATGAAAATTGGAGACCTCTCATCTTTTAAGTGTTCGAGAACTTGCACAATTGGTGGCTGACTAAATACTTGTTTTTTTTCTGCGATGGACTGGCGATCTGTCCAGGGTGTACCCTGCCTCTCGCCCAAAGACGCTGGGATAGGCTCCAGCCCCCCGCAACCCGAAAAGGATTAAGCGGTAGAAGATGGATGGATGGATGGATGGATAAATACTTTTTTTCCCCCACTGTAAGATCAGTTTGACTGTTGGCATTTATTTTGAAAAGATCTCTGACGTAAACAAATTAAAAGTATCAAATGATGTACCCTTGAACTGAAGGCCATCATAGACACGGACAACATGGTGACCGCCGGCCAATTCAATCTGCGGTCTGCAGCATCAGCCCTTAGGGGGATTCCCAAACTGAGGTAAAACAACTAAACATAACTTTCTGATCCCCCTGTGGAAGCAGCCATGTGCTCACATGTATTATTACTGCCATGATATTTCTAGAGCCAAGACATCTGTCAACTGCTGCTGCTGACATGACAGCAGACCTACAGAAGAGCTTCAACTTTGCTATTCACATTAAGGCTACAGTTAACATAGCTTGGCCTTGAATCACAATATGGCTCAATAAAATTCTGATATTGATACTTCATAGTATACATTTAGGTGAATAATACATATCAATAGCCTACACATTCATACAATACATCAAGTGTCAGTTATTTGACTTTTTCACAATCTATTAAGATTGTTTTTTTCGTAGTTATGCACATAGCAGTTAGAAAATGCATACACACACACAAAACTAATTTCAATTTGACTGACAGGACTTCTTTTCTACAGTAATATCGCGATATTGACAAAAAACAAAATGATCCCAGTATGGGAAAACCTGTTATCGTGACAGCCCAAATTCGGTCTATCTGCCATGCATCGCCTGTTACAGTAAAGTTGGACAACAGCCCCAGCTAGGTGTTTCTGCAACAGGAATCCGCAGCTCTTTACTAAAGTACCATAAGCGACAGACCTACCGTTGGGAGCGTCTGGGCCTACCGAGTGAGCAGTTAAACCGACCGTGGAGCCACGACAATGAATTAGTTAACGGTGCTTCTAGAAAATGCGTCCCTCCTCTCTGTGACAGCCGGACACAGCCACCACCTCCTCCTTCAGTCCGCCTCTCCACCGCCCGACACGGACAGTATTGCCAGTATCGCTGGGATATTATATAGCGTCGTTCCTTTGCCTTAATTCTCGCCGGTAACCGCCGGGGAAACGCTCGAACCGACTGCTGGCCTTGTTTGTCCCGAGTACCGCTAAGCCGCTGCGCGCTGCGTCACCGTGAGCTGAGAGAGAAAAAGTCTAGAACTAGCCAGTGAATGGGAACGTCACGAGACCCGCCCTGTCTGCCTGCCGCTCTGTGATAACCATTTAACCCGGTGGGCTTTAGATGACACACACAAAACTGTCCAATAACGTCTTTACAATTTCGAAGTAAGAATGATCCTGCTGAAATAAATCCCAATTCCTCTTTTATCTATAAATGTAGGAAACAGAAATCGGTAGAAACGAGTTACAATATGCTCAAGTCAACTATTCTTTTTCTTCTTCTCTGGGTTACTGGCGGATAGCAATCGTTCATCCCTCTATAAATTCAAGAAATCTCTGTCAGTGTGTCAGTGTGTCATGACCAAAGATCATAGGACCACCTGTGATGTTCTATGTATAACAACTCCTTACGTGTGAAATGTCCTATGATGTTCCTATGTATAATATTGTGACGTATGCAGGGTTCACACAAAGAAAATGGAGCAGATGGCTGTGATCAACCGGATTTATTTTTCACACACTCTGAGCACAGGCAGGAGGGGAGGTCATTCTCCCAGACCTCTGTTTACATCACGGTTACACACACATAACGTTTTCAACTGGCAAAGCATGCTGGGAAATTCCTGCCCCACTTAACATGGCCCCAACGTTACACTGCCCCCCCCCCCCCCGGACTGGTTTCTGTCCCCAGAAAAATTAAAGTCCAATTTAAAAGTCCAATACAAACTCATCCAGGTGTCGGGGCGGTCTTCGGCGCCGGCGGCCAACACGTACAGGCCCCCTAGTGTCCATCTGGGTCTCGGTCGGGGTATCGGGCCGGGATGGAAGCTCCGGTTCGTCCACCAGCGGTGCAGATGGCCGATACAGGGCGAGACGGTCACGATGAAGGACCACAACCCGGTCCCTTTTTCTAAGCCTCACCCTGTACACCACATCTGACAGTCTCTCCAGGACCACGCATGGCCCCGACCACTGGCTCGCCAGCTTCAGTGATCGTCCTCTCTTCCTCTCAGGGCAGAAAACCCAGACTCGATCTCCCGGTGCAAAGTCCCTCCCCTGGCAGCGGGAGTCGTACGCTCGCTTCTGCCGACCCCCTGCCGCTGCCAGGGCCTCTCGAGCCAGCTCGTGCACCGTGTGGAGACGTTCTTTCAAACAAAAAAAATAATCCAATCCGGGTTTTCCCTCCACCTCCGGCTCAGGGGGGCAACCGAATACCAAATCCACCGGTGTGCGCAGCTCGCATCCAAACATGAGCGCCGCAGGGGTGCACCGGGTAGATTCCTGAGCTGCCGTCCGGTACGCCCACAAAACAAAAGGCAGATGCAGGTCCCAGTCTCGCTGTCGCTGGTCCACTAGGATAGCAAGCTGGGTGGTGAGGGTCCGGTTGAATCGTTCGACCAGGCCGTCGCTCTGTGGATGCAGTGGGGTGGTCCGGGTCTTCCGGATGCCCAGCCGTTTGCAGACCTCTCCGAAGACCTCCGCCTCGAAGTTCCGACCCTGATCGCTGTGCAGCTCCTCCGGTGCGCCAAACCGACAGAACATTTCATCCACCAGCTTTGATGCCGTCGTAGCGGCGCTCTGATCCGGGACCGCGTACGCCTCTGGCCACTTAGTGAAATAATCCATCGCGACCAGCACGTAGCGGTTCCCCCGGTCCGTGGTCGGGAAAGGGCCCAGGATGTCCACTCCCACTCGCTCCATCGGTGCTCCCACCCGGTACTGCTGCAGAGGAGCGTGGGATCGCTGAGTTGGTCCCTTCTGAGCTGTGCATGTGTCGCAGCGATGAACGTGGAGCTCCACGTCCTGATGACAACCGGGCCAGTAGAACCGGGCCCGAAGGCGCTGCAGCGTCTTTGTCACTCCGAAGTGGCCCGCTCCTACCGCCCCATGAACCAGCTGGAGTACCTTGGGCCGGAGTCGACGAGGAACCAGCAGCTGCCAGACGTGCCGCTGCCCAGCTGGAGTCTGCCACTGCCGATACACCACGCCCTCGTAGCAGCGGAGGTTGGCCCACTGGGAGTGCAGGGCCTTAGTCTCTGGGTCCAGCGGTGACACAACCTCCCAGGCGGGCCGCTGTCCTGCGTCCAGCCACTGCCGAACCCGCGAAATGACCGGGTCTCTGTCCTGCTCGCTCTGCAGCTGCTGCGTGCCAAGAACCTCTGTGACGTCATCGCTGGGGAGAACTGCCTGATCATCTGAGGAGGGGCTGTGCGTCGCTGCGTTATTCCTGCTCGCAGCGGCTCGGAGAGCGGCAGCCCATGGGGCGGTTTGGTCCCAATCTTCAGCCCGTTGGCAGTGACGACACTCCTCTGTCGCGCAGGGGCGCTGAGACAGCGCGTCAGCGTTGGCATGGAGGCGGCCTGCCCGATGCACAATCTGGAAATTATAATCCTGCAGTGCCTCCAGCCACCTCGCCAACTGTCCATCCGGTTCTTTGAAGTTTAACAACCAGGTCAGGGAAGCGTGGTCCGTCCTGAGCTGGAACCTCCCCCCGTACACATACGGGCGGAAATGACGCAGTCCTTGAATGACAGCCAGCAGCTGTCTGCGAGTCACACAGTAATTTCTCTCGGCTCTGCTGAGAGTGCGGCTGAAGTAAGCGACTGCCTGCTCTCCATGTTCTCCCTCCTGGGATAGCACCGCCCCGATGCCCTGGTTGCTGGCGTCCATGTCCACGATGAAAGGGCGGTTCGGGTCAGGATACCGCAGGACGGGGGCTCTGATGAGCGCCGCGCGAAGCTGGGAGAAAGCAGCAGCACAGCTGTCACTCCACTGGAATGTGCGTCCTTTCTGCGTCAGCTGATGCAGCGGGCTGGCGATGGTGGCGAAGTCTTTCACAAACCTCCTATAATAGGAGGCCAATCCAAGAAAACTCCTCAGTTCTCCAACGTTCCGCGGCACTGGCCAGTCTCTCACTGTTGCCACTTTTTCCGGGTCGGTGGCGACCCCCGCTGCGCTGACGACGTGGCCCAAAAAGGTGGTCTCCCGTCGGAACAGGTGGCATTTCTTAGGGTGTAACCGTAGCCCTGCCTGCTGGATGGCTCCCAGCACCTCTCGGAGATTTGACAGGGCGCTGTCAAAATCAGCTGCATGCACCAGCAGGTCATCCAGGTAAACAACGCAGCGACTCCGGGGCACGTGAGCCAGCACTCGCTCCATCAAGCGCTCAAAGGTGGCTGGGGCGTTGCAGAGTCCAAACGGCATCACTTTAAACTGGTACAGTCCCTGCCCGATGGAGAAGGCTGTTTTTTGGCGGGCCTCGGGTGACAGCTCTACCTGCCAATAGCCGCTGCGTAGATCCAGCGAGCTGAACCAGCTGGAGCCGGCGATGTGGTCCAGTGCGTCATCGATGCGGGGCAGGGGGTAGGAATCTTTCCTGGTGGCGTCGTTCAGGCGTCGGTAATCCACACAGAACCGCCACGACCCGTCCTTCTTCTTGACCAGCACCACAGGCGCCGCCCAGGGGCTGCTGGAGGGCTCAATAACATCTGCCTCCAGCATTTCTCGCACTTTTTGTTCCGCCGCTGCCCGCCTTGAAAAGGGCAGCCGGCGTGGGTGGAGTCGAATCGGCCTGGCCTCACCGGTGTCGATCTCGTGCTGCACCAACCCGGTCCGTCCACATTCCTCATCCTTCGCGGCGAAAACACCCACGTAATAGTCCAATAGCTCCCGCAGCTGGCGTCTCTGTTCCGGGTCCAGCCCGCTGCAGCTCCGCTGAAATAATTCCTCCACCACCTGCTGCGTCTCTGCTGACACGTTGACCCCTCCCCTTGCTGTCCCTGTGTGTGCTCGTGCTCCCTCTGTCCGCGCTGGTGACGTCATCGTGTCCAGTCCTCGCGGTGGCCTGCCTGGTCCGGTCTGTCTTGGCGATCCCTCGATTGTGCGTGCCCCCGTGTCCCTTCCCTGGGTTCTGCTGTGGAGCGTGATGGTCCGGTTTCCCAGCTGGAGGGAAGGTCCGGCGGTGTCGATCTTGGCACGCCAGGCTGTGAGCAGGTCTAGTCCAATAATACAGGGGTCTTGGATGTCAGCCAGCCAGAACGGGTGTCTTATGTTCTGACCGGCCACCCCCACCACCAGCACTCTCCGCCCCTTCAGTCGGGCGCGCTCACCGGTAGCTGTGGTGACGCAGCGCTCGGTGGGTTCCCACCCCCGCGGAGCCGTCTTGCTCATGCCCGGCAGCACACCGGGTCGAACCAAGGAGATTGTAGAGCCGGTGTCAATCAGGGCCCGGATCGACGTCTTCCCCAAGCTGCACTGTAGATAGATCCCTGGAGAGTATCCAACTCGGCCCACGCGCGGTGCCGGCTCCTCGGGGGAAACATCTGCTGGAGGCGGCCTGTCCCCGTTCACGCCACCTCGCTCTAGTTTAACGCCGGCGAGGGGCCGGTTTGTCGTGGGGTGGGTGCGGGGCAGTATCGCGCGATGTGTCCCATCTCTCTGCAGCGGAAGCACCCTTCCTCGCGCCGCCGAGGCCATCCTCTCCGTGGACGCGCCGCCGTGGTCTGCCGTAATTCCTCCTCTTCCCCCTCGCTCTCCATCATAGCCTGGTAGGTTCTTCGGCTGTGCGTTGCTGCTTCAGCGGTACGATTTATTAGCGGCTCTGCCCGCTCTGCTTCTGCCACTGCAGTCCTCCAGTCGCTCGCGGCGTGGAGCCGTACGTGGCTCTGGAGCTGGGCCGGGCGGAGACCTTGGATGAAACTCCGGAGGGCGAGCTTCTCTACTGCCTCCGGCGCGAAATCTGGGTAGCTGCGCCGGGTTAACAGCCATATGTCTGCAGCATAGGCTCCTAGTTTTTCCTGGTGGTTCCGGCGGCGGCGGGTCAGTTGTTCTTGGGCGTGCTCAGCATCCGCTATTCCCCCAAATCGTCTCTGGAGCGCCCCTTGTAGTGCTGGCCAGCTGTGGTGCTCCTCGGGCCGGAGATCAGAAAGCGTGCAGAAGGCTTTCCCTTCCAAGGCCAGCGCGACCTGTACAGTGGTTTCCTCTGGCGACCAGCCGTTCAGCGCCGCAGTCAGCTCGACCTGTGTCAGGTAGTCATCCAATGTGGCTTCGCCGTTGAAACGGGGAATCTTGGCCCGCTGTCGAACAGGTGGGGTGGTCGTTTCCTGATCGATTGCCACCCTTGATCGCCGTGGGGTTGCCAGCCCGTGCTGTCCTGAGAAGGGTGAAATGTTTGCTCTGCTCTGTCTTGAAAAAGACAGGAGGCGGGGTGCGCTGGCCCCGTCAGGTCCGCCGCTTCGTTCGTCCCGGCTCCGGGCTCCCGGTGGTGGTGTCTCGGTCCCATCGTCCATCATCAGCTGAGCAATGGCCTGCTCCAGCTGCTGGATCTCCATTCTGATCCTAGCTTCCATTTGCTCCATCCCACTTCTGACACCAGTGTGACGTATGCAGGGTTCACACAAAGAAAATGGAGCAGATGGCTGTGATCAACCGGATTTATTTTTCACACACTCTGAGCACAGGCAGGAGGGGAGGTCATTCTCCCAGACCTCTGTTTACATCACGGTTACACACACATAACGTTTTCAACTGGCAAAGCATGCTGGGAAATTCCTGCCCCACTTAACATGGCCCCAACGTTACAATATAGAGTGAACCACCAGTCCAAGGACAGATAATTTTTTGACACATAAGTTGTTCAGAATTCCTTATAAGAACTCCTTACACAAAAAATCAAGTCAGTGGTGGTAATGCACCTGTAAGCTGGTTGCCAACCGCAAATCAAATCTAAAAGAAGAACAACTCCTTATGTGTGAAAAAATTATCCGTCCTTGGATTGCATCACTCACAATCATAGGACTCGCTATGGCATCATCAAAGATCAAAGACAGGCATCACTCACACTCAAAGGACATCAAAGATTAAAAGCAGGCATCACTCGCTATGACATCATCAAAGATCAAACGCAGGCATCACTCATGCTCACTCACAATCATAGGACATCACAGATCAAACGCAGGCATCACTCACGATCACAGGACTCACTATGACATCAGCCAAGATCATAGGACTCGCTATGGCATCATCAAAGATCATAGGACTCACTATGACATCATCAAAGATTAAAGGCAGTCATCACTCACGATCATAGGACTCGCTATGACATCATCAAAGATCATAGGACTCGCTATGACACCATCAAAGATCAAAGGCAGGCATCACTCATGCTCACTCACGATCATAGGACATCACAGATCAAACGCAGGCATCACTCACGATCACAGGACTCACTATGACATCAGCAAAGATCATAGGACTCGCTATGACATCATCAAAGATCATAGGACTCACTATGACATCATCAAAGATTAAAGGCAGTCATCACTCACGATCATAGGACTCGCTATGACATCATCAAAGATCATAGGACTCGCTGTGACACCATCAAAGATCAAAGGCAGGCATCACTGAATGAGTGCTGATGTGCTTATTTACCTTTTGTTCTTATTAAAGACAAAAATAGACAAGATGTTTTTACCTTCTTTACATGTTTCGACTGTCACTGCAATCTTCATCAGAAGTCATAGCTCATGACCATAGGTGAGGGTAGGAATGTAGATTGACTGGTAAATTGACAGCTTTTCTTTAGACCTCAGCTCTCTCTTCACCACGACGATGTGGATCAGGTGGTGGTCGAAGGCAGAGACCTTTTAAACATCCGTTGATATATTTTACGTGTTTAAACAAAACAGACAGGCTAGAGTTGAATTTATTGACTTGATTAGAAACCACAATACCTTTGTGGTGATGGACTCTTTGTTTCATCCAAAAATGCCAAGAAAAAGTGAGCGAAGTGCACCAAAGCCAAATCGTTAGCATGCTAATGAGCCACTGGCATTGATCTGGGCCCTTCTGCGGTACAGACTCACCAGGTGACTGGTATGTATTTAGGTCAGGGGTGGGAAGTGAGGGCCAAACCACTGCAGGTTTTTTGTTCCACCCAGTCTCTTCAGCAGGTGTGTGCTCTGATCAGCTTCAAGGATTGCTAATCATTGAAAACACCTGCTTAAGAGACTGGGTGGAACAGAAAACCTGCAGTAGAATGGCCCTCCATGGCACATGATTGCCCACCCCTGATTTAGGTGCTTAGCGACAGTTACTGGCTACATTTAGAAGGGACTATTTTTTCTCAGCTGTGCAAAATCATATTATAATTTAAGAAATCTGTGTGTGTGTGTGTGTGTGAGTGTGAGTGTTCTGCGCATATCTCCCGAACCGTTCCCCGGACTGGCCTCAGATTTTATACGTGCTTTGCTGAGGTTACGAGGGGGTGCATCCCCGAATTTCAGCCTCCCCGGATATGCGGAAGTTTAGGAGGGGAAATCTTTAATGAACGTCCATAGCTCCCCTATGGACGTTCATAGCTATGACATAGCTATGACATCATAGATGCACAGATGTGCATCTATCTTCTTCTTCTTCTTTTAGATTTGATTGGCGGTTGGCAACCAGCTTACAGGTACATTACTGCCACTGACTTGATTATCATCACTCTATATCTTTTCCGTTCAGACTCTATATGGAGTTCTGAACAACTCCTTATGTGTGAAAAAATTATCCGTCCTTGGACTGTGTCCTCTCGGTGGCTGTGTGAGGTTTTTATCTTATAGCTTTGTGACGTTTTCCTCATAGCTTTGTGACATTTTCCTCATAGTTTTGTGACGTTTTCCTCATAGCTTTATGACATTTTTCTCAACGCTCTAATTTTTTTTTTAGCAAGCTAAAATTAATCAAGGACACTCTCTCGTTGGAAATGGTGTTTGAGCTGGTTAGGTAAAGTGAGTCCACAGTTCACAGGAGTCTGTCGGTGTTGGCTAAAGACAATGTAGCCTCCCAGGTTTTCCCGCCGAACACAGCCATTAGCAAGGTTAGCTAATTCTCAGAGGAGGAGTCCCAGGAGGCAGTGGACTAGGGCGCGAGACAGAGCCTACACTACCACTGCTAAGCCTTCAGCGGCGGAGCCCAGAGACATGACACGGGTGTGTGTGGCACGCGTGAAGAAGGGGCCGTTGAAATGGTATGTGCTAAAACTCGACGGAGTCGACGTGCCACTTATGGTGGGCTCAGGGACCAGCAGGTCCATACTGTGCATGGCTACTTTGAAGAGACTTTTCCAAAAATAAAACCATCAGTGCTGGGGCTGTGAAAATGTTTGGATACGGCCACGCCAAATCGAAATGGCGGGCACGGTCGACTTTCAGTGAAATGGGGGTTGAAGACGGTCCCTGCGTTCACTTTCCAAATTACGCGCCAGGGGGCGGACTTGCAAGGGATAGATCTGCTGGGTGAGTTGGGATTCTCCATCAGGGACCCAGAGGGCTCAATGGTACTGACAGTATACCCTGAATGGCATGTCCGCTTGCCGGCACTGTTCAGAGGCCTGGGATGCATCGGTGTATTCCATCACCGCCCACTCATACATCCAAGTGTGACGCCGAAGATTCAACCGCTATGGTGGCTTCCCCTCGCCCTACGAGATGACGTCACGGCAGAATTGAACAAACTGCTGGAAGCTGGCATCATCAAAAGAGTGGATGCTTCACCCTGGATGTCAAATATCGTGGTGGCCAAGAAAAAAATTGGGTGGCATCTCTATCGATCTCAGGATGGTGAACAAAGCAATCATCCCAGACAAGTACCCGCTTCCAAAGATGGAGGAACTCACTGCAACATTCAGTGGTTCGAAGGTATTCATGAAGCTGGACCTTCACCAGGGTTACCTGCAGGTGCCCCTTCACCCAGCCAGCAGGAACCTGACAGCGTTCGTGATCCACATGGGTGTGGATGGCAGTTCACGTACATCCAAATGCCATTCGGTCTGAGCTTTTATGAGGGATTTATATCCACTAGAGTGTGTCTTTAAATTAATTACATGCTCTTGGTTAATAAAATATTTGCTTGAAAATTATTTATTATTATCCACCTTATCCCTGGGGTGCCGCTGTAGGAACGATTATGGGCGGGACTTCCGGTTTCGGCTGAGACAGTGTTAAATCAGTCAGCAAGAGTGGAGTAGTAGCGGCATTTAAAATAGCGTTTTTAAAAGTTTTTCAAATTCATTTTAATGTATAGTCCATATACATGTTTTGCACTCAAGTGGCAGCTAATTTCAGCACTTGTAGTTTTTGTATTTTTACCTCCGCCAAGGAGGTTATGTTTTCATCGGCATTGGTTTGTCTGTCTGTCTGTCTGTCTGTCTGTTTGTTAGCAAGATAACTCAAAAAGTTATGGACGGATTTTCATGAAATTTTCAGAGATTGTCAGAAATGGGGTATCCTACAGATGATTACATTTTGGTGGTGATCCGGATCACCGTCTGGATCCAGGAATTTTTTAAAGGATTCTTTTCTTTTCTTTTTTTATTTAACATTAAAAAAAGCATCACAGTATAGCTAATATATGCCACTTGCGAATGGCATTTTTTTCATGGTCAAGGAATCTATAAAGTTAGACAAAATAAATGTAGGATTAATATTTATGATGTTAAACACTGTATGGGGGGAACTGTGGCTCTTGGCGGAGGTCTGCACTCTCATAGTTCTGGTACTTGATGCTGGTGTTCGTGGTTGTGCCATAGACTGTATAAATGGAGGTTTCTTTGTGGCTCCGACTAGATTCTACGTCTGCTCTGAGGTACAGTGGGGAAAAAAAGTATTTAGTCAGCCACCAATTGTGCAAGTTCCCCCACTTAAAAGATGAGAGAGGTCTCCAATTTCCATCATAGGTATACCTCAACTATGAGAGAGAGACAAAATGAGAAAAAAAAAATCCAGAAAATCACACTGAAGGATTTTTAATGAATTAATTGGTAAATTCCTCGGTAAAATAAGTATTTGGTCAATAACAAAAGTTCATCTCAATACTTTGTTATATACCCTTTGTTGGCAATGACAGAGGTCAAACATTTTCTGTAAGTCTTCACAAGGTTTTCACACACTGTTGCTGGTATTTTGGCCCATTCCTCCATGCAGATCTCCTCTAGAGCAGTGATGTTTTGGGGTTGTCGCTGGGCAACACAGACTTTCAACTCCCTCCAAAGATTTTCTATGGGGTTGAGATCTGGAGACTGGCTAGGCCACTCCAGGACTTTGAAATGCTTCTTACGAAGCCACTCCTTCGTTGCCCGGGCGGTGTGTTTGGGATCATTGTCATGCTGAAAGACCCAGCCACGTTTGATTTTCAATGCCCTTGCTGATGGAAGGAGGTTTTCACTCAAAATCTCACGATACATGGCCCCATTCATTCTTTCCTTTACACGGATCAGTTGTCCTGGTTCCTTTGCAGAAAAAACAGCCCCCAAGCATGATGTTTCCACCCCCATGCTTCACAGTAGGTATGGTGTTCTTTCTCCTCCAAACACGACAAGCTGAGTTTTTACAATAAAGTTCTATTTTGGTTTCATCTGACCATATGACATTCTCCCAATCCTCTTCCGGATCATCCAAATGCTCTCTAGCAAACTTCAGACGGGACTGGACATGTACTGGCTTAAGCAGGGGGACACGTCTGGCACTGCAGGATTTTGAGTCCCTGGCGGCGTAGTGTGTTACTGATGGTAGCCTTTGTTACTTTGGTCCCAGCTCTCTGCAGGTCATTCACTAGGTCCTCCCGTGTGGTTCTGGGATTTTTGCTCACCGTTCCCGTGATCATTTTGACCCCACGGGATGAGATCTTGCGTGGAGCCCCAGATCGAGGGAGATTATCAGTGGTCTTGTATGTCTTCCATTTTCTAATAATTGCTCCCACAGTTGATTTCTTCACACCAAGCTGCTTACCTATTGCAGATTCAGTCTTCCCAGCCTGGTGCAGGTCTACAATTTTGTTTCTGGTGTCCTTTGACAGCTCTTTGGTCTTGGATATAGTGGAGTTTGGAGTCTGTTTGAGGTTGTGGACAGGTGTCTTTTATACTGATAACGAGTTCAAACAGGTGCCATTAATACAGGTAACGAGTGGAGGACAGAGGGGCCTCTTAAAGAAGAAGTTACAGGTCTGTGAGAGCCAGCAATCTTGCTTGTTTGTAGGTGACCAAATACTTATTTTACCTAGGAATTTACCAATTAATTCATTAAAAATCCTTCAGTGTGATTTTCTGGATTTTTTTTCCTCATTTTGTCTCTCATAGTTGAGGTATACCTATGATGAAAATTGGAGACCTCTCTCATCTTTTAAGTGGGAGAACTTGCACAATTGGTGGCTGACTAAATACTTTTTTTCCCCACTGTAAATCTGATTATGTCCAACATATTTTAACAAAATGCAGCCGACTTTATTGCGGTGGAGACATTGATCTCAGAGCATTTTTTTGTTTACAGCGTTAGCATCTTAGCAGCAGAGCTAGGAGCTACTGCCTGCCAGGCCACTTTTTAAGGTCATCTTCCTATCCCTAGATAGTCATGGGAAATGGTATGATTATATTAGTTATTGAGGCGCAAAAGGCCGTGCTCCCGCATTTCTGATACCAAAGTCATTGTTTTTTAAAAAGGAGAAGTGTCCCGTTTCAGTGACAATCATACGTTCCAAACTAGTACGGGAAGTTGCTACCATAATTCAAGCAAGGCATCATGGGGCCTAGGAATAAGGTGGATTAACATTTAATATAAAGATAGTCACTTTGTATTTTATATATTTTTACATATAAACTACTGAAACAGGAATTACGGCTGTTATTTGGTCCTGTTTTTGTCACCATGGGTTGAGATGCCGTCTCGGCACTGAGCCCATGTTTTCCCTCATCCCTGCCTCCCATTGAGCAGCGTCTCAGCTGGCCCCCAGCTGGCAGCATTATGGACGGCTGGGGCCAATTAGTCTTCATCAGCTGGGGCGCTGCCAATGAGGATAAATAGGAGCAGCCTCGATGACTCGGGGCTGCGACATAAGCACTGCTAGGCTGAAGCCCCTTCGTCTGGTGTCAGCCTCAACTCCCCTTGCAGCATTCCTGTGTTTGTATCCCGCTGTGAGGATGTACGTCTTGCTACCCCCACGTCCGGTACGAGCTGCTTACCTCTGCGCTGTGCAACCTGTGAGTGTACGTCTGCATGAGTATCTGTGCTCTCCTCATCCCTTATCCCTTACCCAAAATAAACCATCTCGACTCACTGGCTTGTCCCTGGCTCTGATTGCCCGGCTCCCTAGAGCCGGATATGACAGTATGTCGCAGCCAGAAGAGTTGCCGGCGGCCGTGAGTCGCTGTGGAAATGTACCTTTCTGTCCGGGTGTCAGCGCTGCTAGCATGCCGTTTCCCAGGAGTCACTTCCGGCGCCAGGGCGACGAGCTGAGGTCCATCTCGGAGGCTGTCGACGGGACGTTCTTCACCCTGCACGACGCCTCCAACGCGAGACGCTGGCATCCGGGCCGTGCTGAGGAACTCCTGGACTGTCACCCTCACTCTCTGTACCATCTGGAGGACAGTGCCAGGATAGACGCTGCAGGTACACAGCAAGAGAAGCTCCACGGGGTGGATGGAAATCCCGGCAGGGAGTCGAAGTGGGCGACGTCTTTCCCCGCTTCGGAGTCCCGTTCCTGCCGCCATTCCAGTCCGGGAGTTCGCGCCAACCAGAGGACTTCCCCCGACCTGCGTCACGTCACTCGGGATTCCCTTCAAGGAGCCGCAGCTGACAGCAGTTATGTCCGGGGTCGAGTGGCTGTCGCGAGCTCTACTGTGTTTCCTGTCACCACCTTCAGGCATGTGGCGGCGGCAGTGAGATTGATGGTGAGGACTTCAGGGCTACGAAGCTTTCCCGTGCTCGACGCCTCCCTCGTCTCGATCTCCGATCTGGAGCGGCGAATCCTGGGTCTCCCCCTCGCTTCGTTCCCTGGGAGTAGTCGTCATCACATCGCCGAGTCACCTCTGCACGAACCTCGTCCGGATCCAGTTCTGGATCATCGTCAGGACCGTTCCTCCCACGCAGCTGTCATCCCTTCGCCTCATCAGTGTGGAGATTCTACAGCCTCGTCCCCTGAGCCTCGTTCCCCCGCTGTCATTCCTGGACATTCGGGCTGGCTCACCCCGGCTGTTTCCCCCTCCTCCTCGACGCGCTTCCTGACCGCTGTGTGTGCCTGGAATCCCGGCCTGGTGAGCTCTCTGCTGGAGACAACGCGAGCGATCCTCAGACGAATTCCCGGGGGGTCCTCCGTTATCGCCGGGCGGGGAGAGGAAGAAGCAGATTCCACTACAGCAGGCGATACTCAACCTCCAGGGGGCAGGCAAGTCATTGTTTTTTCACACCTGCTTAATGATTTGCTCTGTCACATCCCTGGAGGAGAAGTTCAGGGTTCGCAGCTCCCTGAACTCTCCCCACCTGCTGTAACCTGTTTTCCTAATCCCGCATCCTCTGTGTCTCTCTCCGCCGAGCGGTCCCCGGCTCCGGGTCAACGTGGTGGGATATGGAGAGGGCCTGTGGTTCCGCAGCTACATTGCGGACGGAGGAGGGGGACTGACTGCTGCGTGGAGTCTACGCCGACGACTGAGCGTCCCCGGGTCTCCACGGAGGAGCGGTTCGGTCCAGCGGGACGAGATTCTTCTGGCTTCACGCCGAGTGGGTCGTCGGCGGGGTTACCTGAGCTGGAGGGATCTCAAGCTGCGCTGACCATCGTGCTGGCTGCGGGGCCCGACGCGGCTAGATGGGAGCCTGACAACGACCTCCTGACGACGGATCCTGGATCTTCGCAGTCCTGGACGGCGTCAGAACCCGAGATCAGGCGAGTGCTCTCCTTTCTTTTCTCTCTTTTTATCTTTGAGCACTTCAGCCTATCTCCAGGGGAGACGAGCAGGGTGCAGCCGCCCGCTGCGTCTGAGCTCGTCTCGCCGGGTTCTGGCGCTGCCGGTGATCCTGATCCCGGTTCTGTTTTCTCTTCTGAGCCTTCTTCCAGGGTCACCGGCGAGGAGTTGCTGTTCCTCGTGGTGCTGGAGGGTCCGGGTTCAACGTTGGAGGTCGGTTCTGGTGCAGTGTCCAACGTGGGTTCGCCCGAGACCCAATCGGGGTCCAACGTGGGTTCGCCTGAGGCCCGATCGGGGTCCGACGTGGGTGCTGCCCCAGTGTTGTCCAGGTCCGGTGAGGAGGTGGCCGTTTCCCTGAGGCCCGCCGCCCTCGTCATCGGCTCTCCCCTGAGCCTCTTCCACCGGGATCCGCTCTGACCCTTCGTCCGTCTCAACGGTCCTGGTGGTTGAGTGATGCGGGTCGACGACCCGACCCGCAAAACTTTCGGTTCGGCGATCTGGTTTCCCCCCACTGGTCTGTGTTTGCCTTTGGGCGGCCTGGTTCGGCAGCCGTTGGACTGGATTCCTGGGATCTGGGTCCAGAGTTCGCCGTCCGAACATTTCTCTTCCCTTGATTCGCCAGCTGGACAATGGGCGGGGAGATCTCCGGAGCCATCTCGGCTATTTTTGGACTCTGCCTGCCATACACCTCGGGTGTCACTTTTTCTTTTATCGTTATTAAGGTCACTTGGGTGTAATGTCTGTCCTGTTGGTGGATGTGTATTTATAGTGCTGTGCGTTTTCCTTCCCTCGTACCCAGCATTTTATTTTTTGTACCATGTTTTTAGTCTCGTTTTTGCATTGTAGAGTTATGTTTTGTTCCCTTTCAGACCATACTCTGCAGTTGCCCATTCATTCCAGTCACTTTCATTTCTTTAGGTGACTGTGGGTATTTATATATTCATGTGTGTGGGTTTTTCTTTGCCTGCACTCAGTATTTCTTTTTTATGCCCTGTTGGTTCATTATAGAGTCATGTGCCTTGTTTTCCGTAACACCATGCTCTGTAATTGTCCATTTGTTCCAGTCACCCTCACTTTTCTTGGTGACTGTGTGTATGTACTTATATTGGTGCTGTGTATTGTGTTTTCCCTTTATTTGACCATACTCAGCATTTTTTGCCCTGTACCTTTTTGGTGGTTCTTTTTTTTTTTTTTTTTCTTGCTCTGGGTCACGCATGGTTGGTACTCTCTGGGTAGTATGTGACCGGCGTGCTGACCCAGTTCTTCTCCCCATCTGTACCTGGGTTAATTGTTCTGTTGTCAGTATTGTATTTGGGTTTTTCTTTCCCGCTACCCTACATTGCCCCATTGGTGTTGTCCTTCCCTTGGCTTCTTCCCCTCCGGTCCGCCTCCCTTCCTCCCACCCTAGGTGGGGGGGGGGGGGGGGCTGGGATGTTCCTGGTCGTTCAGGAGCCCGACCTTGAGGGAGGGGCTCTGTCACCATGGGTTGAGATGCCGTCTCGGCACTGAGCCCATGTTTTCCCTCATCCCTGCCTCCCATTGAGCAGCGTCTCAGCTGGCCCCCAGCTGGCAGCATTATGGACGGCTGGGGCCAATTAGTCTTCATCAGCTGGGGCGCTGCCAATGAGGATAAATAGGAGCAGCCTCGATGACTCGGGGCTGCGACATAAGCACTGCTAGGCTGAAGCCCCTTCGTCTGGTGTCAGCCTCAACTCCCCTTGCAGCATTCCTGTGTTTGTATCCCGCTGTGAGGATGTACGTCTTGCTACCCCCACGTCCGGTACGAGCTGCTTACCTCTGCGCTGTGCAACCTGTGAGTGTACGTCTGCATGAGTATCTGTGCTCTCCTCATCCCTTATCCCTTACCCAAAATAAACCATCTCGACTCACTGGCTTGTCCCTGGCTCTGATTGCCCGGCTCCCTAGAGCCGGATATGACAGTTTTTCATTACCAGTGAGTATAAACAAAAACAGGTTTAAACTTCATAAATTTGTGACAAAATCAATTTTAATCCCATAATTGCATTCTTTATTAATGGTGCATCAGATAAACCACTTGAGTTATTTGGATTGTGCTTTTTGTTTTTTAACACTGAATTCCGTGTGAGCTACTGCCTCCTGACAAGTGGAAAAGGCAATATTACATGTTGGCTAGGCCATTTCAGACAAACAAAACCTTTTTTTTAACTGCATTATTTTAGATCAGGGATGGGTAACTGGCAGCCTGTGGCCCACACCCTCAACCACTACAGCTGCCAGTCCAGCCAGTCCAAAAAAACAATTATTTATTTATATCACCTTTGGAACCTGTGCATATCTGTGCATGCCCATAGAAACCAAGTGTAAGCAAGTATTTCTGCATGCCCCTAGAAAGCAGGTGTAAGCAAGCACACCGCCACTCATTCAGTGATGCCTGCCTTTGATCTTTGATGATGTCATAGCAAGTCCTATGATCTTTGATGATGTCATAGCAAGTCCTATGATCATGAGTGATGTCTGCCTATGATCCCTGCCTTTGATCTTTGTTGTCATAGCAAGTCCTATCATGTTTTAGCGAATCGTATGGTCGTGACAGACACATGGTGTGTATATGATAGCATAGCAAGTCCTATGATGCCTGCATTTGATCTTTGATGATGTCATAGCGAGTCCTATGATCTTTGATGATGTCAAAGCAAGTCCTATGATCTTAGTGATGCCTGCCTATGATGCCTGCCTTTGATCTTTGATGTCCTATGATCGTGAGTGAGCGTGAGTGATGCCTGCCTTTGGTCTTTGATGATGACATAGCAAGTCCTATGATTGTGTGATGCAGTCCAAGGACAAATAATTTTTTCACACATAGGGAGTCGTTATACATTGGAACATCATAGGACATCATGCAGACATCATAGGAACATTATAGGCGATCCTATGATCTTTTAGCGAGTCCTATGGTCGTGACACACAGACAGACAGACAGAGATTCCTTGAATTATAGACTGATGATGATCTGAAATATTTAAGTATAACAAACACAAAAACATGAGAAATCAGGAAGGGGGCAAACACTTTTTCACACCACTGTAAAGGTGCGTTCACACCAAACGCGAACAGGCGAATTTTTCACGCGGCACGATTACATTATAACTCAATGTAAACACGAGAACAGACATGAATAGTGAGATGCAGACAGGCGAAGTTGTCTTTAAAACTTCTGCAGCTGTGTTCAACCTGCTGTGGAAATTCCCAAAATAACGTCACGCTTAGGTTTACATTATCTGACCGGGAGTTCACCTGAAAATGTTGTCTCAAGCCTCCAAAACTTAACAGATGATGGGTGTTTACGTTGCTAGCTTGCCAGGACGTCCATGGCTGGAAACCGTGGGTAAATAACTCCAAAATCCCGATTCAGCTTCTTCTTCTCCTTTTAGATTTAATTGGTGGTTGGCAACCAGCTTACAGGTGCATTACCGCCACGTACTTCACTCAGATTCAGGTTCAGGTTACTTTATTTGTACCCGTAGGTAGATTTGTTTTGCAGTCTGGTGACATCCATATTTACAAGCCACAAATTACATTCAACATAGACACAAACACAGGCACACATGAAGCTGACTATAAACATGATAAAAATACTCAAGGCTCCATCAATCAGGGTATAAAAAGACAAAGAGATGGGAGAAAAACCAGAGGTAAGAGAGAAGGGTCATATTAAAAGTTAAAAACTAGTCAAAGAGGTTAAAAACTCAAAGGTCTAAAACCCAATAAAATATTTAGAACCCAAGTAACATCCTACAAAAATAAGTAAATATAAAATGGCGTTAATAAATAGGTACCTAAATTATGTGCAATATATTGTAACAGCTTGTTCAACTCTTTGACAGCAGCAGGAACAAAGCTGTTTTTGTAGCGCTGGGTTCTACTTTTTGGGACAGCAAACCTCCGTCTTGAGGGAAGAAGCTGAAAGTTGCAGTACAAAGGGTGGGAGCCATCATTTAAAACGGAGGTAGCCATCCTCTGTACTTGTCTGGTGTACAGGGATGTCAGGCTCAGCTGTGGCTCACCAAGCAAACAACTGGACCATCTAACTACCTGATCCAAGGATTTCCTCTGTTTCAGTTTTATCTGACCAACCCATGACACTAAAGAAAAGGATAAAACAGATTCAATAAAAGCCCGATAAAACATTGTCATTATGGTTCGGTCAATTTGGAAGCGTGCAAGTTTTCTCAAGCAATGCAAATGTTGCTGACCCTTTTTGCACACCCTTTCACAGTTGTCTTCAAAGTTTAAATTACTATCAATAATCTTCCCAAGATATTTGTAGGATTGTACACAATCGGTGGTCTGGCCTTCTAGTACAGTGACTTTGTGCCTGGGAGTTTTCCTCCTGAAGTCAATAATCATGTCTTTAGTTTTTGTCGTATTCAGCTGCAGGTAGGAATCCTCACACCAGTGAACAAAATCATCAACTACTGGGCCGTGGCCACTCTCACCATCCTGGAGGAGACTGACAATAACTGAGTCATCAGCATACTTTATAATGTGTCTGTTGTCATGTCTGCTCCAACACATGTTTGTGTACAGGATGAAGAGTAGTGGTGACAACACACACCCCTGAGGAGAGCCAGTAGAAGAGCACTTTAGGTCAGACAATGTACCATTGACCCTTACTCTCTGCGTCCTGTTGGTTAAGAAATCCAGAATCCAACCCACCAGATTATTGCTCAAATCAAATTGTTGCAGGAGAACTTTCAGCTAAGATATGAGGTTGGATTGTATTGAAGGCGGAGGAAAAGTCCACAAATAAAAGTCTGGCATGTGTCCCATTAAAATCCAGATGTTTAAAAAGCATGTTAAACAGAGTGACAGTGGCATCCTCCACTCCTCTGTGAGGCCTATAGGCAAACTGCAGAGGATCCAATGCATGCTCAGTCTGCTTTAGGACCTCACATCTGACCAGTTTTTCAAAAAATTTTCATTAAAATTGAAGTCAAAGCAACTGGTCTAAAGTTGTTGACCGTTTTAGGACAGCTGGATTTTGGAACGGGAACAACCACGGCTTCTTTCCAGATCTTAGGCACATGTTGTGTCTGTAAGGACTTATTGAAAATGTAATGAAATATAGGACTCAGTTCATGTGCACAGGACTTTACCAAGCGCCCACATATATTATCAGGGCCCTGACTTTTGTTCACTTTTACAGCGCAGAACTCCCTTTTAACATCCTGCACCTCAATATTAAAGTGCTGATTGTCTTTGAGTTTCTGTTTCAAATCTTGGGTTTCTGTGCTAAAATCAGAGGAGTCAAAATGACCATAAAAACAATTAAGAGCATTAGCCAGCTCTGTGTCTGAATTAAAACCATCTAAAAACACACAATTACTGCGCTCTGTGCTCTGAAGGCCTACAATAGTTTTCATACTGGCCCAGGCTGAACCAAGTTTCTTTGTTGCCATCTTGCTTTCTAATTCTGATTTATAATTCTGTTTTGCTCTTAAAATTTCGGACTTCAGCTCTTTTGTGGCAACCTGTAGCTCAGAAACAGACCCCTGTTTAAAGGCAAGTGCTTTCCTCTGTAAGTAGGATTTAACTGATTTTGTAACCCATGGTTTGTTGTTGGGATATATTTTGACACGTTTACGTGGAACAATCTTATTTTTACAGAAAGCCATGTATGAGCATGTGACGTCCACCAGAGTCCAAATCATCCCCGCAGGCCAGTGTGAACATCTCCCAGTCTGTACAGTTAAAGCATTTCTGGAGGCTGTGCACTGAATCTTCTGTCCACACATCTATGTTTCTCGTCTCCACCTTGCCTCTTCTGAGAGCAGTTTTTTATGTGGGCAGCAAATGTACACAGTTGTCTCTACATATATCATCATGTGAGTTTTGTTTTCAAACTATACTATGGTGTCTATATGACATATAGACATCATGTAGAGATCATAGGAACATCATAGGTATTCCTATGATTTTTTAGCGAGTCCTATGGTCGTGACAGTATCTATATGATGTCATATAGACACCATAGGCTGATGGCCTAGCGCGTCCTATGATGGAAAATGGAGTGATAATGGCCAAGATATAGAGCGATATATAAAGTAGGTGGTGGTAATACACCTGTGGGCTGGTTGCCAACCGCCAATAAAATCTAAAAGAAGAAGAAGAGTCCTATGGTGCCTGCATTTGATCGTTGATGATGTCATAGCGAGTCCTATGATCGTGAATGATGCCTGCGTTTGATCTTTGGAGACATAGAGTGATGATATAGCGTGAAGTATGTGACGGTATAGAGTGATAATTCAGCATATAGTGGAGTGATGCTGGCGGCAGTTGCCACGGCCAAGATAGAGTGATGATATAGAGTGAAGTACGTGGATAGGACACATGAGCATAGAGTGATGATACAGAGTGAAGTACGTGGCGGTAATGCACCTGTAAGCTGGTTGCCAAACGCCAATTAAATCTAAAAGAAGACGACTACCTGTTAGAAAAATCTTTGAAGACCTTCAGCACTGGCCAGTGGAGAACAAAGCAAAAATAGCCTCAGAGCCTATTCGCACATCATTCTGATTCAAACACATATTACACAGTTCTTTAAACCCTTCATTATCTGAAAGGTGGAGAAGAAATTGTCCATAGTGATTGGCTCAGTACATCTGGTCAAAACTTGGTGTACAAATTATCTCTTTCTCAGGATGCTATGTCATAGCTCTGAACGTCCATAGTTCGCCTTTGGACGTTCATTAAAGATTGAAGTACAGTAATGCACCTGTAAGCTTGTTGCCAACTGCCAATCAAATCTAAAAGAAGATCTCTTTCTCAGGAACCATCACACTCACTCAGCATTAGTCACACAGGAACAGTATGAGTGAACTAAAACAGTGATAACACAGTACAGCTGCATCAGCATCTTTAGCACTTTCACACAGACTCTGAGACAGACCGAGGCCAATGTAAGACAAATATGGAATTATTCTTTCATTCCCCCCCTTTTTATGTCATGCAAGGCATCAGAAAAGAACGGTTTATGGCATCTGAAACCATGCTTTTAACCATTCTTTGTTCTACCACTTCAATCACCTTGCCAGGTGATCAGCAAAAGAGTTCATTAGTGGTTGGTGGGCACTGCTGATGAGTCCTGGGTTTGGGACCTTTGTGGCATGATTCCAGACAGATGATCTTTCCTTTGTATAGTCACATATGAATTATTGCTCGTTGAAATGAAGCCATTTGCATCCCCACAATGGCAATCTGGGCCCCTCCTTATCTGCGTCAGTCTCCTTCTACACTCTGTCTGAAAGGAGGGAAAAACGACAGTCACATCCAGGCCAAGTTGGCAAAATGTATAGATACTGGGGAAGACAAGACACATCTTGGACTATAAATCATTATTCTAACTATACAATTTGCTGTTTTTCTTCTTCTTCTTCTTCTTCTTCTTCTAGATTTGATTGGCAGTTGGCAACCAGCTTACAGTTGCATTACCGCCACCTACTCCATCTTCAGACATCACTTAAAGTCACATGCCATAAAGTTCATGGATTTAGTTAAATTTAAGACAGCACAAATAATGTACAGGGCAATTTATAATCAACTCCCAAGTAATATACAAAAAATATTCATAAAAGGAGACAATGATTATAATTTGAGAGGAGACTTAAACTTTACAAAACCTAAGGTACGAACAACAAAGAAAAGTCTGTGCGTATCTGTCTGTGGGGTGGATTTGTGGAACAGTCTGGAGCCAGAACTGAAACTACAGAAATCAATTCAGAAATAGGTATAAACATTATTTGCGAAAAGGATAAATGTTAGAGGTGTAGTATTAATATGTAAAATGCACTAAACTCACTCTGGGACACTATGGTACAGTAGGTGAGTGGTACTGTGTATACACACGTGGACAAAATTGTTGGTACCCCTCTGTTAATGAAAGAAAAACCCACAATGGTCACAGAAATAACTTGAAATCTGACAAAAGTGGTAATAAATAAAAATTCTATGAAAATTAACCAATGAAAATCAGACAGTGCTTTTGAATTGTGGTTCAACAGAATTATTTTAAAAAACAAACTCATGAAACAGGCCTGGACAAAAATGATGGTACCCCGAGAAAAGATTGAAAATAATGTGACCATAGGGACATGTTCAACCAAGATGTGTCCTCTAATTAACATCACAGGTGTCTACAAACTCGTAATCAGTCAGTCGGCCTATTTAAAGGGTGACAAGTAGTCACTGTGCTGTTTGTTGACATGGTGTGTACCACACTAAATATGGACCAGAGGAAGCAAAGGAGAGAGTTGTCTCAGGAGATTAGAAAGAAATTTATAGACAAGCATGTTAAAGGTAAAGGCTATAAGACCATCTCCAAGCAGCTTGATGTTCCTGTGACTACAGTTGCACATATTATTCAGAAATTTAAGATCCACGGGATTGTAGCCAACCTCCCTGGACGTGGCCGCAGGAGGAAACTTGATGAAAAATGGAAGAGACGGATAATACGAATGGTAACAAAAGAGCCCAGAACAACCTCTAAACATATTCATGGTGAGCTCCAAGGTCAAGGTACATCAGTGTCAGATCGCACCATCTGTTGTTGTTTGAGCCAAAGTGGACTTCATGGGAGACGACCAAGGAGGACACCACTGTTGAAAACAAATCCTAAAAAAGCCAGACTGGAATTTGCCAAACTGCATGTTGACAAGCCACAAAGCTTCTGGGAGAATGTCCTATGGACAGACGAGACAAAACTGCAACTTTTTGGCAAGGCACATCAGCTCTATGTTCACAGACGCAAAAATGAAGCATACCAAGAAAAGAACACTGTCTCTACTGTGAAACATGGAGTAGGTTCTGTTATGTTCTGGGGCTGCTTTGCTGCATCTGGCACAGAGTGTCTTGAATCTGTGCAGGGTACAATGAAATCTCAAGAATATCAAGGTATTCTAGAGAGAAATGTGCTGCGCAGTGTCAGACAGCTTGGTCTCAGTCGCAGGTCATGGGTCTTGCAACAGGATAATGAGCCAAAAAACACAGCTAAAAACACCCAAGAATGGCACTGGACTATTCTAAAGTGGCCTTCTATGAGCCCTGATCTAAATCCTATTGAAGATCTGTGGAAGGAGCTGAAACATGCCGTCTGGAGAAGGCACCCTTCAAACCTGAGACAACTGGAGCAGTTTGCTCATGAGGAGTGGGCCAAAATACCTGCTGAGAGGTGCAGAAGTCTCATTGACAGTTACAGAAATCGTTTGATTGCAGTGATTGCCTCAAAAGGTTGTGCAACAAAATATTAAGTTAAGGATACCATCGTTTTTGTCCAGGCCTGTTTCATGAGTTTGTTTTTTAAAATAATTCTGTTGAACCACAATTCAAAAGCATTGTCTGATTTTCATTGGTTAATTTTCATAGAATTTTTATTTATTACCACTTTTGTTAGATTCAGGTTATTTCTGTGACCATTGTGGGTTTTTCTTTTATTAACAGAGGGGTACCAACAATTTTGTCCACGGTTGTATCTGTATTTTTTTTATATTTTTTTTTTCCGGTTCCGGTTCCGCCGGACCGGCGGCGCCACACGAGTAGGCTGCCTGTTGCAACAGCCTTTTCTTTTTATCTTCCTTCTTCTTTCTTCACCTTTCACTCTGTATATATATCACGGACACACGGATCGCCCCGGGGGTCTCCCGGGTCGGCGGACGGAGCCACGGTTTGCAGCGGGAGACGTTACACCGGGGAGGAGCTAGTGCTAGCTAGCACTTGGCCGCCGCCCGGTGCTAATGGGAAACTCGACATACCGGGAGCTGTAGCGAAAACGATGCGGGTGCCGGGCTGGAGTTTAGGCGGCGTGAAAGAAATATAAGACAGAATAATAAAGAGCGATGGCAAGAACCAAGCAGACCGCCCGTAAAATCTACTGGAGGAAGAAGCCCCCCAGGAGACAGCTAGCCACCAGGGCTGCTCGGAGAGGCGCTCTGGCCACCGGCAGAGTGAAGAAGCCTCGCCGTCACAGGCCCGTGGCTCTGAGAGAGATCCGTCGCTGCCAGAAATTCACGGAGCTGCTCATCCGTAAGCTGCCCGTCCAGCGCCTGGTGAGGGAGATCGCTCAGGACTTCAAGACCGTCCTGCGTTTCCTGAGCTTCGCCGTCATGGCTCTGCAGGAGACCAGCGAGGCCCACCTGGTGGTCTCTTCTTCGCTAAGGGGGTCACCATCATGCCCAAACACTTCCAGCTGGCCCGCTGCATCCGCGGAGAGAGAGCTTAGACTTTCTGCTGCACATTCACCAGCCATAATGCTCTGCACTGTGTGTCTATATATATACATTTATAGTAATATGGACATATGTTTACTAGATGTTTTTTTTTTTTTTCTTGCCTTCTGATTGTTGCTCTGAGTGTTGCTGTCCCTATGCTGTTGCAATCCTGGAATTTCCCCATTGTGGGACTAATAAAGGCTTATCTTATCTTATCTTATCTGTGTTTGGGGCTGGGTAGAGATGAATGGATGGATGGATTTATGTAGGGATGGATGGGTGTCAATGTTGATATGCATAAAATATAGTTAATTGTCTACTTGGGGTTCTTAATTGAGGTAATATGTACAGTATATATTTCACATGGGTTGTATTTAGGGAAAAGAGGAGTTGGAGTAAATAAGTGTTAACTTCTTCCTTCTCCCTTTCGAGCACTGTATATGGTCACTTTTATTGCACTTGTCATTTGTTTTATTTTTAGCTTTTTCTTACAATTATATTTCAAATTGATTAAAGCAATAGCAGACAGGACTGCTTTTATTTTCTTAGTTTTAAATAAATGGTACATCAGTGCAGTATATAAGAAATTGATCTGCACGTTGGTTAGTTAATCGGTTTCTTGTGTAGTCCTTTGTAGTGTGCTAGGGTCACTCCTCTTGACACACACACACACACACGTTTATTCAGCCATTAATCAGGCTTTGCTCCAAACTTGTCCAGATTTGCAAATGTATTATCAGAATCAATCAAAGCTATATTTGTATAGCTATTTTCGTACAAAAACTGTAACCCAGAGTGCATAATAGATAACAGATCATTAGGATTTAGGCAAGAGCATTTAACGCTGTTAAATTATATTTCTTTCATTACCTCCGCCAGGCCGAAAGGCCAGGAGGAGGTAATGTTTTTGCCGGGGTTTGTCTGTGTGTTTGTCTGTCTGGCTCTCTGTCTGTCTGTCTGTTTGTCTGTTGGTTAGCAAGATAACTCAAAAACTTTTGGACGGATTTCAATGAAACTTTAAGGCGTTGTTGGAAATGGTACAAGGAAGAACTGATTAAATTTTGGGGATGATCCGCATCACCGTCTGCATACAGGAATTTTTTAAAGCATTTTTCCACACTGTGACATATGGCCATTTTCAACATGTGCGCAGGCGCAATGGAGGGCGCTGGGCGTCGTGTCTGACCAACACAAACTCCGCCTTCTTCAACGTTTTAGCCACAAAAGCATGCGGAAAACACTGCTGGCCTCGGACCCCCAGCGTGCCTGTGCCAGCCATAGGCGCTGCGCACATTGCGCTGGTCGTCGTGTATGACCAACACAAACTCCGCGTTCTTCAACGTTTTAGGCACAAAAGCACGCGGAAAACACTGCTGGCCTGGGCCCGCCAGCGTGCCTGTTTTTGCGCCACGCTGCAAAACCTGACACGGCCACCTGTCCGCCGCCCCATTATTTGCCACAAATTCCCCGCCCAGCTATAGGCGCTGCGTAAAAACGACCTCTCTGCCGGGGAAGATTCTAAATTCTGTTTTGCCGCGGAGCGCAACCCCAATATAATATAAAATCCACGGCAACCTGTCTAACCAATCTGCATCCGTCAGTGGAGGAGATGGACACACCAACACTTCAGTTTATTACCTCCGCCAAGGAGGCAATGCTTTTACAACCGTAAAACGGGGCTATAAGGGACAGCGGGGTAATATGGGACACTTTTCTAAATGTAATTCTGCTTTTTTAATTTTGCTTCCGCCTAGATTTGATGAAGGATTCATGGATATTTGACAATAACAGCACAACTCAGCGTCCTGCTCAAAATAAAAAAAGCAGAATTACATTTAAAACATTTCCCAGAAAAGTGTCCCTTATTAACCCGCCGTCCCTTATAGCCCCGTTTTACACTACTGAACCACTAATCCTATCACTATCACATTGATTGTCATTCATTAATTGTCTGTTTATTGCACTGTCCATGTCAAAGAAACAAAGAATCATTGTGAATCCAATTGCTACTCATATCTCTTCATGCTCAGGGAATCTGAAAACGTACACACAAACACTGTATGGGGGGAACTGTGGTGCTTGGCGGAGGTCTGCGCTCTCCGAGTGCTTTTCTAGTTTGAAATGTGTTATTGTGCAAATAATGTCATGTTTCGGCGGTAGACATGACAAGGCAAGCTTATAAATTAGTCATCATTATTAGTTGTGTCTATGACGGGGCAGATTAAAGGTGGTAGATTGAGCTCAGGATTTCAATCGGTCTTCGTGCAACTCAAAGAAAAAATAGACACTTAATTACCTGCTTGATGGACCCTTGGTCTGCATTTTCCTCAGACCTATAACACAGGGTTACAAAAATAATTTTTTTGTTAGTTGTCTGTGTTTTTTCAGCTGATTTAAGACAATTTTGCACCACTGAATCTGAAAATGTCATCCATTTCTCTCGATCAGGTGCTAAGTAAAAACCTGTACTTACTTACAGTAGTACTTACTTCGTACTGTGCATGTACTTACCTTTATATAAAGGTAAGTCCCATTATCAGGCATGCAAAGATTCCTTTCATATGTGTGTGTGTGTGTGTGTGTGTGTGTGTGTGTGTGTGTGTGTGTGTGTGTCTATCCAAGTTAAATTAGCTATAATTTAATTTCTTTGCTTGCCAAATAATTTAACTTATATCAATAAATTGTTAATCCCCAATAATTTTTATTCTTTAAACATTGTATTCTTTTATAACAATGTATCTTGAACCAAACAAAATTCAATCACTTTTGTCTCTAAATTAATATTTACCAAACTTATAATATTGTCTCAAAGTGAATATATAGAGAAGAATGAAGAAAAAAATTACCAACAAATGAGGAAGCTGCTCCTAAAAGTATATTTCAGATATTGCCCCCCCCTCCTTTTTTCCTACATCACCCCGAGGGGAGGTAAACATAAACAATTCAGGACAGAACAAACAAACATCAGACAGAAAAGCTAGCAGAAGGTAGATTATCAGTGTCGCAGTAAACGCAGTAATCAGGTCATGTAAATCCAATCTCTAAATATCAAACTTCAAAATGTCAATAGTCAGCTTACTTTAGAATCAAGCTATATTTCATTCAGATTGTCTTGAGGCTTTCCCCACTGACAGTGTCATCGGGGTGCCTGTATTTTAATTAAGCATGCCGATAGAAAGGATCCTTCGTCAATATAATCTTTACTTAACCACAGTGTCAAAATGTCCTGTGAAACACTGAATATCACTTAGAACGTGAATTCTAATAAAACCAAGGTCTCAGTGTCTCAAAAAGAAAAAAAAACAAAAACATTATTATTGTATACAAGCATCATACTTGTTGTTATTGTGACGTAATTTTTTTCAATCTGAAAAATTTAAAATACAGTCATTTAATAATAATTTTCTTTTAAATTTTGTACGTATGTGATCACATAGTTCAGATTAATCTTTGCCCCTGCTTGTTACTTCTTCTCCTGCCTGTCACTGTTCTGTGTTATGTTGCTTACCTGTGTCTATATACTGTATGTCTTGTAGGGAGTCATGTGCTTTGTCTACTGTATGTGGCGTCATATAGACATCATCTGGAGGGTCTTCTTCTTCTTCGTTCAGACCACTGAAGGGTCTCCTCCTGTCTCAGACGGCTGTGTTGTTCACAATCATGCCTGTAGCGAGCAGTTCTCCTCATTCTATTGCTCTCCATCTGGTGGGTCTTCTTCTTCGTTCAGACCACTGGTTGAGGGATAGGTGCATCGTAATTCCAGTTCATGGGCACGATGATATAGAGTGAAGTACGTGGCGGTAATGCACCTGTAAGCTGGTTGCCAACTGCCAATCAAATCTAAAAGAAGAAGAAGATTTTTTTTAGCAAAAATAAATACAAACTGACCCTACGTAGCTGACGCAGCCATCAGTCAACCTGTTGCAAAGAGCCTCTTTACTACTGAGTGGAGGAAAAGATGAAGCTACTTTGTTTTTGTGGAAATAGATTATTTTTCCATAGTCACGGTTAAGGACAAAAGCATATTGGTGGGTTGCAAGCTAAATGCAGTTGAGACCGGCTGCAATCTTCAGAAGCGCCTGAGAACAGCAACAAGGTCCTACAAAGCTAGTGCTATGCTATGCTAAGCAAACACCGTGTTAGTGGATTGACGCTATCTGAACAGCCAAGGCTGGATTTCAAGCACAAGTATGCATCTGGACAGTTTGTGAGGCAGCAAGAATTAAATCGACTGATTGCCAGATATGTCGTTACAGAATGAAGATCTGATAACAGTCATTTTCCATCAGACAGCTGAGACTGTGATCCACTGAAGTTAAAACACATTTACTTGCTACATGGAAAAAGATTATTCAAAAATGGATTTGATCTCCAAAAGGAGTGGATCATGTCTCTGTCACAGCAGACATTTGGATTGTGGACAGTGGACATTTTCTTTGGATCGCTGCACATCGGATTAAATCCATAAAGGTAAGAAACGTTGACAGCTTTATGCAGTGTTGCCAACTCACCCTTGCCCTTTCTCTCACTCCACAAATCCTCTCTCTCACGCCAAAATGAGGAACTGTCATGAATGGCCCCACCGGGGTGGAAAGACAGACCCAGATGCTGAACTGCAATAGTGACATTTATTAACAAAAAAATCCAAAATTGTGCAGACAATACAAAAAATGCAAACAAGAATGACTTACTTAAAGAGGCACTCCAGAGCTGGGTTAGCTCTGGAAGAGAAGAGGAGATACACGGAGGGGTAAGTCCATACAATTCGAAACAGTGCATAACAATGCAATGTTGCCGCAGTGAAACAATGAATTGGCAGAGCTTGAATACCTGGACAAAGAAATGAGCAGCAGGTGTGGGCTGAGCAGACAGGTAACCTAATTACCCAACTGCTCACAGCTGGGAAACAGACTGTGAACAGCAAGTGGGGTTGTCTGAGAGGGGAGGGCATGTAAGAGTAAGTAAACCAAAATATATACAGAAAACTGACAACATAATACTAACAGACATACAAAACTCAGAAATGAGAGTCTGAGCTCAGAGGGAATATTTGAGCTCAGACTCATGACAGACCCCCCCCCCCCAAGGGGTGGGTACCAGACACCCCCAGGCAACACCAAAAAGGACCCCCCTCCACCAAGAGAAAGAGTACAGCAAAAAACTACCCTAGGTGGGAGGTGGGGGGAAACAGATAGGAGGGAACTAAAGTCTGGAGCCTGCTCAGGACCTGCACCCACACTACGCCAGGCCCCTGGGCCCCCTAGGCCAAAGAGCTCAGCTGTTCAGGAGGCCAACCGAAGTCCCAAGCCAGGCAGATGGCAAGGTGGAATGAGTTGGTTGGCCTGCCAGGGAATATGGGCCACCCAACCCACCAGGACTGGAGGGTGACCCGGGAGGTGGCTCCCCCACAGGGAGGCCCAGTGAGGGGATGTAGGGCCAACGGGGGAAAACCACAACGGTGCCTGGTGGCGGGGGAGGACACCCGACAGCATCTGGCAGTGGCGAGGAAACCCTGACGGTGTCAGACAGAGGAGAGGAGGCCTCAACGCCCTCGGTGGCCCTGGGCAGAGAGACAGTAGCACCCGTGGTGGCTCCAGGCTAGAGCATTGCAGCACCCACGGTGGCTCCGGGCTGGAGCTCTGCAGCACCCGTGGTGGCTCCAGGCTGGAGCTCTGCAGCACCCGTGGTGGCTCTGGGCTGGAGCTCTACAGCACCTGCAGTGGACCCGGACTGGGCCAACACTGCACCTTCAGTGGGTCCAGGCAGGAGCGGAGCTGCACCCTCGGTGGGCCATGGGCTGGGGCGTAGTGTCCATGGCGGGCCCAAACTGGAGCGCAGCACCCACGTTGGATTAATGTTGGGGCACAGCACCCACAAGGGTCCCCAGCCGGGACACAGAATCCATGGACACTTGGGCCAAGGAGGGACCCACACAACGGCCTCGGGCAGAAGGGAAGCTGCACCCGCGACAACCTCAGCAGGGGAAGGTGGACCCACGGCATCCTCAGATGGAGAACCTGGACCTACAGAGACATCTGGTGAAGTTGGATCTTCCCCGGCAACCCTGGAAGACGGCTCAGAACAAATAGGGAGAGGTACAGGGTCAGGGTCACTGGCAGCGGCGGAGCCTGGCAAGGTGAACTCAGGTGCAGCTGATGGCTGCAGCCGACTCTTCTCATCAAGAGCCAGGCAAGATTTCTTGAGGGCAGAAAAGAGAAAAACAAAAGAGAGCACTTGCCTGAGCTCAAGCTCCATCGCCGTCCAGGACTTCGTCGATCCAGATAACAACGTCTCGTGCCCGGTCTCTAAAAGGTCCAGCTCCGGTTCCAACTCTGCTGCAGCGGCCTCCACAGCAGGCATGATGGCGGTTGCAGTCCGGGGGCCCCCAGGAGAAATGGCCCACGCTGGTGGCTCGTCTGGCGTGGCAGCTAGGGATTGGCTCACTGCTGACGCTGGAACTGGTTCCTCCAGGGCCACAGGTTCCTTCTGCGTCCGGTGGCTCGATCCTGGGGTTGGCACACACTCAGGGGCCACAGGGGAGGACACAGAGAGGGCTGGTGAGCAATTTGTAACAACAGCAGGTGGGGAGAGCTCAGGGGACTGCTTTTCCTGAGCCTCCCTACCGAGAATCAGGTAAGACATATCACCTTAAATTGAAGTAGAATGAAATAAAACTTGCCTGTTTTCCCGGCTCTGGATGTTGCCTGCTGCTGTGTGTGGAGCGTTGCCCCTCTCTGTGGCTATGGTGAATTTGGGCCCCTCTGTGGATTGTGGAGGAACCACTCCTGTAGTCACTGAGGTGGATGTAGCCGGGGAAAACATGGAGGACCTCTTGGCAGCAGGAGGACATGACGAGGGGACGGAAGTTGCAGTAGCAGCGGAGTGAGCGAAGGCTGACGGGACAGCCGGCGAAGGAGAAGGAGAGAGAGCAACTGCTGCAGGAATTATAAGGCTCAGCGTAAGGGAAATGGCTGCCGAAGAGGCAGGGGAATTCCTCCGGCGGTCCGGAGTCGGACAATGTTGTCACCGTTGAGCTGATGGAGCAGGCGAGAAGGAGGCAGTTGGCATCGGCGGGAGTGGAGGAAGGGAGAGTTTTATCACCTGAGGATGGAAGCGCACACTGAGTTTGACTTCCAGCAAGTTGGCTACTCCACCCCAGCACAGCCTCTCGTCCTTGCGGGATGAGCAGTTTTGAGCACTGATCAGCATGTCCTCGATCATGGAGACAAACTCCAGTTCATCCTGACTCCACTTCCTCCTCCTCCGGTCTGGTTCACCTGCAGGAGACATGACAGCTCCGCCGGTCAGGTGAGAAGAGAAAAAAAGCACTAAAAGGCGAAAAATATGCATTACTACAGTAGCTGGATCTTATTATGGTGGCAGCATTCGGTCATGAATGGCCCCTCCAGGGCAGAAAGACAGACCGAGATGCTGAACTGTAGTAGTGACATTTATTAACAAAAAATCCAAAACTGTGCAGACAACACAAAAAATGCAAACAAGAATGACTTACTTAAAGAGGCACTCCAGAGCTGGGTTAGCTCTGGAGGAGAAGAGGAGATACACGGAGGGGTAAGTCCATACAATTCGAAACAGTGCATAACAATGCAATGCTGCTGCAGTGAAACTGAATTGGCAGAGCTTAAATACCTGGACAAAGAAATGAGCAGCAGGTGTGGGCTGAGCAGACAGGTAACCTAATTACCCATCTGGTCACAGCTGAGAAACAGACTGTGAGCAGCAAGTGGGGATATCTGAGAGGGGAGGGCATGTAAGAGTCATCATCATCGTCATCATCATCATCATCATCATAGCAGTCTGTCGTGGGTGACAATGACTGTTTCATTTAGGTCTGATCAGATTCCTCCACACAGCTCTGTCCTTAACTTTCCACTGCCAGGAACTCCTGTCTATGTCAAACTTCTTCAAGTTTCTTTTTACAGTGTCTTTAAATCTGAGCCTTGGTCTAACCTGATTGCGTTTGCCCTCGCATAACTGTGAGTAGAGTAACTGCCGAGGGAGACACTGGTGGTCCATCCTCTCAACACGTCCGAGCCATCTCAGGTTCATCTGTATTAGCATGTCCTCCATTGATGGCAGACCAGCTTGTTTCAACACTTCTTTGTTGGTTATCTTGTCTTTCCATGAGATGCTCATTGTGGCTCGAAGGTGTCTCATCATGCACTCTGTAGACAGTCCAAGTTTCAGCACCGTACAATAGAGTAGCCAGTACTGTGGCTCTGTACACTTTGCATTTTATATGGATAGACACATGTTGATTGTTCCACATTCTCTCCCTCAAGTTTCCAAACACAGCGCTCGCTCTTCCCATTCTGAGAGATAGTTCATCCTCCAGCCTAGCATTCTCTGAAACAGTACACCTTAGATACTTGAAAGTCTTGCACTTGACAAGTGGCTCTGTACCAATGCTGATCTTTTCTGTTAGTGGTGTTGATAATTGGAACTTTGGTGGTTGATAAAGGCACTCTGTCTTCTTGATGTTGATTTTGAGGCTGAATTAGCTAGCTGCTCTTGCAAATTTCTCCACTAAGGATTGCATGTCTTCCACACTGTGTGCAACTAGAGCACTGTCGTCGGCAAAGAGCATTTCTCTTACTACCTTTATCGATGTCTTACTCTTGGCTTTAAACTGTGCCACATTGAATAAGTCTGCTTCTTTCCTTGTTTGAATGTATACTCCTTCTGAAGTGTCTTTGAAGGCCACCTCAAGCATGGCTGCCAGATATAGCGAGAAGAGTGTAGGCGCCAGCACACACCCTTGTTTCACCCCGTTGCTTACTGAAAAGTCTTTAGATACTGAACCACTCATTGCCACGTTTGCTTGCATACCTGTATGGAGTGCCTCGATCAGGCTGACAAACTTCTCTGTACAACCATATTTCTTGAGTACCTGCCAAAGTCCTTGTCGCGAAACAGTATCGAAGGCTTTACTGAAGTCTATGAAGACTACATAAAGCGGCATGTTCTGTTCGATACACTTTTCTTGAACCTGTTTCAAGCAGAAAATCATGTCCATTGTGCTTCTTCCACTTCTAAAGCCGCACTGGGTTTCTGGTAGTACATTCTGCGAGATGTGTTCATTGAGTCTGTTCAGTAGTACACGTGAGAGAATCTTACCAACAGTGGCTAGCAATGATATACCTCGGTAATTTCCACAATCTTTCCTGTCACCTTTCTTGAACAAAGGCACAATACTTGCATCCTTCCAGTCTTGAGGAATTTTCTGGGCATCCTATTTCTCTTGGATGAGCTTGTGCAGGCAGTTGGTCAGCTGAACACCACCACATTTCCACACTTCTGCTGGAATTCCATCCCTTCCTAGAGCTTTACCATCCTGTGTTGTTCTGATAGCTGCCATTAGTTCATCAGAATTTGGTGGTTCATCCAGACTTGATACAGCTGGTCGCTGCACTAGAGCTTCTTTAGCCTCTTCAGTAAGATCTAGAATATAAATATCATAAATACTATATCATAAATATAAATATCATAGAATCTAAATTCTATGTGTGGATCAAGCAGGTTTCCGCATGGACCGCAGTACAGGAGAACAAGTACTGGCCCTAACCACCTTCATCGAAAATGGCTTCAAGAGCAGACTGAAGACAGGGGCTGTGTTTCTCGATCTTACAGCCGCCTATGATATGGTCTGGCACAAAGGCCTCCTCCTGAAACTTGTAAAGGCGATCCCTGCTTGGGCAACAGCAATTATTAAAACCTTGCTGACCAACCAAAGGTTCAGAGTCCACCTCGGTCAGAACACAAGTGCATGGAGAAAGCAGAAAAACGGACTCCCACAAGGATCAGTTCTAGCTCCAACTCGGTTCAACCTCTACATAAACGACCTGCCCACTACAAAATCCCACAAATTCATCTTTGCAGACGACATCTGTTTGGCACTCCAAGCACCAGACTTTGAGCCACTGGAACGGATGCTCACGGAAGATCTTGCCAAACTGGACCAGTTCTGCAAAATCTGGCGCCTAAAACCAAGCCCAGCAAAAACCGTCTCCAGTGTATTCCATCTCCACAATGTAAAAGCTGCCAGAGAACTAAACATCCACCTGAGTGGACTCAAGCTTAAGCATGCCCCGAATCCAACCTACCTTGGAGTGACCCTTGATAGGACCCTATCCTTCAAGGAACATCTAAAGGGGACAGCTGCTAAGGTGAAGGTATGAAACAACCTGCTCTGCAAGCTTGCTGGTGCAAAATGGGGAGCAGCAGCCTCCACCCTGCGCACCTCAGCACTGGCCCTTTCATACTCTGTAGCAGAATATTGTGCCCCTGTCTGGTCCAGGTCATCTTACACACACCACATAGACACCCAGCTCAACACAACCATGAGAACTATAACTGGAACAATCCGCTCAACACCACTCCCCTGGCTCCCTGTACTGTCAAACATAGCCCCTCCACACATCTGGCGAGCAGCATTAACTCAAAGGATGCTCCAAAAAGTTAAAGATTCTCCTCACTTACCAATCCATGCAGATATCTATACCCCACCCACTGCCCGACTTTCATCCAGACGGCCGATTTGGAAAAACCCTCCCCCAGCTGACTTTACCATCTAGACAGCTTGGCAAGTGGAATGGGAGACCAAGGAGGTCCCAAACAAACACCTGGTGACAAACCCCAACCAACAGGTCCCGGGCACCAACCTCCCAAGGAGACAGTGGTCTACACTTAATCGCTTCAGGACTGGACATGGCCCCTGGTTGGCCAGCCTTCACAGATGGGGCAGTAGCCCCATCCCACTGTGCGCATGTGGAGAGGAGCAAACAATGGAACACATCATAGAGGCTTGCCCGTTCCAAAGACTGGAAGGAGGATTACACACCCTCCATACAGCAAACCAGGAGGCAACTGCTTGTCTTAAGGACTTTGCATTCGCTAAATAAACAGTAAGATCTCCAGGGTTGTTTAGTAGTTGGCCAAAGTGGTCTGCAAATCTGTCAAGGATCTTGTCTTTCTCCTGCAAAACCATTTTACCATCCATAGCCTTTAGTTGGATCAATCCTCTTGGTTTAGGGCTGTAGATTTCTCTCAAACCTGTGAAGAATGTTTTCATGTCCTTCCTGTCTGCTGCAGTTTGAAGTTCCTCCGCTTTTTCATCCCACCAGTTGGACTTCATCTCTCTGGTGTACTTCTGTAGCTCACTCTGGGCCTTTGAGTATTTCTTCTTCTTCAGCCTTGTGTTACACTGTAGGTTTTCCTGTCTAGCTGTATTCCTCGCTTCTAGTAGTTTCTTCAGGTGTTCATTATGGTCATCAAACCAATCTTGATGTTTCCTCTCAGGGTGGCCTAATACATCACTCACAGTCTGATACATTGTATCCTTCAGTGTTGCCCATTCTCTTCTATGTCATTCTCTGACTTGTTGCTGTCCCAGTCTTTCAAGTTTTCATCCATTTCCTGTGTAAGTTCTTCCTGCTTCTTTTGGCCTTTCGGTGCACTAGTGTTTAGCTTCCGTGGTGGCTTCGCACCAGTTCTGCAGTGCTGTTTTCGTCTCCAAATCCTTAATCTAGATCTCAGCATAACATGATCAATACCACAGTCCGCACCTCTCATTGCTCTGGTGTCCAATACATCCCTTATGTCTCTCTGCCTGACTATGATGTAATCTAATAAGTGCCAGTGCTTGGATCTTGGGTGCATCCATGTCTTCTTGTGTGTGTCCTTGTGCTTAAATAGAGTGTTGGTTATCACAAGGTTGAACTCTGAACATAGTGCAAGTAGAAGTTCTCCATTAGCATTGCACTTGCCTACTCCATGACTGCCTAGCGCTCCTTTCCATTTCTCAGTGTCCGAACCAACTCTGGCATTAAAATCTCCAACGAGTATCAGCCTGTCATCAGTCAGTACACGCCTGATAGTCTCACGTAAATCACTGTAGAACTCTTCCTTCACCTCCTCTGTGTTGGTCATTGTTGGGGCATATACACTGATGAGCGCGGCATACATCTTCCGCTGTAGTGGGAGTCTCATAGTCACTATGTAACCCTTGCCTTATGTTAATTAGGTAAGGGAAATTATTAAGTGTAGACCAGTTGCTAGGTTCGTAAGGGTTACAATAGGGAATTAAAACGAATGTGGAATGAAATAGCTGGAGGCAAGAAATGAGCAATAATGGTTGTTATTTGTGGAGCTAAAGAGAACAATATATACAAACAATTTACAACTATACAAATACAGTGATCCCTCACTTATCGCGGTCAATGGGTTCCAGAACCAACCGCGAAAAGTGAAAAACCGCGAAGTAGCGTCACCCCTAATGACGTCACCCATAAATAATACGTACATTCATTCCCTCACTCTCTCTCATATGATACGTGTGTGTGTGTGTAAGTGTACATACATACGTAGATGTAAATAAAGTGTACATAAATATATTTTTAGAACTCTTTTATTCTTATAACAAGATACGTAACTCAAGATGAAGATGATTTACTGCACAGGTTAATGAGAGCTTTACTGCTCCTCAGGTGACGCCTCATCGTCAGGTGCTAGAGGCGCAGGATTGTCGAGGGCAGCTGGAGAAGCTGCAGGAGGCGGCGTAGTGGCTCGACGGGAAGACTATTTCGCACAAAAAGGCACAAGAGAACAGCGAAAAGTTCCACGCGGTGAGACTAAGCAACACGAGCGATAAAGAACAATGAAAAAAAAAAAAAAAAAAAAAAATCCAAGATGGCGCCGCGGATGGCAGCCACTGGCTTCTGCTCTCTGATGTTTTTGATAATTTTGTGTGTTTTTTTGGACTTCTGCTCTTCTGTCCGAATCACCTATTCAAGGGAGGAACTACTTTCACTCAGACTACCTCCCAATGCAACTTCTCCGCCAGTTACTGCTGCTGATCTGAAGTTTTTTCAGTCCATCTTAGCTGTGGGAGCAGCGGCTATTGGCGCTGGCCGGAAACGAAGGCGGCGTGGTAAACGTGCCGGTGCGTTAGTCAGGCTGAAGAAACGAGGATTTCGCACGCCGCTCCCATCGATCCATCTGGCAAATATCCGCAGTTTGGCGAACAAAATGGATGAACTGCTGCTCCTGACTCACAAAAACCGGGATTTTAGCAGATCTGGCGCCCTTTGTTTCACGGAGTCCTGGCTGAGTGAACACATCCCGGACAGCGCGGTGCGTCTGGACGGATTTCAACTGTTTCGCGCTGATCGCAGCCGAGAATTTTCTGGAAAGACTAAGGGTGGTGGAATCTGTTTCTACATAAACGAAGGTTGGTGTACTGATGTCACAGTGTTGAAGAAGTTTTGTAGCCCTAACCTAGAGTCACTGTTCATAAACTGTAAACCCTTTTATTCACCGCGAGAGTTCTCCTCATTTATTCTGGTCGGAATTTATATCTTGCCTGCTGCTTGTACAACGGAGGCACTGCAGCTCCTCGCTGACCAGATAGCAGACGTGGAGGAAAAACATCCAGACTCTCTGCTTATCATTCTGGGTGAATTCAATAGAGCTAATCTCACAAATGAGCTTCCTAAATACAGACAGCATATTAAATGTCCCACCAGGGACACAAATACACTTGACCACTGTTACACAGTTTTAAGAAATGCCTATCATGCCGTCCCCCGTGCAGCTCTGGGTTTTTCTGACCACTGCCTGCTCCATCTTATTCCAACATACAGACAGAAACTAAAAACTTCCAAGCCTGTTGTAAGGACTGTGAAGAAATGGACTGAGGAATCAAAGCTGAAGTTACAAGCCTGCTTTGACTGCACAGATTGGAGTGTTTTTGAAGCTGCAGCCATTAACCTAAATGAACTCACTGACACTGTGACGTCATACACCTGTTTCTGCGAGGACATGTGTGTGCAGACCAAGACCTTCTGCATATACAACAACAATAAACCCTGGTTCATTCCTAAACTGAAGCAGCTACGTCAGACCAAGGAGGAGGCCTACAGGACTGGTGACTGGACTCTGTACAAGCGGGCCAGAAACATGCTGACGAAGGAGACCAGGCTTGCTAAGAGGAGCTACAGTGTGAAGTTACAAAAAAACTTCTCAGCTAACAACTCTGCTTCTGTCTGGAGAGGCCTACGGAATATCACCAACTACAGGAGACCATCCCCCCACCCTGCGGAAAACCTCCAGCTGGCTAATGACCTAAACAGCTTTTACTGCAGGTTTGAAAAGAACCTACAGTTCTCACCTCCCACCCACACAAAAGGATTATCTGCAGCCCCAGGAACTCCATCCCTCCTCCACTCTGACCTCCCACCAGCACTAATGATCTGTGAAGAGGAGGTGCGCCGGGTCTTTCAGAGACAAAAGATCAAGAAGGCTGCAGGACCTGATGGTGTGTCTCCGTCCTGCCTGAGAGTCTGCTCCAACGAGTTGGCCCCCATCTTCACCCGGATCTTTAACAGATCACTGGAGCTGCGTGAAGTGCCTTCCTGCTTCAAACGCTCCATCATCATTCCAGTTCCCAAGAAACCCTCTATTACAGGATTAAACGACTACAGACCTGTTGCCCTGACCTCTGTGGTCATGAAATCCTTGGAGAGATTGGTGCTGAACCACCTGAAGGTCATCACAGGCCCCCTGATGGACCCACTGCAGTTTGCCTACCGGTCAAACAGGTCAGTGGATGATGCAGTGAATATGGGACTACATTACATCCTGCAACACCTCGACTCCCCAGGGACGTACGCCAGGATCCTGTTTGTCGACTTCAGCTCAGCGTTCAACACCATCATCCCAGGCATTCTTCATCAGAAACTCCTCCAGCTCAAGGTGCCCCCCTCCACCTGCCAGTGGATCTCCAGCTTTCTGACTGACAGGTGGCAACAGGTGAAGCTAGGGAGATTTACATCCAGCTCCCGAAAAATTAGTTCTGGCGCCCCCCAAGGATGTGTCCTTTCCCCACTGCTCTTCTCCCTCTACTCCAACGACTGCACCTCAGAGGACCCTTCGGTGAAGCTCCTGAAGTTTGCGGACGACACCACAGTCATCGGTTTGATCCGGGATGATGATGAGTCTGCATACAGGCGGGAGGTGGAGCAGCTGATCCTCTGGTGCAGCCAGAACCATCTTGAACTTAACCCAGCCAAAACGGTGGAGATGACTGTGGATTTCAGGCGACACCCCCCTTCATTCCCCCCACTCACCATCCTCAACAGCACAGTGTCCACTGTGGACTCCTTCAAGTTTCTGGGTACCACAATCTCCCGGAACCTGAAGTGGTCCTCCCATATTGACACTGTCCGGAAAAAGGCCCAGCAGAGGTTGTTTTTTCTGCGTCAGCTCAAGAAGTTTGATTTGCCTCAGGAGCTGCTGGTTGTCTTCTACACCGCCATCATCCAATCTGTCCTCTGCTTTTCCATCACTGTCTGGTTTGGATCTGCCACTAAACAGGACAAGACCAGACTGCAGCGGATCATTAAGTCTGCGGAGAGGATCATTGGTACCGACCTACCCTCCATTGAGAACTTATATCGGTCCATAACCAGGAAACGGGCGGGAAACATCTGTGCTGACCCATCACACCCCGGCCACAAACTGTTTGAACTTCTATCTTCTGGTCGTCGTTACAGATCACTGAAGGTCAAAACCACCCGTCACAGGAACAGTTTCTTTCCTCAAGCCATCACTCTGATGAACTCCTAACATTCACCTAGTCCTACCTGTTTGCTGTACTCATGACTTTTCATCCATTATTACATTGCACATAACTCTCACACTGCTTTTTACTTCATTCACATTATATCACTGAATCTGAGTCCACATTGAAATACTGTGTGATTGTATATTTTTTCATATATTTCTGCAAAGTGTGGTTAGTCCGAGTAAATAACTGCATACATTCCTGTATATATTTGCATCCTTTTATAGAAACGTGGACAGACTGTAATTTACTGTACATACTCTGGTTGTCATTGAATCCTTATTTAAATCTTTCACCTGAACAACGAGAGCAAGTTTTTAGCCAAAGTCAAATTCCTTGTATGTGTTGTGCATACTTGGCCAATAAAGCTGATTCTGATTCTGATTCTGATTCTGATTCTGATTCTGAATGCGGTCTTCCTTCGCTGGGTATGGGCGCTTTCTATGTCATAATTCTGTACTTTCACTTTGTTCTCAATAAAGTTTTGGAAAAAAAAAAACCGTCTCGGCCAATTAGCTTGCGAGATTCCCGAGCCGAGCCAACACGAGAACAGCGAACAGAGATGTGGATTTTGAGTTGTGCGGGCTCTCCGTGTTGATACCTGATGTTCTAATGTAGTCTCCCTGCCTTCTGCTAGCGCCCGCCCATTATTTCTCAACTTTGAATTTTTGATGAATATTTTTGAAAAATCCGCGATGCACTGAGGGCGCGAAAGGTGAAGCGCGAAGTAGCGAGGGATCACTGTATAACAACGGCCGGCATGAAATAAAACTCCAAAAATGTCCTACTGAGCTCAGTGTTTGTTTGTCCTTTTGGTTTAGTCGTTTGACCAGTCAAGATATCTTGTATCTCCAGACTCAGGTTTCTTTTCCTCTTTTAAAGCGCCGGCTTGAGTTGTTACCACTTCGAATTTTGTGCACTGGAGAGAGGAAGGATGTTCTTCAATCGAGATCTTGGTCAGATCTCGGTTCAGTCTCGGTTCAGGTCTCGGGTCAGGCTCGTCATCTCCATTCGGAGAGAATCCAGGATCCAGAAGGTTCTTAATCCGCAACCAAAAAAACCTAGCCAAGATGAGGTATCAGTGTGAACACAGCAAAAGTCACAGCCTCACGGCCTCTCAAGCTCGTGCTCCCATCAACAAGAAGAGGTATCAGTGTGAACCAGACCGTCCACAGCCTCTCTCGTCTGCTCTCAGATCGTAAAAGACCGAAACCCGAGTGCGCGCCTGCTGCCTCTGCTCGGAAGGCGGGTCTAATATCGCTCTTAACGAATGAAAAGACCACAATCGCCCAACGTGACCATAAAACGGGAATTTAAAAGTTGGATAACGAGGATCACACTTCCTCTTCCTAAAATAATCGGTTTTCAAAATAAAATCACACAATTGTATTAATACAATTGACATCTGAGAAAAAAAAGGGGTCATTTTCTCAGCTGGGTTACACCCTCCCGTGCTAAATTTCATGCACGTCCCATTGCATGTGTAACCAAGACTGTCCATCGTCAGTATTGGTTGAATTGTAATGTGATCATTTTCAGTATTGTCTCCATCCGGTATCATTTATGGTTGGAACTACGACGGTATCTGGTCGTCTTCGAACCTCCGACTTTCGTTTCTCTTTTGGCTTTGTACTGAGTGTACTTTTTGAGTTTTGAGCTTTTGGTCCTGCAGTTAGTTTTACTAGTTGCGTTTGAATTTCTGCAACTTCTTTTGAGAGTTCTTGAAGTGAGTTTAACGTGATATTGTTCTCATTTTCACCTGAACTGCATTGCACAGTTTGCACGTGGGATGTCACTTTTTGTTTTGAACTGCTCAAATGTTGTCTCATTTGCAAGTTTTTGGCAGCATTTTGGTCTTCTTCAGTACGTAGCAAGAGAAGCAAATCAGGAAAAGTTGGGGGATTTGTTTGTTTTTGTTTTAACTGGAGTGCAGTTAAAAGGGAATCATCCCAACAACCTCGACAAACCTGTGTGACAAGCAGCCTGTCAAAATCCTGGCTTGAAGCACCACCACGCTTCACAGTGTGAGTCAAAGCTACTTGAAGACGTTGTAGATATGATGAGGGTTTCTCACCTGTGTTTTGGAAGGTGTCAATAAACCTGGCGTAAAGCTCTCCGCCATCTTGAACTGTACCATAAGCAGAATCTAACAGCTGAAGGTATTCTGATGGTGAGCTGTTGGGGTTCAAGTACTTGACTACATCAGCTGCTGGGGGTAAAAGAGACTCAATGATCTTTCGGGATTGTTGCAATTTGGGCATAGCAGGATCAGTCAAGATTAATTCTACACTGGAGCGCCAAGTATCATAATCTAGCTCATAAGTTGGTTGGAGGTCTTTGCCAGAAAAAGCTCCCAGCTTTTGTGAAAATGGCTGTACGGAAAAATCTTCCCTTTTTACAATGTGCTCAACTACCACATGTTGCACTTCTGGGGGATTTAAATCATGTGCAGAAATGGTGGGCATACTTCGAGCTGGGGTGCTCGCAGTGTGATTTGACTGGTTAGTTGGTTGTGCACCTTGAATACTGGGCTCAGCTGCAGAAGGCTGAGGTTGAGGTTCATCCAAAAAAAAACTTCAGGTAAGTTATCAGGTAACTTAACTTGTCCTGATTGATCATTTTCAGATTCTTTGATTGCCTCAGAAATCAGTGACATCATGTCTTTCAGGACATCTGCAAAATCTCTGCCACTTATCTTCGCTAGGTTTTTAATGTTAGTGAGATATGACTTGGTCATATCGTTCCCTACACGGTGCGTATAAACACTGGCAAGAGATTGTATCATATAGCTGGCTCCACTATCAGATACATGAGTACATGGCAATGGGTCAAGAGCTTCAAAAGCAATACCCGAGTGATACTCAAAAATAGCACTCTGGGAAAACTCAGACTTACTATCTGCTACTTTTATGACTCTTGAAATCGATCCATACCGTTTCAAAAACTCAGTCACTTCATCAAGTTGCTCATCTCCAGCGATTTCAATCACTATCACTGCATTTGGAATTTTCACAGATTCACGTTCAACAATATCCGTTTTAGGTACGTTATAGGCTTGAATTAACATAAGGGAGAGAAGAAAAAGGCTCCTGGCTGGGCTCGCCACTTCTTATTGTAACCCTTGCCTTATGTTAATTAGGTAAGGGAAATTATTAAGTGTAGACCAGTTGCTAGGTTCGTAAGGGTTACAATAGGGAATTAAAACGAGTGTGGAATGAAATAGCTGGAGGCAAGAAATGAGCAATAATGGTTGTTATTTGTAGAGATAAAGAGAACAATATATACAAACAATTTACAACTATACAAATATAACAACGGCCGGCATGAAATAAAACCCCAAAAATGTCCTACTGAGCTCAGTGTTTGTTTGTCCTTTTGGTTTAGTCGTTTGACCAGTCAAGATATCTTGTATCTCCAGACTCAGGTTTCTTTTCCTCTTTTAAAGTGGCAGCTTGAGTTGTTACCACTTCGAATTTTGTGCACTGGAGAGAGGAAGGATGTTCTTCAATCGAGATCTTGGTCAGATCTCGGTTCAGTCTCGGTTCAGTCTCGGTTCAGGTCTCGGGTCAGGCTCGCCATCTCCATTCGGAGAGAATCCAGGATCCAGAAGGTTCTTAATCCGCAACCAAAAAAACCTAGCCAAGATGAGGTATCAGTGTGAACACAGCAAAAGTCACAGCCTCACGGCCTCTCAAGCTCGTGCTCCCACCAACAAGAAGAGGTATCAGTGTGAACCAGACCGTCCACAGCCTCTCTCGTCCGCTCTCAGATCGCAAAAGACCGAAACCCGAGTGCGCGCCTGCTGCCTCTGCTCGGAAGGCGGGGCTAATATCGCTCTTAACGAATGAAAAGACCACAATTGCCCAGCGTGACCATGAAACGGGAATTTAAAAGTTGGATAACGAGGATCACTCTTCCTCTTCCCAAAATAATCGTTTTTCAAAATAAAATCACACAATTGTATTAATACAATTGACATCTGAGGAAAAAAAAGGGGTCATTTTCTCAGCTGGGTTACAACTATCCTGTCATTGATTGGCACCGGTTCCTCATCAAGCATTGCTGCTATCTCCTTTCTAACTGCAAAGCCCACTCCTGCTTCTCTCATTTCTTGAGTTGATCACCCACTCCAAAAGAAGATGTACCCATGGTCTTCCGAGCTGTCATATCCAGGCGATCTTGTTTCACTAAGTGCAGCTATGTCTACATTGTACCTGTTCATTTCCAGGGCCACAAGCGTGGTCTGTCATTTTGGGCGCTGTGATGTTGTTCTGTCCAACAAAGTGCGTACATTCCATTCTGCTACACACAAGGCTGCTGTTTTCCTCTTCTTTTGTCTGCCTGCTCCTAGCTTACTTTTGGCTGCCTGTCGGAGTGTGAACAGATCAGGGCGGACCTTGTAAGCCTGGGCGACGTCCAAGCCGGTATGAGTTGCTTTCTGATTGACCATTTCATGAAACTGCTTGCAAAGTATTTGAGTACTGCTAGCTTTTGCTGGACTAGCAGCACATTCTTGGCAGATAAAGGTATTATCAGTGGCAAGGACAAGCCAAGACAAACTGACTCCAGTATCTGCTGCAGTGACTGACCAGATGATAGGTTTGTTTATCTCTGCTCTTTGTGTAGCACGTCACAATGCACCGACTGGCATAGTCCACCACAGACCTTGCGACAGATGTGTTTATCTGCCAGGATGTCCAGTCTCACCCCGTGTACCTGGAAGTGGTCCACCACAGACCTGTGGCAGATATTGTTTTTAGTTCTGCCAGGATGCCCTGTTTCACCCTCTACGCCCTCGGAAGGGTGGGGATGCTGGCTGAGTTGCCGACGGCCCAACCCATGAGACAGGTAGTACCGGTTTTCATGGTTATCCGGTAGCAAGCAAGCCAATGCCTGACTAAGTAAACCAAAATATACAGTATACAGAAAACTGACAACATTATACTAACAGACATACAAAACTCAGAAATGAATTGAGTCTGAGCTCAGAGGGAATATTTGAGCTTAGATTCATGACAGGAAATTACTGGCAATTTTGTGTTGATTTTATTCAGATTTTTCACACAAAAAGAGCTCTCAAGGCAGGATAAAGCAGACTGAACATGTTCTAAAAGCACTGTCTGAAACAGTCTGTTTCCAGCCTGACATTAATAAGCCCGTAATGGAATCCATTAAATTATCTTGCAATGTGTGCAAGATGATTTTAGTATGCATTTAAAAATAACGTGAAAGTTACTTTTCCATGTAACTAGTTACTTTAATCATGCAGTAATTGGTAAGTAACTCAGTTACTTTTGAAAAGAAGTAACTCATAACTGTAAGTAGTTACTATTTTTTAGTAACTTGCCCAACACTGAATATGAAAAAAACAGAGTAGCTTTTATTTTCATTTGCATTTTTTTTTTAATTGTGAAACGTTTAACTTTGGCCCTCACTACCACCAAAGTTGCCCATCCCTGTTTTAGATGGTTTTAAAAAAATTTACTTCTTCTTTTAGATTTGATTGGTGGTTGGCAACAAAATTTACTTCTTAAAAAGTTATCAACAAAAGGATGATCATGACTTGCCTGTCATAGTTCAGATTTTTCCACAAAGGACTCATTTAGGGATCCTGGGTTCAATCCCAGCCTCCGACCAACAGTGATCTGTGTGGAGTTTGCATGTTCTCCCCGTGTCTGCGTGGGTTTACTCTGGGATTTCTCCGGTTTCCTCCCACATGACAAAAAACATGCAAGTTAGGTTAATTGGCATCAAACTGGGGATTCTGAATTGTCTTTAGGTATGACTGTGAGAGTGAATGGTTGTCTGTCTCTCTGTGTTGGCCCTGTGATGGACTGGCGATCTGTCCAAGGTGTACTCTGCCTCTCGCCCAAAGATGCTGGGATAGGTTCCAGCCCCCCCGCAACCCGAAAAGGATTAAGCGAAAGAAGATGGATGGATGGATGATGTATTTGAATGAACTAGTGCATACCTGTGCATGCCCGTAGAAACCAAGTATAAGCATTTCTACATGCCCGTAGAATGCAGGTGTAAGCAAGCACGTCACCACTCGTTCAGTAATGCCTGCCTTTGATCTTTGATGATGTCATAGCGAGTCCTATGATCTTTGATGATGTCATAGCGAGTCCTGTGATCTATATGGCATCATATAGACATCATGTAGAGATCATAGGAAAATCATAGGCGATCCCATGATCGTTCATGATTTTAGCGAGTCCTGTGATCTATGTCAAATAGACATCATGTAGAGATCATAGGATCATCATAGGCGATCCTATGATCTTTCATGATTTTAGTGAGTCCTGTGATCTATATGACGTCATATAGACATCATGTAGAGATCATAGGAACATCATAGGCGATCCTATGATCTTTTAGCGAGTCCTATGGTCGTGACAGACAGACACACAGAGATTTCTTGAATTATACACTACCGTTCAAAAGTTTGGGGTCACCCAGACAATTGTTTTGTGTTTTCCATGAAAAGTCACACTTATTTACCACCATGAGTTGTAAAATGAATAGAAAATATAGTCAAGACATTGAAAAGGTTAGAAATAATGATTTGTATTTGAAATAATTTTTTTTCCAGATACTCAACCTGCTCAAAGGAAGGTCAGTTTTATAGCTTCTCTAACCAGCTAAACTGTTTTCAGCTGTGCTAACATGATTGCACAAGGGTTTTCTAATCATCCATTAGCCTTCTGACACAATGAGCAAACACATTGTACCATTAGAACACTGGAGTGATAGTTGCTGGAAATGGGCCTCTGTACACCTATGTAGATATTGCACCAGACATTTGCAGCTAGAATAGTCATTCACCACATTAGCAATGTATATTAGATATTAGAGTGTGTTTCTGATTAGTTTAAAGTTATTTTCATTGAAAAAAACAGTGCTTTTCTTTCAAAAATAAGGAAATTTCTAAGTGACCCCAAACTTTTGAACGGTAGTGTATATACAGTGATGATATCCAAACACGAACTGGCAATGAAATCCCAGCTCCTGGACACAGTCCAAGGACGGATAATTTTTTCACACATAAGAAGTTGTTCAGAACTCATTGTAAGAACTTATACAAAGATATAGAGCGATAATAATCAAGTCAGTGGTGTTAATGCACCTGTAAACTGGTTGCCAACTCCAATCAAATCTAAAGAAGAAGAAGAAGAAACACAAACTGGCAGACGGAGGCCGTGGCACAGTTATTGATGCCTCCAAGGACACAGTCCAAGGACGGCTAATTTTTTCACACATAGGGAGTTGTTCAGAACTCCTTATAAGAACTCCTGATACAAAGATATACAGTGATGATATAGAGTGAAGTACGTGGCGGTAATGCACCTGTAAGCTGGTTGCCACCCGCCAATCAAATCTCAAAGAAGAAGAAGAAAAAGAAGAAACACAAACTGGCCAAAATGGATGGCAGTTTGAGGATGTAGGGAATGACTGGAAGGTTGTCATTGAGTTCAATCAGGGTGGGGGGGGGCACTATCACCCGGTTAAGCTAACAAAAGCAAGTGAGAAAGAAATTGGGAGAGTTAAGTTTGCAAAGTTCTTGCAGAATAACCGGCTGTTATTCATGCCACAAGTAAACAACAGCAACAGAAAATACCGTTAATCCTACTTCCGGCGCCACACAAGTAGGCTGCCTTTTTGCAACAGCGGATCAATTTCTTCCTATTTCTATTTACTATCTCGTTTCTCTTGCTAATCTTTCTGATCCAGCGACACCTTATATATCGGACGGACACACGGATCGCCCAAATGTCTCCTGAGCCGGCAGACGGAGCCACTGTTTTTAGCAGGATACGTTACAGTGGAGACTAGCTGCTAGCACTTAACCAGACCAAGATGCTAGCACAAGACTTTGACATACCAGGCGAAATAAGACAGAAACGACGTGGATGCTGTGCTGGAGCAAGACGGCGGGTGAGAAATATAAGGTACAGACCCGTCCTTCCATCTGTTATTATGGGGAACGTTCGATCGCTACTCAATAAGACTGACGAGCTAGCGGCCATCTCCCGCTATGAGAGCGTCGTCAGAGAGAGTAGCATGATGTTGTTTACTGAGACGTGGCTAACAGAACTAGCATCAGATGCTAACATCGAACTGGAGGGTTTCCACACAATACGGGCAGTCTGGACACCAGACAGTGGGAAGGCAAGGGGCAGAGGAGTGATAATGTATGTCAATAACAGCTGGTGCAGACCGGGACATATCACGGTTAAACAACATCACTGCAGCAAAGACATTGAGTTGCTAGCTGTTAGCATGCGGCCTACCTATCTCCCAAGGGAATATTCACACGTGATCTGCATTGTTATTTATGCAAATCAAATCAAACGGCGAACGCGGGGACAGCGCGTGACGTCATTCACTCAGCAACTGGTAGGCTGCTGACAGAACACCCAGATGCTCTTCTCCTCATCTCCGGTGATTTCAACCATATTTCACTGTCCCCCATTCTGCCCACATTCACCCAGTATGTCACATGCCACACTAGAGACAATAAAACACTGGACTTGTTCTATGCTAACGCTAAGGAGGCGTACACCTCATCACCACTCCCCCCACTCGGGAGATCGGATCACAACTTGGTTCATCTCCTGCCGGTGTACAAACCCCTAGTACACAGACTACCTCATGCGCACGGTGAAGATATGGTTGGAGGAGTCAATGGACGCTTTAAAGGACTGTCTTGAAACCATTGCTTGGGAGCAGCTTTGCGATCCACATGGTGAGGACATTGATGGCCTCACTCACACCATCATGGATTACATCAACTTCTGTGTGGACAACACCGTACCCACCAAGACAATACGGTGTTGCTCGAACAACAAACCCTGGATCAACCCTGAGATAAAAACACTTCTGAGAGGGAAGAAGAGGATCTTCAGGTCGGGGAACAGGGAGATGCTGAAGTCTGTACAGAGGGAGCTGAGGAGGAAGATCAGAGAAGGCAAGGACAGCTTCAGGAAGAAGATGGAGGACAAGCGGCAACAGAGCGACATTGGCGGGGTCTGGAGAAACCTTAAAACCATCTCTGGGCTCCAGAATACCTCCTCCCAGGCCACGGGGGGCAGAGAGTGGGCGAACAATCTGAACCTGTTTTTTAATAGGTTTGACCAACCGCCCTCCCCTCCGACTGCACACCAACCACTGCTGCCTCTAAAGTCATCAAGACCTGCTGTCCACACCCCACTCCACCAACACCCCCCAACTCCCAGCACACAGCAACCCAGCTTGACCCTCACTAAGACCCAGGTGAGGACAGAGCTGAGGAAGATCAAGGTGAGGAAGGCCTCGGGACCGGACGGCATCAGCACGAAGCTCCTCAGGTCCTGCACAGACCAGCTGTGTGGGATTGTGGAACACATCTTCAACCTGACCCTGAAGCTGGGGAGGGTACCACAGTTGTGGAAAACATCTTGTGTGGTACCTGTACCAAAGACTTCCCACCCCAAAGACCTGAACAGCTACAGACCAGTGGCCCTGACGTCTCACATGATGAAGACCCTGGAGAGACTGCTCCTTGCTCACCTCCGCCCCCTGGTGGAACCAGCGATGGATCCACTCCAGTTAGCCTACCAGCATGGCATTGGGGTGGAGGATGCAGTGATCTTCCTCCTTCACCGTTCCCTGTCCCACCTGGAGAAGCCAGGGAATGTGGTGAGGGTCATGTTCTTTGATTTCTCCAGTGCTTTCAACACCATCCAACCGATGATCCTGAGGGACATGCTGCTGTGTGCAGGGGTGGACCAGCACCTGTAATCATGGATCCTGGACTACCTCACTAACCGGTCACAGTTTGTGAGAACCCGGGATTGTGTGTCTGACATGATCATCGGCAGCACGGGGGCCCCCCAGGGAACGGTTTTGGCTCCTTTACTGTTCACCCTTTATACTGTGGACTTCTCACACAACTCAACACACTGCCATCTACAGAAGTTCTCTGACAACTCTGCGATCGTCAGCCTCATCTCCAACAGAGATGAAGCTGAGTACAGAGGACTTATCCAGGACTTTATGGACTGGTGCCATCGGAACTGCCTCCAGATCAACGCAAGGAAAACTAAGGAGCTGGTGGTGGACTGCCGCAGGCAAGGACAACCCCTCACAGCACCAGTGAACATCCAGGGAACAGACATTGAGATGGTGACATCCTACAAGTACCTGGGTGTTCATCTGAACAATAAACTAGACTGGTCAAACAATACTGACGCACTCTACAAGAAGGGACAGCGCAGACTGTTCCTATTGAGGAGGCTCAGGTCTTTTGGTGTACAAGGGGTGCTCTTGAAGACATTCTACGACACGGTGGTGGCATCAGCCATCACATTTTGGAGTGGTCTGCTGGGGCAACGGCATTACAGCAGCCAATAGGAAGAGACTGAACAAACTAATCAAGAAAGCTAGCTCTGTCCTGGGGCAGCGCCTTGACCCAGTGGAGGAGATAGGAGAGAGAAGGATGGTGGCTAAACTGTCATGCTGGAGTCCGAGTCCCACGCTATGCAGGACATACTGAACGCACTGAGGAGCTCATTTAGCAGTAGACTACATCATCCTAGATGTGCGACCGAGAGGTTTCGCAGGTCCTTCCTACCTACGGCTGTCAGACTGTATAACCTAAGCAGGGCTGCTCGCAGAGATAGCAAAAAAAGTGACAATCTAATAGTATTGAATGCAAAAGACGCAACAGACTTACACAAATGGCCCCCTCCAGTATACAACTAGGACAATATCAGTCGCTATGGAGGGTGACAATATGTATGGGGTACATATTCATACCATGTAGGGTAACTAAATAGAGGGTTATGCTGTTTAGTCCATCTAGCTACAATGCTCCGCACTGTGTATATACTATATATTTATATATTTATGTGTACATATGTATATTCACTGCTCTTATTTTCTTATCTTCTAAATCATTGCTCTGAGTGTTGCTATCACTGTGCTGTTGCAATCCTGGAATTTCCCCATTGTGGGACTAATAAAGGCTTATCTTATCTTATCTTATCTTATCTTACTGACAATGACATGTCTAAACGGAGAACAAATGAAGGCGCATGTTCCTGGAGCGACAGCTAACTTGAGGGGAGTTATATCAGGTGTCCTTTTGTGCATGTCTATGGAAGAAGTGAAAAATGAGATTCAAGGAGGAAAGGTGAAGGATGTGAAAAGGCTACAGAGTAAAAAAGAAGTTTCGCTGAAGGACACACAGTCTGTCATTATTCAGTTTGAGGAAACACTCCCTAAATCAGTCCTAATAGGATGCATGTATTTCAGTGTCAGAGAATACGTCCCAAAGCCACTCGGGTGCTACAGATGTCAAAGGATGGGTCACACTGCTCAGCAATGTAGGGGAAAGCTAAGATGTGCTAGATGTGGAGGGGAGCATGAATATGGTAAATGTGACAAGGAATCAGAATCAGAATCAGAATCAACTTTATTGCCAAGTATGCTTACACATACAAGGAATTTCACTTATCACCAAGGTGCGCTCATGTTAAGCGCTCCCTAATGACGCGGCAGCCATACAGGCACCTCATTCAGTGGGGGGTAAAGAGGGGGAGGGGGAAGGGGGTGACACATTGGGCAGAGAGAAAAAAACATAGTTATCAAAATATGGCTCGAGTGAGCAAGATTGTGATCACATAGAAAAAAACCCTCTAAGCACACTTAGCAGACAATACAAATCCACACATTAACAAAGCAAAAGAGAGACCAGTGTGTGTATGTCAGTCATGTGATATCAGTGTGAATGCAGTGTGTGAAGTATCAGTTACTGGTGGACAACAAAAATCCTCTCTCAAGCAACAGCTAGATGTTATGCCTTAGTGTCCTAAAACATAGATAACATGTCCACAGAGTTCATCTCTCTTCAGTTCATGCCAGATGGTAAAATTCCATGTTAGTCACATGGCTGTCCTTGGAGAGTTCAGATTGTTGCACATCAGCAATTGTTTGGGTTAGAGAGAAGCCAAAACTCCCTTCTGCTTTATCTCTTCTCCTGGAGGAATGAGATCACCCAAGGACTCCGAATCAAGGTCTGATGAGCACAGTTCACTTAGAGCATAGAATTTTCATCTCTCATGTGATTCTGTGCTTCACAATTTACATTCACAGGCTTAAAAATCATTCCCTGGAGAGCACCCAGCGAATCCGAGATGTTTCCCACCTTCCGATTCCATTTGCCGCTATCAGTGCACTCCCCATCTGGTCGAATTGTTGAAGGAGCTTCGCCGGGTCCGCATTTTGATTAGCTCTTTTCAACTTCTTTAATTTCCGATACACCAGGAAAACTCCAAAGCCAAACAGCAGAAATCCTGTGATCATGCCAAACAGGTAGATGTCTTCCACATCCTCAATCGAATCACACAGACACATGAGTTCCCAAATGTCCCATGAGTCTCTCACATACCTGGGCTCCCCCGGGCCCAATTTCCTGTTTGAAAAAGTGGTGTCAATTGCATTTAAAGCCCAGCTCAATTCCAATTCCATAATTTTCCATTTGGATTGAGATCAGCGAGAAGGAGAGCGAGACACAGACAAGACACAGCAAGCTGGGATCAGTCAAGGGAGGCGGAGGAGGAGAGGAGAAGAAATGCGTCTGCTCTCTCTGAAAGCCGGAAGAAGGAAGAAGGACGCCAAAGTAAAGTGTTGCAACTGTGGGGGTGAGCACAGTGCTGCATATGGAGGATGTGTTGTGCAGAGGGAAGCTAGACAAGCCCAGGAAATCAGAATAACTAAGAAAATCTCATACTGTATGTGGAAGCTCTAAAGACAGTTAGAGAGGCAGGAATAGTCAGAAACACAGCAGGCCTTCCTCAAAGAAGTTCAGTTCAAATGGAAGCCCAGCAATCAACGGGTCCCATGCAAGCACAGGATCGTGCAGCTGCAAGGAATATTTGTGTTCACAAATGCAAAATGGATGATGACACATTGATAGTTAAGAGGACAAACTTTATAGCTTTTATCTGCCACACCATGAATGTTGCTGCACAGCTAAAGAAGAAAAGTGACAGAATCCAAAACCATTGTGGAAGCAGCAAGAAGCTTCCTAGATGTGAAAGATATCACAGCTGACCAGATTCATGCTTTATTGAAAGCTGAAACTGGGGAGACTGCACATGCTGAAACAAGACCTTAATTATGGTACTACACATACTACAGTGGAATGCGAGGAGTCTTATAACAAACGGACAAGAACTCAAGAAGTATCTTTACGAACTAGAAGTTGTTCCACAGGTAGTGTGTGTACAGGAGACATAGCTTCAACCTCACTTAGATTTTGTTATTCCAGAATATAGTTCAATCAGACAGGATAGAATTAACACGGTAAATGGAGGAGGATGTGCCACTTTCATTAAAGATGGCCTGTATAGGGTGATTCCCTCCCCTGAGGATATAGAGTGTAATATTATTGAAATATGTAGGCCAAGTGGACAAGGAAATATTAAGCTGATTAATTATTACAACCCATGTAGGAAATTAGCAGATATTTTCAGTGTTATGGCAGGGGAAGGCATATGAAAGAGGTATGGTGTGGAGACTTTAATGCCCATAATAACTTGTGGGGAAGCACATATACAGATAACAATGGAAATGTTGTGAAAGAGATGCTAGATGAAAGATCGTTAATTTGTCTAAACAGTGGTGAAGGTACCAAGGTGGATGTGCATAGGGGCACATTATCATATATTGACCTGACTCTGGTATCTGATTCTTTAGTGAGCACCTGTGAATGGACGGTTATGAACAGGACAACTATGGGAAGTGATCACTTCCCAATACTTACAGTCATTAAAACTGAAGTATGTACACTACCGTTCAAAAGTTTGGGGTCACCCAGACAATTGTTTTGTGTTTTCCATGAAAAGTCACACTTATTTACCACCATGAGTTGTAAAATGAATAGAAAATATAGTCAAGACATTGACAAGGTTAGAAATAATGATTTGTATTTGAAATAATAATTTTTTCCAGATACTCAACCTGCTCAAAGGAAGGTCAGTTTTATAGCTTCTCTAACCAGCTAAACTGTTTTCAGCTGTGCTAACATGATTGCACAAGGGTTTTCTAATCATCCATTAGCCTTCTGACGCAATGAGCAAACATATTGTACCATTAGAACACTGGAGTGATAGTTGCTGGAAATGGGCCTCTATACACCTATGTAGATATTGCACCAAAAAACAGACATTTGCAGCTAGAATAGTCATTCACCACATTAGCAATGTATATTAGATATTAGAGTGTATTTCTGATTAGTTTAAAGTTATCTTCATTGAAAAAAACAGTGCTTTTCTTTCAAAAATAAGGAAATTTCTAAGTGACCCCAAACTTTTGAACGGTAGTGTATACAAGAGGGAAGATGTTTTACAAGATGGTGTTTTGACACGACAGATTGGCGAAAATTTAGGCAATACTGTGTTCAATCATGTCATTTGGTAACATTAGAAGGTGGCATAGAAGAGTGTTCAAGTCAGGTAACCAATTATGTTCTGAATACTGCAATAGTAAGTATACCTAAGAAAACAACACAGGGTTGGAAGAAGGTTGTACCCTGGTGGAATGACGAAAGTAGTATTGCAATAAAAGAGCCAAACAAGGCATTCAGAGAGCTGAGGAAAAATATGACAAGTGAAAACTTAATAGAGTATAAAAAGAAAAGGGCAGTAGCTCGAAGGATTATTAAAAACAGGAAAAGGTCAACATGGAGAGAATTTTGTTCCACCCTTGGAAGGAAAACAGAACTAGGTGATGTCTGGGGTATGTTTAAGAAAATGAGTGGGAAAAGGGTATCAGTTAAAATTCCAGCTTTAGTGGATGGGGACAAGATGGCTGTATCAGACAAAGAAAAGGCAGAAGTCCTAGGTAGAGCATTTGCAGCAGTGCATAGAGGAGACCATCTTGGTGAGAGTCATAGACAGCAAAGGCAGCATAAACTCAGAAAAAATGCAAACTTAAAAAATAAAGTGAAAGAGGACATGACTGTGTTAGACCTCACAATGTCAGAGCTTAAGAGAGCTTTGGAAAATAGTGGATACACAGCTCCAGGATATGATATATATATAGATATAGATATATAGATATATAGATAGATAGATAGATAGATATAGATATATAGATATAGATATAGATATAGATATATAGATACAGTTAGGCCCAAAAATATTTGGACAGTGACACAAATTTTGTTATTTTAGCTGTTTACGAAAACATATTCAGGATACAATTATGTAATCACTGTGGACTTAAAAGTGTAGACTCTCAGCTGTAATTTGAGAGTATTCACATCCAAATTGGAGCAAGGGTTTAGGAATTACAGCTCTTTAATACGTAGCCGCCTCTTTTTCAAGGGACCAAAAGTAATTGGACAATTGACTCAGAAGGCTGCAAAAAAAAAAAAAAAATAACAAGGCTGCATGGGCTCTTCCCTCGTTAACCTGTCATCAATTAAGCAGTTAAAAGGTCTGGAGTTGATTCCAGGTGTGGCATTTGCATTTGGAAGCTGTTGCTGTGAACACACAACATGCGGTCAAAGGAGCTCCCAATGGAGGTGAAACAGACCATCCTGAGGCTGAAAAAAAAGAAGAAATCCATCAGAGAGATAGCAGAAATGTTAGGAGTGGCCAAATCAACAGTTTGGTACATTCTGAGAAAAAAAAAGAGTGCACTCAAAAAGGTCTGGACGTCCACAGAAGACAACAGTGGTGGATGATCACAGAATCCTTTCCATGGTGAAGAACAACCCCTTCACAACATCCACTCAAGTGAAGAACACCCTCCAGGAAATAGGTGTATCAGTATCTAAGTCTACCATAAAGAGAAGACTTCATGAAAGTAAATACAAAGGATTCACCACAAGGTGCAAACCATTAATCAGTCTCAAAAATAGAAAGGCCAGAATTGACTTTGCCAAAAAACACCTAAAGAAGCCAGCCCAGTTCTGGAACAGCATTCTTTGGACAGATGAGACTAAGATCAACCTGTACCAGAATGATGGGAAGAAGAAAGTATGGAGAAGAATTGGAACAGCTCATGATCCAAAGCACTACATCTTCTGTAAAACATGGTGGACACAGTGTGATGTCATGGGCATGCATGGCTTCCAATGGCACTGGGTCACTTGTGTTTATTGATGATGTGACAAAAGACAGAAGCAGCCGGATGAATTCTGAAGTGTAAAGGGATATACTTTCTGCTCAGATTCAGCCAAATGCAGCAAAGTTGATTGGACGGCGCTTCACCAATGATCCAAAACATACTGCAGAAGCAACCCAGGAGTTTTTTAAAGCAACAAAGTGGAATATTCTGCAATGGCCGAGTCAATCACCAGATCTCAACCCAATCAAGCATGCATTTCACTTTCTCAAGACAAAACTTAAGGCAGAAAGACCCACAAACAAGCAACAACTGAAGACAGCTGCAGTAAAGGCCTGGCAAAGCATCACAAAGGAGGAAACCCAGCGTTTGGTGATCTCCATGGGTTCCAGACTTCAGGCAGTCATTGCCTGCAAAGGATTCTCAACAAAATATTGAAAAGTAACATTTTACTTAGGGTTATGTTTATTTGTCCAATTACTTTTGAGCCCCTGAAATGAGGAGTGTTTGTATAAAAATAGCTACAATTCCTACATGTTTAATCATATATTTTTGTTCAACCCCTTGAATTAAACCTTGAAGTCTGCACTTCAATTACGTTGTAGTTGTTTCATTTCAAATCCAATGTGGTGGCATGCAGAGCCCAAATCATGAAGATTGTGTCACTGTCCAAATATTTCTGGGCCTAACTGTGTATATATATATATACATATATATACATACATACATATATATATATATATATATATATATATATATATATATATATATATATATATATATATATATATATATATATATATATATATATATATATATATATATACACGTATATAGATAGATAGATAGATAGATAGATAGATAGATAGATAGATAGATAGATAGCCTTTATTGTCATTATACAAACAAATGTACAATGAAATTTAAACATCTCCTTCAGGGCAACATATGTAAAACAGAAAAATAAAAAGCATAAAAACAATAATATCTACATATTATTCCATCTAGCTACAATGCTCCGCACTGTGTGTGTTTATATATCTACATATTTATTCCATCTAGCTACAATGCTCCGCACTGTGTGTTTATATACTCATATATTTATTCCATTCAGCTACAATGCTCTGCACTGTGTCTGTGTGTGTATATATACAGTATATATATATATATATATATATATATATATATATATATATATATATATTTATAGTAATATGTACATATGTATATTAGCTGCTCTTGCTTTTTTTCTTGCCTTCTGATTGTTGCTCTGAGTGTTGCTATCCCTGTGCTGTTGCAATCCTGGAATTTCCCCATTGTGGGACTAATAAAGGCTTATCTTATCTTATCTTATCTTATCTTATAAATTCCTGCAATAAATAATGTATCATGTGTACAATGTATGTAATCTAAGATAAAATAAGTCATATATACAATATAAAAATAAAAAAAATATTAAAAAGACTGCACAGCATTCTAGACCGTAAATGTCAATTACACAGTGATGTGTTTAGAGGTATACTGAGAGGGTCAGGGAGGGTTGGACTGAGAATTCAGAGCCATGATGGCTTTTGGAAAAAAACTGTTCTTAAGTCTATTTGTCCTGGCTCTGATGCACCTGTAGTGCCTCCCTGAGGGCAGCAGGTCAAACAGGTCAGCTCCAAGGTGGTAGATGTCCTTGATGATGTATTGTGCTCTCCTAAGGCAGCGGGCGGTGTAAATGTCTGTCAGGGAGGGGAGAGGGCGGCCGATGATCTTCTGTGCTGCCTTTACTACCCCCTGCAACCTCTCCCTGTTTACCATTGTGCAATTCCCATACCACACTGTAATGCAGTATGTGAGCAGACTCTCAATGGATGAGCAATAGAAGGTCAGCAGTAGGGTGGAGTTGAGGTCGTACTTCGTGAGGACTCTGCTGAGCCTTCTTAATAATCGTCGAGATGTTGTCTGTCCAGGAGATGTCAGAGGAGATAAGGACGCCGAGGTATCGGAATGTGTGGACCCTCTCCACACACTCGCCGTTAATGAAGAGGGGGGCTGGGTCGGTATTGGTCTTCCTGAAGTTGACAATGATTTCCTTGGTTTTCGTGGTGTTCAGAGTCAGGTTATTTTCTAAACACCAAGTTGCCAACTTCAGGACCTCCCCCCTATAGGCTGTCTCGTCCCCTCCAGAAATGAGTCCAACCACCGTGGTGTCGTCAGCAAACTTCATGATGAGGTTGTTGTTGTAGGCCGGACGACAGTCATAGGTGTAGAGACAGTACAGGAGGGGGCTCAGCACACAGCACTGTGGGGAGCCAGTACTCAGCATCCGTGTGGAGGAGAAGTAGGAGCCAAGTCTCACAGTCTGGGACCGGTTCGTGAGAAAGTTTGGGCTGCACGGTGGCGCAGTGGTTAGCACTGCGGCAGCACAGTTTACCCTTGGCAGGGGGATCATGGGGATCATGGGATCGTGGGTTCGATCCCAGCCCCCGACCAACAGTGATCTGTGTGGAGTTTGCATGTTCTCCCCGTGTTTGCGTGGGTTTACTCCAGGATTTCTCCGGTTTCCTCCCACATGCCAAAAACATGCAGGTTAGGTTAATTGGAGACTCTAAAGTGGCCCTAGGTGTGAATGTGTGTGTGAATGGTTAAGGGATAGCGCCGTATCGTGGCTGCTTCATCCATCCAGGTGGTGGATGACCCTCAATTTCCCCTCTGGGGATCAATAAAGTATACTAAAATCTAAAAAAAAAAAAAAAAAAGTTCTTTATCCAAGCACATGTGAGAGGTGGGAGACCAAGGGTGTTCAGTTTGGTAATGAGAATGTCCGGGATAATTGTATTTAAGGCCGAGCTGTAGTCCACGAAGAGCACTCGGACGTAGCTGTGCTGCCCCTCCAAGTGGGACAGCACAAAATGGAGGGCTACGGCGATGGCATCTTCAGTGGATCAGTTTTCACGATATGCAAACTGGTAAGAATCAAGGTCCGGGGGAAGATGGCTCTTAATGTGCTGAAGAAGCAGTCTCTCGAAGCACTTCATAATTACCGGGGTGAGGGCCACAGGACGGTAATCATTTAGGCTGGTGGTGGGAGACTTCTTTGGTACCGGAATGATTATGGCAGATTTCAGACAGGACGGGATGACTGCCTGGGCCAGGGAGAGGTTGAAAATCCTGGTAAAGATGGCGGTGAGCTGGGAGGCACACGCTCTAAGCACCTTACTAGGAACTCCATCTGGGCCGGCAGCCTTCTTGGGGTTCACTGGCAGGAGCACCCGCCTGACGTCATGCTCACTGACAGTGAAAGTGGTGGTGCAGGAGCTGGGTGGGGGTGGGGGCAGGGCTGAGGCTAATATTTTTGTCCACAGTCACATTACCGATACAAAACTTAATGTAGTCCAAGGCTGTATCAGTGGATGTTTCCAACTCCTGTTGTCCAAATAAATCCCAGTCTGTCTCTGTGAAGCAATCCTGCAGTTTGGAGAGAGCGTTGTCAGGCCAAGTTGTGACAGTCTTTATAGTAGGCCTGTCTCTGTCACGCCGCACCATTCATCAGCGGCGCCACCTGCTCACGCACCTGACAATCATCAGCGGCGAGGGATAAAGGCCGTCTCGCCCGGAGGCTCGGCCTGAAGCCGTCAGACTTCGTCCCTCACCGTTGTGAGCATACTTCTCTTCAGCATCACCATTTTGGTAAGAAGATCGCTTACCTCTCTTCTTCAGTCTTCTCCCCTGTGCACAGGTGGATTCCCCAGCGGCGGACATCTCCACTCCATCGCCCAATCCTTGCTGCTGTACGGAGCTCTCCAGGTGGCTGTCTTCCGGGCTTCGCCCCCTTGTTGTGCCAGCTGTCCTGACCAACCAAGGTTGCTCGGCTGTACGGTCACCTGCCTCTGTGCCTGGAGCAGACACCATCACCAACACATTTACATCCCGCAGACACGCACTCATTCACTCCTGCTGTTAATAAACTCTTTGAACTACTCTAAGCCTGTGTGTGTGCGTCTCCTGAGCCGTGCATTATGTCAGTACGGCTTCAGCAGAGCGGCTCGGCGGACGGCAGGCTCGCACACCGGTTTACCACTCTCGAGGCTAGAGTGGATCAGATTGCTTATCAACAGCAGGTTATCCTAAATCAATTATTAAACTTAACTAACCGGTTGGGCCACTTAGATCCTCAACAGCCGTTCCCCCCGGCTCGTCAGGGTGGCGCGGCTCCTGCCGTTCCAGCGGCCATCCAGCCGGCTCCAGTGGCACCGGTTCGGCTCACACCGATTCCGACCCCCGCCCGCTTTAGTGGTAAGCTCGGCGGAGCGCGGGGGTTCATTATGCAGTGTGAGTCCGTGTTCCACCGTGTGCCCGGAGATTTTCCCTCGGATCACAGTCGGATTGGTTACATAGGGAATCTTCTGGAGGGGCGTGCGTTAACTTGGACCTACGCCGTAATGGCGAGGCCCAGTTATGCCACCCTCACCTATGACCAGTTCGTGAGGCGCTTTCTGGAGGTCTTTGACCATTCTCAAACCGAGACGGTCCAGGTCGATCGGCTTCTCGCTCTCCAGCAGGGAGGCCGGTCGGCAGCGGACTACTCGGTCGACTTCCGGGTAGCGGTGGAGGAATTGGGCTGGGAGGAACGCTCCCTCTGTGGCCTGTTCCTCCGCAGCCTCAATAATGATCTGAGGGATGAACTGGCTGGACGGGATATCCCTGGGACGCTAGCGGAGCTGACATCCTTAGCGATAAGTTTGGATAACAGGCTGCGCGAGCGCTCCTCGGGGCGGAAGTCTTCTTCTTCTCGCCTTCGTGGAGTCTCGCCGCACCTGTTCCAAGCTCGCCCCCTGGCGGCGCCGCCAGCATCGTGCCCCGAGGAGTCGGAGCCGATGGTGACGGGCTGGACCAAGCTTTCCCCTGCGGAGAAACAACGCCGCCGCGAGTTGGGCCTCTGCATGTATTGCGGAGGTGACCAACACACTGTGGAGCGTTGCCCGCGGAAAGCCAGTCGGCGGGGTCCGCGAATCGCTGTAGGGAGCCTCGCGGATCCCAACCGGTTAGACACTCTCTCCCAATTAAAGCTGCCCATCCGTTTCTGCCACAATCCCACTGGGCACCTCACCCACGCACTGGTGGATTCGGGCGCAGAGGGCAGCTTCATTTCACAAGGCCTGGCAACCCGATTGGGCATCCGCTGTCAGGCACTAAAACACCCCATCTCCCTGGTCCATCTCTCCCGTGCCTCCCTTGGGAGAGTTTCTCACCAGACCATGCCTGTCCCAGTCATCATCTCAGGGAACCACCGGGAGGAGATGATATTTTACGTCCTGCCCAACTCTGTGTCGCCCGTCATCCTGGGGTACCCCTGGCTATGCCTCCACAACCCTGTCCTGGACTGGAGGTCAGCTGGGATGTCGGCATGGAGTACCTTCTGCATGGGCACCTGCCTTCAGTCCGCTGCCTGCTCCCCGTCCGCGGCTCCTCCTGTGGCGGATGCAGCACCTCCGGACCTGTCGCTGGTGCCTCCGGAATTTCACGACCTGGGTATGGTATTCAGTAAATCGAAAGCTATGTCTCTTCCCCCGCATCGACCATATGACTGTGCCATCAATCTCCGCCAGGGGGCTCCCCTGCCGTCTGGTCGGCTCTACAGCCTGTCGGCGCCGGAGAGGGAGACAATGAATACGTACCTAAAGGAATCACTGAGCGCTGGGATTATTCGCCCATCGTCGTCACCCGTGGGGGCAGGGTTTTTCTTTGTCGGGAAAAAGGACGGTTCCCTCCGTCCCTGCATAGACTACCGAGCGCTTAATGACATCACTGAGAGGGACCGTTACACCCTGCCCCTCATGGACACTGCTTTCCACTCCCTCCAGGGGGCGACCTGGTTTACCAAGCTGGATCTACGCAGCGCTTACCACCTCGTCCGGATCCGGGAGGGAGATGAATGGAAAACAGCCTTCCGTACCCCGAACGGCCACTTTGAGTATCTCATCATGCCGTTCGGGTTGACCAACGCTCCTGCCGTCTTTCAGCGCCTCATCAATGACGTCCTCCGGGATTTCATCGGCCTTTTCGTGTTCGTCTACCTGGACGACATTCTGATCTTCTCCAGGTCCAGAGACGAACACCAGGTCCATGTGAGGCGGGTCCTCCAAAGACTGCTGGAGAATCGTCTGTACGTGAAGGCTGAGAAATGCGAGTTCTACGCTAGGACCACATCCTTCCTGGGATTCATCATCGCCCAAGACCAGGTGCTCCCAGACCCGGAGAAGGTGAAGGCGGTGGTGGAGTGGCCTACTCCCGCATCCCGGAAGCAGGTGCAACAGTTTGTTGGCTTCGCCAATTTTCACCGCCGCTTTGTCCCGAATTTCAGCTGGATCGTCGGACCGCTGACCCGCCTCACGTCCCCGAAGGTCCCGTTCCGGTGGACTGAAGAGGTCGATGCTGCCTTTAAGGCGCTGAAGGCGGAGTTCTCCTCCTCCCGGGTCCTTCGCCAGGTCGACCCCGCGCTGCAGTGCATTGTGGAGGTGGACGCATCGGACACGGGAGTGGGAGCAGTGTTATCCCAACGATCACCGGACGATGGCGCCAAGCGACCGTGCGCCTTCTTCTCCCGGCGCCTGTCCCCGGCGGAGAGGAACTACGATGTGGGGGACAGAGAGCTCCTGGCCATTAAACTCGCCTTACAGGAGTGGCGCCACTGGCTAGAGGGGGCGGACCTACCGTTTGTGGTCCTGACGGACCACAAGAACTTAGAATACTTACGATCTGCCAAGCGCCTGAATGCCCGCCAGGCGCGCTGGTCTTTGTTCTTCGCCAGGTTCTGTTTCTCAATCACCTTCAGGCCGGGCTCCAAAAACGGCCTGCCTGACGCCCTCTCTAGGCAGTTCACCCCCGTGGAGGCTGAGGAGACGCCCCACACTATCCTGCCCAGGTCGTGCGTCGTGGGAGCCATCTCTTGGGACATTGAAGACAAGATCCGGAAGGCGCAGGAGGTGGAACCTGATCCTGGCGGCGGACCAGAGGGAAGACTGTTCGTCCCATCTGCGGTCCGAGGAGAGGTCATCCACTGGCTCCACACCTCCCGGCTCACCTGTCATCCCGGCACCTCTCGGATGATCAGCCTCCTCCAACGGTCCTTTTGGTGGCCAGGCCTGCGGAGGGATGCAGCCCGCTACGCCCGGGCTTGCCCAATCTGTGCCACCAGCAAGTCGGGAAATGCCCCCCCCAGCGGGTCTGCTCCAGCCTCTGCCCATCCCCGGCAGGCCCTGGTCGCACATCGCACTGGATTTCGTCACCGGACTCCCCGTTTCCAACTCCTTTGACACCGTCCTGACCATCGTGGACCGTTTCTCCAAGGCGGCACACTTCGTCCCCCTGCGAGGTCTCCCTACTGCCCTGGAGACGGCGGGCCTCCTCGTCCAACACGTGGTCAGGCTGCACGGGATTCCGGTGGACGTGGTTTCGGACCGGGGTCCCCAATTTTCATCCGAGGTTTGGAGATCTTTTTGTAACGCCATCGGAGCCAAGGTGAGCCTCTCCTCCGGCCATCACCCCCAGTCTAACGGGCAGTGTGAAAGGACCAATCAGGAGCTGGAGGCTGCGCTCCGCTGTGTTACCAGATCCAAGCCGACGTCCTGGAGCAACCATCTCGCCTGGGTGGAGTATGCCCACAACACCGCCCGCTCTTCTGCAACAGGGATGTCCCCCTTCAAGGCGTCCCTGGGTTACGACCCCCCGCTGTTTCCAGCGCAGGAGAGCGAGGTAGCTGTCCCCTCTGTTAGGGCGCACCTTAGGCAGTTCCGCTCCACCTGGGCTGCCGCGCGTCATGCGCTTTTACGCACAGCGGAGCGCAACAGGACCGTGGCGGACCGGCACAGGCGACCTGCCCCGGCGTACAGAGTTGGGCAACTCGTGTATGTGTCTACCCAGGACGTCACATTAAAAGGCGAGAGGAGGAAGCTGGCACAGCGATTCATGGGTCCCTTTCCCATCACCCGGATCATCAACCCGGTGGTTGTGCGCGTGGCTATTCCCCCCTCCCTCCGCATCCATCCCACTTTCCATGTGTCGAAGGTGAAACTGGCAGTCACTGACCCCCTTTGCCCTCCTCCTGCAGCGCAACCCGCGCCCTGGATGATTGGTGGCCATCCGGCCTGGTCTGTCTCCTCCATCCTGGACTCCCGGCGCTGAGGTCGTGGGTTGCAATACTTGGTGGACTGGGAGGGCTATGGGCCCGAGCATCGACAATGGGTGCCCCCGTCGTTTGTGTTGGACCCATCGCTCATCGCGGACTTCCACCGAGCGCACCCGGATAAGCCATCGCCAGGAGGCGCTGCTAGAGGGGGGAGTACTGTCACGCCGCGCCATTCATCAGCGGCGCCACCTGCTCACGCACCTGACAATCATCAGCGGCGAGGGATAAAGGCCGTCTCGCCCGGAGGCTCGGCCTGAAGCTGTCAGACTTCGTCCCTCACCGTTGTGAGCATACTTCTCTTCAGCAGCACCATTTTGGTAAGAAGATCGCTTACCTCTCTTCTTCAGTCTTCTCCCCTGTGCACGGGTGGATTCCCCAGCGGCGGACATCTCCACTCCATCGCCCAATCCTCGCTGCTGTACGGAGCTCTCCAGGTGGCTGTCTTCCGGGCTTCGCCCCCTTGTTGTGCCAGCTGTCCTGACCAACCAAGGTTGCTCGGCTGTACGGTCACCTGCCTCTGTGCCTGGAGCAGACACCATCACCAACACATTTACATCCCGCAGACACGCACTCATTCACTCCTGCTGTTAATAAACTCTTTGAACTACTCTAAGCCTGTGTGTGTGCGTCTCCTGAGCCGTGCATTATGTCAGTCTCTACGCCTGAGGGGGGTATAGGCTGGGGAGAGCAGGAGGGAAAGATGGTCCGACTGGCTGAGGTGGGGGAGGGATATGGCTCTGTATGTGTGCTTGATGTTAGTGTAAACATGGTCTAAAATGTTCTCCCCTCTAGCAGAACACTTAACATGTTGATAAAATTTTGGGAGTACGGTCTTCAGATTGGCCTTATTAAAGTCTCCTGCAACTATGTGGACACCATCAGGGTGAGCCCACTGATGTTTGTTAATGGTGTTAAGCAGGAAGGAGAGCGCCGTATTTACATTTGCACTGGGTGGAATATACACGGCCGTGATAAACACTACTGTTAGCTCTCTCGGTAGAAAAAAAGGCCGACATCTTACAAACATCTACTCGAGATCAGGAGAGCAATATTTGTCTGTAATAGTCCCATTGTTACACCAGTTATTATGCACATACATACAAAGCCCACCCCCTCTGCTCTTACCGGAGTCCTTAGTCCTGTCGCAGCGTAGCAACGTGTGGCCCGCTAGCTGCATGCTAGTATCGGATATGTCCGGATGGAGCCAAGTTTCGGTGATAATCAGAACACAACAGTCACGAACATAGTGATTACCGGCAAATTGTAATTCCAAGTCTTCCGTTTTATGCACCAAGGATCTGGCATTGGAAAGATACAGGCTTGGTAGAGGTGGCTTATGTGGTTGTCTCCTTAGCCTCCAGCAGTTGCCTATGCAGTCAATGCAGCTGGTGCTGAAATTGTTTAACAGGATATGGAAGGAGGGGGTTATCCCAAGTGGGTGGAAAAAGGCTGTAATTTTACCATTTAATAAGCCAGGGAAAGATCCAGCTCATCCAGGCAACTACAGGCCAATAGCATTAACGTCACATTTAGGGAAATGGATGGAAAAGGTGTTAGCTTACAGACTCTCATATGTATTAGAGCAAAAACGATTAATAAACAACTATCAGAATGGTTTTAGAAGAGTAAGATCCACAGTGGATGCTCTAGTTAGAGTAAGTAATGATATTGAAAAGACTCTCAAAATGAAAGAAGTAATGGTTATAATTTATCTGGATATTGAAAAGGCTTATGACTCACTGTGGAGGTATAGACTTCTTATGAAATTGAATAAAATGGACATTGGTGGTAGGATGTATAATTGGATAATGGATTTTTTTTAACACACAGGACAGTTAGGGTTAAAGTAGGATCAGAAGTTTCTAATGACTTTGAAATAGAAAATGGTGTTCCTCAGGGGAGTGTGATAAGCCCTGTTTTATTCAATATAATGATTAATGATATGTTTGAGGATCAAGAGGGATCCATCAAAACAGCACTATATGCAGATGATGGAGCCATATGAACAAGGGGAAGAAATGAGAAATTTGTGTTCAAAAACATCAGGAAAGCAATGGAGAAAGTGGAAGAGTGGGCATATGACTGGGGATTTAAATTTTCAAACAGTAAAACCTGCTGTATGACTTTCACAAAAAAATGCAGAACTGGTACAGAACCATTAACATTATATCATCAACCAACAGAGAAAGTCAGTGAGTTCAAATACTGTATATAGGATTGTGGTTTGATAGTGCATACACATGGAGAGTTCATGTTGAAAATCTGGAGACAAAATGCAAAAAAGTCATTAATCTCATAAAAGCTGTAGCTGGACACGAATGGGGTGCAGATAAACAGGCATTAATTGACATTTACAGAGCACTAATACGATCGACAGTAGACTACGGATGCATGATTTATGGAGCAGCGGCAAAGACGACTCTGGAAAAAATAGACAGAATGCAGCATAGAGCGTGTTGCCTGTGCATTGGAGCCATCAAAACAACACCAAACAATGCAGTTTTAATAGAAGCAGGAGAAATGCCAATGGATTTGAGAAGAGATAAACTCGCATTATCATACTGGGTCAAGCTGAAAGGAAGTGACAAAGCTAATATTGCAAAAACAACACTACAAGACTGCTGGGAATACTCTAATTTCCCGGGACATGGGTTTGGGTGGACAATTGAAAGAAGGACCAGAATGTATGGGCTGCACACTATTGATATAGCTAACACCAGTCCAGTGAGTAACGTCCCCCTTGGCTGTTTCCGGGAATGGAAGTAGATGCTAGTCTGCTAATGAGGAAAAAGGATTGGCATATGAGTGAAGTTGGTGTTAAAACAAGCATTTACCTCAGGAATAATTACTATAACTTCTTACAGCTCTATACTGACGGTTCAAAGAATAAAGAGGGCTCTGTTGGAGTTGGAGTATACAGCCCAGAGTTTAAAGTGACCATCACAAAAAAGACTCTCCAACAATACATCTGTGTTTACAGCAGAGATGGTGGCAATAATTACTGCTTTGCAGTGGGTGGAGGAGGTCAGACCGGACCGGGTGGTGGTGTGTACAGACTCACTTGCAGCGCTAAAAACCATACAGACACTAAAATCTACAAGGGAAGACTTGGTGATTGAGCTATATCACAGTTTACTGTATTTAGGGTACACAGGGGTGGTGGACAAATTCAGTTTTGTTGGGTTCCTGCACATGAAGGGTTGAAAGGGAATGACTGTGCAGACAAATTAGCAAAAAGTGCTCTTAGAAAAGAGATATCTATACCATTGTCTCTTGGAAAAGGTGAAGGGAAAGCAGTAATCAAGAAAAAAGTAACTGAGCTATGGCAAAAAAGATGGGATGAAGATCATAAAGGTAGATTATATTACAAAATACAAAAATCTATTGCAATAAAGAATTTCATAACAACCAAAAGGAGGGAAGACATCATTATGGCAATACTCAGACTGGATCACACAGATTTAAACGGCCCTTTATTCACCATACGGAAAAGCGAAAGTGACAAATGTAGAGAATGTGAAGTAAAAGAAAATGTCGAGCACATCTTATTACACTGTCACAAATATGGAAATGAAAGACAGATAATGGAAAATGAAGTTTGAGAGGCGGGTAGGGAATGGGATTTAACTGAGATTCTGGGAACAGATGGAGATGGAGAGGCAATAAGAATCACGAGGAGGGCTCTTTTCTCTTTTTTAAATAACACAGGATTAAGTCATAGAATTTAGGGGTCGGGCTCAGATGACATAATATTACACACTCTTGTACAGTAGGTGGCGGTATGCACCTTTCAGTTGTTTGCTATCCGCCAGTAACCGAGAGAAGAAAAAGAAGAGTGATGATTATTGGATAGAGTGATGTCTGAAGACAGAGTGATGATATAGAGTAAAGGATGTGGCGGGGTGGCAGTTGCCACAGCCAAGATATACAGAATGATGATATAACAAGGGGTGTAGAGTGATGATATTGAGTGAGGTGATGGTGTAGAGTGGGGTACAAGGGGACGGAGAGGAGTGATGTCAGGGGAAGGAGTTGGAGTTCGATTGGGCACAGCAATGATGGTGGAGGGACTGCAGCTCCTGACCAGATGGAGTTATGATACAGAGTGAAGTATGTGGCAGTAATGCACCTGTGAGCTGGTTGCCAACCACCAATCACATCTAAAAGAAGAAGAGACAAGAGCCAGTTTGATCTTGGCCGTGGCAGTAAGATGTGTAGAGTGATGATATAGAGTGAAGTACGAGGAGACGGAGAAGAGTGATGTCTGAAGATAGAGTTGAGGTTCGATTGGACACAGCAATGATGATAGAAGGACTACAGCTCCTGACCAGATAGAGTGATGATATAGCGTGAACCTGTAAGCTGGTTGCCAACCGCCAATCACATCTAAAAGAAGAAGAAGAAGAATGAAAACGTCACAAAGCTATAAGAGGAAAACGTCACAAAGCTATGAGGAAAATATCACAAAGTTATGAGGAAAAACTCCAACCCGGTGGGTGGCAATGGTGCTCCTGCGGGCTGGTTGCCAGCCGGCAATCAGATCTAGAAGAAGAAGAGTGATATAAAGTGAAGTATGTGGCGGTAATGCACCTGTATGCTGGTTGCCAACCACCAATCAAATCTAAAGGAAGAAGAAGAGGAAGGATATATAGAGTGACCTGGAAACGTCCAAAGAAGATAGAGTGATATGAAAGTAGAGAGTGATGAGGACACAGTACAAGGACGGATAATTTTTTCACACATAAGTTGTTCAGAACTCCTTATAAGAGATCGAGTCAGGTGAACATGAAAGAAGAGCAAGAAGAAGATACAGAGTGATGATAATCAAGTCAGTGGCGGTAATGCACCTGTAACCTGGTTGCCGACCGCCAATCAAGTCTAAAAGAAGAAGAAGAGGAATGATTATTATTTTTGTTCTTTCTCAAACCACCTAAGGAAGTGCAGGAGCATAAAACCTATTATTATTTAGATTTACCCCCCTCACTGTCTTTAGTATGGTGTGTGCTTTCCCTTAGTTTATGTACTTCTTTTAGATTTGATTGGCGGTTGGCAACCAGCTTACAGGTGCATTACCGCCACGTACACTCTGTATCATCACTCTTATCTGGTCAGGAGCTACAGTCCTTACATGGGATTTCTTAGTTTTTTATCACTCTACATATCTAGTTTATGTACTGTTTATGATGTAAAACATAGATAAGGAAATGACTTGTTCTTTGATGCTTTTCAAAATATAGAAGCAGGTGTTTCCTTTAGTGTGTACCTTATGAAATTTTAGGTCTAACTAATAACAGTTTACAGTGCTCCCATCTGGTGGCTCGGGAAAAGAACTACAGGAAATGTGACAGCCCAGTCTATTGCATTGTTGTTGTTCTTTTGTACTTTGTGTACTTTATTAATCCCCAGAGGGAAATTCAGGGCATTCACCTGGATGGATGAGGCATCCACAGTACGGCGCCAATCCCTTCAGCATTCACACACACATTCACACCTAGGACCACTTTAGAGTCTCCAATTAACGTAACTTGCATGCTTTTGGCCTGTGGGAGGAAACTGGAGTACTCTGCGTAAACCCACGCAGACATGGGGAGAACATGCAAACTCCACACAGAAGGGTCATGCGTATACAATCATCAACAAAGTATAAGAGAAATAAGAGAAAAGTGGTGAGGTGGGGCTGAAAGAGGTGGAGATGTACATAAAACCAGACAAAATTACTACATGGACCATAAATCCATGTGAAGTTTGTCATAATTCATTGATATAAAATGGTTTATACTGTAGGAACATGTTTGTTAAATAAATAATTCAATTCAATTCAATTCAACTTTATTTATATAGCACCATTTCACAACAACAGTCATCTCATAGCACTTTCAACTGTAGGGGGAACCCCCACAGTTGCAGAAAGACCCCAGCAATCAGGCAATCCCCTGTGAGCAAGCGATTGGTGATGGTGGATTGGAAAAACTCCCTTTTAACAGGAAGAAACCCCCAGCAGAACCAGGCAGAACAATAGCTTCAACTGTTCTGCTTTAAGCACTCCTGCTAAAACTTAAAAATGATCACAAGCTCATTCAAAATGTTTCATGCATGTTTTATTGATTCCCCTGACATATTACAACCACAGACAATCAGGGAGTAACTGGGAATGTGTTGTGTATAGTAATTTTCTGCAGCACTTGAACAGTGTTTGAGCTTCAATACTCTTCTCCCTGATCACTTTCTTGTTCTTGGGAGTCAAACCCCACCTCTTCGTAATCTTTCTCCAGTGCTGCCATATCTTCTCTGGCCTCTAAGAACTCTCCTTCCTCCATTCCCTCCCCAACATACCAGTGGACAAAGGCTCTCTTGGCATACATGAGGTCAAACTTGTGGTCAAGTCGGGCCCAGGCCTCAGCAATGGCTGTGGTGTTGCTCAGCATGCACACAGCTCTCTGCACCTTGGCCAGGTCTCCACCCGGAACCGCAGTTGGAGGCTGGTAGTTGATGCCCACCTTGAAGCCTGTGGGGCACCAGTCCACAAACTGGATGCTGCGTTTGGTCTTGATGGCTGCGATGGCAGAGTTGACATCTTTGGGCACCACATCTCCACGGTACAGCAGGCAGCAGGCCATGTATTTACCATGACGTGGATCACACTTTACCATCTGATTGGCCGGCTCAAAGCAGGTGTTGGTGATTTCAGCCACAGTCAGCTGCTCGTGGTATGCTTTCTCAGCTGAGATGACGGGGGCGTAGGTGACCAGAGGGAAGTGGATACGAGGGTAGGGCACCAAGTTGGTCTGGAATTCTGTCAGGTCGACATTCAGGGCTCCGTCAAAACGAAGTGAAGCTGTGATTGAAGACACAATCTGACCAATGAGCCTGTTCAGGTTGGTGTAGGTTGGTCTTTCAATGTCAAGGTTTCTGCGGCAGATGTCATAGATGGCCTCGTTGTCTACCATAAAGGCACAGTCGGAGTGCTCCAGGGTGGTGTGGGTGGTGAGGATGGAATTGTAAGGCTCAACGACTGCTGTGGAAACTTGAGGGGCTGGGTAGATGGCAAACTCAAGCTTTGACTTTTTCCCATAAGCAACAGAGAGTTTCTCCATTAGCAGGGAGGTGAAACCAGAGCCAGTGCCTCCTCCAAAGGAGTGGAAGATGAGGAATCCCTGCAGGCCTGTGCACTGATCTGCCTGAAAAGCAGATTTGTTGTGATTAAAATCTCGCCTTAGCCACACGATCCATTTAAATGGACAACCCACCTATCAACTAATTAATGTATCAAAATTCTTACCATTTTACGGATTCTGTCCAAAACAAGATCTATGATCTCCCTGCCGATGGTGTAGTGACCACGGGCGTAGTTGTTAGCAGCATCCTCCTTTCCTGTAATTAACTGATCAGGGTGGAAAAGCTGACGGTAATTACCTGCACGTACCTCATCTGTAAAAAGGAAAATTTAGAATGTAAGAACTCGAGCAACTCTCTGATTGTGTAATTAAGGGTGGAAAACATTTGTTTGTAATGTTTTGCTGCAAAAAAAATTAGTAGAGTGTCATTAGCTTGAAGATTTTTAAACACCTTGGTCCAAATGCTAACATCCAAACAGTGTACCTAACTGATATATTATATTGTTATATTGCAAGATGAAAATTGTCCATCACAAATGATTATTTTTTTACATCTAAGAAATGACACAGAAGTTTATCTCCAATATAGCGTTCAGCTACTGTTCATTTACATATTACTGACCAATGACACTAGGTTCCAAGTCAACAAAGACGGCTCTGGGGACGTACTTTCCCGTTCCTGTCTTGCTGAAGAAGGTTGTGAAAGAGTCGTCTTTGCCTCTTTCACTCCTATTACTTTCAGACGGCATCTGCCCATCAGGCTGGACTCCATGTTCCAGGCAGTATAGCTCCCAGCATGCATTGCCCATCTGGACTCCGGCTTGGCCGATGTGGACAGAAACGCACTCACGCTGGGAAACAAAAGAGACGTTTAGTCAGAGATGGTGGCAACTCATAAAATACATTTAAGTGTTGCCTTGCCCCGCTCATTTTCGCATGATAGACCAATAAATAAGTGGCGAGGAAAATTAGAAGCCATTATATTCAGTCTCATTATGAGTCAGTGGTGACAGTATTTGGTTTAGGTGTGCTTACTGAAAACTGTATGACAGAGTGGTATGTCGACAATTTTGGTGAGGTGTGGTACTGTACACAGAAACCGGTTAAATGAAAACAGGATATCTTATAGAGGCTGAAGCTGGGCTGTTATAGCAGACATGTAGCTACAGACAGATCATAACTGAAATCCCTCTCCCTGCCCTGAAGCCAAGTTTCTGCACATAAAAAAATCCATGAATGTTGCAGGGAAGGCCAGTAAAGCCCTATCCAGCATATCCTCCTTCTTGATCACCACCCTTGAAGAGTGATGTCTGAAGATAGAGTTGAGGTTTGATTGGACACAGCAATGATGACAGAAGGACTACAGCTCCTGACCAGATAGTGATGATACAGAGTGAAGTACGTGGCGGTAATGCACCTGTAAGCTGGTTGCCAGCTGCCAATCAAATCTAAAAGAGGAAGAAGAATTCTTACCAATCCTGTCCTGCTGGATTGTGCAGTTTAACAGACAGAGCTGTCCCGTGCTTTGTCTTCTTCTTCTTCTTCTAGATTTGATTGGTGATTGGCAACCAGCTTACAGGTGCATTACCACCACCTACTCTATCTTCAGACATCATTCTAAACCAAAACCTCCTAACAAGTGCAAAATGGCTGCCAGCTAACTACTGCTGAGACCTTGCACCACTCCTCTTTTCTCTGTGCCTTTTCTCTATTCCCTCACTGCTGTCAAGCCCTTGATCATTCTCTCTTAGCCATAAAAAGTATAATTATACACATAAAACCCTTTCTGTAATCTTTTTTTTAACCTTTAAATATATGTTGTTTTTTTAACCTTATAACAAGATGCATATTAACCAAGTTTAAAAAGAGGAAAGATCACAAATGTCTGTTATATGACCCAGATTATCCACCATTACAGGAATTCAAATCTTGCTTTTTCTGTATAACTATTCCACAGCAGTCCTGGCCCTGAAATCCCAACAGACCTACCCTAAAAAGTTTTATTACAGTCTGTCAAAAATCCTCATAGTAGGTACAAAGCTCCTCTTTTAACATTTAACCCCACAAATGCAGACCCTTACACATTTAAAAAAAAAAAAAAAAACTAGGCCTGGATGTTTGATCCACTGAATACTAAAAAAAGTGAGACAATGGGAGAATAGTCATTTCAAGGCTACATATCAAGTATTTACTCACCATTTTTGTTTGCTTGTCCTTTGACTAACGCTAAGGAATCAGACACAGAAGTAAGTAAGGAGGGGGCAGAGAGTCATTTTATACAGGCAGGGATGTGGAGGGGGCAGGGAGAAAACCACAGTAAGCAGCTACATGGTTCTTTGATGGGAGGGAACTTGAGCTAAAAAAAAAAAAAAAAGAGGGAAGATCCCTGTAGTGTCATGTGCAGAGCTGATATTCAGCTCCGCCCATGACTCATGGCTGTAGCTTCCTGAATTATTGTTAATTGGTTCCAACTGGCAGGTTGTTAGAGCCTTGAACTGGGGCTCCTTGCCAGTCTACAGCCACACCCCTTCTCTCTCTCTCCGCCAGGCACTCACCAGCTGTTGGATTTTTTTGTCATGGTTTACATAAATGACAAAAAATGTGTATTTTTATTCTAGTCTTTCTTTTTTTTTCATTGAGAGAGTAGGGAAGGGGAAAAAACATTCATAATAGTAATTTACTCATGCATACTTAAATTATATTATCAGAGGTGGGTATAGTAGGCAGAAATTCTACTCATGTAAAAGCAGTGCTTTGAAATTAATAAGTAAAAGTAGACAACCAAAACTTTCTAGTTGAGTTAAGGGTACAAAGACCACTCACTTAAAACTTGAGTAATGACTTCAGTCTTGAAGGTTTGAGGTTTTTCTCCAAAATTTATAACAATTTTCATATAGTTTTCTACTTCCATCCATCCATCCATCTTCTACCGCTTTTCCAGAGGTCCGGGTCGTGGAGGCAGCAGTTCAAGCAGAGAAGCCCAGACTTCCCTCTCCCCACCCACCTGCTCCAGCTTTTGAATGAATGAATGAATGAATCTTTATTTCGGATAGATTAAAAGTAAAGATTAAAAAGAAACAGAATAATACAACAAAGGGGAAAAAATCCAACAAGGTCAAATTAAACAATAACTCCTCTGATTATACAGTTCAACATAAGTTATCCGAAATGGGTGATGGCTGAAGCCGCAGCTTATTTTGCCCACCCATTTTCAGAGAGGATACCAAGGTGTTCCCAGACCAGCTGGAAGACGTAGTCTCTCCACCGAGTCCTGGGTCTGCCCCGGGGTCTCCTCCCAGTGGGATGTGCCCGAAACACCTCAAGTTGGAGGCGTCCGGGAGGCATCCTAATCAGATGCCCATACCACCTCAACTGACTCCTTTAAATGTGCAGGAGCAGCGGTTCTACGCTGAGCCTCTCCCGGATGACTGAGCTCCTCACCCTATCTCTGAGGGTGAGTCCAGCAATCCTACGAAGAAAGCTCATTTCCGCTGCTTGTATCCGCGATCTTGTTCTTTCAGTCATTACCCAAAGCTCGTGACCATAGGTGAGAGTAGGAACGTAGATTGACTGGTAAATCGACAGCTTTGCCTTAGAACTAAGCTCCCTCTTCACCACAACAGACTGGTACAACGTCCGCATCACTGCAGATGCTTCTCCAATCCGTCTGTCAATCTCTCGCTCCATTTTCCCCTCACTCGTGAATAAGACCCCAAGATACTTAAACTCTTCCACTTGGGGCAGGAGCCTGTCCCCAACCCAGAGAGGACAATCCACCTTTTTCCGGCTGAGGACCATGGACTCGGACTTGGAGGTGCTGATTCTCATCCCAGCCGCTTCACACTCAGCGGCAAAACGTCCCAGCAAGAGCTGTAGGTCATTGCTGGATGAAGCCAACAGGACAACATCATCTAAATGGTGATGGCTAATGACGGTGGCTAAACTGTCATCTCTGCTGGAGTCCGAGTTCCACCCTATGCAGGACATACTGAATGCACTGAGGAGCTCATTTAGCAGCAGACTACATCATCCCAGGTGCACAACCGAGAGGTTTCGTAGGTCCTTCCTACCAACGGCTGTCAGACTGTACAACCTAAGCAGGGCTGCTCGCAGAGATAGCAAAAAGACGTAACAAACTAATAGTTGTTTTTTTTTTTGAATGCAAAAGATGCAATAGACTTACACAATGGTCCCCTCCGGCATACAACTAGGAACTTACCGGTCGCTATGGAGGGTGAGAATATGTATGGGCACATAATCATACCATGTAGGATAACTAAGTAGACGGTTATGCTGTTTCATTCCATCTAGCAACAATGCTCTGCACTGTGTGTGTTTATATATTTACATATTTATTCCATCTAGCTACAATGCTCAGCACTGGGTGTGTTTATATATTTATATATCTACATATTATTCCATCTAGCTACATTGCTCCGCACTGTGTGTGTTTATATACTTGCATATTTATTCCACCTAGCTGCAATGCTCCGTACTGTGGGTGTTTATATATTTACATATTTATTCCATCTAGCTACAATGCTCTGCACTGTGTGTTCATATATTCATATATTTATTCCATCCAGCTACAATGCTCTGCACTGTGTGTCTGTGTGTGTGTGTGTATATATATATATTTTATAGTAATACGTACATATGTATATTAGCTGCTCTGGCTTGCTTGTTTTTTTTTTGTTTTTTTTTTTTTTCTTGCCTTCTGATTGTTGCTCTGAGTGTTGCTATCCCTGTGCTGTTGCAATCCTGGAATTTCCCCGTTGTGGGACTAATAAAGGCTTATCTTATCTTATCTTATCTTATCTTATCTGCAAACAACAGAGATGAGATCCTGTGGTCACCAAGCATGACACCCTCCATTCCCTGGCTGCACCTAGAAATCCTGTCCATAAAAATTATGAACAGGATCGATGACAAAGGGCAGCCCTGGCGGAGTCCAACCCTCACTGGGAATGAGTCCGACCGAGTGTTGGCAATACGAACCCAACTCTCACAATGGTTGTACAGAGACCGAATAGCTCGTAACAGCAAGCCCGATACCCCATACTCCCGAAGCACCCCCCACAAAAAGCCATGAGGGACGCGGTCAAATGCCTTCTCCAAGTCCACAAAACACATGTAAACTGGTTGGGCAAACTCCCACGAACCCTCGATAAGTTTTCTACTTTTCTACTTTTCTCTGTAAATTTATCTAAACTTGAAACCATTTTCCTCAAATTTGTAATTTCCTCTTGTAAAATTGACTTTTCTTGTACATTTGAGACTTTATTATAAATTTGTGGATTATTTTATGGCTAATTTTTGTCCATTTTTTAAAAATAAAATTATTGGGTTTTGTTTAATAAATTTAAAAGACTGTGGTAATTTTTTTTTACTTTTTCCTTATAACAATTTTTGACCATAATTTTGCAGAGCCAGAACAGAACAATAATTTAACTCTGATTTCAAAGAAAAAAAAATATTAATAAAATTGTATTTAATGAAATAAATTAACTTAAATGACCAAAGATGCAGATATTTCTGTTAAAATATTTCTATATATTTATAGTTTTTTGTTTGTTTGTTTTTTGAAATCTCATCACCACCCAGACAGCAGGAAAAACCTCACTTATTTTGAAATCCAGATGTTGGCACGTTTAGTTTGTCTGAAGGCTGCTGACAGATTAATATCATTGACTCTGTGAATTTAGATAGATTAGTTTATTTGACAGGGACAGTGCAATAAACATAGACAATTAATCAATGACAATCAATCTGATGTGTTGCACATAGAGTGTATAGCTATTAGCTAATTTGCAACTCCACGCTGCACGGTGGCGCAGTGGTTAGCACTGCGGCAGCACAGTTTACCCTTGGCCGGGGGATTGTGGGGATCGTGGGATCGTGGGTTCGATCCCAGCCCCCGACCAACAGTGATCTGTGTGGAGTTTGCATGTTCTCCCCGTGTTGCGTGGGTTTACTCCGGGATTTCTCCGGTTTCCTCCCACATGCCAAAAACATGCATGTTAGGTTAATTGGCTGTTCTAAATTGTCCCTAGATATCTGTTTCCTATAGGCCCTTAGAATAGAGGGTTAGTATTAATGAAAGCGCTTTGAGTGGTCTTTGTGACTAGAAAAGCGCTATATAAGTGCAGGTTAGTTAGTTAGTTAGTTAGTTAACTCTTGTCCCTGGAAGTCATCTTTAATCATCTTTCAGTCATCTTTACTTGCCAGGTACATAATAATGAACATAAATTAGTTAATATTAACTAAGGTAAAGGTAAAAACATCTCCATTTTATTGTTGTCTGAAATAAGAAAAAAAAAACTAATAATTAAGAAGAAGACATAATTAATCAACTCGAACTCCTAACCACATCTCTTAGCTAAGCGACTCTTCCATTATTGCTCCTGTTACCAGCGGGTTAAAACCATGATAAACACCTCCACTGCTTGCATACCTCTTCTGCTTTTTTTCCCTGTTTAAAGTACTTTAATAAGCTCATGCTTCTCTTGGACAGTGACGCTAGCGAGACACTACCTGGCAACTGGAGTGGTCATGTGCACAGGTCGCTTCTGAACTCCGTGCAGATGACAGTCACGCATGTTGTTCGTGTGTGTGCTTGCAGACTGTCATTCCTTCAAATTTTTTTCTTAAATTTATATTTCCTCATAAAGTGATGGAATAAATTCAAGCATGGCGAGCCACCACCTGGAAATGTTACTAGAGGAAACCCTGCTGCATTCGCTTCTCCTCGCCACTCCGTGAGATACTACCCTTAAAGATCCCAGGGCTGACTTTGGGGCCGACTTGACTTATATTTGGCTCAAGATACATCCGAGCCAGCACCGCTGATCCAAGCTAAAGGCTAGGAGCAAGCTAGTTAATGGCTAAGTGATGTAAGAGGGAGGGCAGAGCTGAATCTGATCAGGGATTTTTCTTAAAGAGGCAGCATTAAAAATGAAGAATTTTCTGAAAGGTTGGGGGGGGGGAAAAACGAATTTACCGCAATAATTTAATAATTAAAGAAAATTTGAACAAAATGTGTCACAAACATTTAATTAAGATGTGTGAACTGTTAAAATGTGGAAAAAGTGTAATCATTGACCCCCTTTGAGTCTATAATATCCTGTAAATATGTTTATTTTAATCTTTAAAAATTTACCAGCACTATACACATGCTCAAAGACCCACACATTTCTCAGTATACACTGTATAATGACTAGGTATGAAGAAACTTCTTCATTTAATGTAACTATCTGTACCCACTAACAGCCCACATTCAGTCTGTGATAGAATTAAATAAACAAATTCACTCATAATGGATTTAGACTCTAAATCAAATGCTTTATTCAGGTTTGAAAAGTAAATGATGCATTAAGAGAATACAAGTTACATTATTAAATGGAAATTATATGGTAGGCACAGAGAAAACTTCTACACTACATTTTAAAAAATGTAAAAGATGCAAAACAAAGTGTCAACTAGTTGCACTGCCATGCTGCGATTTAGGGTGCTTTCACACCTAAATTTGTTTACTTTGGTCCGAATCAGTTGATAAATTTGTTACTTTGTATGATTTTCTCTTTGGTTTGGTTCCCTTTCACACAGGCAAAAATTCAAGCGGACCAAACTGTGTCATGTTAAATCCCGGGAGACTTACGTCAGAACGTTCTCTGTTCTTATTGGTCAGATTTTTTTGCTGTGAGAACAGGAAATGTAAATACAGAAGTAGGATGACTACTGTGCATTTATGCATTTCTGGGGAGAAAATAATACAAATCGTAGCTTAATCAACAGGGGGGGGGGGTCATCACCCTGGTTATTGTTTTTTACCGTGCATATACCACTTTATAGTGCATATACCACTTTCAGCAAATCGTACCATTTGAAAATGAAACGCGGCTATGGATGGAAAATAACATGTTAATGTTGATTAATCCTCCAGAACTGTGACATGCTCAGCCACAGATATTTTTGAAGATATATCAGGTATGTACAATGACATAAAATGCTTTACCGTTTGCTGCTGGTCCTGTTTTAGTGTGGTCCCTTTCTCACCTGCAGGACTGCACCAGAGTTCGCCATTTGATTTGAATCGAGAGCACCTCTTTCAGGAGGTCTCAGTACGGTATGTTTGGTGCACACCTGAGTGCGACTACCGTGTTCTCACCAGACAAAACGAACCGCACTAACAGAGAAAACAAACTCAAGTTTGATTGAAGCAAACTAAAGCCTGTAGGTGTGAAAGCACCCTTATACATACAGTGCATCCGGAAAGTATTCACAGCACTTCACTTTTTCTACATTTTGCTATGTTACAGCCTTATTCCAAAATGGATTAAATTCATTTTTTTCCTCAAAATTCTACACATAACACCCCATAATGACAATGTGAATAAAGTTTTTTTGAAATTTTTGCAAATTTATTAAAAATAAAAAAACTAACCACACGTACGTAAGTATTCACAGCCTTTGCTCAATACTTTGTTGATGCACCTTTGGCAACAATTCCAGCCTCAAGTCCTTTTGAATGTGATGCCACAAGCTTGGCACACCTATCCTTGGGCAGTTTCGTCCATTTCTCTTTGCAGCACCTCTTAAACTCCCTCAGGTTGGATGGGAAGCGTCGGTGTGCAGCCATTTTCAGATCCCTCCAGAGATGTTCAATTGGATTCAAGTCTGGGCTCTAGCTGGGCCACTCAAGGACATTCACAGAGTTGTCCTGAAGCCACTCCTTTGATATCTTGGCTGTGTGCTGAGGGTCGTTGTCCTGCTGAAAGATGAACTGTCGCCTCAGTCTGAGGTCAAGAGCGTTCTGGAGCAGGTTTTCATTCAGGATGTCTCTGTACATTGCTGCATTTATCTTTCCCTCTATCCTGACTAGTCTCCCAGTTCCTGCTGCTGAAAAACATCCCCACAGCATGATGCTGCCACCACCATTGGCGTGGTTATGAGCGGTGCTTGCTTTCCTCCAAACATGATGCCTGGCATTCACGCCAAAGAGTTCAATCTTTGTCTCATCAGACCAGAGAATTTTGTTTCTCATGATCTGAGAGTCCTTCAGGTGCCTTTTGGCAAACTCCAGACGGGCTGCCATGTACCTTTAACTAAGGAGTGGCTTCCATCTGGCCACTCTACCATACAGGCCTGATTGGTGGATTGCTGCAGAGAGGGTTGTCCTTCTGGAAGGTTCTCCTCTCTTCACAGAGCAATACTGGAACTCTGACAGAGTGACCATCGGCTTGTTGGTCACCTCCCTAGCTAAGGCCTTTCTCCCCTGATCACTCAGTTTAGACGGCTGACCAGCTCTAGGAAGAGTCCTGGTAGTTCCAAACTTCTTCCATTTATGGACGATGGAGGCTACTGTGCTCATTGGGACCTTCAAAGCAGCAGAGATTTTTCTGTACCTTTCCACAGATTTGTACCTTGAGACAATCCTATCTCAGAGGTCTACAGACAATTCCTCTGACTTCATTCTTGGTTTGTGCTCTGACATGCACTGTCAACTGTGGGACCTTATATAGACAGGTGTGTGCCTTTCCAAATCATGCCCAATCAACTGAATTTACCACAGGTGGACTCCAATTAAGCTGCAGAAACATCTCAAGGATGATCAGTGGAAACAAAATACACCTGAGCTCAATTCTGAGCTTCATGGCAAAGGCTGTGAATACTTATGCACAAGTGATTTCTTAGTTTTTTATTTTTAATAAATTTGCAAAAGTCTCAAACTTTTTTCACATTGTCATTTTGGGGTGTTGTGTGCAGAATTTTGAGGGAAAAAATGAATTTAATCCCTTTTGGAATAAACCTGTAACACAGGGATGTCCAATCATGTGCCATGGAGGGCCAAGACCCTGCAGGCTTTACCTCCAACCAGTGTGTTCAGCACCAGATTTCACTGAGCTTCTTCCCACTGATTGCTGATCAGTGAAAACACCTGCTGAAGCAACTGGGTAGAAGAGAAAACCTGCAGGGTCTTGGCCCTCCATGACACATGATTGGACACCCCTGCTGTAACATAACAAAATGTGGAAAAAGCGCTGTGAAGACTTTCTGGATGCACTGTAACTGAATTAGGATCCTATTGTTGCTGCTGGCCACTGTCTGAGTATGAGCTACACAAACAACACCAGTCAGTGAGTTCTTCCCTTATCTTCTTTTGTTCCTGTTCTCAGCTGAAAGGTATAAAGAAACTGACATAAGAGACTTTTCATAACTTACATTCCTCATGGGAGAGAATACTGGGGGAGGTGCACAAAAGAGAGGGTTTGTTTGAAGTAGCCTGACACTACAGAATAGAAGACCTTTAAACCCAAGTAAAGATTTTAGATTTGTTTTGTGTGTGATAACATGCAGAATATGTTTTTGGTGCAGTGGTTTTTTTTTTTTATTTCACTATTTTGCTTGGGATCATTCATAACTGTTGTATTTATGCATTTGAAACAACACTACAAAAATTAAGAGCCGATTTAAAACTAAGACGACTGAATTACAGGTTTAAGAGAATTCAGTACTCCTCTCCTTCATCCTCTTCCCCCACATTGTCAGACCCCACCTCTTCGTAATCTTTCTCCAGTGCTGCCATATCTTCTCTGGCCTCTGAGAACTCTCCTTCCTCCATTCCCTCCCCAACATACCAGTGGACAAAGGCTCTCTTGGCATACATGAGGTCAAACTTGTGGTCAAGTCGGGCCCAGGCCTCAGCAATGGCTGTGGTGTTGCTCAGCATGCACACTGCTCTCTGCACCTTGGCCAGGTCTCCACCCGGAACCACAGTTGGAGGCTGGTAGTTGATGCCCACCTTGAAGCCTGTGGGGCACCAGTCCACAAACTGGATGCTGCGTTTGGTCTTGATGGCTGCGATGGCAGAGTTGACATCTTTGGGCACCACATCTCCACGGTACAGCAGGCAGCAGGCCATGTATTTACCATGACGTGGATCACACTTCACCATCTGATTGGCCGGCTCAAAGCAGGTGTTGGTGATATCAGCCACAGACAGCTGCTCATGGTAGGCTTTCTCAGCTGAGATGACAGGGGCGTAGGTGGCCAGAGGGAAGTGGATACGAGGGTAGGGCACCAAGTTGGTCTGGAATTCTGTCAGGTCGACATTCAGGGCTCCGTCAAAACGAAGTGAAGCTGTGATTGAAGACACAATCTGACCAATGAGCCTGTTCAGGTTGGTGTAGGTTGGTCTCTCAATATCAAGATTTCTGCGGCAGATGTCATAGATGGCCTCGTTGTCTACCATAAAGGCACAGTCGGAGTGCTCCAGGGTGGTGTGGGTTGTGAGGATGGAGTTGTAAGGCTCAACGACTGCTGTGGAAACTTGAGGGGCTGGGTAGATTGCAAACTCAAGCTTTGACTTTTTCCCATAATCAACAGAGAGTCTCTCCATTAGCAGGGAGGTGAAACCAGAGCCAGTGCCTCCTCCAAAGGAGTGGAAGATGAGGAATCCCTGCAGGCCTGTGCACTGATCAGCCTGTTGAGGTCAGAAAGTTATCTATTTACCCCAAAGAGAATTACAGTAAAATACATGCATTTACCCTTTGCATTGCTATATAATCTCACCAGTTTACGTGTTCTGTCCAAAACAAGATCTATGATCTCCTTGCCGATGGTATAGTGACCACGGGCGTAGTTGTTGGCAGCATCCTCCTTTCCAGTAATCAGCTGCTCGGGGTGAAACAAATGTCGGTAGGTTCCTACACGCACCTCATCTGCACAAGAAAATTACACATTCAATGAGTCAGCAAAAATGAAGGATTTTCTCTTTTATCATTTACATCTTAACAATGTTTTCTGTTTGATAGTTCCATATTAAGGATAAAACTTGGCAATAAACAGAAAATCACAAAATTCCTGACATTTGCCCCAATTTATGTTAAACAGTGAATTATTTGGTGACACTTACCGATGACGGTAGGTTCCAGATCAACAAAAATGGCTCTGGGAACATGCTTTCCTGCCCCTGTCTCACTGAAGAAGGTGTTGAATGAATCATCTCCTCCTCCGATAGTTTTGTCAGTGGGCATCTGTCCATCTGGCTGAATCCCATGTTCCAGGCAGTACAGCTCCCAGCATGCATTACCAATCTGAGCCCCAGCTTGGCCCACATGAATGGAGATACACTCACGCTGAGAGAGGGCGTAACAAGTGGCTGTTTATCCTTCACATTTCTACAGTAAATACATGCATTTATTCAACCACTACTTTAGCTTAATAATTAGTTTAAAAAAGTTTCACTTGCAATTCATATCTTACCATAGTTGATGCCTCTTCTCCAATGTTCAGATATCGGAAAGAAGGTGTGGTGAAACAGCTGTGTAACTCTGCTTTTATATGTACATACAGTACACCTGCAGCCCAGGGTATGCAGCGATTTGATCTCAACTGTAATTAGACCTACTGATGAGACCAAGATAAGCCCATCCTCTTGGTAGACATCCAGACAATGGAAAAAGGAGGTCACCACCCTATATTGTTTAATTCTGTGTTTTTATAAAGGCATTTAGTGTCCGCATCTCATATTTCAGAAAGAAAAAGAAGAGCTTCATGAGAGAAAGGTAACCTAAGTTTCACTTGACTTCATGTGGCAGCTCAGAAGAGTTTTTTGAAGCACTTCAACAGATGATATGTATGTCTGGAGTGAGATTCCTTGTTTTTGTCCATTTAATGTCTTATTATTTAAGGCCGTTATGAAAAGATGCTAAGTTTGGTTCCAAACTTTTTGCATCTGCATGTTGTCTTATATAATGTTTAAATAAATGAAGAGGGGTTTTTTTTTCCCTCAAACAGGTTCTTAAACCTCAATTTGCTATCTCATAAGGCAAATTTAATGTTTATTGTACCCTTCAAGGTAGTTCACTCTTTTTAAGTATAGCAAAATTGTCAATATCAAATTAACAGGAAATGTTACAAGGAAATTAAAATAACTACGTTAATACTGAGAGTGGGCACATGTAGACACTGGTAATTTTGATTTGAAGAAGCAAAAAATGAGTTTCTACCTAATTTTTAACAGGTTTCATTTAAGACACACCTGCTTCTACATAATTTTGAGTTCCTTAGTCTGTTAAATACATAAGCATGAGCAACTACAGTTCACATGAAGGACATATTAGATCAGGGGTGGGCAATCACGTGCCATGGAGGGCCATTCCACTCTAGGTTTTCTATTCCACCCAGTCTCGTCAGCAGGTGCTTTCACTGATTAGCAATCCTTGAAGGTGATCAGAGCAAACACCTGCTGAAGAGACTGGGTGGAACAGAAAATCTGCAGTGGAATGGCCCTCGCTGCCCACCCCTGTACTAGATCATTAATGTTCAGTGTTCAAGCCCTAAAACAAAGTTGCATCCACAATGTGTTGCATAATTCTTATATTGCTTAATTTATAGTAACCTTTTCACATTGTCATTTTCACAACTGAACAGAACACTCATCAGGGATATTTAAAACATGTTAAACCACTTTCTGGACCAGCAAACAACACCTATGTGGAAAACATGGGAATGATACCGCTTTGCGCTAAAGCAATATGATCTGGTTTCACTCATAAGGGAAAATGTTACGCTGCAGTTGCTTTGCACTAACTCAGCATTAGAAGACACGTTCATGAGACTTTTGCAGAAAACAACGTCATGCATTGTTGACTAATTATCATGTATTCGACTGCTCAGGTTGTGGGACTGACTGTGTCACATTCATGTTTAAGGATTGCTTTGTCAGCATTAATAACCATATATTACCAAAGGCCTGCTAGTTTTCTGTTTATCTAATTTATGTATTTTGGGGCCTGGAATAGAAGGGTTTTTTCATATGTATAGGGAACACATTTGTTCAGCTGTAGCAGCTTAAAATGTAGAGAATTTTAAGTTTATCTTAGAAAAAAATAAATTTAAGTTTGGGTTCACATCTGTAAGCTCAAATTTCTCTTGAAAAACGCAGTGCTGGTCTGTCATTTTTATTTGCCCTGAAAGGAGCTGTGTAACAGGCATTAAGTTGTGCCCTACTTCTACTATTAGAGTAGAGGACCTGTTTGCTGCTTTTTTTTGTGTGTGTGTGTGTGTGTGTGTGTGTGTGTGTGTGTGTGTGTGTTTCGGCTGCTCCCTTTCAGAGTCTCCACAGCGTATCATCAATTTATATCATGATGATCCACATGTTAATTTAGTAAGGATTTTTACACCGGATGCCCTTCCTGATGCAACCCTGCCCGCTTATCCGGGCTTGGGACTGGCACAAGGAGTACACTGGCTTGTGCACCCCCTGTGACTGGGTAACCACCTTTCATTCCTCTGCTCTATTTTAGCTGAGCACCAAGCTAGAAGGCAGGAAGTACGATTTTTATTTGGTCTTTGGTATGATCCAGCCATGATTTGACCCCACGATCTCCCAATTGTGGGGCGGATTCTCTACCACTAGGCTACCACTCCGGTTTTAACTCAATATATTGTATACTGTACACAATCCTGATTAAAGTTAAAATTTAGGACAGTGGCCAGAGGTGGGCAGTATTTAGTCAAGTAACTTTTTCACAAAATTGTACTTTAATGGGTAGTTTTATTTCAGGATACCTTTTACCCCTCAGCCTCTAAAAGGCTGATGGGGTATTGTCATCTTCCTGCCGGGTGGGTGGGGTTGGCAGTGTGTAGCAACCAATAATGTAATACCTGCCAATAATGTAATAATTTGGGCCATTTTAAATGTAATAAAGCCGAAAATGTAATAAGTTGCCAATAATATAATTAAGTTTTTGAGGCAATAATGTAATAACATTTTGCCAGTAATTGGCGTCATCAATGCCTGCCTTGTGATATGAATGTGATAACTAGAGAAAGAAATGATGTAGGCTTTTCAAATCCATACCATAACTGTATCTAAGAGAAATCTTGGACAAGGTCAAATTTAGGTGACAGGTCAGAGGTCACAAACTTTGTACACAGGTTCGCCTTGGGATCCTGACCTCAAACTATGGGTCTGGGGTAATTTTCTTAAATTCAAAATCCGGCTGATTTTCATGATTTTTAAATTAGGTTCTCGTGGGATAAAGCCACGCCCAAGGGGCAACTGTAATGGCACACTCTCAAAATTTCTGGTGTGAATTTTCTAGTAGTATCTATGACAAATCCAAGATGTGTTAGAATTTGGGTAATCTTGAACTCAAGGTCACAGGTCAGTGTCTCAAAAAAACATTGTCAACACAATAACTCAGAAAGGAAATGACAGAAATGTTCCACATTGATATAATAGTTCTAGCTTTAAACAATCTGGATAAGTCCGAATTTTGGCAACCTTGACCTCAGGTCAAGGTGACTTGTGAATGAAATGATGTCTGTTTTTCATATCGATCCCACGGTTGCATCTATGAAAAACCTGGGATGATTTCACAACAATTCAGCCAGCCAGTGCAGCACAGGCTTCTGGTACCAGTGGCAGCTGCCAGTAAAAGCCCATACTAAACCCATACTCACGTAACATTTTTAGGAAGAGTGGGGATGGTTGCAACATGGCTTATTCTTCTTATCAGGAATGAGCTACAGTGAGGACATTCATACCTTTTATGCTCAGTGAGACCCAATTGATTCTACAAAAATGCAGCCACATGTGACTATTCCTTATGATAAAAATTATAAGGTAAAACAGACTTTTTTTTTAGTTCAGTTTCTGCCATACTGTCTAAATGGTTTGAGTGAAGTATTGTGAAGTTAAATCATTTTATTCATTTTCTTTTCTTCAAACAGGCTAAGCCAGCATAACAAGTCTTTATCATCGCTGTCAGATTCTTGTTGCACCCTTCTTCTATCACAGCATTAATGTAAAACTTGCTGTAACAACAAAATTGTAGTTATATGGATGAATAAAAAAACAACTTCAGTAGTCAGGTCTTAGCTTTTTGTGTTGTACACTTGTATTCTAAGAAGTACCTTTTAAACTTGGTGCAAAATAGCCTATATGCATTTATTTAAGTAAGTATATTCTACAGCTTGCAGTTGTAATAAGTACTGTATATATACTTGGTACAACTGTAAGTCTGAAGTGGATTAATGTTCTACATGTATTGCAGGAAAAATGTTTTAAATGACTCAGATTTACAACTTAGTCACAATAGAAGAATAATGATTTCAATGTTGTTTTCAGTTAAATAAAATGTATGAATGTCATGAATTGCCCCTCGGGGCAGAGAGGAAGACCCACATGCTGAACTGTGAGTTTGTGAGATTTATTGAAAAAACAACGAAACACAAAACCCAAAACAGTGCTCTAACACAAAATTCAAACAAGCAATCAAACTTACAGATTAAGCACACCTGTCACGAACCAAGTTGGTGTTGTCCTTTTGGCTCGGTTCTGACCGTTCTCTGTGGCTCAGGTATCGGGTTATTTATGTATTGTGTTATATTTTGAGTTCTTGTTGTCTTTATGCCTCTGTTCCTTTTTGTTTCCGTGCCTGTAGCCACTACTCTGGCCGGCGGCTGTTTGGCAGCCTCTTTGACCCACATTCATGTGGGCGTTGTCTAACACTCGGCAGTCTGACCACGCCCCGTCTCTCTCTTGACAGCCAGCTGATTCCTCCCCAGTAATTGTCTTCCCCGCACCTCACCCAAGTGCACCCAATTTGTGGTGCCAGCAACGCTTGTACTTAGGCGGCCTTTGCCAGTCAAGTGTTGCTGGGCCATTGTACATGGTTACATGTGTGCATCGTCTTGTGTGTGTTTTTCACTGAGGAACGTTTGGCCACGGTCCACTGTGGTCACGTGTGAGCGGAAGTGGGCATTTGTGTCCTTTTGTGTGTCAGTTTTGTGTTTTGTACTGTTCGGTTTTTGTGGCCACTGCTCACTGTAGTCTGCACGCTTGGCGTGTGAGCCCTTTAGTGTGCCCTGTTCCCTTTCTGTATGTTGCTATTTTGGAACTGTGTGCTTTTCTGTTAATAAATGTACTTGTGGTGTAACCCTGCGAGTAAATCCGTCTTTCCTCTTCACTCTTCCGTGCGCTGCGTAAATGCGCACGGGGAGGCTCGTGACAGCACCAGAACAAGGGCTGCGTTCTGGTGGAGACGAGGAAAGGAGAAACTCAAGATTGCGGCACAGGAAATAAAAATAACTGCCCTTAAATAGGATCAGAAACAAATCACATAAGTAATGACAGGTGTGGGTCACATGAGTGGGCAGAAGGAAACAATGATTCATAATTGGACCAGCTGGGAGCGATGATAGGCGAGCGACCGGAGCTGACAGCTGACAGGGGTGACGCCCACACGGAGCATAAACCAAGAAACGCCACTGACGGCTGTCAACCCAGAGGGAGAACACAACAGTAAGGATATACAGAATAAAATATCAACAAATGCAGACTGAGATCTAAATACAAATTAATACAAAATAAAAGCGTAACAAAACTAAGACAAACAGGAAAATGGAAAACAGTACGAGAATAACAGAAACCTAAAAGCACAAAATACAACAAATATATAAATATAGAGGAAAAAGCCATGAGACTGAACATGGCAGAAACCTCCAGTGCTCAGCTCATGACAATAAAGATGCAGTTATTTATGGTAACTGTCATGTCCGCTGCGTAACAACGTAGCAAACAATTAAATTATTACGAGCCCAAAATGCAGGTTAAGAAGATGTGTTTATTTAACAAAATGGGGAAACACAAAATACACGAAATGTACAGTGAAAGACACAGTCTGGCACACAAAGCGATCGATGTCCGAGCTCAGTTGGCTGGAGGAGGAGCCCCATGCGCTCCCAGGGCGGAACTGGGCAGCGGACATTGAAGGGTAGTAAATAACACTGAGGAAGACTTACATAGGGCGTCGGAGCGCAGCGGGCTCTGGGAAAAACAACGCCGGAGTAGTCCAAAGGGGAAAAACACCAACAGCTCCAGGACATCAATATTGACTGGTGTAGCCTAAGACAGGTATGACGTTTGACTGATAACTGTCTAGTGCTGACTTATGCCGTGACACTGAATGCCACCACTGTCACCCAATAAATACCAAACAGACTAATGAGTGACAAGTGGAAGCAGGTGTGTGGTGGGAGTCCGTGTATGAGTATGTGTCAGCATGTGTGAGTAAGAATGTATGTGTGCGTGCATGCATGAAAGAGTGTGCTTGAGTGCGTGCATGCATATGTGTAAATGTGTGTGAGAATAATAACCAATGATGACAAAAAGCTGGTGCGTGTCTGGCAAGGAGAGAGAGAGAGAGAGACAGAGAGAGAGAGAGAGAGAGACACAGAGAGAGAGAGCGAGAGAGAGAGAGGGAGGTGCGGCTGTAGGCTGGCAGGGAGCTAGGCTCAGAAACTCAACCTGCCAGCTGGGAATAATTAACAAGCAATCAGGAAGCTACAGCCATAAATCATGGGCAGGGTTGAGTCATTCACCCCGCACATGACCGTAACAAGTTATTACAGTGTGAACAAGTATATGTCTAACCAGTTTTCAAATCTGTGACATCACAAATAACTCAAAGAGCAGCATCAAATGTCACTGAGCAAAAGAACAGGTTTTTCTTTATGAATATACTCAGACTAAGAGTTAAAAAGTATCCAGGAATAAAACTACTCACAAAAACATAATGTAATGAAAAAGCTCCTCAGGGGCTATAATTGGTTTGCTGTGACAGATGGGATATTTAATGGTGAGAAGATTCCCTATCCCAACTTCTTTGGGCAAGACAGAGCGCCAGTCCATCAGCAGAGTCAACACAAAGACAGAGTCAACCCTTTACTCTAACATTTATACCTAAGTTAAGAATCCCCAGATAATGGCAATTAACCTAACATACATATCTTTAGGCTGTGGGAGGAATCCTGAGTACCAAACCCACACCCAGGTGCAGGTGGGAGAAGTTTGTCTTGGAGTTTTTCTAGAAAAAAATCCTGTCTGTGATGGGTCAGGGCTGTTTTGGCAGCAGAGAGGGGTCCAACACAATATTAGGCAGGTGATTATAATGTTAAGGCTGATCGATGTAGATTAGTGTATATTTTAATTAGATGGCTTAGACATTTCCAGAGCAAGGTGACCTAATTACAACACAATACCATAAAAACATGTTCCTTTATGACTGATTCTTCCCTGCATTTTCAGCCAAGCAAACTTTCGTACCTCTCATCCCCTTTCTATTTCCTGCCTATCAGTTTCAGCAAAATGCCCAAAATAACTATTTTAAAAAGTAAAATTCCCACAACTCAGTCTGGTCATTCTAAACCAGTGTAAAAGGTAGCCAACAAGCACAGATTCTTAACTAAGGGGTACATTAAATCTAAAAATGTAGAGTTTCTGGATGACCCGGGGAAGTTTAAAGTGTGTGTGTGTCATGTGCATGCGTAAAACGCAGCGCATGAAGGAATTGGAGATGAGGATGAAAACCCAATGCAGGAGAGTGTTGTGTGTGAAATTTATTTTGGCACAAAGGAGAAACACAAGTAGATCTTGATTAGGCTCCAATGAGCATGCAGAGAAGGACACAGGACACAATCAACTGTACTCTCCGATTCATTGGAAAATAGAAGAGAGAGGACAGGCCCCACATGCTCCCAGACGGAACTGGGCAGCAGAGAAAAAGGGCAAAATAACAAGGAGAGAAGCCCCCAGCGGAACAGTGGGCAACAGTACTTACAATTAACTCAACAGAGGGTTTGAACTCTGGAGAGGGGATGACATCCAATGAACCAGCAAATAGCAGGAGAACAGACAGGGTATAAATAATGCCAATCATAACGAGCAAAGTGCCTGCCGGTGTGAGTGAGTGAAAACAGGTGTGTGCGTGTGCTAAATGATGCATGTATGTGTGAGTGCGTGCATGCATGTGTGTGTGTGTGTGTGTGTATGTGTGTGTGCTGAATGATGAATGTGTGAGTGTGTGCATGTGTGTGGGAGTGTAAGTGAGCAGAGTGAAAATACAAATGACAAACAGCTGTACACTGACAGGAGGAGGAGGCGTGGCTGTCAATTGTCAGAGAGCGGGCAGCCCCAGAGGTGCTCAGAGCACTTCCTGACAACAAACAAGGAACATGGACTAGTAACAACAGCCCCAAAAAAATTATAAAATATAATAAAGAAAATAATAAAAAGAAAAATAATAAAAGAAAAGTCAGCCATGTCATGAAGCACGGTTTGGAAAAATCAAAACCCTGCTCATAACAGAGCCCCCCCCCCCCCCCGGGGTACAGCTGTGGTCCCGGCTTGGGACACAGCTGTACCCACGGTGGCTCCGGGCTGGAGCTCTGCAGCACCCACAGTGGACCCGGGCTGGGCCATGGCTGCAACAGTGGTGGTCCCGGCCTGGGACCTCATTGCACCCATGGTGGGCCCCGTCTGGGCCCCTGCTGCACCCACGGTGGAACCCGTTTGGGCCCCTGCTGCACCCGCGGTGGGACCCAGCTGGGCCACTGCTATTCCCTCGATGGGACCTGGCTAGGCCACTGCTGACCCCAGAGCCGCCTTAACCATGGGCCAGCTGATCTGCGTGAGCACCTGAGCCAGGAGGCGATCAATCACGGGCACCCTGGGCTGGAGCCGAGCACCCATGACGACCTCCTCAGTGGGGAGGGGAGGACCCGCGGAGACCTCCAGCATCAAGCCTGGATCCTCAGACTCACTGGAGGGTGTTGGACTCTCTCTGGCGACCCTGGAAGAGGACTTAGACAGAGAGACGGAGGGGTCAGGGTCGCCGGCAGTGGCGGAGCCCGGCGAAGCAAGCTCAGGTGCAGCGTGTGGCTACGTCTGGCTCCTCTCACCTTGAGCTATGCAGAATTGCTCTAATACTGAGAGGAGAAAAACAAAAGAGAGCACTTGCCTTACCTCAAGCTCCACCGCTGTCCAGGACTCTGACGATCCGAGCAATGTGCTCACGGGCTCAACCTCCTGGAAGTTCTGCTCGGGCACTGACTCTGCTACAGCAGCATCCGCAGCACGCGTGATGGTCACTGCAGTCTTATCAGCCGCAGCCGGCATGCTCTATGCAGGAGGTTCCTCCGGTGTGATGGCTGGAGTCTGGCTCACCACTGCTGCAGGGGAAGGATCCTCCCAGACCTCTAGCTCCTCCTGGTCCCAGCAGTTCAGCTCCGGCGCCGGGGTACACTCGGAAAAAACAGAAGAGAGCAAGGAGAAGGCTGGTGAGCAGTTCATAGCTGCAGCAGGTGGAGAAATCTCTGGGGACTGCACACCCAGAGACTCTCTACCAGGGATCAGGCAAGAAATTTCGTCAGTTTTAGAAACAAAGAGAGGGAAACGTGCATGTTCTCCTGACTTGTGGTGTCTCCTGCTGCAGCTGATGAGGCGAAGTTCCTCACTATAGCTGTAGCGGGTCTGGGCTCCTCCATTGGCTGTGGAGAAGCCTCCCAGATCGGCGCTGTAGAGGAAGAGGTGGCTGCCGATCTGTCCTCCTCCAAGCAGCGATCTATCTCCACCAGCAACGCCAATCTGTGTTTCTCCTAGTTTCCTGCGGAAGGAGCGGGGACGAGTTCTGGAGACGAGGGTGGAGCTGGAGTGGGAGGAGGAAGGCTTCCTCCATCACGAGTGCTTCTTCTGTAATGGAGACGGCTTCTGCATCAGAGAGTCCCTCCCAAGCTCCAAGTAAGGCAGGGAGAAGATGGCGTGGACAATGCCGGCTGACTCTGGGAAAAAAACAGAGGTCAGGACACTCCTCCAGCACCTCCGCTGTAGTGTCCCGAGCAGCCCGAACATCCTCGGGAGTACACAGCCCCAGCGTCCACGAAAAGGCATTCTCCAGGAGCTTCAGTCCGCGCAGCTCCTTGTCACTCCAAAAGTCCATGATGCTCCAGCAAACAGGTAGGAAAAAACACAGATGGATGAAAAAATAATACACACAACACTTCCGCTGGTTTTCTTAATATGGCCGGTTCATTCTGTCACGTGCATGCGTAAAACATAGCGCATGAAGGAATTGGAGATAAGGATGAAAACCCAATGCAGGGGAGTGTTGTGTGTGAAATTTATTTTGGCACAAAGGAGAAACACAAGTAGATCTTGATTAGGCTCCAATGAGCACGCAGAGAAGGACACAGGATACTATCAACTGTACTCTCCGGTTCATTGGAAAATAGAAGAGAGAGGATAGGCTCCACGCGCTCCCAGATGGAACTGGGCAGCGGAGAAAAAGGGCAAAATAACAAGGAGAGAAGCCCCCAGCAGAACGGTGGGCAACAGTACTTACAGTTAATTCAACAGAGGGTTTGAACTCTGAAGAGGGGATGACATCCAATGAACCAGCGAGTAGCAGGAGAACAGCCAGGGTATAAATAATGCCAATCATAACGAGCAAAGTGCCTGCTGGTGTGAGTGAGTGAAAACAGGTGTGTGCGTGTGCTGAATGATGTACGTATGTGTGAGTGCGTGCATGTGTGTGGGAGTGTAAGTGAGCAGAGTGAAAACACAAATGACAAACAGCTGTACACTGACAGGAGGAGGAGGCGTGGCTGTCAATTGTCCGAGAGCGGGGCAGCCCCAGAGGTGCTCAGAGCACTGTCTGACAACAAATAAGGAACATGGACTAGTAACAACAGACAAAAAAATAATTAAAAAAAAGCAGCCACGTCATGAAGCAGGGTTTGGAAAAATCCAAAACCCCGCTCATGACAGTGTGGAGTAAAACTGCAGAAAAGACTCGGTGTAGATTTAAAGCCGTGTCTAAGTATTAACAGTTTGAAAACAGATATAAAGGTCTTTTAGAGTGAAGCGTTATTAAGATATGATAAGACAATTGGGAAATTCCAGGATTACAGCAGCAAAGGGACAGCAGCACTCAGAGCAATAGTTAATAAGGTAATAAGAAGTGGTTAGCCAAAGCAGTAGATGATACTCAATTTCCCCTCTGGGGATCAATAAAGTGGACAAAATACATACATATGTACACAGATATACAGTATACACAGTGCAGGAGCATTGCAGCTCGATGGTATAGAGTGAAGTACGTGGCGGTAATGCACCTGTAAGCTGGTTGCCAACCGCCAATCAAGTCTAAAAGAAGAAGATGGAATAAACAATCAAAGGGGTAGGATTAAACAAGTTTACTTCATCCTTGTCCCTTTCTAGCATGTGAATTGAGTGGTATTGGGTTGTGTTTCAGTGTTATTCCTCTGTTCAGTAGTTTGCAATGTGCTTTTGTTGTTCATGAATGTATTTTACATGTTCAAAGTAAAATATTCAATCATTTGACAGTGGACATCGGGTAATGATGTATGGAATTAGATGCTGTAGAGGATATTTCCTTTGTCATGTTAATATTACATTTTGTTCTGTCATTGTACTTTAGATACAGTAATCATGTTGCTTTTCTCACCAGACACTGACTCTAGCCTTATCAAGGTCAGTCCTTGGAGACAGTGAGACTCCATCCATCCATCCATCCATCCATCTTCTACCACTTTTCCGGAGGTCCGGGTCACGGAGGCAGCAGTTCAAGCAGAGAAGCCCAGACTTCCCTCTCCCCCGCCACCTGCTCCAGCTCTTCAGAGAGAATACCAAGGTGTTCCCAGACCAGCTGGGAGACATAGTCTCTCCACCAAGTCCTGGGTCTGCCCCAGGGTCTCCTCCCAATGGGACGTGCCCAAAACACCTCAAGTGGGAGGCATCCAGGAGGCATCCTAATCAGATGCCCATACCACCTCAACTGACTCCTTTCAATGTGGAGGAGCAGCATCCCCTCATGGATCGTCACCTTATTGTGGTGGGGGGTTTGCGTGCCCCAGTGATCCCAGGAGCTATGTTGTCCGGGGCAATTTGCCTCTGATAGGGTCACCCAAGACAAACTGGTCCTGGGTGAGGGGCCAGACTAAGAACGATCCAAAAGACTCTCATGATAAATTCTAGATCAAGGGTTCAGTGTACCCCGCCCGGTATGGGGTTACCGGGGCCCCACTCTGGAGCCAGGCCTGGGGGAGGGGCTCGATGGCTAGCGTCTGGTGGCCGGGTTTCCACCCATGGGACCCGGCCAGGCTCAGCCCGAAGGAGTTACATAGGTACGCCCTCCAGTGGGCTCACCACCTGCAGGAGGGATCATGGGGGCCCGGTGCTATGTGGATTAGGTGGCGGTGAAAGGCGGAGACCTTGGCGAACAGTGAGACTCGTCTCATGATTATCTCTGGTTGTTATGACGTACTGTATATAACCCCCGTGCAGTATTGTAACTGAACATTTCCACTGGACTGCTGGCATGTAGTTCTGATGAAATCTTCCCACTGATAAGATAAGATAAGCTTTTATTAGTCCCACAATGGGAAAATTCCAGGATTTCAGCACCATAGGGATAGCAGCACTCAGAGCAACAGTAAATAAGATAAGAACTGGTTAGCCAAAGCAGTAAATGAATATACATATGTACACAGTGATATGCACAGTACAGGAGCATTGCAGCTAGATGGTATAAACAGCATTACAGTTAGTTAAATTACCCAGCAAAATATGAATATGAACCCAGACAGTATATTTCACATTTGAATGAACAGTGTTGTTGCCACCCTCAATAATAATTGTGATTGTCTTAGTTGTGTATTGGAAGGGACGATCTCTATTGTGCAAAGTTGTGATGTTTAGTACATTTAATACGACCTCTACGAGCAGCACCGGTTAGATTATAAAGTCTGACCACCGTAGGCAGGAAGGACCTGCGGAACTTCTCCCTTGAGCACTTAGGATGACTCAGCCTACTACTAAATGAGCTCCTCAGTGCATTCAGCGGGTCCCGCATGGTGTGGGACTTGGACTCCAGCAGAGATGGCAGCATAGCCACATCCTCCTCTCTCCTATCTCCTCCACTGGGTCGAGGCGGTGCCCCAGAACAGAGCTAGCTTTTTTAATCAGCCTGTTCAGCCCCTTCTTGTCAGCTGCTGTGATGCTGCTACCCCAGCAGACCACTCCAAATGTGATGGCTGATGCCACCACCGAACCGTAGAAGGTCTTCAGCAGTGCCCCTTGCACTTCAAAAGACCTGAGTCTCCTCAGGAGGTACAGCCTGTGCTGCCCCTTCTTTCTAGAGCATGTTGGTGTTGTGTGACCAGTCCAGTTTATTGTTCAGGTTAACACCCAGGTACTTGTAAGATGTCACCATCTCAATGTCTGTTCCCTGGATGTTTATCAGTGCTGTGGGGGGTTGTCCTTGCCTTCAGCAGTCCACCACCAGTTCCTTGGTTTTCCTCACATTGATCTGGAGGCAGTTCCGCAGGCACCAGTCCACAAAGTCCTGGATAAGTCCTCTGGACTCCTCATCATCCCCATCAGAGATGAGGCCAACGATCACTGAGTTATCAGAGAACTTCTGTAGATGGCAGTGTGATGTGTTGTGTGAAAAGTCAGCAGTGACTTTTCACTGAACAGGAACCGTTCCCTGGGGGGGTGTTCCGGCCCCGGATTATGAGCTGCATTTTGGTGTGCAATAACTGATGTTTGACACATCTTTAATGTCCTTGCTTTTGACTTTAATGCATCAAACACCGTAAAGACTGAAACATATCAAACACAAGAAACATTATTTTAGCTGTGGACACAAAATTCTAGTATTACAGAAATTAAATCATACTGCATACACACAAATGTAAACATTTATGATCTCAAATTGATAGATTTTTTAGGTTTACTGAGTTGTTGCAAGAAAGCTACCAGCAAAAATTATGCAGCATTTACTGTAAACAAATACAACAGATTATCAAATCCACATTTAAAATTGTATGGTTTGTGCACATCAGATTTTCATATTAGAAACACACACAAAAGTTTCTATTCTTTGGACATGTGCATATTCAAACAACCATCATTAAACTTCTGTTGGGAAAAAATTGTATATACTGTATGCATATAAACAGTTATCATTTTATTAATGATTCATGAAGCTGATGTCCCCACATGTGGGTGTAGCTGGAGCGTTGTGTGCCAGGACTCATCCTTTTCATAGCTTGTACTTGCATATCCTGTACTTTTTTTATCTTCTCTGCAATAGACTGTTGTGTACAAACTGTGTGTGCTTTCCCCTGTGTGGGGGGAAAGAATGGGTTGTAAAGCTGTCACTGTCTTATCTTTGCCTATAAGAATTACTGTACGAGACTGCCTCGTCAGTATCCCACTCGCCCTGTAAAAGGTATGTGTTGATACTCCTTGTACAAGTAAAAACTTCAAAGGCTCTGCGTGTCTTAAGTCTGATCTCTGATTCAGTCTAATACCTTTTTGTACTCTGTATTTGTGAGGTTATATTTCAGACTTCTGACATAGGTGGTGCAGAAACCCGGGACAGCTGAGATCCAGGTGGAACGGGAGTGGACGTCCTGCAGGTTGAAAAAAAACGTGCACGGTCTGATGGTATCCATCAGTATTGGAAACCCGACTTGAGGGAACGCTGCCAGAGACTCTCCTTCTCCCGGCTCTAATCTGGTGACGGCTGTCCTTACTGATAGAGCCTAAAAAGTAAGTTACAAATTTTTCCCTTTTCAGATTGACTGTAGTAGACGTATATGAAGAATAACCGAGCCTCACAATTCATAATTTCCCATTTTTAAAGAACCACGGGTCAGCTGACGAGCGAGTAATGGTAGTATAAGGCGGCGCCCTGTACTTTTCCTTGTGGTTAAAAACCGCTGCAGGAATGCAGTGGTCTTAGGAAGTAACGTGACGGCGATTCACGGTTACTGACCGGTCAGGTTTTAAAATAAAGAGGGGTGCAGGAGACAGTGTGACGGCGATTCACAACTGTTTGGTGGTCAGGTTTTAAAATAAGTAGAGTGAAGGAATTCACCCCAAATTGGGCAGTAATAGTGTTAACAGTCGGTGTACTGATAAACGTCCCTGACCACGAACACACCCCAAAAATTGGCCAGTAATACGGTTACGGTGGGCGTACTGATAACGTTCCTGACCATCTAAAAATGGGGAATTGTGTTAGAAAACCGGATAGGCAGATGAATAAACAGAAGAAAGAACAGGACATAGCGCGCGCAACTGTAAAAAATTACAATAACAGACAAAATGAAAAGGGAAAAATAAGGGATCCAGAAAAATATTTAAATAAATGGGAAAAAGATTTCTCTTTTAAACCCACTCTCAATACACATGAATGCGCAGTATTGGTCTCAACAGTGAAAATGACAGTGAAAATGACGTCTAAAAAGAAATCAGACACTAAAAATAATCCCGAACTCCAGTGTGCGATTTTATGGTCTCAAGCAGCTGAGGATGCAAAGAAAAAGTCTGATGAAGGAAAAAGAAAAAACGAACAAAAAAGGGGAACTGTAAAAACTCAAGTCAGTACTGACAGCTCGGCACTGCCCTTGCTAAAGTCCCAGGGCGGCACCGAAACCCCTCCCCCTTACCCCAACTCTGATCCTAAGGAGGGTCCATATTCTAAGTTGTTAAAGGAGGCACAAGAGGTGGAACGGAAATATGAACCTCAGGAAACAGGCGACACTGTCCTCCCGTTCATTCTCAAGCCAATGATGGCAGATATAACTAAGAAGTTAAAAATAGAAGGCGGAGAGGAAGTAGAAGTAGTGGAAGCAAGAGAAATAAAGAGCACCCTGGTTTATAAACCATGGACCTTGGCTGAAATGCACAATATTGCCAAAACCATTCCAAAACCAGAAACTGATATAACGGGCTGCAAGGATGAAATAATGGAAATGTTTGAGATATATGACCCCAGCCCACAAGAAGTCCTGAAAATATTGAAAATTGTATTAGGAGCAAAGGCTGACGTTTACACCCAGGACTTAAAAAACAAACAATGGACAGAACGGGAGTACGAACCACAAGATGATCGTGCTAGCCTAAAGGCAGAATTGGAAGACATAGTCAAAAAATTAGAAGAACAGTATAAACCGGTAAAAAGTCTGACTGACGTGTCCATGCTCCGCATGAAACCAGGTGAGGATATGCCTGAATACTATCATCGCTTCCGTAATGTATATTTAAAGACAGTCACCACGCGAATGACGCCAGAAAATCTTTTGGTGTTTAAATATACATTTCTGGACACTTTGCCAACCGATCTAAAAGAAGCAATTAAGACAAGTTGTGTCCCTCTGAAAACTTGTGATGAAGATGATTTTAAGATGCATGTTTATCACGTTGCGGAGGCTAAGATAAAGCGAAAGGACAAAAAGCAAGCCTTCTTTCCTACATTGCAAAATGATGATACAGTATATACGACACGGGCCTACTGCAAAGGGGCCCGACCAAAAGTAAGTTTTGAAGAACAGGGAAGGAAAGACTGGAGGCAAAATGTATGTTTTAATTGTGGACAATTGGGACATTGGTGGCGAGAATGCCTCATGCCCCAACGACCAGGGAATTATGAAAGAGGACAGGGACATAAGGGACGAGGAAGATTTGAAAGACCTGTGAGAGGACGAGGTAGAAGATATGCTCAAGGATCCGGACAGCCTGACAGACCCTTAGGGGGTCAGGACCAGACGGGACAGAGAGCATGACTGACCGACAATGACTTTGACAGGCTCTCTGCCCAGGATAAACAGACAATCTTTGATCAGAGACAAAGACTGGCTGATGCCCTGACTAGACCACGGAATGACGACGTCCTTGATTTAACGGCGGTAAACATGTACTGCAGTACAGCTTCCGCCCCCACTCTGGAGCTATTGGTTAATGGGAGAAAGGTGAAATTTCTCTGTGACACGGGAGCAACCAAAACTACTATGCGTGAGGCTCCACCACATTGCAAGCCTACAGGTGAAACTATTAATGTCCAAAATGCGGGAGGCACCACCACAGTGGAAACAGTTTTTGGTCCTGTAACTCTGGTTGACCCGAGCACAGGAACCATGTGTGTCACCACTGTGGTGGTTGCACCCTCCTGTCCTGTAAATTTGCTAGGGAGAGATGTGCTTTTCAAATTGGACATTACCCTGGGCCCTGATAAAGACAGGGATGATTACACAGTCCTCAGAAATTGTTATGAAGGCTCAGACGAACCCGATGATCACGGGTGTGGCACATTGTATGCATACAATGTACAGAAAGGAAACGACACTGACACTGCTTTGCGTGGTGACAGTGCCTCCTACTTGTCAGCAGTTATTCCCTACCCACAGGCACAGGGTTTACAAACACCAGATACATTGCACATCACCATGTACTACTCACCGGCAGGCAAACCTTTTGATCATCAATTGGCCGCTGAGTTGTCACAACACCCAACAGTGCAAGTGATTTCACAGCGATTGTTTTTTAACAATACTGGTGTGGCTGTATTAGAAATCATTTTACCATCCAGTATTCACCCTTTTTATAGGAACAAAATGCCACCACATATGTCATTGTGGGCACCTGAAAATTACTTTTGGGCAGATTCCGGTGCCATGGTGATGATGGGCATTCAAACATGTGACTGGCAGCCCACTAATAAGGGACAGATAAGGTTCTCCCCCTCCACTGGACTGTACATGGTCCCCCTGGTTATGACACTGCAGGTGTACTTTGGAATTGAACATTTTTGCGGGGATGAACATGCCCCCCAAGCTTTGAATGCCCTTCACCCCCTTGGACAGGTATCTGCAGGAATATGAGAATTACAAGAATTACCAAATTCATTATGGTCAGCAGGTGATGCAGACGTAGGTAAATTAAAAAATGCTACTCCCGTACAAATTACCTCCAACGGGAGAGGATTTCCTTACAAGAAACAGTACCCTCTGAAGCCCGAGGCGATAGAAGGCATAAAACCAGTCATCACTGATTTATTAAAAAGTGGAGTGATCATACCCTGTCCAGCCTCTCCTGTAAATACCCCACTGTTTCCTGTGAAAAAGGCTCCACCTAGTGTTGGGTGGAGACTGGTGCAAGATTTACAGGCGGTTAATACATCCGTTGTAATTAGAGCACCCCTTGTGCCCAACCCCCATACACTGTTGAATTCTGTAGGCCATGATTAGTCTGTTTTCTCTGTAATTGATCTCAGTAACGCATTTTTTACCATCCCAATACATGAAGACAGTCAATTTTGGTTTGCTTTTACATTTGACGGCAAAAGGTATACCTATACTAGGCTACCTCAAGGGTATTGTGAAAGCCCAACTATATTTTCCCAAGAAATGTCTTCATTAATGGCTAGATTCGTACCACCTGCAGGGTCTAAGATTCTCTTGTACGTGGACGATATTTTGGTCGCCTCCTCAAATGAAGATCAATGCAGAGAAGACACACTTGCTCTACTACATTTCCTCACAGACAATGGTTTGAAATGCAGCAAAAAGAAACTGCAGTTTTGCAGGAACGGTGTCAAATTCCTTGGACACACACTGTCAGCTGATGGGAAGATGCTGGAGGGGTCACGGATCACTGCAATCCAAAACTTACCATTACCAAAAACAAAGAAAGACCTTATGTCACTTTTGGGCACCCTGAACTATTGCAGGCAGTGGTTGCCTAACTTTTCACAGCACACCGCACCACTGTATGCACTACTTCAGGGCCCACAGGGCAATCTTCATTCTTCAGTTATTCTAACCCCCAAACATGAGCAGGCTATTGAGGATCTGAAATCTATGTTATCCACTGTTTGTGCTTTACACATTCCTAATTATGAAGAACCATTTCATCTATTCTGTGATGCTGTGGAGGGACACATGTCGGCTGTATTGACACAGTTGCATGCTGGACATTACAAACCATTGTCTTACTACTCCAGGAAGCTTGACCAAGTAGCTTTAGGTTTACCCCTATGTATGAGAACGGTTGCAGCCACCGTTGATGCCATTAATGCTGTGCTTGACATTGTTTTATATCATCCACTTACAGTCCACGTTCCACATGCTGTGGAAGTTCTTTTGTCAGAGCACGGACACACTATGTTGTCAAATGCGCGTTGTTTGCGCTACACTATGACACTTTTGTCACAACCACACCTTACATTCATTCGCTGCACCTCGTTGAATCCTGCTACATTGCTACCACCTACTGATGGTGATGATTCAGATTTCCATGACTGCGTTGCTCAGACGCTGAAAGACTTTTTGCCCCGACCAGACCTGTCACAGCAGATTAAACTAAATTCCCTCTGGCTCTTTACTGATGGTTCATCGGTTAAATTGCCAAACGGATCAACCTCCACAGCTTATGCTGTAACTACCCTTACTGACGTTGTCATGGTGCATAATGTCCCACAACCAGCTTCAGCACAAAAGGCTGAGCTTTCGGCTCTTGTAGCAGCATTAACATGGTCAGAGGGCTTGGACGTTTGCATCATCACCGACAGTAAATATGCTTTTAATGCTGCACACTCACATACTGCTATGTGGAGACTCAGGGGGTTCACAACTTCTTCTGGGAAACCAACACAACATAGTGACTTGTTACAGGATTTAGTAGCAGCCCTGAGGCTACCACGTACAGTATCCATTGTTCATTGCCCAGTACACACCAAAAGCACTGACCTTCTTAGTAGGGGAAATGCTCTGGCGGATCACACTGCTCAGTGCGCCGCCAGGGGTCATCCTACTACTACCTTCCTTGCAGCTGTTGATCTCTCTGTGCTGCAAGATGAACAAAAACAGATGAAACTTCCACAAACCGCCACTGTGTCAACTAACGGGTTATACTATACACCAGAGGGCAAGATAATCCTCCCTCCCTCCTTGTATTCCTGGCTAGCTATTTCGACACATAACAGAGGTCATGTGTCGACAGGAGGGATGATACAATTGGTCGAAAAACATTTTTATTGCCCAGGGATTGCAAAAACCATGAAAAAGATCTGTCAAAGATGCACGGTATGTTTGCAAAATAACGCACAAGGAGCAATGAGAACAAGAAGAGGAAGTTTCCCACCACCTAAAACACCCTTTTCACAATGGTGTATGGACTTCATTGAATTAAGCAAGGTGGGACGACTGCAATATTGCCTGGTCCTCATTGATACCTTCACAAAATGGACAGAGATCCATCCCACAGCAAAAGCCGATTCAAAGTTTGTTTGTAAAGTATTACAGAACAACATTTTCCCTACTTTTGGCATACCAGAAGTTATTTATGCAGACAATGGCCGTCATTTTACAGCACAAGCAGTTAAAGATTTAACCTCTTCAGTTGGTACCAAATTAAAATTCCACACGGCCTATCACCCACAGAGTGCAGGCTTAGTGCAAAGAAAAAATGGAACTATCAAGCAAATGCTCAGAAAAGAAGTTTAGAGTAATAATATTACTTGGCCAAGAGCGCTCCCAACTGTTAAAATAATGATAAATGCCACACCAGATCAGAGCACAGGCTTGTCACCATTTGAATGCGCCTTTCATAGGCCTTATTTGTTGCCTGAAGTCAAAATGTTTATAATGCCAGAAAAATATAAAAGTTTGGGAGAATGTCTCAAGAGCTATCAAGAAAAACGTGAATATATTGATTCTGTCAAAAGCCTTTCTGAACCACAGGTCACCACAGATCCAGACATCAAACCAGGAGACTTCGTGTTCTTGAAAAATCACCACCGAAAAGGATGGTCTGATGTCCATTGGCTGGGACCATATGAGGTATTGCTGACCACACCCACTGCAATAAGAATCGCTGAACGTCCCTCTTGGATCCACCTATCACACGTAAAGAAACTGCGCGTGCCCCTTGGTGATCTCCAGCCACCCCTGGGGTAAGTCCAGATAACTCTGCAGGATAAGGACAGGGTCTGATTCTGGTGAAGAAAGGAGCCGACTGAGGTATCCTCCCAGGGGAAATAGACACCATGTGGGTCGCTTTGCTCTTCATCGCATGTCTATCCCAGCCTGTGACTGGACGCGTCTCCACAGACCATGATGGACTTCTGACAGACTACACCTACAATCTGTGGTATGGTCTTTGGATGAAGAAAAAGGGTGGTCTCTCCTGGATCGGTTACAAAGTGGAGCCTGGTGGCAGATTCTGCTGAAATGGCTCACCCCCGTTATTGTGGTACTAATGCTCTTTTGTGTACTATTCATGTGTGTAATCCCATACATAAGGTCAATGATTTCCAGGGCCCTTACACAACATACATTCATGTTACAGCAGGCCTTTCTGACACATTCCCACAACAGGCAGTATACTCCTCTCTCCTAGGGAGATGGTGAAGTATATGACCCAAATCCAGACAAGTATGACGACTATACTCCTGTATAAATTCGGAAATAATGCTTAATGATGTCAATGTAGAAAATCTTTTTGAAGTTACATTGTACTGATAATTGCATATGATTAAAAGGGTTAATAAAATAATAAACAGGAGGGAAATGTTGGGAAAAAATTGTATATACTGTATGCATATAAACAGTTATCATTTTATTAATGATTCATGAAGCTGATGTCCCCACATGTGGGTGTAGCTGGAGCGTTGTGTGCCAGGACTCATCCTTTTCATATCTTGTACCTTTTTGCATATCCTGTACTTGCATATCCTGTACTTTTTTTTATCTTCTCTGCAATAGACTGTTGTGTACAAACTGTGTGTGCTTTCCCCTGTGTGGGGGGAAAGAATGGGTTGTAAAGCTGTCACTGTCTTATCTTTGCCTATAAGAATTACTGTACGAGACTGCCTCGTCAGTATCCCACTCGCCCTGTAAAAGGTATGTGTTGATACTCCTTGTACAAGTAAAAACTTCAAAGGCTCTGCGTGTCTTAAGTCTGATCTCTGATTCAGTCTAATACCTTTTTGTACTCTGTATTTGTGAGGTTATATTTCAGACTTCTGACAACTTCAACAGAGTTAAACATTTCACTAACCACTTTGCCGGGTCGCAGCCTTCCGAGGGCAGAAATTCCTTGCAGGCTCTCACATTTTGTCTGCAATTAATAGCCCGGAATAAATACCTTGTAAATTGGTATTTCAGCTTAAAGTCAAGATGTCAATTCAAAAACATAACAATAAAATTGACTAGAACTAGGCATCCAGTAAATAATGAAGGATTGCCAGATTTGCACTTCTAAAAGCTACCAAGGCCATGCAGGCCGGAAGTTGTAGCAGTGACTGACCAGAATAATACTGCATTTACTTCAAGTCAAAAATACATCCCTATTCACAGAATGAAGCTTCAAAAATTACTTTTTCACAACTATTACAGTTTTTCGCACATGCATGGAGACTAGGTGAAATGTTACATAGGCATGGATTACCACTGACAGTCACATGGTCTAGTCACACTTCAACAAACTTCAAAAATATCATCATCTCTCAAACAACCTACAAAATATCAGGTAGATAATTGGATATGAGGGATTATTTCATCATTATGACAGTTTCACCCTACCTGGGCTGAGGTAAGCAGCTGGATGGCTTTGGATCTTTGTCTTAGCCAGCCATGCTCAATCTGTCCGTTGTCATATTCTGCTGGGCAGGAAGTCTCAAATCGTCTACTTCCTGTTGTGGATAATGCTTATACCTCATGTATTTTTGATGACAATTTATTTCAATAATTTTTAAATCTCAAAGGACAAATTTCCAAACCTAGGTTTTTAAAAGAAAGTATGGAGGGAATAAATAAAAAAAAGGTAGGGAGTTCCCAAGGGATTCCCCAGAGGTCAAAGGTCATTTCCATGTTGGGGGTTCCCCCAGACACAAAGTAAACAACTTTTGACTGGCACACAGAGCCAGGCTGTGAGTATATCTACAATGCTCTGCACTGTGTGTTCATATATTCATATATTATTCCATCCAGCTACAATGCTCTGCACTGTGTGTCTGTGTGTGTGTGTATATATATATATTTTATAGTAATACGTACATATGTTTATTAGCTGCTCTTGCTTGCTTGGTTTTTTTTTTTTTTTTTTTTTTTTTTTTTTTTTTTTTTTTTTTTGCCTTCTGATTGTTGCTCTGAGTGTTGCTATCCCTGTGCTGTTGCAATCCTGGAATTTCCCCGTTGTGGGACTAATAAAGGCTTATCTTATCTTATCTTATCTTATCTTATCTTATCTTATATAAACCTGCCAAAACAAATCTTTGAGAGGCATTGCTGTACAACCAAAGGTCAAATACTAGAAAGGATGTCACTGTTGACATATATAGCGGGGAAATTACAACAGTCACAAGAATTGCCATGTTTCTCACATGGATCAAACAAACACAGCTGCTGCCGTTACAGGGAGGGGGGGTCCATACTGCAGATAATGATGTCAAACACACAGTCCTGGATTCTCACAAACTGTGATCGGTCTGTGAGGTAGTCCAGGATCCACGATGACAGGTGCTGGTCCACCCCTGCACACAGCAGGTTGTCCCTCAGGATCACTGGTTGTATGGTGTTGAAAGCACTGGAGAAATCAAAGAACATGATCAGAACAGTGCTCCCAGGCTTCTCCAGGCGGGACAGGGAACGATGTAGGAGGAAGATCATTGCATCCTTCACCAGGATGCCATGCTGGTAGGCAAACTGAAGTGGGTTCATCGCTGGTCCCACCAGGGGGCAGAGGTGGCTAAGGAGCAGCCTCTCCAGGGTCTTCATTAGGTGTGATGTGAGGGCCACTGGTCTGTAGCTGTTCAGGTCCTCGGGGTGTGGAGTCTTCGGTACGGGTACCACAAGGATGTTTTCCACAGCTGTGGTACCCTCCCCAGCTTCAGGCTCAGACTGAAGATGTGCTCCATGATCCCGCACAGATGGTCTGCACAGGGCTTGAGGAGCCTCAAGCTGATGCCGTACGGACCTGCAGCCTCGCCTTGATCTTCTTCAGCTCAGCTCTCACCTGGGTCTTAAGCCCCTTTTTGATGAGTACCTACTCAGCCCAACTCGCCTCAACACTACTCGGCTCAACATGCTGTGGTTGATTTTCTGTTTTAACTGAGTACCACCTCAAGTGGGTGGGTTCATTACAGGATGATGGCCCATTATCCCATTATGTTCTTTACATTCAATTCAATTCAACTTTATTTATATAGCGCCATTTCACAACAACAGTCATCTCATAGCACTTTCAACTGTAAGGGAAACCCCCACAATTGCAGAAAGACTCCAGCAATCAGGCGAGTCCCTGTGAGCAAGCGCTTGGTGACAGTGGAGACGAAAAACTCCCTTTTAACAGGAAGAAACCTCCAGCAGAACCAGGCTCAGGGAGGGGCAGTCATCTGCTGCGACTGGCTGGGGGGTGAGGGGATAGAGAAGATGAGAAGAACAGACATGTAGAGAGCAAACAGCACGATGGGGACTCAATCTATGGGAGAGAACAAACAGATGTTAATGACCAGCAAAAAAAAATAAATATTTCATTTAGAGTGAAGAAAGGAGTGAAACCCAGTGCATTACTGGAGGTCCCCCGGCTGTCTAAACCTATTAGCAGCATAACTAAGGGAGGGTTCAGAGACGCATGATCCCTCGCTAATTGTAGGCTATAGCAAAAGGAAGGTTTTAACCCTATTCTTAAAAACAGAGATCGAGTCTGACTCCCAAATCCAGATTGGCAGCTGACTCCACAGGAGAGGAGCTTGACAACTGAAGGCTCTGCCTCCCATTGTACTTTTGCAGATTCTAGGTATTACAAGTAATCCTGCATTTTGGGAGCATAGTGCTCTGTTAGGATAATAGGGTAGTATCAGATCTTTTAAATAAAAAGGGGCCTGAATGTTTAGAGCTTTGAAAGAGAGAAGAAGGATTTTAAACTTACCGTCTTTTTTGGACTATAAGGCGCACTTAAAATCCTATAATTTTCTCAAAAATCGACAGTCCGCTTTATAATCCAGTGCGCCTTATGTATTAATTCTGGTTGTGCTTACTGGCCTCAAACCGATTTTATGTGGTACACGGCGCTCAAAAATCTGTCAAAAATGTTTTAGTACGACTTTGGTAAGCTACAAAGCCGAACCGCTTGATGGATTGTCGGAGCATTACGGTAGTCAGGAGCCTCACGGAGTAATATGTGCTTCAACATAATGGCCGGATGGCTTTTTCCACAAATCTCCTTCCCTATTGATCTGCCACTCCATGCGCGCCCATCTCACCGATACTGTCAAAATCCAAGTGAAGCAAACTAATTCGGAGCTTGCCATCATTCTGGGTGGATTAACCAAAGAACTCCAACCGCTATATTGGTGTCAACAGGTCGTTCAAAGTTAAATTGCTAGCGAGTTACGGCCCACTATCTGCCAATGGATCGTGGATCAAAACTGCTCCTGTTTAGCTGTAATTAATATTCAAAAATGATATTTTTGGGACGAAAGAATTCAAACGTCCTGGCATTTGTTTACTTCTCGGGGCTGCTGCCGGAGAGCAAGCCGTATCGAGTACCAAGCGAGTATCCTGGCCAATATGGCGATGTAAACAGCCATGGACCAAAAAACGTACATTTGCTCGTGGAACAGGTCATTTACACTCGCAGACAATCGCGCTATATGTGTCTATAATGACTATAGATAGGATTTTCTTTCCATGCACGCAAAAAAAAAAAACTTTCCCAGATCCGACTACCTCACGAGGTAGTTGATACCCAAAAGCCGATGGTGTATAGAACACGTATATTAGGATTTGTATGTGAAATTTCGGCATCAAAACTGCTCCCGTTTAGCTGTAATTAAATATTCAAAAATGATATTTTTGGGACGAAAGAAAGAAGCGTCCCGGCATATGTTTACTTACCAGGGCCGCCGCCGGAGAGCAAGCCGTATCGAGTACCGAGGAGTACCGAACGAGTATCCTGGCCAATATGGCGATGTAAACAGCCACAGACCAAAAACGTTCCACCTGCTCGTGGAACAGGTCATTCACACTCGCAGACAATCGCTCTATATGTGTCTATAATGACTATAGATAGGATTTTCTTTCCATGCACGCAAAAAATTTTTTTTTCCCGGCTCTGACTACCTCGCTTTAATGCGCCTTATAATCCGGTGCGCCTTATGTATGAAAATAGACCATCAAATAGACCACTGATATTGCGCCTTATAATCCGGTGCGCCTTATAGTCCCAAAACTACGATAATTCTTAACTCTATGGGAAGCCAGTGAAGGGAGGCTAGAACTGGAGAGACATGATCTCTCTTTCTAGTACCTGTTAAAAATCTTGCTGCAGCATTTTGGATCAGCTGAAGACTTTTTAAAGATGTTTTAGGACAACCTGATAATAAAGAGTTACAATAATCTAATCTAGAGCTAACAAAAACGTGGATCAGTTTCTCAGCATCACTCTGAGACAAGATGATCCTAATCTTGGCAATATTACGCAAGTGATAGAAGGCAGTCTTAGAAACGAATTTAATTTGTGAATTGAAAAACAAGATCTTGATCAAAAATAACTCCAAGGTTCCTCACAGAGCTATTAAGAGAAAGAGTAACCACATCCAAACTAAAAGTTTGATTTGGAAAGGTATTTCTAAGGTTTTTTGGACCAACAAGAATGACTTCAGTCTTATCTGAATTTAATAGCAGGAAATTACAAGTTATCCAAGCTTCAATTTCCTTAAGACAGGCTTCTAACTTGGCTAATTGATTACTATCATCTGGCTTTATTGACAGGTAAAATTGTGTGTCATCTGCATAACGATGAAAAAGTATACAGTGCTTTCTAATAACGTTGCCAAACAGAAGCATATATAAACTAAAAAGAGTAGGGCCTAGCACAGATCCCTGTGGAACTCCATGACTGAGCTTTGCCCGCGGTGGCCCCTGGCCGGGCCGGCTCCGCTGCACCCACGATGGCCTCTGGCAGAGGCTCAGCTACACCCACGATGGCCCCCAACTGGGCCGGCTCCGCTGCACCCACGATGTCCTCTGGCTGAGGCTCAGCTGCACCCGCAGTGGACCCCGATTGGGTCGAAGCTGCACCCGCGGTGAGAGGACCGATCTGCACAAATACCAGGCGGTGGAGGCGATCAATGGGGGGAACCCTGACGACCTTGGCAGGAGGGGCTGAAGCAGTGACGTCCTCCCTTGGCAGGGCCAGACACCTGGCGCCCTCCGTCTGCGACTCTGCAGCACCCGCGGTGGGCCCCGACTGGTCCAGAACTGCACCCACGATGATCCCGGTCTGGGACGTGGCTGCACCCACGATGGGCTCCGGCTGGAGCACCGTTTCACTAGCAGTGACCCCCATCGGGGGCCTCATTGCTCCCGCGGTGGCCTCACCAGCGAGGGAGGTGGTGCTCCTAGCGCCTCCTGGCGCTGGATCCCAATCCTTGGCGGCTTCCGGCAAAATCAGCTGCTCTCTGGTGACCCTGCCTGGGGGTTCCAACCCCGGAGGGAGAGAAAAAGAGACTGGGTCAGGGTCGCTGGCAGCGGCAGAGCCTGGTGAGACGGCCCCGAGGGCTACTACGAACTACCCCAGGCCCTCCTCACCATGAGTCGGGCAGTGAGACATAGACATAGACATTGGCTGCACGGTGGCGCAGTGGTTTAGCACTGTGGCAGCACAGTTTTACCCTCGGCAGGGGGATCGCGGGGATCATGAGATCGTGGGTTCAATCCCAGCCCCCGACCAACAGTGAGCTGTGTGGAGTTTGCATGTTCTCCCCGTGTTGCGTGGGTTTACTCCGGGATTTCTCCGGTTTCCTCCCGCATACCAAAAACATGTAGGTTTAGGGCGCTCGCGCACACAGCGACCGGCAGCCGGTGGCTTGTCACCAGACTGCAAACCAAATCTACCTACGGGTACAAATAAGTAACAAAAAAAAAAATTTTTAAAAAATGAGGAGTTGGCGTAATGGAGCACACTTGCCTGAACTCAGGCTCTACCACTGTCCAGAACTCCAGCGACTTGGGGTGCGCAACCTCCATTGTCATGTCCAGTACTGTGCCCCCGCCGACCTCCTCTGGGACCGCCAACCTCTCATCGTCATCGGTTGGCAACCCCGGTGATGGCAGCTCCTCTCCGGCGACCCTAGTGGGGGGCTCGACAGGCATGGGAGAGGAGAAAAGGTTAGGGTCGCCGGGAGCAGCAGACCCTGGCAAGGGGAGTCCAGGTGCGGCCGGGAGCCGCACCCGGCTCTCCTCCCCAAGAGCCAGACAAGATCTCTCAATCATTGATAAATGAACTACAGGAGATATTACTTGCCTATGCTCAAGCTCCACTGCTGTCCAGGACTTCGACGCTATCGATGGTGACGGTCCGGATCCCGTCGGCTGGGGGTCAGGTTCGGGGGGCGGCTCTGCTGCTGCGGTCCCTGCAGCAGGCGTGATGGTGGTTGCAATCCTGGTCCTCAGACGGTCCTCTTCCAACCCGCGGTTGACTATGGTGAGCCGATTAGCCCACTCCTCATCTGAGGGTGAATCTGTGGGCTGAGCAGGCATAGGAGGTGGTCCCCTCATAGCCGGGGAAGTGCGTCCTCGGACCCTCCGCTCACGACGCTCCTCCTTGACCCGGTGGTTGACAAAGGTGAGCAGACTCGCCCACTCCTCCTCTGCCAGAGTGGTTGCGGGGGAACGCCTCCATGCAGGCTCCTGGGCAAGATCATCCAGGGCCTCAACCTCCTCCATCGTCCGGTGGTCCGGTTCTTGGTCCGGCAGGCCCTCAGGGAGAATGGGAGGAGACACGGAGAGGGGAAGGAAACAATCATTACTTGCAGCAGGAGGAGAGGACCCAGTGGACTGCTGATACTGGGCCTCCCCCTCGGGAGACAGGCAAGATTCAGTGTTAAAGAAGGATTCAGAATGAAAAAATACTTGCCTGTCATCCCGGTTGATGACATCTGCAGCTGCAGAGGGCAGGAATTCACCCCTCTCCGTGCCAGCGATGATTTCGACCCCTCCGCAGGCTATTGGAGGAGCAGTCTCCCTGACGACGAAAGTAGGCATGGCCGGGGTGAATCCAGCGGATCTCTTGGCGGCTGAAGCGATGATGGCCGCTGGAGGAAGAGGAGAGATTCTCCCGGCGTTCCCCTGCGGGACGACGCTGTCCTTTACTGTATGTGCCCGGATCGACCGTGCTGGAGTGAGTGGAGGGTCGAGCAATGCGCCACGGAGGCTGCCAGTTTGCAGGTAAGCAGGCCTCCATTCCAGCTTCGCGGGAAGTGCCAGACCCGGGGAGGAGCGCTGGAGCGAGCAAACTGTGGAGAGCAGGTCGGCGTATTGTGGGTAGATCCATAGCCCAGGGTATGCCTCCAAAATCCCCACTGCTCCGTGGAGGTACCACCAATCCCTCTCAGGTCCGCTGGTAGCGAGAAACTTATCCACATAGCTCTGGATGTAGAAAGCTGCCACCTCCTCCTTCTCGCTCAGGGACCCCGCTGCCGCTCCCTTTCTCCGGTGGGACCGGGGCATGACGAACTCCAACACATGTTAGTCCAAAACAAAGGAACAGTTATACTAATGAAGGAAAAAATGACGTGTGGGTGAACCAGCTAAATCCTTTTTCATGGCTGGGTCATTCTGTCATAAACCCCCCATGCGCCCTTCCATTGCGCACGGTTGGGAAAAGGAAGAATGAGGATTTAAATGCTAGAGTTCACTACACACACATTTATTGACTGCCAGTGTACAGATACAGATGAACCAGTGAATTGTGATACAATATGGCTGCACTCGGGAGAGCAGAGAAGACAGCGGGTAGCTCAACAAGCTTGGGGGGAACGTAAACTGGGTACAGCCTAAGCGTAGCAATTGTGCTGCTGAGAAGAAACGCTGCCAGAAGCGAAGCAGAATACTACCAAGGAAGAAACGCTTCTGGGTCAGCGTAGCGGCAACCACAAAGAAACGCTTGTGGGGCACATATGTTGGTTTCATATGCTCCACAAATATATCACTGTGCAGCGGCATGAAAAAATAAGCGGCGTTGTTGAAGGTTTTAAGCAGAGTTTTATTAATCATACCGCCGTCACGAGCTCCGCTCCTGGCGCCGTGCATGCGCGCTGGGAGCAAGCCCAAGCGGCTCTCAGAGAAGGAGGACACAAAGTCTGTGTCCAGCAGCAGCAGTTGAGGAAGTGGAATTGAGAGAGCGAGTTACAGAACCTGTGCAGTATTTATACCCAACTCAGACAATACATCAAAGCGGATTCACAGCAGTTGGTACGATCAAAGGGACTGCAGAACAGGCATGAGACATTTGTATTTAAGAGACCTACATAACAATAGACAGATTTGCTAGCCTCTGTTCCAGGTGCAGGACAAAGAGGTTACAAGGCACATCTACATATTGATCTCAGCCTCTAGGTCACAGTAAGGACAGGACGCATGAACACTATACATGAATGGCACATTACATCACAATACATGAATGGCACATTACATCACAACACATGCATGGCACATTACATCACAATACATGAATGGCATATTACATCTCAGTAGTGCAGCGGGAAAAACCAAGAGAAGAGAGCTGACTGTCCTGTGTGTTGTGGGGGGGTTGAATCAACCCGCCACACGCTCCCCCCCAGAGGGCACGGCAGGGGGCCGGGACCTCGATAATCCATCTATGGGAGCGAGCTGTGGGAGAAGCTCGCTGCAGGCGGAGGGGGAGGGAGGAGGGGGTAGTACGTGCCGACAGGGGACAGTGAAATCGTCCGAGCCGCGCAAAAATTGCTTGCTGCTCCGCGACGTCGAGGGGCTGTCCCGTTGCGTGTGCGGAGATCACAAGAAGAAAAATTAGTCTCTGACTCCTCTCATGGCCATGAAGAAAACAGGAGCGGCGAGGCTGCGTAGCGGCTGTAAGAAAAAAAGAAGCAGGGAGACTTGGCTTGTTGGCTTTAGGTGCGGGCGCAGCCCTAAAGCCCCCGGGAACAGCTGACGGCTGAAATCCCTTATGTGCCGTGGCTGAGACCATTAGAAAATCCAGTGGCGAGCTGCGTGCTTGCTTCAGGTGAGCGGGCAGCCCTGAAGGTTCCGAGGGTGGCAATCGGCCGTTTTTCTCGGGCATGTGCAGCGGCGGAGGACGATGGCGGTCTCTGTAGCCGAATCTGTCCCGTGCGTGGTGCGCCGTCCTGGTAACTCCCCGTTGCGCGCGCGGGGGTTCTGTGCGTGGGTGGGCCGCTGGAGTGGCGAGTCAGGGTGCAGAATCTTGGTGGAGATCGGCGCAGACGGCGCCGATAAAATCCAGGTTTGAGCTGTGACTGCAGCTTGGCCATGGTGCGTTGGAGCGGTGGGAGGAAATAGACGATCTTTTGTCCCTCAGGCTCGTGCAGATGCGTTGGAGTGGTGGGAGGGAACAGACGATCTTTAGCACCGCTCGGCCGTGGTGCGTTCAGGTCCACGTGTTGCGTTCTCCGCCGGCCATGGAGGACGCCGTCGTGGAGAGGGGACGAGGTGCTTGCGCTCTTGTGTGGAGGAGCTGCGAGCGCAGCCGGTCCAGCGTGGATGAGCAGATCTCAGACGTGCAGATCTCATCATGAAGAACGGGTCACCAGTGCAGCTGTCCAGATCAGAAGGTTGCTTTGCACAAAACGTGTGCATGTTCGGGGTCGCCAGTGAAGCGTTCACTGGCAGCGTGTTCTTTTCAGCCTTCAGGTCATGGTGCGTTGGAGCGGCGAGAGGGAGGAGACGTCTTGTGTCCCTCGGCCGGTTCAGCATGGATGTCCAGACCAGAAGGTTGCGTCGCACAAAACGTGTGCGTCTTCGGGGTCACCAGTGCAGCAGTGCAGGAGTCACCAGTGCAGCGGCATGAAAAAATAAGCGGCGTTGTTGAAGGTTTTAAGCAGAGTTCTATTAATCATACCGCCATCACGAGCTCCGCTCCCGGCGCCGTGCATGCGCGCCGGGAGCGAGCCCAAGCGGCTCTCAGAGAAGGAGGACACAAAGTCTGTGTCCAGCAGCAGCAGTTGAGGAAGTGGAATTGAGAGAGCGAGTTACAGAACCTGTGCAGTATTTATACCCAACTCAGACAATACATCAAAGCGGATTCACAGCAGTTGGTACGATCAAAGGGACTGCAGAACAGGCATGAGACATTTGCATTTAAGAGACCTACATAGCAATAGGCAGATTTGCTAGCCTCTGCTCCAGGTGCAGGACAAAGAGGTTACAAGGCACATCTACATATTGATCTCAGCCTCTAGGTCACAGTAAGGACAGGACGCATGAACACTATACATGAATGGCACATTACATCACAATACATGAATGGCACATTACATCACAACACATGCATGGCACATTACATCACAATACATGAATGGCACATTACATCTCAGTAGTGCAGCGGGAAAAACCAAGAGAAGAGAGCTGACTGTCCTGTGTGTTGTGGGGGGGTTGAATCAACCCGCCACAACTGTATGTTTATTGTGTGCTGCACGTCTCAGGGGAACAAAGGGACTGAGCCTCCTAGAGGTAATGGGAGGGTGTGAGATTTGGCCTTTTGTTTCAAGGAGATGGCCTTGAGAGACTTCCTGACCACCGGAGACTAGGGGGTGGATGATGTTAAGATCGGGGGAAGTTACATTGTGACTGGGATTAAGTACCATGTGACTGTATGTTTGATTAAACACCATGTGACTGTAGTTTTGATGTCCTGGGTATAAAAGGACAGATGTGAGAAGATTCATCCTCTTTTTCTGCTTTGAAATGTTGGAGTATGTGATTGTGAATAAAGCTGAACCTGAGGAATAAACTCAGTCTCATCCTTCAACACATCTCCACACTGGTGACCTTACGACAAAGCATGAGCAGAAGTAATTCTCCCGAGCCAGACTCGTCAGAAGCCAGCCTGACGAATGCCGCCACTTTCCAGCTGCCAGACTTCTGGCAGAATAGTCCGCGCTCCTGGTTTAGCGCGGTCGAGGCGCAGTTCAACCTCCGGAGAATCTCGAGAGACGACACAAAATTCTACCATGTGGTGGTGAAGCTGGACAACCACACAGTCTAGAGGGTGGAGAACCTGGTCAACCACCCACCGGACAGCAACAAGTACAGCACACTGGAGGCTGCACTTATCAGCCACTTCACCCCCTCGGTGCAACAGTGAGTAGAGGGGCTCCTAGCGTTGACGGAGTTTGAGAACGACAGACCCGCAGACCTGATGGGGAAAATGCTGAGGTTGAGAGACTGCGAAGATGACAGCTTTATCTTCACCCATCTTTTCCTCAGGACCCTACCGCCAGCGGTGAGAGTGACCCTGGCCGGTTGACCTCTGTTGGCCCAGCGAGACTACCACGAGCTGAGTCAGGAGGCGCAACGACTCGTCGACGCCCACAAACGGAGCGCGGTTTCAGCCGCGGCAGCAGAGCTAGGTGCAACGTCCGGAGATGGCATGGGGCCAGAGGTTGCAGCACCAGACTCACCGACGACGGCAGCAGCAAGGGCCAGGCGACACGGAGCGGACGACGTCCTTTGCTTCTACCATCGCCGCTTTGCAGAGAGGGCGCGCAAGTGCATTCCACCGTGCCATTTCAAGCGCTCGGGAAACACCAAGACCGGGGGTCGGTAGCAGCTGCGGCCCTCGGGGAGGAAAACAAGCTGCTCTACTTGAGGGATGCGCGCTCGGGGAGGCATTTCCTCGTGGACACAGGCTCCCAGCTGAGCTTCATCACGCCTTCCTACGCGGACCGGCTGGCGCCTTCCAGTGGTCCCCGGGTGTCAGCAGCGAACGGCTCAGCGATTAAGACCTTTGGTGAGAGGACTCTGCTTCTGTCTTTGCAGGGCCGTGCATTTGAGTGGACTTTTGTTGTAGCAGCAGTCAATTTCAACATGTTAGGGGCTGATTTTTTGTGCTCAGATGGTTTATTGGTTGATCTTGCTAACAGACGTCTGGTTAATGCACTCTCTTTTCATTCTATTCCCTGCACAGCTCGAGTGGCCCCGCCAACTGCACAAGCCAACGTCACAGCTGCAGGTGGTAAGTTCCACACACTCCTCACTCAGTTCCCAGCACTCACTGTCCCAATGTTTTCGGTGACAGTGGCTAAACATGGGGTGGAACATTTTATTACTACCACCGGCCCGCCCATTTTTGCAAAAGCTCGGCGCTTGGACTCAGCTAAACTGACCATAGCGCGCGAGGAGTTCGCCAACCTGGAAAAACTGGGAATCATCAGGCGTTCGAAGAGCCCCTGGGCTTCACCGCTGCACATGGTCCCAAAGGCTGATTGCTCGTGGCGACCTTGCGGTGATTTCCGCAGGTTGAATAACACCATAGCGCACGACCGCTACCCGATTCCGTATATCCAAGATTTTTCGGTTCATTTGGCGGGGGCGCACATTTTTTCTAAAATAGACTTAGTACCCGGTTACCACCAGGTTCCAGTGTGCGCTGAGGACATACCCAAAACAGCGGTAATAACTCCTTTCGGGCTTTTTGAGTTTTTGCGCATGCCGTTTGGGCTTAAGGGAGCGGCGCAGACGTTCCAACGCATGATGGACGTGGTCCTGCGCGATCTCCCTTTCGTGTTCGTCTACTTGGATGACATTTTGGTAGCCAGCGCGTCCGAAGACAAACACGAAAGCCACCTCACAGCAGTTTTCCGGAGGTTGGCAGAGCACGGGTTAATAATCAACCCAGCGAAGTGTCAGTTCGGGGTGGCACAGATTGACTTTTTGGGGCATCGCGTTTCGCCAGAAGGAGCGGTCCCTCTACCTGATAAGGTGCGCGCAATAACAAATTTTCCCCAACCACAAACGGTCAAAGCGTTACAGGAGTTTTTGGGAATGGTGAATTTTTATAACCGTTTCCTCCCCCGCGCAGCGCAGCTCATGCAACCATTGTATGCTGCACTAAAAAAACAAAAACCCACGGATAAAATCGAATGGTCTCCTGAGCGGGAGCGTGCATTCTCTCAAGTCAAATCAGCCCTGGCAAACGCTGTATTATTAGCACATCCAGTCCCAACGGCCCGCATGGCGCTCACTACTGATGCGTCAGATGTGGCCATAGGAGCGGTCGTTGAACAGTATGTGCCTGGAGCCTGGCAACCGCTTGCGTTTTTCAGCAAGACCTTGCGCGATAGCGAGCGAAAATACAGCGCGTTCGACAGGGAGTTGTTAGCTCTACACTTGGCCATCCGCCACTTCCAGTTCTGGCTGGAAGGACGCCGTTTCACCGTGTTCGTGGACCACAAACCGCTGCCTTTCGTGATGGCCAAGATTTCGGAACCTTGGTCGGGCCGGCAGCAGAGACAGCTGGCCGCGATATCGGAGTTTACCACCGATATCCAGCATGTGGCAGGTAAATATAATGTAGTGGCAGACTGCCTCTCACGTGCTGTGGCGGCTCCAGGCCCCGTGGGGGCAGACTCTGCAGCCATGGCCGCAGACCAGAGTAGCGACGCGGAAGCGTGCGCGGCCCCAGTCCGCGTAGGGATAGATTATGCAGCCATGGCCGCAGAGCAGGTTAGCGACGCGGACGTGTGCGCGCTCCAGTCTGGACCAACAGGGTTAAGGCTGGAGGACAAGGTGCTGGAAGACGGTATGCCCCCCCTAATCTGCGATGTCTCTACTGGATGACCTCGTCCGGTTGTACCAGCCGCGTGGCGCCGCCGTGTTTTTGACTCGATCCATTCTGTGGCGCACCCAGGGGTGCGCGCGTAGGTCAAAATGGTAGGAGAGAAATTTGTATGGCCGTGCCTGCGCAAGCAAGTCAAGGAGTGGACGACAGCCTGCGTGGCTTGTCAGCGAGCCAAAATACACAAACACACACGAGCTCCCTTGGAGCCTTTTCACATCCCGGCTAAGCGGTTCGATCATGTGCATGTCGACCTCGTAGGCCCCCTTCCGCCGTCACAGGGGTGCACACACCTTTTGACAATGGCGGACCGCACCACGCGTTGGCCGGAAGTGGTCCCACTGGCATCAACCACAGCCGAGGAGGTGGCGAGCGCGTTTTTAACAGCATGGGTAGCGCGTTTTGGAGTTCCGTTGGACATTACGTCCAACAGAGGTCCTCCATTTGTTTCCGAGCTCTGGTCAGCGATGGCCCGCAGCCTGGAGGTAACGATCCACCGCACTACTGCGTACAACCCGCAGGCTAATGGTTTATGCGAACGTTTCCATAGGTCATTGAAAGCAGCCCTCAGAGCGTCGCTTACGGATGCAAATTGGGTAGACAGGCTACCATGGGTTTTATTGGGGTTGCGTTCTGCACCTAAAGAGGATTTAAAAGCCTCCCCAGCTGAGTTATTTTTTGCGCAGCCACTCTGGCTGCCCGGGGAGTTTCTCCCGGATAATCCTGCGCCAGAGTGCCCCCCCGCTCAGCGGTTGCAGAGCAACACAGGATCGAGCACGCTTCCTGGCCAGGTTCATCACAGCTTCCTGCGCATTTTTGTGCCTAAAGCTTTAAAAAATGCGGAGTTTGTTTTTGTCAGACATGATGCCCATCGCCCAAACTTGCGACCGCCTTATGATGGACCATTTAGAGTGCTGGAAACAGGAGAGAAGCATTTTTTGCTAGATTTGGGAGGCAGAAAGGAAGTGATTGGCATAAACAGGTTCAAACCCGCTTTTGTGATGGCTGACGAAGCTGTGCAGTTGGCGAGGGCCCCCCGGCGCGGCAGACCCCCTAGAGGGCATTCTCCAGAACACCCACAGAGATTGACTAACAGTTCTAATCCACAGGCAGCAGCCCCACAGCAGGAGGACACTGTGGAGGCAGTAAAGCCGGTTTACAGCAAATACGGCAGAAGACTAAGGCCTAAGCGGCATGTGGACTGATATGTAGTGATTTTATTATGTCATGCATCTTTAGTTATGATTGTTCCATCTTAGACGTTTGGGGGGGTCATGTGGGGCACATATGTTGGTTTCATATGCTCCACAAATATATCACTGTATGTTTATTGTGTGCTGCACGTCTCAGGGGAACAAAGGGACTGAGCCTCCTAGAGGTAATGGGAGGGCGTGAGATTTGGCCTTTTGTTTCAAGGAGATGGCCTTGAGAGACTTCCTGACCACCGGAGACTAGGGGGTGGATGGTGTTAAGATCGGGGGAAGTTACATTGTGACTGGGATTAAGTACCATGTGACTGTATGTTTGATTAAACACCATGTGACTGTAGTTTTGATGTCCTGGGTATAAAAGGACAGATGTGAGAAGATTCATCCTCTTTTTCTGCTTTGAAATGTTGGAGTATGTGATTGTGAATAAAGCTGAACCTGAGGAATAAACTCAGTCTCATCCTTCAACACATCTCCACACGCTAACAATTTACTCACAAGTTGGAGCAGTCCCAAAAAGTCCAGTTCTCCAGGCGAGCGCAAATAATAGTCCCTCCTGACATAACAATCACTCCGTGGAGAGCAGGAGTGACTCGTTCAATGACCCAACGGCGTTTGTCTAGCGAAGAGCTGTTTAAATCCAAACGCCGCTGGTCACACAAATTGGGAGCACCTGAGGCACGGGAAAAATAATTACCGGGGCTGGGACAGCTGGTGGAATCATGGACCACGAGGGGGCATGGTAGGCCCAACAGACTGTCAGCAGCGTGGGAAAAAGATCAGAGGCTGACTAACAGCTGCCGGTCAGGCAGTGGCTAAAATGATGGAAAGAATATACAAAATGCACATAAACAGTAAAGTCAAAACCCACAAAGAGATCAGGGCCGAACCGGGGAAAACCAAGCCGGCTCGGCTCATGACAATTTATTCCGTTGATTATCACAGAAATAATAAAAACTCACAGCCGAATTTACAAATCGCAGTTTTGAATCTTGTGAAGACGACGCTCTCATCCACTGACATTATGCCCTGGCCAATCAGTGGCCTGTGATCCGTTGACGTCACATTTTCATCTAAACTCAGGACAGTTGGAACCTCAATGAAGTAGGTCCCAAAAAAGTACCTGGTACCAGGTACTTTTGAATTTCGTTGTACCTGTGACACTGACAATTAAAGATCTATCTGTGGAGAATGTGGAAATGACGAAGCTGAGTTTATCTCACAAGTCAGGTTTATTCCATTCTCCAACATCATCAAACAGCAAAAGAGAAAGAATCCCCCAACATCTGTCCCTTTTATACCCCAGGACATCAAAGCACACAGTCACATTGTCTTTTAATCCCAAGTCACAATGCGTCTTCTTCCAGGTCTTCTCACCTCCACCTAAAGTCACTGGTGGTCAGGAAATCCCTCAAGGTCATCTCTTTGCATACAAAAGGCCACATTTCACATCCTCCTGTTACCCCTAGGAGGTTCAGTCCTTTTGTTCCTCTGAGACGTGAAGCATACCATAAGCCTACAATAATATACATGTGAAGCATATGAAACCTACATATATGTCCCACATGACCCCCCCCCCCCCCCAAACGTCTAAGATGGAACAATGTAATAACAGTTTGCATGTCATAATAAAATCACTACACATCAGTCCACATGCTGCTTGGGCCTCAATCTTTTCCTGTATCTGCTGTAAGCGGGCTTTACCACCTCCGCGGCGCCATCCTGCTGGGGAGCTGCTGTCTGGGGATGAGAACTGTTAGTCAATCCCTGTGGGAGCTCTGGGGAAAGCTCCCTAGGGGGTCTGCCGCGCCGAGGAGCCCTAGCCAACTGCACACCTTCGTCAGCCATCACAAAAGCAGGTTTGAGCCTGTTTATGCCAATCCTCTCCTTTCTGCCCCCCAAATCTAGCAAAAAGTGCTTATCTCCTGTTTCTAGCACTCTAAATGGTCCATCAATTCAATTCAACTTTATTTATATAGCGCCATTTCACAACAACAGTCATCTCATAGCACTATCAACTGTAGGGGGAACCCCCACAGTTGCAGAAAGACCCCAGCAATCAGGCGATCCCCTGTGAGCAAGCACTTGGCGACGGTGGAGAGGAAAAACTCCCTTTTAACAGGAAGAAACCTCCAGCAGAACCAGGCTCAGGGAGGGGCAGTCATCTGCTGCGACTGGCTGGGGGGTGAGGGGATAGAGAAGAAGAAAAGAACAGACATGTAGAGAGCAAACAGCACGATGGGGACTCAATCTATGGGAGAGAACAAACAGATGTTAATGACCAGCAAAAAAAAAAATATTTCATTGAGAGTAAGGAAAGGAGTGAGGCCCAGTGCATTACTGGAGGTCCCCCGGCTGACTAAACCTATTAGCAGCATAACTAAGGGAGGGTTCAGAAACACATGATCCCTCCCTAATTGTAGGCTATATCAAAAAGGTATAGGTATAGGTATAGGTTTTAGCCCTATTCTTAAAAACAGAGATCGAGTCTGACTCCTGAATCCAGATTGGCAGCTGATTCCACAGGAGAGGAGCTTGATAACTGAAGGCTCTGCCTCCCTTTGTACTTTTGGAGATTCTAGGTATTACAAGTAATCCTGCATTTTGGGAGCGTAGTGCTCTGTTAGGATAATACGGTAGTATCAGATCTTTTAAATACAAAGAAGCCTGATTGTTTAGAGCTTTGTAAGTAAGAAGAAGGATTTTAAACTTAATTCTAAACTCTATGGGAAGCCAATGAAGGGAGGCCAGAACCGGAGAGATATGATCTCTCTTTCTAGCACCTGTTAAAACTCTTGCAGCAGCATTTTGGATCAGCTGAAGACTTTTTAAAGATGTTTTAGGACAGCCTGATAATAAAGAATTACAATAATCTAATCTCGAGCTAACAAAAGCGTGGATCAGTTTCTCAGCATCACTCTGAGACAAGATGGTCCTAATCTTGGCAATATTACGCAAATGATAGAAGGCAGTCTTAGAAACAAATTTAATATGTGAATTGAAGGACAAATCTTGATCAAAAATAACTCCAAGGTTCCTCACAGAGCTATTAAGAGAAAGAGTAACTGCATCCAAACTGAAAGTTTGATTTGGAAAGGAATTTCTAAGGTTTTTTGGACCAACAAGAATGACTTTAGTTTTATCTGAATTTAATAGCAGGAAATTACAAGTCATCCAAGCTTTGATTTCCTTAAGACAGGCTTCTAACTTGGCTAATTGATTACTATCATCTGGCTTCATTGACAGGTATAATTGTGTGTCATCTGCATAACAATGAAAATGTATACAGTGCTTTCTAATAATGTTGCCTAACGGAAGCATATATAAACTAAAAAGAGTAGGGCCTAGCACCGATCCCTGTGGAACTCCATGACTAAGCTTTGAGTTGAAAGAAAACTCATTATTTACATGAACAAACTGGAACCTATCAGATAAATAAGATCTAAACCACTGCAACGAAGTTCCATTAAGTCCAACATAGTGTTCTAATCTATCAAGTAGAATATTATGATCGATAGTATCAAAAGCTGCACTAATCAGAATCAGAATCAGGTTTATTGCCATTGTTCATGTAGTACACAAACTAGGAATTTGTCTCGGTGCAATGCTGCAACATTAAACATGATAAGATAAAAGAAATAAACTATACATGCAATAAAGTGTAGAATAAGAGTAAGTGATACTGGTCAGCAGTTAAAATATATTAGCGAGCAGCAGATACTGTGGAGAACTATATAGTGCAGTCGGTAATGCAGGAAGAAAACAGTGATGATTGACATGAGTCTGGTTGAGCTGCTGTACATAGTGCACGAGAGTCAATAAGTCACTTAGTGTTCAGCAGTCTGATGGCAGAGGGGAAGAAGCTGTTCATGTGACGGGAGGTTTTAGTCTGGATGGACCGAAGTCTTCTACCAGAGGGGAGGGGGGTAAACAGTACGTGACCAGGGTGTGAGGGATCGGCTCAGAAAGGACAAGTACAGAAACTAGTCCATTATCAGATGCAATGAGGAGGTCGTTAGTGACCTTCGCTAAGGCTGTTTCAGTACTATGATGGATTCTAAACCCAGATTGAAACTCTTCAAGTAAACCATTTACCTGCAGGTGGTCAAATAATTGCGTAGCAACAACCCTTTCTAAGATTTTCTAAGACCATCATAAGGTGGTCGCAAGGTTAGGCGATGGGCATCATGTCTGACAAAAACAAACTCCGCATTTTTTAAAGCCTTAGGCACAAAAACGCGCGGAAAACTGTGATGAACGGGGCCAGAAAGTGTGCTCGCTTCCGTGTCACTCTGCAACCGCTGAGCTGGGGAGCACTCTGGTGCAGGATTATCTGGGAGAAATTCCCCGGGCAGCCGAAGTGGCTGTGCGAAAACTAGCTCAGCCGGGGAAGCGTCTAAATCGTTTTTAGGTGCAGAACGCAACCCCAATAAAACCCATGGTAACCTGTCCACCCAATTTGCATCCGTAAGTGATGCTCTGAGGGCTGCCTTCAATGACCTGTGAAAACGTTCGTATAACCCGTTAGCCTGCGGATTGTACGTGGTCGTGCGGTGGATCGTTACCCCCAGGCTGCGGGCCATCGCTGACCAAAGTTCGGAAACAAATTGAGGACCTCTGTCGGACGTAATGTCCGACGGGACTCCAAAACGCGCTACCCATGCTGTTAAAAACGCGCGCGCCACCTCCTCGGCTGTGGTTGACGACAATGGGACCACTTCCGGCCAGCGCGTGGTGCGGTCGACCATTGTCAAAAGATGTGTGTACCCCTGCGAGGGCGGAAGGGGGCCTACGAGGTCCACGTGAACATGGTCAAACCTCTTAGCCGGGATGTGAAACGGCTCCAAGGGAGCTCTCGTGTGTCTGTGTATCTTGGCTCGTTGACAAGCCATGCAGGCTGCTGCTCACTCTCTAACTTGTTTGCGCAGGCTCGGCCATACAAATTTCTCTCCCACCATTTTGACCGACGCGCGCACTCCCGGGTGCGCCAGAGAATGAATCGAGTCAAAAACACGGCGGCGCCACGCGGCCGGTACCACAGGACACGGTCGCCCTGTGGAGACATCGCAGATTATGGGGGGGGGCATACCGTCTTGCAGCACCCTGTTCTCCAGCCTTAACCCTGTTGGTCCAGACTGGAGCGTGCGCCCATCCGCGTCGCTAACCTGATCCGCGGCCATGGCTGCGTAATCTATCCCTACGCGGACTGGGGCCGCGTGCACTTCTGCGTCGCTAACCCGGTCCGCGGCAATGGCTGCAAAATCTACCCCTACGCGGGCTGGAGCCGCCACGGCATGCGAGAGGCAGTCTGCCACTACATTAAGTTTACCTGCCACATGCTGGATATCGGTAGTAAACTCCGATATCGCAGCCAGCTGTCTCTGCTGCCGGCCCGACCAAGGTTCTGAAATCTTGGCCATCGCGAAAGTCAGCGGCTTGTGGTCAACGAACGCGGTGAAACGGCGTCCCTCCAGCCAGAACTGGAAGTGGCGAATGGCCAAGTGGAGAGCTAACAACTCCCTGTCGAATGCTCTGTATTTTCGTTCACTATCGCGCAAAGTCCTGCTGAAAAAGGCGAGCGGTTGCCAGGCTCCGGCTACATACTGTTCCACGACCGCCCCTATGGCCACATCTGACGCATCAGTAGTGAGCGCCATGCGGGCCGTTGGGACTGGATGTGCTAACAACGCAGCGTTTGCCAGGGCTGTTTTGACTTCAGAGAATGCGCGCTCTCGCTCCGGAGACCATTCGATTTTATTTGTGGGTTTTTGTTTTTTTAGTGCAGCGTACAATGGTTGCATGAGCTGCGCTGCGCGGGAGAGGAAACGGTTATAAAAATTCACCATTCCCAAAAACTCCTGTAACGCTTTGACCGTTTGTGGCTGGGGAAAATTTGTCACTGCGCGCACTTTGTCAGGCAGAGGAACCGCTCCTTCTGGAGAGACGCGGTGCCCCAAAAAGTCAATCTGCGTCACCCCGAACTGACACTTCGCTGGGTTGATTATTAAACCGTGCTCTGCCAACCTCCGGAAAACTGCCGTGAGGTGGTTTTCGTGTTCGTCTTCGGACGCACTGGCTACCAATATGTCGTCCAGGTAGACGAACACGAAGGGGAGATCGCGCAACACCACGTCCATCATGCGTTGGAACGTCTGCGCCGCGCCTTTAAGCCCAAACGGCATGCACAGAAACTCGAAAAGCCCGAACGGAGTTATTACCGCTGTTTTGGGTATGTCCTCAGCGCGCACTGGGACCTGGTGGTAACCGCGTACCAAGCCTATCTTAGAAAAAACGCGCGCCCCCGCCAAATGAACTGAAAAATCTTGGATATGCGGGATTGGGTAGCGGTCGTGTGCTGTAGCGTTGTTCAACCTGCGGAAATCACCGCAAGGTCACCACGAGCCATCAGCTTTCGGGACCATGTGAAGCGGGGAAGCCCATGGGCTTTTCGAACGCCTGATGATGCCCAACTTTTCCAGGTTGGCGAACTCCTTGCGCGCTATGGTCAGTTTAGCTGAATCCAAGCGCCGAGCTTTTGCAAAAACGGGCGGTCCGGTGGTAGTAATAAAATGTTCCACCCCGTGTTTAGCCACGGCCGCCGAAAATGTTGGGACTGTGAATGCTGGAAACTGAGTGAGGAGTGTGTGGAACTTACCACTTGCAGCTATGACGTTGGCTTGTGCTGTTGGCGGGGCCACTCGAGCTGTACAGGGAATAGAATAAAAAGAGAGTGCATTAACCAGGCGCCTGTTAGCAAGATCAACCAACAAACCATGTGAGCACAAAAAATCAGCCCCTAACATGTTGAAATTGACTGCAGCTATGACGAAAGTCCACTCGAATGTACGGCCGTGTAGGGACAGAAGCAGAGTCCTCTCACCGAAGGTCTTAATCGCCGAGCCGTTCGCTGCTGACACCCCGGGACCACTGGAAGGTGCCAGCCGGTCAGCGTAGGAGGGTGTGATGAAACTTAGCTAGGAGCCTGTGTCCACGAGGAAATGCCTCCCCGAGCGCGCATCCCTCAAGTAGAGCAGCTTGTTCTCCTCTCCGAGGGCCGCAGCTGCTACCGACCCCCGGTCTTGGTGTTTCCCGAGCGTTTGAAATGGCACGGTGGTATACATTTGCGTGCCCTCTCTGCGAAACGGCGATGGTAGAAACAAAGGACGTCGTCTGCTCCATGTTTCTTGGCCCCTGCCGCCGCCGTCGTCGGTGAGTCTGGTACTGCAGCCTCTGGCCCCCTGCCATCTCCGGACGTTGCACCGAGCTCCGCTGCTGTGGCTGTGGCCGCGCGCCGTTTATTGGCGTTTACGAGTCGCTGCGCCTCCTGGCCCAGCTCGCGGTAGTCTCGACGGGCCAACAGTGGTGAACTGGCCAGGGTCACTCTCACCGCTGACGGTAGGGTCCTGAGGAACAGGTGGGTGAAGATGAAGTGATCATCGTCGGAGTCTTTCAACCTCAACAGCTTCTCCATCAGGTCCGCAGGCCTGTTGCTCTCAAATTCAGTCAGCGCCAGGAGCCCTTCTGCTCGCTCCTCCAATGAGGGGGTGAAGTAACGGATGAGTGCAGCCTTCAATGCGCTGTACTTGTCGCTGTCCGGCGGCTGGTTGATCAGGCTCTCCACCCGCTGGGCTGTGTGGTTGTCCAGCTTTGCAACCACATGGTAGAACTTTGTGTTGTCTCTTGAAATCCTCCGGAGGCTGAACTGCGCCTCGACCGCGTTAAACCAGGAGCGCGGATTGTTCTGCCAGAAGTCTGGTAGCTGAGCCGTGGCTGCATTCATTTGGCTGGCTCCTGACGAGTCTGGCTCGGGAGAATTTCTTCCGCTCATGATACGTCTTAGGGTCACCAGTGTGGAGGATGTGGAAATGACGAAGCTGAGTTTATCTCACAAGTCAGGTTTATTCCATTCTCCAACATCATCAAACAGCAAAAGAGAAAGAATCCCCCAACATCTGTCCCTTTTATACCCCAGGACATCAAAGCACACAGTCTCTTTTAACCCCAAGTCACAATGCGTCTTCTTCCAGGTCTTCTCACCTCCACCTAAAGTCACTGGTGGTCAGGAAATCCCTCAAAGTCATCTCTTTGCATACAAAAGGCCACATTTCACATCCTCCTGTTACCCCTAGGAGGTTCAGTCCTTTTGTTCCTCTGGTGAAGCATACAATAAGCATACAATAATATACATGTGAAGCATATGAAACCTACATATGTGTCCCACATATCTATCTATCTAATGGAAAATCCTACAAACTGAGAAGAGTCAAGGTGATAGGGCTGAGTAGGTATTAGTGGGAAAGGGGCTTTGTGAGAGTCAGGTTGGGGCAGGGGGGCTGTGTGCTGGGAGGGGGGATGTTGGGTCTGTGAGGGGGAAAACAGCAGGGGATATAGGGGGAGGGCAGTGGACAGCGGGACTAGATGAAGGTGGAGGCAGCAGTGGTTGGTGGGCAGGCTGAGAAGAGGGCGGTTGGTCAAACCTGTTAAAGAACAGGTTTGGTCAATGATGGAATAAAACTTGAGAAAGACATCTTTGACTCAGTTCATTTATTCATTCACCACATTTACAAAGGACATTTGTTAATCAAGGACAAAAATCACAACAATGCCATTAATTTTTAATGAAAACTTGCTGAATGTGAAGTGATGTAACCTCCCTGCAATCCTCATGTCTTGCCACCAGATGTCCCCACATCTGCAGGATGATAAGAAGGCAGCAGAAATATATATAGCTCTGGGGGGGGGGGGGGGGGGGGGACAACAACAAATTCTTTCCTAAATAAATTAGCGTCTCTACATATATCACAGCCAAACAATTTGAGTATCTATCTAATTCCAACACAACAACACTTCAATCTACTTAAGGAGGTACTGATTAGGTGATCATCTAAGCATGGTATGATGTGTGAAAGCTGTGAATAAAAATCAGTTATTCCACAAATACAGATTTCTGAAATCTTTCTAAGTTAAAACTTAAGTATTGTAGTGTTCAACAATGAACAAGAACTTGTTTCTTTGCATTATCTGATCTAAAGGCACATAAAAAAAATCACATCTAAAAGCAACATCTTTTAAAATTGTTTTGGCCAATTGTCATTTTCTTTACATGACAAAATTTTGACTTGGAATTTGGGTGAGCTGTTTTCAGTAGGTTGGAGAATTAAACAAAATTGTTCATTCCAGAGCTGTATTTGAGCTTATCATGGCTCTGTCACCCTCCACTGCCCAACATTACTTTGCCTATTAGTGATAATCAAAGGTCTGTACTACTATAGTAACTCCATCCATACATCCATCTTCTACTGCTTTTCCGGAGGTCCAGGTCGCGGAGGCAGCAGTTCAAGCAGAGAAGCCCAGACTTCCCTCTTCCCAGCCACCTGCTCCAGCTCTTCAGAGAGGCTACCAAGGCGTTCCCAGACCAGCTGGGAGATATAGTCTCTCCACCGAGTCCTGGGTCTGTCCCGGGGTCTCCTCCCAATGGGACGTGCCCGAAACACCTCAAGTGGGAGGCGTCCAGGAGGCATCCTAATCAGATGCCCATACCACTTCAACTGACTCCTTTCAATGTGGAGGAGCAGCGGTTCTACTCTGAGCCTCTCCCGGATGACTGAGCTCCTCACCCTATCTCTGAGGGTGAGTCCAGCGATCCTATGGAGAAAGCTCATTTCAGCCGCTTGTATCCACGATCTCGTTCTTTCGGTAATTACCCAAAGCTCGTGACCATAGGTGAGAGTAGGAACTTAGATTGACTGGTAAATCGACAGCTTTGCCTTAGAACTCAGCTCCCTCTTCACCACAACAGACCGGTACAACGTCCGGATCACTGCAGATGCTGCTCCGATCCGTCTGTCAATCTCTCGCTCCATTCTCCCCTCACTCATGAATAAGACCCCAAGATACTTAAACTCCTCCACTTGGGGCAGGAGCCTGTCCCCAACCCAGAGAGGACAATCCACCTTTTTCCGGCTGAGGATCATGGACTCGGACTTGGAGGTGTTGATTCTCATCCCAGCCGCTTCACACTCAGCGGCAAACCGTCCCAGCAAGAACTGTAGGTCATTGCTGGATGAAGCCAACAGGACATCATCTGCAAACAACAGAGATGAGATCCTGTGGTCACCAAGCATGACACCCTCCGTTCCCTGGCTGCGCCTAGAAATCCTGTCCATAAAAATTATGAACAGGATCGGTGACAAAGGGCAGCCCTGGCGGAGTCCAACTCTCACTGGGAATGAGTCCGACCCAGTGTTGGCAATACGAACCAAACTCTCACAACAGTCGTACAGAGACCGAATAGCTCGTAACAACAAGCCCGATACCCCATACTCCCGAAGCACCCCCCACAAGAAACCACGAGGGAAGCGGTGGAATGCCTTCTCCAAGTTCACAAAACACATGTAAACTGGTTGGGCAAACTCCCATGAACCCTCGAGAATTCTCGAGAGGGTAAAGGGCTGGACCGATGTGCCATGGCCAGGACGAAAACCACATTGCTCCTCCTGAATCCGAGGTTCGACCAACGGCCAGACTCTCCTCTCCAGTACCTTGGCATAGACCTTTCTAGGGAGGCTGAGGAGTGTGATCCCTCTAAAGTTGGAGCACACCCTCTGGTCCCCTTTTTTGAAGAGAGGAACCACCACCCCGGTTTGCCATGCCAAAGGCACTGACCCCGACCTCCACGCAATGTTGCAGAGGCGTGTCAACCATGACAGCCCTACAACATCCAGGGCCTTGAGGTACTCAGGGCGAATCTCGTCCACTCCCAGGGCCCGGCCACCAAGGAGATTTTACACCACCTTGGCGCGACGTCAGCCCCTATGATAGGGGCTGAGGTCGCCAAGGTGGTTAAAAAATAGTAACTTTTTCACTTAATTTACTTATCAATTTTATTGCAGGATGCTTTTTACTCTAACTTGAGCACATTTATGATGAAAAAACATGTATTATTACTCAAGTTACATTTGGTTGCACTGTTTGAGTTTCTTTTGTTTTCACTGATTTGGAAACTGATGCTTATCACTTTGAAATGGATGATGGAACACTTTAAAAAATGGATCAGGAAATATTTAATCTATTCCTTCTGCTGTTTATGGAACTTGGATTATTTTAGAGGGTATATTTTCATAAACTATTTTTCACAAATATTACAAAAACCTCACAAATTTTGGAGAATAAAGTTACAAATTTACAAGAAAGGGTTACAAAATTTACGAACAAAAAGTTGAAGCTGCACAAGAAAAAAGTTGCAGGTTTATAAGGGGGGAAAATTACAAATTTATAGATAAAAAGTTATGAATTTGTTTGGGGGAAATGTCACCATGTTGTGGCAAAAATGTGTCGAGAGATTAGTAATAAAACTTGCAAAGCTTCCTTGTAAATGCATTACTTCATTCTTGTACATTTCAGGTTTTCTCCCCAAACAAAATTGTTAGAAATATCTTCTATTTTTTTGAAGCCACAGGGACCCAGTTATGGGCTAATGACCTGCAAGTTGCAGACCCCTGTTGTAAAACCTTCACTTAAAATCGGAATTCAAAATAAAAATGGCGGGTCAAAGCCCTGCAAATGTGTCTCTGAGGAGGTATTTTAGCACTGTTACAAACTGCGTGGACAAAAAAAAAAAGGTAGGGCCACCAACAGCCTTGCTCGTGTCAAATCCATGTCCACGTCAAAGCAGCAGGTGGGAGTGGTCTGCAGCTCGCTATAGAGCAGCAGCAACTCTCGCACCTGGTATCACTTACTCACTGGGACCACATTGAAGGCCTCTGTGAGGAGTTCCGGACAACTGGAAGACAGCTGCAAGTCGTTTTTCCTTCACGATCGCTCTCCTCAGACTCCACTATGGTGAGTAGACCGCTGTCACCACACTATTGAGATGGTTTTCTTTGTCCTTTCCCCCAAAGTTGCCGTCATTTGGCAACTTCTCGTTGCATTCGGCATGTAAAGTGACGACAGAGTGGACGCGTATATGTTTGGACAATGTGCCGTTTTTGGAGTGTGATGCAGCAGTTCCTGAAGCTCCCCATGCGGCCTCCTGCAGCAGGATGCCTGTGTGTCAGAAATAGATTCTCAGCTCGGTGCTGACCTGAATTAGGCGGTGATGTTTACGCACTTTCCTCCCATGCAGAGCTACTTGTCAGACAAGAATTTAGGTGTGTCCCATTAAACGTCTCCCGACAAGTCCAGATGAAGGCTCTGCCACAGTCTGCAGAGTAGAAAGTTGCAGTAGTTGTGGTAATGGATATTGCAGTTGCAGGGCTTACTGTCAGGGAATTCAGTTCAGCATACACAACCTTGCTCTATTTGCTCTGTGTAGTGTAAACATGGGTTGTTGGCATTGCCAGCACTGGTTAAACACAAAACTCAGTCCCTCCCCTGATCAAAAGTTCCAGATGAGGTTTACTTCCCATTTTGTCACTGTAGTATCTCCTTTGGCCAGTGGCAACCTTTACATTATAAGTTTTATTAGACTGGATTTTGTGAACGCCTCTGAATATCTTATCTTTTCATTCCTTCATGTTTTCCTCATGTAACCGCATGTTTTCGTACGTGTGGGATTAATAGAGGTATTTAAATGTGGTTTCATAAAGCTATGGGTATTTGGCCTGATCGTTGACCCTTGAGGAAGATGCTGAGATCATAAAATAAAATGGAAAGGCATCAATCGATTGAAATAAGATGAAAATGTATGGCGTAAGAAGGGAGGTCAGACTGGGACAGCCTCTGTGGTGTGTACGCATTATTTAATTCAAAGGCAGGGGTAACCTGGAAGCTGAATTCCCCTTATTGATGCAATAAAAAGCTTTGGTTGCCATCCACAATATTGTAATGAGGCCTATCATATGGAGCCACTTCAGATGAGTCTTGCACACATCACCACTAAACACTAAGAGCTAATCTATTACTTATTAAAAGGAAGACACCAAACTGACATATGCTGCTTCCAGACTGGATCCAATTAGGCATTTCACTCAGGACCTTTTTTATTGAGAAAATGGATCCCAATGGGACAGTGGAATGATTATCTATCAAAGAGTGACAGAGTAGTTAGGCTTGTGACTTTAGATGCAAGTTTGTCATAACTGTACCAATGGCATTATTTATCTATTTTATATTTTTACCTCCACCAAGGAGGTAATGTTTTTACAAGCATTTATTGGTTTGTCTGTCAGCAGGATTACACAAAAACTACTGGATGGATTTGGATGAAATTTTCACAAAAGGTGGCCCTTGGCCTAAGGATGAACCCATTACATTTTGGTGATATCTGAGAGTGCATACCTCTGCCAAGCCCCTTGTTTGTATTTGTGCAGCAAAGATTACACACAAACTACTGGATGGATTTTGATGAAATTTTCACCAGAGGTGGCTCTTGGGTTACAGACGAACCCATTAGATTTTGGAGATGATCCAGGAGCACATACCTCCACCAAGGCCTTATTTTACAGTGTATGAAGGGATCAAGGCAGAGAGGTACAGACAAAGGGAGGGAGGGAAGGAGCCTTGGCAGCGTGACGGTGCTTTTCTAGTTTTAAAGATATTTTTTTCAGTTATATTTTGAGCTGAATGTATCAACAATGAATAAATTATACCAATATAATTGTAAGTAGTCAGCTTGTGATTGTGAATATTGCAAAAAAAAATCTATTCCAATCCACAATGCAGAGTGCATACCTCTGCCAAAGCTCCTTCCCTCCCTCCCTTTGTCCATCCATCTGTCCTTACCTCCCTGCCTCCATCCCTCTGTACATTGCTAGATGGAGCCTTGGTGGAGGTAAACACTCATGGATCACCTCCAAAATCTAACGGGTTTGTCTGTGGCCCAAGAACTACCTCTGGTGAAAAAGCCATCAAACTCTGTCCAGTAGTTTTTAAGTAATATTGCTAAAACATTGCAAGAAGATAGAGCCTTGGTGGAGGTATGTGCTCTCAGACCATCACCAAAATCTAATGGGTTCCTCTGTAGCCCAAAGGCCACCTGTGTTGTAAATTTCATCCAAATCTGTCCAGCAGTTTTTGCATAATCCTGCTGACAGGCAAATGCCAGCAAAAACGCAACCTCTTTGGTGGAGGTAATTGTACTGCACCAGAGTAAACATTAAAAGTTATCATTTGATGAATATACTAAATTGATAATTTATTTCTCAAACTGAAGTTTCCTCTGTCTTCACAATTTGTCTCATGTACCTATAAATGCAAGAAATCTGTGTGGGTCTATATGTGTTTCACACATATCTCCCAAACCGTTCGTCAGACTGATCTCAGATTTTAAAAGTGCTTTGCTGAGGTTACGAGGGTGTGCATCCCTGAGTACGGAGTTGCTCAGTCAAAATATGCAATTTCTATCAAGAAAAGTTTAGCCACCGTTCTATCACCGCTCTGTCCTGGCTTCAGGAAGTGTGGGTGGGGTTTCAGATTGACTCCATGTTGATTGGATAATACGTGGCATCACAACCAGTCAGTCACCACAGCACTCACTGAACAAAACAAGGAAGTGAAAAGCCACAAATTTGACTAGAAAAAGATAATACTGAAGATTTAATGCTTAAAAAAATTATACCATAAATTTGCCGTGATTGCGTAGGGATAAAGGATAATTCGGCATATGTGGAGAACACGAGGAGCACCAGTGGGGACTCGGGTCTGACAAAGAACACCGGTATATCCCAACACAGAACACGCTGGGAGAAGCCGCGGCCTGACTGGGCGGACCACGGTCTTTTGCAGGGAGGCACGCCCAGCCTGTCCAGTCAGTGGTAGACGGAAGTCTCGACTGCTGCTTCACCTGTGTGGCACCACTGTCCTCTGCAGGACCACGAGTATCTAAAAATTAAAAACTTCATAATGCCGCCATGACCGTGCAGCGGAATGGCCAGAATGACTTAACAAAAATGCCCAAATAACGAAATGAATCATTTTAAGTTAAATATTTACTGACAAATGGGCGGCACTGATGCCACAGTTGCAGTCAAACGGATCCTTCTGCTGTGTATAATAATGTTGGCTGTTTTGTAGTTAATTTGATTAGTTTTAAAAAAAAAAAAAATAACAATATTGCTACATTATAAAATGATGCACTACAATGGGCCTCAAATATTTGTAAAGGTGTCCTGTTATAGTACTGCATGAGATTATTGACGAGACACAGGAAAAAATTCAATATTACATTGAACTCCATCACTGAACAGTGATATAAACTAAAATAATTATGATGGTGACTGAACAACTCTCATTCCCCAAAGTACAAGATACACTATTATCTTGAATATAAGTGCTAAAAGATCACACAAATAAGTGATCTGACAAATAAACAAGGGTTCCGAAACGGTTGCTAATATTGGGTGTCCCACTGGTTTTCAATAATTAAGTATTCTGTAATGAATATTCACACAGTCAAATAAATCTTAGTGGCATTCAGTCCCTTTCATATTTGTCAAAGTCTAACATGTGATTGCCTACGTATAGGCTATACCGCTTTATATTCCACTTTCAAGCACAGCCTACATTTGGGCCTGTAAAGCCTGATTGGGAAACCTGTTTTAGACAGAAATACTTGCATTCTACGGGCAATGTATTAGTGTAGTATAATGAAAATTTAGCCCAGCCTGTAGTTTCAGGCTCAAATAAATAAACTGTACTGCTGAGTCAGTGTCCCAACAGCTCAGACATGCCCCCTTTCCTGTCACGTACAGGCAAACCTTAACAGGACTAGTTCAAACGAAAACAGTTGACAGCTTGAAAGGTAACGCCTTTAATACATGCCCTGATTTGTTATGTACTGCTACTGGCAATCCTATAAAATTAAGCTTTCAAATGATAAATTTATCAAACATTTTCAACACACAAGTTATAAATGCCCCCAGCAGTGGTCACTGATTCTGGGAGGTTATGCTCACGGTTTACTGGAACAGTTGGCCCTTGCAGCTAGGTGTCAGGTTAGCATGAGGAACCTAAAATAGCTGCTGCAGAGATTTGCTAACCCAGAAAACGTGGCAAGTCTGAAGGTTATCTTTTGAGCAGAAGAAAAGTCTTCCCTTGCAGTTATTACAGAAACAATTATGGTTACAGAATTGAAAACATGTAAGTGTATTAAATTAAAAACTATTGGTTTGGATTACTAGATTTAACTATGGGATAAAAATGACAAGACAACTCTCCAGGCCACTTACACCCACTCACTCACCATAGTAATTCAAGATTCAAGCTTCAAAGGCTTTATTATCATGTGCACAGTTAAGAAATGCTACATTTCCTGAGCAATGAAATTCACACTTTGCCCTCCAAACTAATGCCAACGTAAAAGGTACAGAAACAACAATTTTAATAAGGTCATGACACACTAATACAGTAACTCAATCCTAATACTAATGGATGCTAATAACACACACACCAACACACAGTTAGGCAGTTAGGACTCCTTAAGTACACCTTGATACTAAATACTAAAACTAATGAGTACTAATAATGCTATGCACAGTGTGCAAATGAGCATTGAGCAGCCTGATGTGAGCCTGAGATGACATACAGTGGGGCAAAAATGTATTTAGTCAGCCACCAATTGTGCAAGTTCTCCCACTTAAAAGATGAGAGAGGTCTCCAATTTTCATCATAGGTATACCTCAACTATGAGAGACAAAATGAGGGGGGAAAAAATCCAGAAAATCACATTGTCTGATTTTTAATGAATTAATTGGTAAATTCCTTAGTAAAATAAGTATTTGGTCACCTACAAACAAGCAAGATTTCTGGCTCTCACAGACCTGTAACTTCTTCTTTAAGAGGCTCCTCTGTCCTCCACTCGTTACCTGTATTAATGGCACCTGTTTGAACTTGTTATCAGTATAAAAGACACCTGTCCACAACCTCAAACATTCATTCATTCATTCATTCATTCATCTTCTTCCGCTTAATCCTTTTCGGGTCGCGGGGGGACTGGAGCCTATCCCAGCATCTTTGGGCAAGAGGCAGGGTACACCCTGGACAGATCGCCAGTCCATCGCAGGGCCAACACAGAGAGACAGACAACCATTCACTCTCACAGTCATACCTAAGGACAATTTAGAATCCCCAGTTTTTGATGCAGTCAGACTCTAAACTCCACTATGGCCAAGACCAAAGAGCTGTCAAAGGACACCAGAAACAAAATTGTGGACCTGCACCAGGCTGGGAAGACTGAATCTGTAATAGGTAAGCAGCTTGGTGTGAAGAAATCAACTGTGGGAGCAATTATTAGAAAATGGAAGACATACAAGACCAGTGATAATCTCCCTCGATCTGGGGCTCCATGCAAGATCTCACCCCGTGGGGTCAAAATGATCACAAGAACGGTGAGCAAAAATCCCAGAACTACATGGGGGGACCTAGTGAATGACCTGCAGAGAGCTGGGACCAAATTAACAAAGGCTACCATCAGTAACACACTACGCCGCCAGGGACTCAAATCCTGCAGTGCCAGACGTGTCCCCCTGCTTAAGCCAGTACATGTCCAGGCCCGTCTGAAGTTTGCTAGAGAGCATTTGGATGATCCAGAAGAGGATTGGGAGAATGTCATATGGTCAGATGAAACCAAAATAGAACTTTTTGGTAAAAACTCAACTTGTCATGTTTGGAGGAGAAAGAACACCATACCTACTGTGAAGCATGGGGCTGGAAACATCATACTTTGGGGCTGTTGTCTGTGTTGCCCAGCGACAGCCCCAAAACATCACTGCTCTAGAGGAGATCTGCAATGAGGAATGGGTCAAAATACCAGCAACAGTGTGTGAAAACCTTGTGAAAACTTGCAGAAAACGTTTGACCTCTGTCATTGCCAACAAAGGGTATTTAACAAAGTATTGAGATTATGGCTGTGTAGTTGTGCATGTACATGTTGGACATATGCATATGTGATCTAACCTCATGATGAAGGAGACGCAGAGTCTGAGACCCCTGTGGAGGACAGCGAGAGAAGACATAGGTGTGGACAGAAGACTCCCTGACCTCTGAGGCTCAAGAGGAGAGAGGGGGGAGTAATGTAAATAAAGGGATTATGAATGTGAATAAAGGGATTATGATGGAGATGTGTGACCTCCCCTGCGAAGGAGATTCCTTTATGTGAGAATGTTTAAAGGTGAGGACTTTGGTGTGTTTCCTCCTCTTTGTTCGCTGCTCAAGAATGAGAGCAGACTGTGGGAATGGTTGCTTGAAATAAATTAAATGCAATTCAGTTTCGTTATTCAAGGCTCCCCACAATTGGTGACCACCGACGTTGAGAATGACCGGAGAAGGTCTCAGGGTCCCGGACTCACAGAGTTCAGTTCTGGCGAGCGCAGTGGCCGTCAAGCTGCCTGATTTCTGGCAGGATAACCCACGGTCGTGGTTCCTGCAAGCGGAGTCGCAGTTCGCGCTCGCAGGAGTAACGGTGGATGACACTAAGTTCCACCATGTCATCGCTAAACTGGATAACAGCACAGCTCGGTGCGTGCAGAGCTTGGTGGAGCAGCCACCCGCGACCGGCAGGTACAACAAGCTGAAATCCACCCTCATTAAGTTTTTCACCCCCTCGGCCGAAGTGAGGGCAAGGAGGATTCTGTCTTTGCTAGACCAAGGAGGACACAGGCCGAGCGCCCTGATGGAGGATATGATACAGCTGAGGGGGTTGGACAACGATGATTTCCTCTTCCAGTTCATCTTCCTCTCCAACCTCCCGACGCATGCGAGAAGCACGCTGGCCGGCAAGAAGTGTCACACCCTGGAGGAGTTCCGGGAGCTGGCCCAGGAAGCAGATGGGATTCTGGACGCCTGCGACGGGCAGGCAACCACAGCGGCGACCCAAGACAGCGGGGAGCCAGAGGCGGCAGACCCAGGCTGGCCGACGACGGTATGCTGTCCTGAATGAGAGGCAGCACCACTCTTTCGAAGCACTTCATGATAATTGGAGTGAGTGCTACTGGTCTGTAATCATTCAGACAGGTCGGTGGGCTCCTTTTGGGGAGGGAGATGATGGTTGACGTTTTGAAGCAGGAGGGGGCTGTGTTCTGGTTGAGGGAGAGGTTGAAGATTGCTATGAGAACAAGAATGTGGGGAAAGTTGAGGAGCATGAAAAAATAGCCAACTGACATTATTACAGGGTGGATATGTGTGTTGCATATGTGACAAAGTATTACTGCAGTAGGGTCAAAGTGATCATGAGGAGATTTAAATGCTCTTATTTTAATTCATGAGTCAAAGATATTCAGCCCAAAGCTGAAAAAAATAACAGTAGTTGGAACACTATTTTGACTTGTTCCTAGATGTCTTTATATTATTGTAAGTTGAATTTTAAGCATTCATTAAATACATCAGAAAGGGAACAGCAGACCCAGGACTCGGTGGAGAGACTATGTCTCCCAGCTAGTCTGGGAACGCCTTGGTATCCCCTCTGAAGAGCTGGAGCAGGTGGCTGGGGAGAGGGAAGCCTGGGCTTCTCTGCTTGAACTGCTGCCTCCGTGACCCGGACCTCCGGAAAAGCGGTAGAAGATGGATGGATGGATGGAGAAAGGGAACAAGCAAATGTCAATGTAGAAGCACAGGTATAACATGAGACATACAGCGGGGAAAATAAGTATTGAACACGTCAACATTTTTCTCAATTTTCACCAGATACTGTATCAGTAACAACCCAAGTAATCCATACATGCAAAGAAATCAAGGCAGCTGTGTTCACAAAACAAGTTATTATTTAACAAAGTGGAATGGCACAGGGAATAAGTATTGAACACACTTGGTAAATTCATTTACTATTTAGTAGAAAAGCCTTTATTGGTAATAACAGCTTCCAGACACCTTCTGTATGGAGAAACTAGGTGCAGGCATTCATTGCTTAGGAGTGATTTTGGCCCATTCTTCCACACAAACTGTCTTCAAATCTTGAAGGTTCCATGGTTGTCTTCTATGAACTCTGATCTTCAGTTTATTCCATAGATTTTCAATTGGATTCAGGTCAGGTGACTGACCAGGCCATTCTAGCAGCTTTATTTTCCTTCTCTGGAGCCAGTTGAGTTTCCTTGGCTGTGTGTTTGGGATCATTGTGTTGCTGAAATGTCCACCCTCGTTTCATCTTCAGCATCTTGGCAGATGGCAACAAGTTCTTATCAAGGATGTCTCTGTACATTCGTCCATTCATCTTTCCTTCAATTATATGAAGTCTTTCTGTACCATGTGCTGGAGGAAAAAAAACCCACACCATGATGCTCCCACCTCCAAACTTCACTGTTGGTATGGTGTTTTGGGGCTGATATGCAGTGTGTTGTGGCATCCAAAAAGTTCAATTTTGGTCTCATCTGACCAGACTATATTTTTCCAGTATTTTGCTGGCTTGCCTAAATGTTGTGCAGCAAACTTTAAACAAGCTTCAATATGCTTTTTTTTTTTTTTTTTTTCCTTCAGCAATGGAGTCTTGTGTGAGTGTGTCTTAAATCATGCTGCTTCTATTTATATGGATGCCGAGAGAAACGCAATTTCATCTTGCCTGCACTACAGTTGTATGTACAGCAATATGACAAAGTTTGATTTGATTTTGATTTTTGTGAGGTGAGCGGGCATAGAGCCAATGTCAGTTGAGTGCATTACTGATTGTTTTCTTTGAAACAGCAGTACCTGCTATCTCCAGGACTTTCTGGAGCTCTCCACGAGTGATCTTTGGCTCTTGGATAACTCTTCTGATATTTCTTTTGACTCCTGTTAGAAATCTTGCAAGGAGCTCCTGGTCTTGGCTGGTTTATAGTAAAGTGATGTTCTTTCTGCTTCCGAATGATGGCTCCAACAGTGCTCACTGGAACATTCAGCAGTTTAGAAATGCGCCTGTAACCAATACCATTAATATGTTTTGCAACAATAATGTTGCAAAGGTCTAGTGCGAGTCCTTTGTGGTGTGACAATATGATATTCATAGACCTTTTAAAAGGCTATCAGTTAAGACTTACACAGCTGAAATTAATCTGCACTGATTGGGGGAGGGGGGGTGGCTTCCTTAATTTTGTTGGATTTCAGCAGGTTTCTTGGCTTTCTATGCCTTTTTTGCACCTTTTTTCTTCATGTGTTCAATAATGCCCTGTGTCATTCCACTTTATTAAATATAACTTATTTTGTGAATACAGTCACCTTGATTTCTTTGTGTATGAATTACTTGGGTTGTTACTGATATCTGGTGAAAGCCTCAGGTCAATGGCTCCATCAGAAATATGGTTAATGAGAAAAATGTTAATGTGTTCAATACTTATTTTCCCTGCTTTATATATATTTTTAGGTTGTTTAAAACCCATTTTCTTTCTTGCCATATTTTTATCGAATAAAAATGGGAATCACCATGACAGCAAAATGTACAGTCCATTTCATACTAAAGCTAAAAGAACCTATTTATGGTCATGGCAGAAAAAAGAAATGTTTTTTTAATTATATTTTATAAATGCCGTGTATGAAGGCAGAAACCAAAACAATGTTTAAATACAACTTTGCCATTAGGTTGGTGTTATTGTATTTAGGCCATCATGGATGGTGGAGCACCCACAATTTCATTATCCTGTACAATGACAAAGCCTATTCCGTTCTATCAAATTGCTGTATAAATGTCATGCTGAGTCGGTGTCTGAGCCCATTTAATTTCAGCTAGTGACTCTTAATGACCTCATAACACAAACACATCATAGCATCACATGAGGCCCGCAGCACCTGTAACTTGCTTGTTTTGCCTTCAACACTTTTTTTTTTCCTCTCATGACTTTGCGCCCGCCCGGTGGAAGGAATTCAAACTCACATTCTTGGATTCTGGCAGCAATGGTGTAACATTGTGCAAAATCTGTTTATGACCGAATGTTTGTTTTGACTTTTGCAGCGTGAATGCATCTCTGTCCACGTAGGCCAGGCTGGTGTCCAGATGGGGAACACCTGCTGGGAGCTCTACTGCCTAGAACATGGCATACAGCCTGATGGTCAGATGCCGAGCCACAAGCCCATAGGGGGCCATGATGACTCCTTTACCACCTTCTTCAGTGAGACTGGGGCTGGGAAGTATGTTCCTAGGGCCATCTTTGTTGACTTGGAGCCAACTGTCATTGGTCAGTACCTTTTATGTTAACTTTACATTTTGCTCAATGAGCAACATTACAAGGATGCTGTACCTTGCAAGTTTGTGCAGCGTAACATTAAGAACTCAGATATTAGATATGTTAAAAATGTGATTCTAGTTTATAAATTTATAGTTGGTTAATAATTTATAATTACTGATTTATTTTTTTTAAAGTGCTCAAAACACTTCTTCTAACAGAACAATGAATTGTTTTTTATTTTCTAGATGAAGTGCGAACAGGAACGTATCGTCAACTTTTTCATCCTGAGCAGCTGATTTCGGGAAAGGAGGATGCTGCCAATAACTACGCCCGTGGTCACTATACCATCGGAAAGGAGATCATTGATTCTGTTCTAGACAGAATTCGCAAACTGGTAAATTCTTCCAACATGGGTATATTGGGTCCATTCAGACACTCAATCCTGAATTAAAGGAGCTATGTGTAGTTTTTCTACTTTGAAATATTCAAAAATTACCTATAATTGGCATTTAGAAACGGTAGTTATGTTAAACTTTCATACTGGATTCATTATCTGCAGGCTGATCAATGCACTGGTCTTCAAGGATTCTTGGTCTTCCACTCCTTTGGAGGAGGCACTGGCTCTGGTTTCACCTCTCTGCTAATGGAGAGACTCTCTGTTGACTTTGGCAAAAAGTCCAAGCTTGAGTTTGCCATCTACCCAGCCCCTCAAGTCTCCACAGCAGTCGTGGAGCCTTACAACTCCATCCTCACCACCCACACCACCCTGGAGCACTCCGACTGTGCCTTTATGGTAGACAATGAGGCCATCTATGACATCTGCCGCAGAAACCTTGATATTGAACGTCCATCTTATACCAATCTCAATCGCCTCATCAGCCAGATCGTCTCATCCATCACAGCCTCACTTCGCTTTGATGGAGCCCTGAATGTCGACCTGACAGAATTCCAGACCAACTTGGTGCCCTACCCTCGTATCCATTTCCCACTGGCCACCTACGCCCCCGTCATCTCAGCTGAGAAAGCATACCACGAGCAGCTGTCTGTGGCTGAAATCACTAACGCCTGTTTTGAGCCGGCCAATCAGATGGTGAAGTGTGATCCACGTCATGGTAAATACATGGCCTGCTGCCTGCTGTACCGTGGAGATGTGGTGCCCAAAGATGTCAATGTGGCCATTGCTTCCATAAAAACCAAACGCAGCATCCAGTTTGTGGACTGGTGCCCCACAGGCTTCAAGGTGGGCATCAACTACCAGCCTCCAACTGTGGTTCCGGGTGGAGACCTGGCCAAGGTGCAGAGAGCAGTGTGCATGCTGAGCAACACCACAGCCATTGCTGAGGCCTGGGCCCGACTTGACCACAAGTTTGACCTCATGTATGCCAAGAGAGCCTTTGTCCACTGGTATGTTGGGGAGGGAATGGAGGAAGGAGAGTTCTCAGAGGCCAGGGAAGATATGGCAGCACTGGAGAAAGATTACGAAGAGGTGGGGATCGACTCATTTGAAGAGGACGAGGAAGGCGAAGAATATTAAACTGTGCCTGGCTGTCACTTTTGGTTGTCTTTCAGGGATAAAATTTGATATTTATCAGAGAAAGGAACAAAAATGTTCAAGGTGAATTTGTAACCTGATATTTAAGTAAATTTATTTCCTCTTAAAAATGTTGACAGTCATCCTTCAACTTAGAATATTAAGTTGTTTGTGCCATCAAAAGATTTTGTTTTATCATGTGTTTTATTAAAATGAAGAGTACTATAATTTGATCTGTTGGTGGTTACTAAATAAATCTTGTCCTGAAATCCAGACGTTTGTTTTTGACACAAATGTTAAAACTTTAACATTACCATCCTGATATTAATAATATCATCTCTATATACAGGTGAATCTCAAAAATTAGAATACGAGGGGGACTGAAAAGTTTATCGTGGTCAAATTTGACCAAATGTGGTTTATTTTTCAACCTTCAGTCCATACACTTTTTTCATTGGTGTTGCAGCGCTTGGATCCCTGCGGTTGAAAAATAAACCACATTTGGTCAGATTTTACCACTGAACTTTTCAGCCCCTCCCCCCACCTTGTATCATCAAAAAAAATTTACTTCAGCAATTTAGTTCAAAAGGTTAAACTCGTATACATTCATTACACAGTGATACAGTATTTCAAGCATTTTCTTTTCATTTTGATTATGGCTTGCAGCTGATGAAAACCCAAAATTCTGTTTCTCCGAAAATTAGAGTATTACATAAGACCAGTGAGGGGAAAAATGGATTTGTAATAGTAATGCTGGCCTACTGAAAAGTCCATGTACACACTTGATACCTGGCCAGGGCTCCCTTTGTATGAATTACTGCTTGAATGTGGCGTGGCATGGAGGTGATCAGCCTGTGGTACTGCTGAGGTGTTAAGGAGGCCCAGGTTGCTTTGATAGTGGCCTTTAGCTCATCTGCATTGTTAGGTCTGGTGTGTCTTTTCTTCTTCTTGAAAATACCTCATAGATTCTCTATGGGGTTTAGGTCAGGAGAGTTTGCTGGCCAGCCAAGCACAGTGATGGCATGTTCAATAAAACAAGTTTTGGTACTTTTGGTAGTGTGGGCAGGTGCCAAGTCCTGCTGGAAAATTAAATTATCATCTCCATAAAGCTTGTCAGCAGAGGAAAGCATGAAGTGCTGTAAAACTTCCTGGTAGATGGCTGCACTGACTTTGGACTTGATAAAACACAGTGGACCAACACCAGCAGATGACATGGCTCCTCAAATCATCACTGATTGCAGAAACTTCACACTGGACCTCAAGCAAGTTGCATTCTGTGCCTCTCCACTCTTCCTCCAGACTCTGGGACTGTGTTTTCCAAATGACAGGACTTGGCACCTGATTTGGGGACCCATGTCTTCTGCTGATATTGGTCCACTGTGTTTTATCAAGTCCAAAGTCAGCACAGTCTTTTTTTTTTCTTTTTTTTTTTTTTGAGCAACTTCATGCTTCCCTCTGCTGACAAGCTTTATGGAGATGCTGATTTCATTTTTCAGCAGGACTTGGCACCACTGTCAAAAGTACCAGTACCTGGTTTAATGATCATGGTACCACTGTGCTGGATTGACCAACAAACTCTCCTGACCTAAACCCCATAGAGCATCTATGGAGTATTGTCAAGAGGAAGATGAGACAGTAGACTCAACAATGCAGATGAGCTGAAGGCCGCTATCAAAGCAACAGCCCGGCGAAAGAAATGGGAGGAGACGGTTGCTGACCGGAGCTTTACCCACTCTAGCAGGAAATGTTGGAGCCTCATCCGTTGCCTAGGAGCTGCACAGAAGCCCCCTAGCCAAAGCCAAGCATCTGTCGCACCCAACCAAGTTGCATCCCACCTACCGACAATCGCCAAAGCACCCCAAGACAAAGACACCAGAAAAGCAGTTACAACTGAGCTAAAAAAAAAACACCAAAAAATGCCCGTAGAGGAAACGAACCCTGAGCCCTTCGAGGCTGCTGAACTGGAGAAAGTCCTACAGGGCCTGAAATGTGGAAAGGCAGCAGGATATGACATCTTCCCAGAATTCATGAAAAATCTTGGCCCCCGAGCCCTAACCTGGTTGACACAACTCTACACAAGGATCATACAAACAAACTCGATCCCAAAGAAATGGCGGACAGCAAAGGTCATTGCTATACCAAAACCTGGCAAAGACCACAAACTACCAGCAAGCTACCGCCCAATCTCCCTACTCAGCATTCCTTATAAAATCATGGAGCGCCTGATACTGCAACGTATTTCCCCAGGAATAGAGGAAATTCTAAGTGTGGATCAAGCAGGTTTCCGCAAGGACCGCAGCACAGGAGAGCAAGTACTAGCCCTAACCACCTTCATCGAAAATGGTTTTGAGAGCAGACTGAAGACGGGGGCTGTGTTTCTCGATCTTACAGCCGCCTATGATACGGTCTGGCACAAAGGCCTCCTCCTGAAACTTACAAAGGCGATCCCTGCCTGGGCATCAGCAATTATAAAAACCCTGCTGACCAACCGAAGGTTCAGAGTCCACCTCGGTCAGAACACAAGTGCATGGAGAACGCAGAAAAACAGACTCCCACAAGGCTCAGTTCTAGGCTTCAGTTCAACCCTGTTCAACCTCTACATAAACGACCTGCCCACTACAAAATCCCGCAAACTCATCTATGCAGACGACATCTGTTTGGCAGTCCAAGCACCAGACTTTGAGCCACTGGAACGGGTGCTCACGGAAGATCTTGCCAAACTGGACCAGTTCTGCAAAACCTGGCACCTAAAACCAAGCCCAGCAAAAACCGTCTCCAGTGTATTCCATCTCCACAATGTAAAAGCTGCCAGAGAACTAAACATCCACCTGAGCGGACTTGAGCTTAAGCATGCCTCGAATCCAACCTACCTTGGAGTGACCCTTGACAGGACCCTATCCTTCAAGGAACATTTAAAGGGGATGGCTGCTAAGGTGAAGGCACGAAACAACCTGCTCTGCAAGCTCGCTGGTGCAAAATGGGGAGTGGCAGCCTCCACCCTGCGCACCTCAGCACTGGCCCTTTCATACTCTGTAGCAGAATATTGTGCCCCTGTCTGGTCCAGGTCATCTTACACACACACCACATAGACACCCAGCTCAACACAACCATGAGAACCATAACTGGGACAATCCGCTCAACACCACTCCCCTGGCTCCCTGTACTGTCAAACATAGTCCCCCCCACACATCCGGCGAGCAGCACTAACTCAAAGGATGCTTCAAAAAGCCAAAGATTCTCCTCACTTACCAATCTATGCAGATATCTACACCCCACCCACTGCCCGACTTCCATCCAGATGGCCGATTTGGAAAATCCCTCCCCCAGCTGACTTCACCATCCAGACAGGTTGGCAAGAGGAATGGGAGACCAAGGAGGTCCCAAACAAACACCTGGTGACAAACCCCAACCAACAGGTCCCGGGCACCAACCTCCCAAGGAGACAGTGGTCTACACTCAATCGCTTCAGGACTGGACATGGCCCCTGCTTGGCCAGCCTTCACAGATGGGGCAGTAGCCCTAGCCCACTGTGCGCATGTGGAGAGGAGCAAACAATGGAAGACATCATAGAGGCTTGCCCGCTCCAAAGACTGGAAGGAGGATTACACACTCTCCATACAGCAAACCAGGAGGCAACTGCTTGGCTTGAGAACTTTACATTCGCTAAATAAATAAAAGCAACCTGGGCTTCCATAACACCTCAGCAGTACCACAGGCTGATCACCTCCATGCCACACCACACTGATGCAGTAATTCATGCAAAAGGAGCCCTGACCAAGTATTGAGTGTGTACATGGACATGCTTTTCAGTAAACCAACATTTCTATTAGTCTTTTTTCTTAATGGTCTTATGTATTATTTGAGATACTGAATTTTGGCTTTTCATTAACTAGCTATAACCATCAAAATTAAAAGAAAAATTCTTAAATGAAATATATGTGTGTAGTGAATCTAAGTAATCATGAGTTAACTTTTTGAATTGAATTACTGAAATTAACTTTTCAGTGAATAAATATAGAGTATATCCTATGTACAGGTGCATCTAAAAAAAGAATATCATTGAAATCAACTATTGACAAATACTAGAATAGATCTCAACATTGGCTGATATTTTTCTGGTGTGTGCAATTTGTGTGGTATTGATTCTGCCCTGAAATAGACAGCAGTAGTTGGCTTACAGCTGGAAATTGAGAAAACATCTGGGACTGAGCCATTTCGATTCGGTTAATTTTTGATCATGCATATTTTTCATCTCCCTGCCCCAGCCATGAAGATGGAATAGATGAAACAAAACAAGAGGTTATCAGCCAACTTATTGTTTTCAGCATCAGTTTTGACCCAAAGTTTCACAATCGATGCATACTTCTATATGTCTTTTTTTGTGTGTGTACTTTATTAATCCCCAAAGGAAAATCCAGGGCATCCACCTGGATGGATGAGGCAGCCACGGTACGGCACCAATCCCTTCACCATTCACACACACATTCACACCTAGGGCCACTTTAGAGTCTCCAGTTAACCTAATCTGCATGTTTTTGGCCTGTGGGAGGAAACCGGAGTACCCAGGGTAAACCCATGCAGACACAGGAAGAACGTTCAAACTCCACACAGAAGGGTCACTAATCCCCCCCCGCATGTTAGCCTCTCAGTAACATTGAATCTCACTGCTGGTCTGGGGAGGGGGGGACTGCTCCCTCTGCCTTGATGAAAAATCATCACAAAAGTGCCAAAATCAAGAGTGTAATTGACATGGGACCTAATGATTGTCCCTTTTTGACTGCCATTTTTGCAGTGAATTATAGTGGTGAGTAGGACAGTCTGATATGTCTTAAAGCATAGGTGTCAGACTCATCCCATGGAGGGCCAAGACCCTACAGGTTTTACCACCACCGTGTCTTCAACAGGTGATTTCACTGAATTTCTTCCCACTGATTGCTGATCAGTGAAAACACCTGCTGAAGACACTGGGTGGAAGTAAAACATGCAGGGTCTTGGCCCTCCATGGAATAAGTTTGACACCCCTGTTAAAGAATGCCCTTGGAGTGGAGAAAAAACTGATGCTGTACCATATAAGACGGGGTGGGCAATTGCGTGCAGTTGAGGGCTAATCCACTGCAGGTTTTCTATTCTACCTGGTCTCTTCAACAGGTGTTTTCATTGCTGATCAGTGAAAACACTTGCTGAAGAGATTGGGTGGAAGAGAAAACCTGCAGTGGATTTGCCCTCACTGCCCATCCCTGATATAAGGTGTCTTTTGGTTGCCCTTCTAATGGAAATGAATGTATGAAGTGACTGCTGCAGCCCACTATTATTCAGTAGGTGAGTGTCCTTTTTGCCACTGCCTCTGCTGAATCTGGCAGCGGAAATTGTTAAATCCACGGCAGTTTTTGGACTACACCCAAACCCTAGTGCGTGGACGCCATAGTGAAGGATTTTCACGAAAATATCTGGACTGGGGACGGTTCGTTTTTACTTCATTGAGGTTCAAGGCCGTGCAGTGTGAAAAGGTATAAATTAATAACTCTATAAACGACTTTTGCAAGCTGGGCGTCATCGTTTTGCGTCTACAATCACACAGTACGACGGCGTCCTCTAGCGGAGACTGAACACGGTGAAGGAAACCTCTGCAAGGCTACTCGTGACAATAATAATGGACGTTAGTAAGTCCAACGCGTGGCGCTTAAACAGCGGTATAGCATCACGTTCAACATCTTACCTACACCCAAGAGCACAGAAAATAAATAAAATATGCAAATACATACGGAAAACTTGGCATTTCAGCGGAATGCTAATCTATCCATCCACCATGCAGAAGAGAATACAGCCCGTGACTGGCGGTTGCCTGGCAACTGAACAGACGCTCCCGGAAGTGCGTGGCCCAGAGGAAATATGGCGCACAGCGTACTGCATAAACCAGCGTATTCTCTTTACTTGTTCTCTTTGTCAGTTTTCGTCGCCTTTGCCGCACTGGAAGTAGGAAGCCGCGACAGCGTGTTCAGCGCAGGCCACACCGTTTCTGTGCCCGTCTCCGCCGCCAGAGACCTCCGGTAAGGAGTGGGACGTAACCGTTAGCTGTGTAGCTGCTGATGCTAACAAGTCTGGTTGGAGCCTTGGTTTTCATTTCACACCAACGACGTTTTCTCTCCGTTGTACAGCAGTTTCAGATCACATTTGTGGTTCACACGTCTTTCTGTCCTGGCAGTAAATTGACTCAGTTTCTAAATATTTCATTAACAGTGATGACAATAGCAAACTTTATTTTTATAGTGTGGATAGTGTAAATAACGAGACTGATTTATGCAGCAGACGATTTTATTCACGCTCACATCAGTCATACACAGAAAAGCATGTTTCAATACACCATGGGTTCTCCTTTTATACCAACCGCCCATCTCACATCTGCATGACATCTCACATCACAATACATTCATCCCTTCTCCCCCCAGCTCCTTCATCCTGCTACCTCACCATGATCTCCATAGCTATTGTCCTTCTCTGTTTACCCTCTGCATCCAGTCTGGGATGATTAACCCAGTCTCTACACGGCTCCCCCCCACCCCCCCCGAATCTCAGACAGAGTTTCAGTCCTCACGTCCTTTTTTTTTTTTTTTTTGTTACTTATTTGTACCCGTAGGTAGACTCGGTTTGCAGTCTGGTGACAAGCCACCGGCTGCTGGTCGCTGCGTGCGCGAGCGCCCTAAACCTACATGTTTTTGGTGTGCGGGAGGAAACCGGAGAAAACCCGTGCAACACGGGGAGAACATGCAAACTCCACACAGCTCACTGTTGGTCGGGGGCTGGGATCGAACCCACGACCTCATGATCCCCGCGATCCCCCGGCCAAGGGTAAAACTGTGCTGCCACAGTGCTAAACCACTGCGCCATCGTGCAGCATTTTAGTAGTAGTAGATTAGTTTATTTGACAGGGACAGTGCAATAAACATAGACAATTAATCAAAGACGATCAATCTGATGTGTTGCACATAGAGTGTATAGCTATTAGCTAATTTGCAACTCTTGTCCCTGGATGGGCTTTAGAAAAAAGAATCAAGATAAAAAATATACACAATAACCACATACATCAATGCAGAAAAATTATAAATACACAATTATAAATATTATAAATACACAAATATAACAGCCTGACTCACATTTAACATAAATATTATAAATATTATAAATACACAAATATAACAGCCTGACTCACATTTAACACATATAACATAACTCACATTTGCCTATTTCAGGCCTTCCTCCCTCCGTCACTCACTATAAACAAACACATTTATTCCTTCCCTTCATTCACTCTCACTTTGCAGACAATTAATTCATACATGAGTACATTCTTGTTTATTTTTCAGCCAGTTTTTAACATTTTTAGTGAATGTTTTAAAGTCCGTTATTATTTTAATTTCATTTGGCATTGTGTTCCAGATGTGACTGCCCTTTATAGAGAAAGCTGTTTGTCCAAATGTGGTTCTGCGGTGGAATATTTTACAGTTATTGTTAACAGAACTCCTGGTGGCTCTGCTGCTGTCCTGTCTTTGGACAAAACCAGCAAGTGGCTCGGGTGCTGATTTATGGAAACATTTGAACGTTAATTTCAGAAGACAGAGGTCAATGAAGCTCTCAAAACTCAATAGGTTGTATTTTTTTAAAACATTACAGTGATGCCACCTAATGGGCTTTTTGTCCAAGATTTTTAGGGTTTGATTATATAATGAACCTATATGTCTTGTTGTGGAAGGGGCTGCTTGAGCCCAGACTGTCAAACAGTATGATATATGAGAAAAAACCATAGAATGCATATACAGTGCAGCTGCTTCGTAAGGTATGTAATATCTAATTAATTTAAAGCAGTTCAGATTTTTTTTTACTGTTTTTGAAATTTTCTTTATATGAAGATTAAATTTGAGTTGAGGATCTAGTACAATGCCAAGGTATTTGAATTCTGTAGCTAAACTGATGTCATGATCATGTATATTAACTTTAAAATGTTGCAGGTTACATTTTTTGATTGAAAAGCACATTGAGACTGTTTTCTGAAGGTTCAGCAATAGATGGTTCTTGAGGAGCCACTCTTGGACATCAACCATACTTGTAGACAGTATATCTGCAGCCTGTGCTGGAGTCTTGGCAGCTGTGTAAATAACTGCATCATCTGCATAAAGTTGGCATGTTGCAGCTGAGCAGTGTAACGGCAGGTCATTAATAAAAATGCTGAAAAGTAAAGGACCAAGAATGGACCCTTGTGGGATACCCATGCGGTTGTTTAAAAATGAGGATTTATCCTGGTGAACTTTTACACACTGTTCTCTATTCTGGAGATAAGATGCAAACCATTCTAATGTATTTGGGGAGAAGTTAAAAGATACCATTTTGGATAAAAGCAAACTGTGGTTTACAGTATCGAAAGCCTTTTTGAGATCTAGAAAAACAGCTCCTACCACATTACCCCTGTCCAAGGACTGTTTGACGTTTTCAATAAGGCAACAATTTGCTGTTTCTGTTGAGTATCCTGGTCTAAAACCAAATTGATGTGGATGAAGAAGTTGATTGTCTTGTAAGTAGTCTATCAGCTGTGTAGCTACAACTTTTTCAAGAACCTTAGATAGGACTGGTAAGATAGAGATTGGGCGGTAATTGCATATATCGTCTTTACTGCCTGATTTATGAACTGGTATGACGACAGCTTTTTTCCAGCTTTTTTTGGCTTCAGTCTCCTCCCATATCTGCTGTAACGGGGGTTTACCACCTCCGCGGCGCTGCTGTGCCAGCAGGGGGCTCCTGGGGGTGTATCTGTTTGCGGGTGGGCAATGGCGAGGGGGGGGAGCCTTCGACTTGCCCGTGTGGCTGCTCTGATGAATCGTTTACCTGGGGCGTTCTCAGTGGGGGTCTTCCACGCCGCGGGGCCTGAGCCAACAGCACTTGCTCGCCCGGCACTACAAAGGCGGGCTTAAGTCTGTCTATGCATATTTTCTCCCGACGACTCCCCAAGTCTAACAAAAAATGTTTGTCCCCTGTTTCCAGCACTCTGAACGGGCCATCGTAGGGTGGGTGCAATGGAGGGCAGTGGGCATCGGGCCTGACAAACACGAATGACGCGTTCTTCAAAGTTTTGGCACAAAAGCGCGTGGAAAACAGTGGTGGGCTGGGCCCGGCAGCGTGCCTGTGTCTGCGTTATGCTGCAAACGCTGAGATGGGCAGCTGTCCGGAACGGAATTATCTGGCAAAAATTCCCCGGGCAGCCGCAGTGGCTGAGAAAAAACAAGCCCCGCCGGGGAAGCCTCCAAATCCTCTTTTGGTGTTGAACGCAACCCCAATAAAACCCACGGCAACCGGTCTACCCAATTTGCATCCGTCAGCGAAGCCCTGAGTGCTGCTTTCAGTGACCTATGAAAACGCTCGCATAACCCATTGGCCTGTGGGTTGTACGTGGTTGTGCGATGAATTGCGACACCCAGGCTACGGGCCATCGCAGACCAGAGGTCAGAAACAAACTGAGGGCCCCTATCGGACGCGATGCTCCAAAAAATAAATCCCCGTCACGCCGAACTGGCATTTCACCGGGTTGATTATTAACCCATGCTCCTCCAACCTCCGGAAAACCGTCCTGAGGTGGGTTACGTGTTCGTCCTCGGACGCACTGGCCACCAGGATGTCATCCAGGTAGACAAACACAAACGGGAGATCGCGCAACACCGCATCCATCATGCATTGGAATGTCTGTGCCGCGCCTTTTAATCCGAAGGGCATGCGTAAAAACTCAAACAAGCCAAACAGAGTTATTACTGCTGTTTTGGGTATGTCCTCCGCGCACACTGGGACCTGGTGGTAACCGCGGACCAGGTCTATTTTAGAAAAAATGCGTGCTCCGGCGAGGTGAACGTAAAAATCCTGAATATGGGGAATCGGGTAGCGGTCGTGCGCTGTGGCGTTATTCAGTCTGCGGAAATCTCCGCACGGTCGCCACAATCCCTCGGCCTTAGGGACCATGTGTAGCGGGGATACCCATGGGCTGTTTGATCGCCTGATGATGCCCAACCTTTCCAGGTTGGCAAACTCCTCGTGCGCTATGGCCAGTTTAGCTGCGTCCAAGCACCGAGGTTGTGCGAAAACGGCCGGCCCGGTGGTGGTGATAAAGTGTTCCACCCCGTGTTTAGCGATGGCCGCCGAAAACGTCGGGACGGTGAGTGCTGGGAACTGAGTGAGCAATGTGTGGAACTTATCGCCTGGAGCTGTGACGTTGGCTTGTGTTATTGGCCCGGCCCCTCGAGCTGTACAGGGGAGAGAATCAAAAGACATTGCATTAACCAGGCGTCTGTTAGCAACATCGACTAGTAACCCATGTGCACACAGAAAATCAGCTCCCAGGATTGGGAGACTCAGTGCCACTATGACAAAAGTCCACTCGTACATATGGCTGTGTAGGGATAAAGTCAGTGTTCTCTCACCAAAAGTCTTAATGCCCGAGCCGTTTACTGCTACCAGCCCGGGGCCGCTAGGTCCTGCTAGCCAGTCGGCGTAGGACGGCAGGATGATGCTCTTCTGGGCTCCGGTGTCTACGAGGAACCGTCTCCCCGAGTGTGAGACCGTCACGTAGAGCAGCTTGTTTTCTTCACCGGCGGTCACAGCTGCTACCGACTGCCGGCCTTGGCATTTCCCGAGCGTTTGAATTGGCACGGTGGTGCACATCTGCATGCGTTCTCTCCAAAGCAGCGGTGGAGCGGTGGTAGAAGCAGAGCGTGTCTCTCTGGTGCTTCCTGGCCTCCGCTGACGCTACCGTCGGCGGCTCCTCGCCTCTGCTGGTCGTCTCGCTGGGTTCCGACGCCGCCGCGTTCACTGTGAGGGCTCTGGTGGTGAGGATGATCCGATCTACCTCCTGGGCTAGCGCACGGTAGTCACGCGTGGCCAGCAACGGCAAATTGGCAAGAACCATTCTTGCCTCTGTTGGGAGGTTCTGGAGGAAAAGGTGGGCAAACAGAAAATGTCCGTCGTCCGTGCCCATTAACGCCAACATCTTTTCCATCAGTTCGACCGCCGACCCATCTCCTAACTCGGAGCGTCTCAGGAGCCTCTCTGCTCTCTCACAGTCCGAGAGCGTGTAGCGCTGGGTCAGCGCGGCCTTGAGAGTCCCGTATTTGTCGTGGGCTGGAGGCTGTTGGAGCAGGCTTGCTACTTGCTGAGACGTGTGAGCGTCCAGTGCTGCGACCACATAGTAATATTTGGTGTCATCTGCCGTTATTCCCCGGAGGGCGAACTGAGCCTCGGTGTGGTGGAATCAAGACCGTGGGTCGTGCAGCCAAAAGTCTGGTAGTTTGACCGAAACAGCGCATGCGTTGCTGGGGGTTCCCGTCCGGGCCGTCTCTGGGATGCTTGCCGCGTTGCTGGGGCTTCCCGTCCGGACCGACTGCGAGGTTCTTGCCTCGTGTTCCATAATTCGTCAAGGGGTCACCAGTGTGGAGAGTGTAAATAACGAGACTGATTTATGCAGCAGACGATTTTATTCAATCTCACATCAGTCATACACAGAAAAGCATGTCACAATACACCATGGGTTCTCCTTTTATACCAACCGCCCATCTCACATCTGCATGACATCTCAGATCACAATACATTCGTCCCTTCTCCCCCCAACTCCTTCTTCCTGCTACCTCACCATAATCTCCATAGCTATTGTCCTTCTCTGTTTACCCTCTGCATCCAGTCTGGGATGATTAACCCAGTCTCTACAATAGCACCTTTCTAAACGTGTTAACGTGCTTCACGATAACAAAAATGCAGCACAAAAAGCTGTTATACTAATACTACATTGCAAGAAAAAAACTACAACAACAATTAAGAAAATTATGTTAATTTTAACTGGAACGACGAAAAGGCTTTGCACCTTCATAGACCTTTTTAACTGGATTTTTTTTTCATCCATAAAGCCAAAATTGGTTAAAAACAAAAACAAAAAAAAAAAAAAACAGCTTCCAATTTTAAGTTATTTTTAACAGATACTGATCATTATTTTTGATTAGATGATTTTATCTAAAATCCAATCCAACTTTATTTATAAAGCACTTTAAAAACGACAGCTGACAAAGTGCTGTATATCAACGATAAAACATAAAAACTATAAAATACTGCTAAAAAAAGTTCAAAACAGCACAAACAAAACAGTAGTCTTGCAGTAGAGACAATAAGAGCAAATAAAATCAATGTCTCAAACTTGATCAAAAGCCAGAGAAGAAAAATGGGTTTTAAGATGAGTTTTAAAAGTGGATGAATGAATAAAAATGATAAAATAAACGGAAATGTCTCTCAGCAGTTTTATACTCACACACACACACACACACATATAGTCTAAACTTTTTTCATTTTTTTTTCCAGTTTTCACTTTTATGTTAATGTATGTTTTACTATTGAATGACCTGGTGCATGGAAAAAAAATAGCTAGACTGACTTGGTATTCTTGATGCAAGACAGAGACTTCAATTATCGATTAGTTGATAGTGAGTCTGTTTTCATTGAATGGTCTGATAGTGATTCACAAAATCTTAAGATAAGGTTTTTATTTCTTTGGTGGTGGTGGGGGGGTAGTAATGCCTATCACGTGTGTGAAAATGCATTATTACCCTGTTCTGTGTGTGAAACTTCCCAAGATGTTTGCAAGAGGTATTCTCACATGACTGAACTCTTCTGTTCATATATTCCTATACTTAATTCACTAAGTTAGACTGATGCTGGTGCAACTGGCAACATTATGTCACTGACACATTCTTTCATATTCAAGGAAAATAGTAATTATATTGGCAGTATCTCTGACTGAATCAGCAGTGGAATTGATTTGAATCAAATATCAAATTTACCGGAGTGGTGGCTCAGTTGGTAGATCATCCGCCCCACACCTGGGAGGCAGGGGTTCAAATCCCGGCCGGGTCATGCCGAAGACCATATAAAAGTGGAACTTCCTGCCGTCCAGCTTGGTGCTCAGCAATAACAGAATGGAGGAGGGAAATTTGTGGCGGCGCCTTGCATGGCAGCGGCCCTCAGATTCTACACTTGGGGTGTGTGTGATTAACACTGTAGATAGGTAAAACACAATCTCGTTCTACTGTACATGATTGGTTGTACAGTTGAATGACAATAAAGGGTGATTTAATTTAAATCAAATCAGGATCTTGTGAATCGGAAATGGTTTAATTCTGGAGATCATTGTTGATAGCCAGCCCTACTGTCTGTGAGAGTTGTATGAGGGGATCTCAACCAGTCAGGTATGGAAGTCTCATTTGTGATGATTGGCATTTTTGATTTGGCAAAGATTTTACCCTGGATGTCCTTCCTGACTGACGCAACCCTCCCATTTACCTGGGCTTGGGACCGGCACTAGCAGTACACTGGCTTATGCTCCCCCCTGTGGCTGGGTTGAAGAAAGGATTAATATAATGTTCTATAATTACAGGTGGCATTGAGTTCTATCATAAAGATAATCATGAAGGTAGTATCCATGTTATGACAACAGTATTATCTTTTTCCTGGCAGTCTCCATTTCCTGAGCTTTCCCTTATACACCCTCTTTTTCATATCAGGTATCTTTTATATGACGTGAACCCACCAGAGGGTTTCAATCTGCGGCGAGATGTCTATATCCGCATGGCCTCCCTGATCAAGACGTTGAGGAAGGAGGGGGATGACTGGGTGTTGGTGCTTCCACCATGGGGTCGCCTCTACCACTGGCAGAGCCCAAACCTCCACCAGATCCGAATACCGTGGGGAGAATTCTTTAGCCTCACTAGCCTGCAGGCCAATGTCCCTGTCATTGAATACGAGGAATTCATTGCTGGTGAGTTTTTCTGTGGACCATTTTCCATTTTAACCATTTAAAACCTCATTATTCTTTTTATGTACCTTAAAAAAGCCTTTTAAACAATAAAGACTTAATTAATTCTTGTATAGTTACATAGCAGATTTAATCTTTTAAGGCAAAGGGCCCTGTAACTCCATTTGAGTGTTTTTGTTCCTTTTCTTTCATATAGAGAATGGTGGCCCATTCATAGACCAGGTTCTGGTACTGCAAAACTATGCTGAGGGATGGACTGATGGAAAATGGGAGGAAAAAGTTGACGAGAGGCCATGCATTGAAAAGATGATGTACTCTAAAGATAAACAGGGCTACTACAGGTAAAAAAGAATTACTAGATTAAATAACAGCATGTTAAAACAACACTGAAATATATAATAAACTGTAAAAGTTTGCAAGTCGTGGGGGCCAGTCAGTACTCCTGGAAATTCTTCAAGATTAAAAAAAAACTATTGAAACTCTACTAGTTAATTAAAGCAAGCAGATTTTTTGGTCAGAATAAATGTAAACATACTAGATTCAAATGGGTTTCCTTCTGTTTGTGAGATTTCAGAAGGTTCAGTCCATTTTCATGAAAATGTCAACTTCATCAAGCATGTTCAGAGGTTATGTACAGATTCAAAATACTGCCAGAGTTATAACTCAAATTTCCAATATGAAATAATTTAACTACACCCCAAAATTTCCTGAGTATATTACTGTCATTCACTTGCTACATACCTGAGTGATTCAGCAGTTTTCTATTTGTAGACCATTTGAAATCTGTCACCAGGATTACTCAATCATATGAAGGGTGTCGCTCTATACCAGTTCTACACTTGCCTATTCAACACAGATTTGAAGACCTGGTCATTAAAGATTTCACTGATCACATTTGTCTTCCCTACTTGGTTCTCTCCCTGTTTTATATCTCACATCCTTTGACCTACTGTTCTGGTCCTGGGTCCTTCAGATCTCACCATCAACTATTGTTCCACAATTTATAGAGGAAATACAAATTTGACTGTTTTTACTAAGCCTGCAATGAGAACAAATTTTGTTTGGTGATAAATTGCCCCAGAAATTCTCACAATAAATGTTATTGCTGTTGACATAATGAAGACTATTTTTTGCCACTGACAAAATGATCCTAATCATTCTTTAAAAAAGTTTCAAACTTTTATGTATCAACAATATTCAACAAGGACACCTCGGTGGAACACTGGTTAGCACTGTTGCTTCACAGCAGGAAGGTTGTCGGTTTTAACCCAGCAGCTGGCCAATGGCCTCCTTTCTGTGAGGAGTTTGCCTGTTCTCCCCATTTTTGTGTGGGTTTTTGGCAGTACTCCATTTTCCTCCCACAGTTTAAAGACATGCACACTGGGTTAATTGGCATCAAAGCAACACTATGCAAGAGTTTCACTTTAAAATAATGTTTCCAAAATTAATTTGTTGGTACATCATCCTTTGACCTTTGAATGTCACTTCCCCCATAGCCTGAGGGAGTGGGCCCAGATTCCCTGCAACAGCTCTGTTATTGGTAGGAACACTGTGAAAGGACTTAGATATATGGTGAGTATGACCTGAGTCCCTCACGTCAGGTCAGGCATTGGTTTGCTTGCTACCGGATAACCATGAAAGCCGGTACTACCTGTCTCATGGGTTGGGCCGTTGGCGACTCAACCGGCAACCCCGCCCTTCCAAGGGCGTGAAGGGTGAAACTAGGCATCCTGGCAGAACTAAAAACAATATCTGTCACAGGTCTGTGGTGGACCACTCCCAGTTACACGGGGTGAGACTGGACATCCTGGCAGATAAGCACGTCTGTCGCAAGGTCTGTGGTAGACTTTTGCCAGTCGGTGCATCGTGACATGCACTACACAAAGAGCAGAGATAAACAAACCTATCATCTGGTCAGTCACTGCAGCAGATACTGGAGTCAGTTTGTCTTGGCCTGTCCTTTCCACTGATAATACCTCTATCTGCCAAGAATGTGCCACTAGTCCAGCAAAAGCTAGTGGTACTCAAATACTTTGCAAGCAGTTTCATGAAATGGTCAATCAGAAAGCAACTCATACCGGCTCGGACGTCGCACGAGTTAACAAGGTCAGGAGTTCCTGGCAGCGGAGGGAGAAGGACAGAGCTGTGTGGAGGGATCTGATCAGACCTAAATGAAACAGTCATTGTCGCCCCCGACAGACTGCTATGATGATGATGATGATGTGATGACCTGAGTCCCAACAGCCAGTCACAGGGCACAACTGTAGCCACCAACAACTAAGCACCCTGTGATTGGCAGTTGGGACTGAGGTATGATAGTCATCATAGTTGTAGTCTTTTCAATGTTCATACCCAGAACAAGAAAGTTACATAGTGCTGCTTTAACTGGGAATTCTAAATTTGCCTTAGATATGAATTTGTTCAAATGTCCACACAGTAGATGGCAGCAGTATAGCACCACGTTGATTTGAACACACAGAATCAAACAAGATGAGGAGGAGCAACATGAAGGTAGCTCATTTCAGAAAAATTGAGTATACTATAATCAAACAGAATAGGCTTTATTGTCATTGTACAGTTGGACAGTACAACAAAATTGTGGGTCCTCCACCAGGCTACTGCGCAATAAGAGAGAAGGATTAGGTAAAACACAGTTACAGAGCACACAATTAAACACACAACTGAAATAAAAATAGCCCAGGATTATGGAAATATACACAAGTATGGTAGTAGCTTCACGGATGAAACAATGTACATAAAAGTGTGGAGTGCAGAACACACAATTGAACATACAATTGAATAAAATAGCCCAAGGATTATGGAAAAATAGACACAGTCATGGTAGTGATTTCACAGATGGGTCAATATACAGTACATGAAAGTGAGGAGTGCAAAGACAGGTGTGTTATTGTGATAATTAAAAAGGTCCTCAGTTCTGTGCATATGAGCAATTGGGGGGGGGGGGGGCTCTGACTTTGCAGTCTGGATGGCCCAGGGTTAGAAACTGTTTGTCAGTCTGGAGGTGTGGGACCTGATTAATCTGAACCGTCATCCAGAGGGAAGCAGGTTAAACAGGTGGTGGGCGGGATGTGAGGGGTCTCCTGTGATGACCTTGATTTTTCTGAGGCAGGAGGATCTGGAGATGTCCTCCAGGGGGGACGGAGGGCCACCAATGATTTTTTTGGGCAGTGTTGATGACCCTCTGCACAGCCAGCCAGTGATGAGCCTGACCAAGGTGGCGTCGTCCGCATACTTCACAATGACGGTGGTTGGGTGGGCTGGAATGCAGTCAAAGGTATACAGGGAGTACTGTAGAGGGCTTAGCACACAGCCCTGGGGAGAGCCAGTGCTGAGAGATGGTGTGGAGGAGTGGTGGGGGCCAAGTCTGACCGTTTGTGGGTGGTTGGTGAGAAAGTTTGTTTTTTGTTTTTTTTTTATCCAGAAGCAGATGGAGATTTGGAGGAGGTGAAGTTTGTTGATCAGGAGTTTGTTGATCAGAAGTTTGTTGACAGAGTGTGGTGGCGATAGCGTCTTCCGTGGACCGGTTCTCCCTGTAGGCAAACTGGCTGCACGGTGGCGCAGTGGTTTAGCACTGTGGCAGCGCAGTTTTACCCTCGGCCGGGGGACCGCGGGGATCATGAGATCGTGGGTTCGATCCCAGCCCCCGACCAACAGTGAGCTGTGTGGAGTTTGCATGTTCTCCCCGTGTTGCGCGGGTTTACTCCGGGATTTCTCCGGTTTCCTCCCGCACACCAAAAACATGTAGGTTTAGGGCGCTCGCGCACGCAGCGACCAGCAGCCAGTGGCTTGTCACCAGACTGCAAACCAAGTCTACCTACGGGTACAAATAAGTAACAAAAAAAAAAACAAAAAAAAAAACTGGTGGGGGTCGAAGGAGGAGGGAAGACAGTCCCTGATGTGCTGGGACACAAGTATAAAAATGAACTTTGCCTAATTAATTTTTATACAGTAAGTTTACAGAGTACTTGTCCTAACAGGTCTAGTTTTAGCTCCAGCATTGTTGATCATGTTACCACTTGCTGAGCAATCAGTACAATCCATTTCTCAGGTTAGGAGACTTTACAAACCAAGTGCCCCAAATTTGTTTTTGCAAGTTTTTGTTTTGATGCTGGCTTTATTACCAAAATACTTAAGATTATTTTTTGTTAACAATAGTGTTGTTTTTTGCACTTACGAGTGTTTTCTAGTTCTTTTTTTATTGTAAATCCTGAGAATTTCCCTGAAATGTTTAAAAGGGGTTATAGAAATAAAGAAAAAATCAGTAACACCTCTAATTATAAATAAAATATCAGAAAACAGTAGTATGCCTTCCTGCGTCTCTATCTCTCTTCTTCCTTCATTATGAGCTCATCTTTTGTACCTGTTTCCTAGGGGCTGGTTTTGGGGCTACGAGGAGACGAGAGCACGAAATGTGACATGTTTATCAGCCCAAGGTCATGCCTCGATTATGGCACCAATTCTTCAGAAGACCATCACTGTTACGTGAGTAGAATTACACATTCATTTACTATTGCTGATGTAGGAAATACAGAAAATTAAAGTAGTTCATTTTGAGTTTTGAAGTTTTATTAAATCTGATCCAGGTTTTGTAGTAAATATAAATTTACTTATTATATCACCTGTAGTGCCTATAGCTGTCTTTTTAATTTTCTTTCAAGTTAAATTGAAAGACATTTTTTGTAAATAAAGCATGGAGACTAGAAATGGGTAATTTCAGTAATGAATAGTGTGAATTACATATGGCTTAAAACATTTTTATTGTTCCAAAGTAAAGCTTCTTTTGTGTCTATTCTCATTAAAGTTTCATCTTGAGAAACAGCCGTTTGTTTTGTATCATAATATTGTCTTTTTAGTTTTGTTTTCAGCCAGCAGCAATATTGCTATTGAATACATGCAAATATTAAACATATCCTATAACTGCTTGTGTGTACAGTGCTGTGAAAAAGTATTTGCCCCTGCCCGATTTCTTATATTTTTGCATATTTATCACACTTAAATGTTTCTGATCATCAAACAAATTTTAATATTAAAAAAAGATAGCCAGAGCAAATTCAAAATGCACTTTTTACATGATGATTTCATTTATTAAAGACACACTGCAGTGGATTTAAATCCTTACATTGTCTAAAATGGTATCTTATACCCTTTTTCTTCACAAAAAGACTTTTCATGGTCTTACAATTTCTTGAAAATCTTTTCTCTTTTTCCTCCTTCTTCAAATACCTGGATCTATGAACATTCTAAGTAGGCCCATCCATAGCCCATAGGCCTATAGCCAGTGCTTAGTCCTGATTGGTTCACCTGTTATAGTGACATCACAGAAACGGTCTGTCTAAACTTGCCTTTTTCCAAGGGGAGGAGCTTAATTGAACTTTACAGCAGGAAAAACACAGACATGACACATAAGATTGATTTAGCTCTTTATATGTCTAGTAAGTCATAAAAATAAAACGTGTTGCAGACTAGAAAAAAAAACAAAACTTTTTTAACTGGAGTGTCATTTTAAGGGGTGGAAAAAGCTATCCAGACCTTCCTGGGCCTATGTAAAAAAGTTATTGCCACTCCTTGTTGCATCATGAATTGATTGTGATTGCTGATTACTGCCTGACCTGTTGAATCAAGAAATCACTTGAATAGAACCTGTAGGCTAAAGTGAAGTAAGTGAAATGATCTCAAAAAGCAACACATCATGCCGCAATCTAAAGAAATTGAAGAACAGATGAGAAACAAAAACCCAGAACTACATCTAAAGAATTGCAGGCCTCACTTGCCTCAGTGTGGACACTGGTACATGACTGGGCAAAAATGGCATCCATGGGAGAGTTCCAAGGCAAAAACCACTGCTGAACAAAAACAACACAAATGCTTGTCTCACATTTGCCAGAAACCATCTTGATGAGCCCCAAGACTTTTGGGAAAATATTCTGTGGACTGACGAGACACAAGTTGACCTTTCTGGAAGGTGTGCATCCCGTTACATCTGGTGTAAAACTAACACAGCATTAAACCACCATAAAAAGAACATCATACCAACAGTCAAACATGGTGGTGGTAGTGTGATAGTCTAGGGCTGCTTTGCTGCTTCACAACCTGGACGACTTGCTGCAGTTGATGGAACCATGAGTTCTGTTCCCTACCAGAAAATCCTGAAGGAGAATGTCCAGTCATCAGTTCGTGACCTCAAGCTCAAACCCTCCAATGTGGCAGAACTAAAACAGTTATGTAAAGAAGAGTGGGCCAAAATTCCTCAACAGCGATGTAAAAGACTCATTGACAGTTTTTGGAAATGCTTGATTGGAGCTGCTGCCACAAATCCAGTTGTTGGGTTTAAGGGGCAATTACCTTTCCACCTTGGGCCAGGTAGGTTTGGATACCTTTTTCCCTTAATAATGAAATCATTATTTAAAAACTGCATTTTGTATTTACTCAGGTCATCTTTGTCTAATATCATTCGTTTGATGATCTGAAACATTTAAGTGTGACAAATATGCAAAACTGTAAGAAATCAGGAAGGGAGCAAATACTTATTCACGCCACTGTAGATGTGATCCTTACACACAGATTGATTAATGAATTAACACACTATGAGATGTTACTATACAGACATTAAAAAAGATGAGCTAGAAAGCATAAAATATGACATAATGCAGCTTCTCGATCTCTTTTTAAACAAAGTCCGATGACTCTGATCCCACTGTCACTTGAGTCTGGTGTTAAAGTTTGCGCTCTCAGATATTGGTTTCATTTACAGGAATAAACATCCTTGTGTCATTCTTTTACAGATCAGTCATGTTTGACAGAGCCGAGACACTCCTTCATGATCACTATGCTGGGAAGGATTATTGGGACGTGAGTAAAGTTTTGCTTGTATTAGAAATAATGGTGTCAGGGTTTAGGTGACAGATTTGTTCTTTTGTCTTTTCACCTTGAGTCATCTGATCTCAGCTTATTGACAGAAGGCTTTTGTTAAGTGTGTGGTGAACTGAAGTGAATGTTTTCTCACAGAAAATAACATCTTACTGGATTTGGTGAAATTTGTGTTCGATGTAGACACGGCGCAGCATGGTTTTTGCTAAGCACCTGCGACTTATAGGCGATGACTTCAGAGCAAAATACCTGAACTCTACAGATGACAAAGATCAGACGGTGTACAGTGAAGACTGGACTCAAATGAATGTGAGTCAGCATATTATATAAGTGCACTAAAGCTATTGGAATGAATGTGATGAAGTATGACTATGTGATATTTTCCATTTTGTTAACCTTTTCTTTGTTTGCTCTTCAGGCCAAGCCTGGCTCAGCTAAAGGCGGTCCATATCTGGGGGTACATCTGCGCAGGAAGGACTTCATCTGGGGCCACAGAGAAGATGTGCCCAGTATTAAGGGGGCAGTTAAAAAAATATGGAGCTTAATGAAGAAACACAAACTCAGCAAAGTTTTTATTGCGACTGATGCAGACGATGAAGGTAAATGATACAGCAGCAAATAAAGAGAATCCCAGGACATGTATAAATGCTGTTTGTAATACTCGAATATTTAAGAATCTGTAAGGATTCAGGGGGTGGTGATACTATTTCATAATTAAAGGAAGATTATAATAATACTGATGGGATCATATTGATGTTGATTTTTTTTTTTAACTAAATAAAATCTAAAAGCATTTAACATAGCATTTATTATCTCATGAAAAATTTTCTTTGTATCTCTCCATGTAAACTTGCAGACTTGAAAGAGCTGAAAAAGTTGTTGCCAGATATGGTGCGGTTTGAGCCAACCGCAGAGGACCTAGAGCTCCTCAGAGATGGAGGAGTGGCCATCATTGACCAGTGGATTTGTGCTCATGCAAGGTAATTTAATTTCCATGGGTTTGTTACACTTATTCTGTATCATGGGGAATAATATGGCACATATTGGATATGGTGATCACCTTTTTTTTTTCTGAAATTTTAAAGGAGCCATTTGTAGTTTTCTAGTCATTTCAAACTATCAACACTAGGAGGCAGCACAGTGCCAAACAAGGCCTAGGTAGGTTACTCTGAACACTGCTGAGGCCTGTAACCAGGAGTGGAAATTAGTGCCTGACACCAGTCATCATCAAGTTCTGTCAAGTCACGTACGACCCCTGCTGACTTCCCACGTCGTCGTTCCCCAGCCTTCATGATCTCTTGTACGTTCTTTGAGAAGTGATAATTTCAGGCCTGTGGCTTTGATGATGTCCAGCGTCCATCTTTTGAGCCATTCCTCTCCCTCGCTGCCCACCACACTTGGCTAGCATGACACTCTTCTCTAGACTGTCGTCTTTTTTCTTAGTGTCTGTGACATGATGTAGGAAGTATGGATCAATATTCAGTATGAATTTATCTTCAGTCGTCCACATAGTTGGTTCTGTTGACTTAGAACGCTAAATAAGTGGAGAAATATTTCTAAATGAATTCAAATTTAGCGCCGTGTTGAAGTAATGGGATCTCCGGAGACTCGCCTCGTTTCCGGATATGACGTCATGAGGTGAAGTTCCTCTCAGCTGATCCGTGTGCTGTCAGTGTAAACAAGCTGTTTAGCTTCTATATCAGCGTAGAAATGCCGAAACGTTGCGTGGCGGCTGGGTTTTCTAATTGCTCCAGTGAACGTATAAGTCTGTTCTCATTCCCAAAAGATCCCAATCTTCTTAAAAAATGGGCGAAGCAAGTACAGAGAACAAGGAACAAATGGCAACCAACACCATCTTCTGCACTCTGTAGCGATCATTTCACTGCAGACAGTTTTGAGGAGGTGCCTGCTATACAGGAATCTTTAGGCTTGAAAGTTTGTTACAAACGGGTTCTAAAACAGACTGCCAAACCTACGGTTTTCAAACGAAAACCCACAGCTCAAGACGATATCAACATATCAAAACGGCGCAGAGAAGCAACAGTGTCAAAACTCATCCGAAAAAGAGTTTGTGTAATTGATTTTTTTTTTCCACATAAGGCGATCGTTATTACCTCCGCCAAGGAGGTTATGTTTTCATCGGCGTTGGTTTGTCTGTCTGTCTGTTTGTTTGTTTGTTAGCAAGATAACTCAAAAAGCTATGGACGGATTTTCATGAAATTTTCATAGATTGTCAGAAATGGGGTATCCTACAGATGATTAGATTTTGGTGGCGATCCGGATCACCGTCCAGAAGAAAACCGCCATTACGGAAAATGACATTTTCGTGAATAACTCGGCGGCGGTGCGGCAGCAGCAGCGGTGGCCTCCGTCGGTCTATGATGACCATGGAAGAGAATCCTAAACGTCTGTTCGAATCCTAAACGTCTATTCTGCTGGAACAGGCCGATGTGCACCGGTGTTCTACCTTCCAGCGTTGGGCGTTGGTAGGATTCAAGCCTGGGCAGGAAGATATGGAGGACAAGATGTTACCCATGTAGCATGTCCCCCCCTCTCCACGTCACTGATGAATCCAAAGGAACAGCAGGGCTGCTATAGTTTGGCACCAGCGCCGTCGCAGGAGCTGCCAGAACGATGTTGAGCACAACAGAGAACTGCCTTAGGGGCTCCGACTCCGGATTTTTCCTCAGGGTTGACTCCCGAAGCCTTTCCCGTGACCGGGTGTGCCGCAAGGCAGCGGAGGTTTGAAATCAGGGTTTACCTTCCCCTAGATGGGCTACCTTCCCAGGTTGACGGGCCACCATCTACCCAAAGCATCTGGTTTTAAGGCGCCAGAGATCCGCCCTCGCCCCTTCTCCTATTAGTAAAAGCAGTTCCGCCGGGCTTAGAGACTAAACCACACGGGCAGGCTAGGAGTTGGACTTAGTTGTCAGAGGCTTTTCGAGACGCACGCCGAAAGGAGCATTTTATGAGCACTGGGAGCTTAACCCCAGTGCCGCTCCTGGCTATGACAACCTTGGAACCTCGTGAATAACTATAGAACCACTAATCCTATCATTGTGAATCCAATTGCTAGTCATATGTTTTCATGGTCAAGGAATCTGAAAACGTACACACAAACACTGTATGGGGGGAACTGTGGCGCTTGGCGGAGTTCTGCGCTCTCCGAGTGCTTTTCTAGTTTTATTATATTTTTTCCGCCGAAAGTAAAATCCTCCCCTATGAATTTTGAAGTTGAGTGTTGACTTTACTCCAAATGGAACGACTTTGTGTTAAAAAACGTTATATTTTTCAGTTTTCATTTTTAGAAATCTCATTGCCCACCGAAACTGAATATCTGAGCTTTTTTTTTTTTTTTTAAATGTCCCTGACCACCCAATCAGGGAAATTTAAATCTCTGTATATTACCATTCAGTGTTTTGGAGGTGACCGATGTCCATCTCTAACCCGTCATGTCGGACCCTTCATCCTCTGAAACGTGCGAGTCATTGTCGCTTCCTGAACGATATGGTTCAAATAAATAGGGTTGCAGTCCTTTGTTAGAACCAACTCGCTCTTCTTGATCCTGCTTCTTCCTCAAAAACTATCGACAAATCACTCAAATCTTCGCTGAAATCGCTCACAACTTCCTCCGCTTCAGTGTACTCAGCCATGCTTGTTTACATCTTTGGTTCCCCTCATTACGTCATAAAATGGCGGCAGCGTTTGACCCAGTTTCAACAAACAAACATCGCAGTCGTCTGCATCACGATGTAATTTATGGTAGTCTATGGAAACAAAATTTTATTGAATTTTTTGTCTACACAGAATAAAAGCACAGTAGTTTTTCTTTCTAATGATGGCTTGGTTGAATTATGTCACAGACTCTTTAAAGTGGCCAAAGTACTTGTGTCTGCACTTTACAATATCACCTTTAAACCATTTTTTGGGGTTAATTTTCTCCACTGCAGACATGTTGGTTTCCTTCTAGGTCCAAGGAATCTTCAGAACTGTCCTCCAGCACCACAACACAGATGTGTCTATACAATACCTATCCTGCTTTCTCATTGTCCCAAGTCAATATATATAAGTTATATATAAGTTCATATATAGCCAGGGGAAAAACAAGAGTTCTAACCGTCTTTATCTTGGACTTTTTACTGAGCTTGCTGCTTTTCGTGAGGCATTTACCATTGCTGCTGTTGCCATGTCGAGCTTTCTCTTGATTTCCTTGGAGGATGAGCTGTTATTGGTAACCAAACTGCCAAGAAAGCTGAAAGATTGGACCACCTCTATGTTCTCCTCATTCACCTGAAAGTTGTGTGTGTCATCTGCAACTTCCAGGACAATGAGGAGAACAGGGAGGACACCAGTCAAATGCTAGTGAGTTAAAGTGGCTGATGAATCGGATTGTTCTACCAGCCTCCGTGGCGGGTAAAGAAAGGGCAGTGCTTTCAGGAAAAGGAATAGACTGTATTTTTACAGTCAGTGGGAAAAGCCAATTCAGTCTACAGGCTTCCAACATTAATGGTGTTTTTAACTCCAGAGTTGTAGGTGGTGGTAATGTATGTTGGCACAAGCACTCCACAAGGCACCCATCCTTAGAAGCTGAAGTGGCACTTCCACTATTTTCCAAGCCATGATATGCAGCAGCAGTCAAATAGCAGTATACACCGCGTTCCAAATTATTATGCAAATAGGATGTTAGTGTCATAAACATTCAATTTTTTGTTTCATTTAAACTCATGGATGGTATTGTGTCTCAGGGCTCTTTGGATCATTGATATCAATCTCAGACACCTGTCATAATTAGTTTGCCAGGTGAGCCCAATTAAACGAAAACTACTTAAGGATGTTCCACATTATTAAGCATGCCACAGGTTTCAAGCAATATAGGAAAGTAAAAGGATCTCTCTGCTGCCGAAGAATGTCAAATAGTGCAATGCCTTGGACAAGGTATGAAAACATTAAATATTTCACGAAAACTTAAGTGTGATCATCGTACTGTGAAGAAATTTGTGGGTGATTCGGAGCACAGATGGGTTTGTGCCGATAAAGGCATAATGAGGAAGGTTTCTGCCAGACAAATTCGTCGGATTAAGAGAGCAGCTGCTAAAATGCCATTACAAAGCAGCAAACGGGTATTTCAAGGTGCTGGTGCCGCTGGAGTCCCACAAACCCCAAGGTGTAGGATCCTCCAGAGGCTTGCAGTTGTGCATAAACCTACTATTCAGCCACCCCTAACCAATGCTCACAAGCACAGGGATGGCAATTTTCTGCCGATCCGCGGATTTCCGCTGATTTATTTTCAAATTGATCATTTCTGTGAATCGTCTAAATCTGTTGAGAAAATTTTAGGGGGGTTAGGTACCTTATTGTTACCGATTTTAGCGAAAATCAACACGATTACATAAGCGCTCGGCGCTTCCCCGGAAGTCGTCTCCCACGATAACCCGGATGTGTTGTGTTCAAGCTACTGCTGTATTGCAGTAGCTTAACAGCCCTGTGATTGGATAGCTGCAAACGATTGGACCAATCAAATGGCTCGTTGTATGCTTTTTCAAAAATTCATGGCGGCGTGTTCTCAGGGATGTGATTTTCTGCTAATTTGCCGAATTCTGCTTTATTTTTATCTTCCAGGAAGATAAAGTACGTTAAGTACGTTAGCGGCTTGTGGTCCACGAACACAGTGAAGCTGCGCCCTTTCAGGCAGGACTGGAAGTGGCGTATGGCCAGGTGGAGAGCCATTAACTCTCTGTTACTGGTGCGTACAACGGCTGTATGAGCTGGGCTGCGCGGGGGAGGAAACGGTAATAAGTTATCCATCCCCTTTTATGATTCCAAACAGTTTGAAATTGACAGTGCACAGTGGACATTGACTCATAACTTTTGAATATTTCTAAGACTTGGCTACATCAGTGATTGTGCAAAATGAACTGCTCAAGCCTCAATGGAGATTGAAACTGGTGATCTGAAATGAATGCTGAAATTATAAAAAGTAATGGTATTTTGGAATTTTATTTCTATTATGGAATAGATAAAATTAACTGATTTTGATTTGATCAAGTGTTAAAGCATGTGATGGATAATGCTTGTTGGAATATTTTAGGAATGCTATGTTCTTGGAACATAAGTCAATATTATACAGTAATAAGTGACATTCAGCTGTTTGTTTTATGTCATTTAAGCACAGTTCTGGTACTTAAAAATCATAAAAACCCAGGAGCTTCAGGGGGCTTTGCCCCCCTTGCCCCCCCCCCCCACCAGGGCTCTGCCCTGGACCCCGCTGGGGAACTGCGTCCCCCAGACCCCCTGCTGAATTTTCAGATAATTTTCCCAACCCTAAATCACATTCCTGGTTCATGTTGGAATTCTGAGCTTTCGGTATTGTTTTCAGCAGAATTATGAGATTTTTATTGAAGGATCAGGAGTCATCAGTGCTAGAAATAGACAAAAGTGTCAAAAATAAGTTCCGATGGAATTGGCTTGAGAGAAGAGTGACGGTAAAGGTGAAAATTGGCTCAAAGTTCGACGAGGTAACAGAAACACTCGGACAATTCCTGAAGAAACCAGAAAAGGAGATGAAGTTCAAAGTTCAGAGACTGACACAGCTTGCTGCCAAAAGGAAGAAAGTTTCACATTAGAAGTGACTTGGTGACCAGTGTAAATAGTGTAATAAACTCTTATAGAACTGTTAAATATGTTGGACTAAAGACAGTGAGACAACATTGAAGAAAAAGTAAGTTAACTTTTCATTAAATTTAATGATTTATCTAAGTCTAGTATTTCATTTTTTTTTATCATTTTTTTCAGTCTAAATTACTTCTGTTTTACTGAAAATCTCCCAGCTTCAGGGGGGCTGCGCCCCCCGGTCCCCCCATAAGTCGATCGACCAAATTAGATTTCAGCTGAAATCAGAATTTCCTGTTGCCATCCCTGCAAGCAGAAACAGTTGCAGTGGGCCCAGAAATGCATGAAGACTAATTTTCAAACAGTCTTGTTTACTGATGAGTGCCGTGCAACCCTGGATGGTCCAGATGGATGGCGGAGTGGATGGTTGGTGGATGGCCACCATGTCCCAACAAGGCTGTGACATCAGCAAGGAGGTGGCGGAGTCATGTTTTGGGCCAGAATCATGGGGAGAGAGCTGGTAGGCCCCTTTAGGGTCCCTGAAGGTGTGAAAATGACCTTGACAAAATATATAGAGTTTCTGACTGACCACTTTCTTCCATGGTACAAAAAGAAGAACTGTGCCTTCCGTAGTAAAATTATCTTCATGCATCATGCTGCAAAGAATACCTCTATGTCATTGGCTGCAATGGGCATTAAAGGAGCGAAACTCATGGTGTGGCCCCATCCTCCCCTGACCTTAGCCCTATTGACCATTTGCCAGTGACGTCCCGCGTCACGTGATTTTTGTTGATTCCGCCATATCGGACGGCAAGTCGGGAGCTGTGTGAGTGCGTTTCAACATGGCGTCCGCTGTCAGATGTGACGGCTTTGTCCGATGTAGCGCAACTACTAGATAAAAAACATCATGACCGGTACACGGAAAAGATCCGTTTTATCGGCGTGGACCCTTACAACTTGTCGCTTTAAAAATTCACCAGTTTCATTGATTTTTGCCCCAAACCTGACGTACGGACATCTACAACTACCTAGTCAACACACCGTCTAGGTACACTGGAGAGTCTCTGAAAGCCTACAAAACTTTGTGTGATATCAGTTATATGCTGATATCCCCAGTCATCACTTCAATGGTCCACTATGTCGTGAAGGCCCTACTGTATAGATTTGTCATGTTGTATAGAATCTATTAAATGATAAATTATTAAAATTTAATAAAATATTCAATTATTGTTATTATTAGCAGCATATATCTCAATTAAATTAATTAAAAACTAATTAAATATTTTTATAGATCTATATATTCTGTAAAAGGATTTATAAATATTTGTCGTATCAATAGAATACTGGATAAACACAAAGACTCATAGACCAGATGTGACTCAGTGGTTAAGACAGATGTTAAACCTTCCACTAGAAAGAATAACATACATACTGAAATCAAAGGAAATTGTGTTTGAGAATATATGGAGACCTTTCATTGATTGTGTAAAGAATTTAAATAACTTTTGAAGAAGAAGGTGACTGATGTTTGTGGACCTTGTAAATTGCAAAGTGTTTGATTGTTTGTGTTGTGTTTTTAAAAAAGGTTCAATAAAAAATTTTGTGGAAACAAGAATACTGGATAAACAACTCCCAACACTATTAGATATATTACAAATTTTATTGTCCAAGAAAGAATTATATCCAGATAAAAAGTCATCAAACCCACATATTAATTTTAAGAATATTTATCCACTACAGGTACATCACTCCCAGAAGCTGTCGGACCCCCCACTGAAACCCTGGGTGATCATGAAGCAAGATGGTGTCATATTCTCTTCACACTTTCTGTTTTGACCAAAAATTAAACGCCAAATCAGTTTAATCGAAAGGCACAACAGAATCATTTACATTTATCAATGCACAACAAACTCTTACTACTTTGTCGAGACAAGTTAAGTTAGTGGTTTTATCAAGTTCCAGCATTGTGATAGGTAAAGTGCCCTGCAAGATACTATAGCGGTTCTTCACAATCCCAATCACCCGTTCTACGTGAATACGAACACTAGCCAAATTTCGTGTGGACTCGATTTCTTTGGAATCCAACTGCTTCTTTCCTTTGGTGAAAGCTGGTATTTCAATGCGTGCACCATAGTATGCAAGGGACTCCTGTATGTTGAACCCTCTATCAGCAAGGACAAGGTCTCCAGGATTAAGGTTGTTCAGGTAGCCACAGTTTTCAGTTATGTGCTTGTCACTAACACGGCCACCCCATCCACGGGATATGAAGTTGACAGTACCTTGAGGTGTTATGGAAATAAGGTACTTGGCTGTGTTGTGGCTCTTGTAGGAGGAGTACGTCTGGGCTCTGGCCTTCAAATCGGAGGGACGTTCGATGAACACTTCAAAACAATCAATTGTTGAAACACATTTTGAATAATGTTTTCTAAAACAAGCTGGCAATGTTGAACGTAACAATTCTCTTTCTGGCCAGAAAACTAAACTGGGAAAAAGAAAAGCACTACAAATGGAAATGATATTCTGAAAAATCCTGGAAGCAGTTGACGCATGAATTCCAAATCTGTAGGCGAGGTCTTGGAAAGTCAGGTTCAAGCGCAGCCTCATCAAGGTCAACAGAAACTGCTGAAATTTTGATACTACTTTCACATCACATATATGTCTTTCAATATGGAAAAATAGTTCTTGCAGCAGTTGAAAAGACTGCAGTTCTGTATAAAATTTCACTTTTTCATCATTTCCAGTCAGTGATTCTTCAGTGTCAGACTGCGACTTGACCTGGGCACGTAAAGCATAAACTTCTTCTTGTAGTGATTGGCACTGCTTCTTTAATGCATCACACTCAGCTTTACATGAACAAGAAGTCCCTGCAGATGATACCAAACTCTCAGTGACCTTGGCTGGCTCTGATGCAATATCCACCTTGACACACATACCAGGCTGCTCCTCTTTCACCTCCATTGTCTCTTCCTTTTCACACACAGTACCTCCAGAAGACAGTTCTAAGAGTACACTGGCAGCAAGTGAGCGATCAAAGTTCTCTCTCTGTCTTTTTTTCCTTGCTTGTGTTTTAATGTACTGATGGAGGCTGGCGTTGTTTCTGTCTTTCGTTGGAGTAGACGTGAAGGTGAAGAGTGATGGTATGTAATCTGGGGAAAGAGGGTCAATGCTCTTCTCACCTGGAATATGGAGTAGTTAGAATATATAGTTTATACAGTTTGAGAAGCAATATAACGATTTATCATGTTTATATCATTGTTTTAATCCATGTAGACCTATTTATGTGGTACATTGAAGTACAAAGTAATAAACAATGGTGGGAGGTTTAACTGTATCGTTGAATGTGAATTATTGTAAAAATACTCCTTATTTTTGTAAATGTAATAAATTTTTTATTCATTGTAAAATAAACTCAGCCATATTGATCAACACATTAAATTTCAAACAGGAGCATGCATTCATGATCATTATCTTGTCATCTAGCAGTTGGCTAGTGCTAGGTCACAGATGGTAGGCCTTGGTGGGGCACACAGGGAGGGACATACCCATTTACAAGTGTTTACAATGATATAACATTACATCTATAGACACTGATACATCATACATACCCGATATAAAATGTTGATTGCATAGCTGCGAGTAAGGTGACGGGGACCAATCTTTCCTCTTCAGCGCTGCTACCCACCTCCTGCGCCTGTCTTTGTCAGCTGGGAACCGGTAAAACTTCAAGTTTGATCCCTTTTTCTGGCGATTTGTACACCCAAAGGCAGAGCAGTGAAACACCATAGTGTAATCAATGCCAACATTAAAACAAACAAAGATGTAGTTTTAAATCAGGTAAATATATCGCGAGCTGGTACACCGCTGAACAGCTGCTGAATGCGCCGTCCGCTCGCTTCGGACGTCCAATATGGCGGCGTAAACAAAAGGATGTGACGTCACAGCAAATGGTCAATTGAGAACCTTTGGAGCATCCTCAAGCAGAAGATCTATGCGGGTGGGAGGCAGTTCACATCAAAACAGCAGCTGTGGGAGGCTATTCTGACATCTTGAAAATAAATTCAAGCAGAAACTCTCTAAAAACTCACAAGTTCAATGAATGCAAGAATTGTGAAGGTTATATCAAAGAAAAGATGTTTTTTGATTGAAATAGCTTTTGATGTCAGTAAATATGACCTAATAATGCTGCAAATTCAACAAATTACCATTTTCAGTTCTTTACAACCAATAAAATGTTTTGAAACTCTGTTGTGCATAATAATTTGGAACAGTGCAATTTGAGTTTTTTTATTTGGGGGAAAAAAATAGTTATCATTGGGAGGTTTGTTCAATAAAATTTGAATTATGCTCTAAAGGTTGATGACTTGAAAATTATACAGACATTTGCATCGACTATTTAGAAAAATCAGAGACAAATATCATTTGCATAATAATTTGGAATGCGGTGTAGAGTTTGTGATAATCCTACCATTCTCTTGAAAGTTAAAAGTGACATGTCCAAGCCGAGAAAGAGAGGTGCTGGCTAGGGACCAGAGAGCTGTTTTGGATGGGTTAGAGAACCATCCATCCGTCTTCTTCCGCTTAATCCTTTTCAGGTTGTGGGTGGACTGGAGCCTATCCCAGCATCTTTTGGGCGAGAGGCAGGGTACACCCTGGACAGATTGCCAGTCCAGAGTTGGCAAATATGGGACAACTTGAGATACGCACAGTTGCTCCTTGCATGAGCTGGCAATGAAGGCTTTCTCTTATTTCATATAAATGAGTGAGGCATTGGTGAACATGCCCACCCATTCCTGGAGATGGTGCGTGGATTAAGGCCAAAGGCAGAAAACCCCTGACTTAGTCACTGAGCTCTGTAAAAGGTTGTCGGAGAACTGAGGACAGCTTTTGTGACATGCACAGCCCTTATTGTTTTTCTCTGTGTACATGTAGATGGAAAAAAGGTGTAGCAAAACCTTTCCACTCTGGAGACTGGTTTCAAACTTTTACACTTTCACACCTCCAAAATCCTGGTGTTGTATGCACGAACAGCCAACCTGTTAAAGAGGTTTGCCAGTTTGGGGTAAAAATGTTGTGCATAAGGGGTCTGAGTTAAATAAGCTCAGCCGGAGACTGACAAAAAAATATTCACCAGCCACCTTAATAAGTACACCTCTTCAACTGCTTGTAAATGCAAATGTCTGATCAGGCATGCAGACATGGTCAAGATGAGCCGCTGAGGTTCAAACCGAGCATCAGAATGGGGGAGAAAGGTGATTTAATTGACTTTGAACATGACATGATTGTTAGTGACTGAAACAGCTGATTTACTGGGATTTTCACACACAACCATCTCTAGTGTTTACAGAGAATGGTCTGAAAAAGAGAAAATGCTAATTAGCAGCAGTATTCTGGGCCCAAAAGCCTTATAGAGAGCCTAAGTCACCCCCACTCTACTTCCACATATGAAACCTTACTTCGAAAAAAATCTCCATTGTAGTGAATGGTAAGAGAGAAATTATCTTTTTATCCTGATTGAATTTTGCCACAATTTATACATATGATGTTTGTCAATTTAAAAGATAATTTTCCACATAAATACTGCCGTAGGTTGTCATTTAACTTTTAAAGTATAAGGTTGTGAAAACACATAAATTGAAAGACTACAAACACAGACTCATGCAAGTTGCATCTGTCCATCCATCCATCAATCTTCTGCTGCTTTTCCGGAGGTCCAGGTTGCGGAGGCAGCAGTTCAAGCAAAGAAGCCCAGACTTCCCTCTCCCTGGTCACCTGCTCCAGTTCTTCAGAGAGGATACCAAGGCATTCCCAGGCCAGCTGGGAGACAATGCCTCTCCAGTGTGTCCTGGGTCTGCCCTGGGGTCTCCTCCCAGTGGGACATGCCCAAAACACCTCAAGTGGGAGGCATCCAGGAGGCACCCTGATCAAATGTCCAAACCACCACAACTGGCTCCTTTCAATGTGGAGGAGTAGTGGTTCTACTCTGAGCCTCTCCCGGATGACTGAGCTCCTCACCCTATCTCTAAAGCTAGATTCATGCTGCACCTCTGCTGTCTGCGTCTGCTCGACTGCGAAGCTTGTGTGACAAAAATTACATCATCTTCTTCAGTTTGCAGACGTCTGCGGAGCCCCTCCACAGACATCCGCGTGACTGACTGCGTTGACTGCACATGCACAAGATTGAACTTCTCATTCACGAGGTGTTGCTACCAACACAGTATACAAGGTCAAAGTATACAAAGAAGACAAAGAGGAAGACGAGAGTAAACATACATGAATTTAAGGTATCAATTTTAGGGCTATTGTGGACCAATGTGCGGTTTACCCTTTACAATAAAATGTTACAACTGTAAAATTGGCAGACTTTCATACGGAAAATATTTCAAGTAGAAGAACTACACATCCGCAGACTTTTCTGCCATACATCAAAGTCAAAAGTCAAAGTGCCTTTATTGTCATTCCATTGCTAATAAACAGTGCAACGAAACTGAGATACTGCTCCCTAAAAACAAACTGTCACACTCACAGTTCACTCATGCATTTAACATTCTCGTAATTACAACAATAAATAGTGCTTGAAACAATATTACCTAAAAGTTGAATACAATATGTACATAGCAATAATGAAAACATACTGAGCGATAAATATATAAGACCAGCTTATACACACAGGGTTATTGCCACAAAATACCCTAAAATAACATAAAATAATATCAGCAGTCTGTACGTGTTACATAAATCCGTCCAAAATACGTTCTGCTGCTGGGGAAGAAAACTATGATTAAACCTGGTAGTCTGGGTTTTATGGGATCTGTACCGTTTTCCCAAGGGGAGCAAGTGAAAGAAATCATGGCCTAGATGAGTGCAGTCTTTAATGATGGCAGTAGCTCTGTTGAGGTACCGAGACCTGGAAATCTCTTCCAGAGAAGGGAGAGAACAGCCAGTGATTTTTTTTTTTGCGCAGTCTCAATCACTCTCTGGAAGGCTTTGCAGTCTGTGGCTGAACAGCCCTCATACCAAACCGTGATACCATATGACAAAATGCTCTCAATAGCAGATCAATAAAATAAAACCAGCAACTGTGCATTCAGGCCATTCTTCTTGAGGAGCCTCAGAAAGTATAGGTGTTATTGAGCCTTTTTTATCTTAGCTATGGTGTTAACTGCCCAGGTAAGGTTGTGAGAAATATGAACACCCAGAAACTTAAAAGCCTCCACCCTCTCCACACACTCCTTGCCTATATATAGAGGAGGTGGCTCACTGCTATGCTTCCTAAAATCAATAATGAGTTCTTTTGGGGGTTTTTTTGTATTCAATAGCAGATTATTATCTGAGCACCATCTCACCAGTTTCTGGACCTCATCTCTGTATGCGGACTCATCTCCTCCTGATATGAGCCCCACTACTGTTGTGTCATCTGCAAACTTCACTATAATGTTTGTGGGATGAACAGGTATGCAGTCATATGTGTACAATGAATACAAAGTGGGGCTCAACACACAGCCCTGTGGCGAGCCTGTGTTAAGCATGATTGTAGAGGAGGAATGGGGTCCGAGTCTAACAGTCTGTGTTTGGTTTGTTAGGAAGTCCTTAATCCAGCTGCAAGTGTGAGTAGGCAGACCAAGCTGAAGCAATTTAGTGATGAGAATGTTGGGAATAATTGTATTAAATGCCGAGCTATAGTCCACAAACAACATTCTTCCATAGCTCCCCTTGTCTTCTAAATGGCTGAATGCCGAGTGGAGAGCTATAGCAATAGCATCTTCAGTGGATCTGCTCTGCCTGTAGGCAAACTGGTACCGATCAAAGTCTGGGGGGAGACTAGGCAAAAGATGTTTCAATACCATTTTCTCAAAGCACTTCATAATAATGGGTGTTAATGCTACTGGTTGATAGTCATTCAGACTGCTAATAATGTTTTTTAGGCACAGGAATAATGACTGCAGATTTTAAACACTGTGGAACAACAGCTGCCTTGAGAGACATATTAAAAATGTCAGTCAAAATAGAGCATAGCTGATCTGCACATGCTCTGAGCACCTTTCCTGGCACTCCATCGGAACCAGTAGCCTTTCTCGGGTGAACTGCTCTCAGTGTCTGTCTCACCTCATGATCCTGCAGGGTAAGCGCATCAGAGCTGGCATTCAATAATGTCAGTGGGTCCGGGCGAGGTGTATTTGCCTCAAACCGTGCGAAAAAGCAGTTCAATTCTTCTGCCAGTGAGGCGCTGATGTCACTGGAAATGATGCTGCTGCCCTTATAGTTTGTGATATGGTGAAAGCCTTGCCATACTCGTCTCGAATCATTATCAGAAAAATCATCAGAAAAATCAGTGTCTTTCTTAGTTTCTGTCAGCGCATTCTGTTTTTTATGCTTTTCGTCATGCCATCTAATTACTAGTAGACAATGCGCCCACTATGTGTTGGGAGGTGGAGGCTCATTTCATAGCGGTGTGGTGGCGTGTAATGTAATGTGTATTACTATTATAGTGCATGTCATGACAATCCGCTTTTGATCAGGAAAAAGGAGGTCTATCGTCAGAAGTGCATTGTTTAATGATATTTCAGTGGCGTCTTTTGAAATCATGCAACTCTGGAGCTCATGAGGAAATGGCAGCACTGGAATCTTATGTTATTTTAATGGAAAGAGTTGTAACAGTCATCATATAATCGCCCATCATTTTAATTATATGATGATAACACACTAGTGTTTTGTTTTTGTTTTTTTTTATTCCATCCACACTCTCATTTTAATTGCGGACTTACCATTGGAGTCTATAAATTAGGCATTAATGTAGAATTTTTTTTTAGGGTAATGAATGAATGAACAGGGAAGATGTGTACATTCCAGTGTGATGTGCAGCACACGGCGGGAGGTGTGTCAGTCTGAAGATTTTTATTTCATCCACATTTTCGTTTTCATCATGGACTCGCATGGATTAATGTTTACTTTAAGGGGAATAAATGAATGAACGAGTGTGTGGCATTTTACTTTTCAATGTAACTCCCAGAGAGACAGGAGATGCGTCCACACATCTGCCTCGGCCGCACGTCCTGGGTTTCCAGCAGGGTCGAGGCCGTCCACATCGCACCTAGGGTCGTGGTTCTCCACCAGCAAGCTCCCTGCCACCCGGCAGGGGCCAGCAGAGGCCACTGAAATCGGGCTTGCTTCGTGGCTGGGGTCAGTGGTGGATGGGAAGTCGCGCCAAATCACTTCCTATCCCCCCCTCTGGGAGGAACTGGGCCAGAGAGCCGCAAACCTTGGCAGATCCCCGCACTACAGCTGTGGACAAAATTGTTGGTACCCCTCTGTTCATCATCATCATCATCATCATCATCATCATCATCATCATCATCATAGCAGTCTGTTGTGGGTGACAATGACTGTTTCATTTAATGAAAGAAAAACCCACAATGGTCACAGAAATAACTTGAATCTGACAAAAGTGGTAATAAATAAAAATTCTATGAAAATTAACCAATGAAAATCAGACAGTGCTTTTGATTTGTGATTTGACAGAATTAATTTAAAAAACAAACTCATGAAACAGGCCTGGACAAAAATGATGGTACCCCTAGAAAAGATTGAAAGTAATGTGGCCATAGGGACATGTTCAACCAAGATGTCCTCTAATTAACATCACAGGTGTCTACAAACTTGTAATCAGTCGGCCTATTTAAAGGGTGACAAGTAGTCACTGTGCTGTTTGGTGACATGGTGTTTACTACACTAAACGTGGACCAGAGAAAGCAAAGAAGAGAGTTGTCCCAGGAGATTAGAAAGAAAATTATAGACAAGCATGTTAAAGGTAAAGGCTATAAGCCCATCTCCAAGCAGCTTGATGTTCCTGTGACTACAGTTGCACATATTATTCAGAAATTTAAGATCCACAGGACTGTAGCCAACCTCTCTGGACGTGGCCGCAGGAGGAGACGAATAATACGAATGGTAACAAAAGAGCCCAGAACAACCTCTAAACACATTCATGGTGAACTCCAAGGTCAAGGTACACATCAGTGTCAGATCACACCATCCGTCGTTGTTTGAGCCAAAGTGGACTTCATGGGAGATGACCAAGGAGGACACCACTGTTGAAAACAAATCATAAAAAAGCCAGACTGGAATTTGCCAAACTGCATGTTGACAAGCCACAAAGCTTCTGGGAGAATGTCCTATGGACAGACGAGACAAAACTGGAACTTTTTGGCAAGGCACATCAGTGCTATGTTCACAGACGCAAAAATGAAGCATACCAAGAAAAGAACGCTGTCCCTACTGTGAAACATGGAGGTTGTGTTATGTTCTGGGGCTGCTTTGCTGCATCTGGCACAGGGTGTCATCTGTGCAGGGTACAGTGAAATCTCAAGACTATCAAGGTATTCTAGAGAGAAATGTGCTGCCCAGTGTCAGACAAGCTTGGTCTCAGTCGCAGGTCATGGGTCTTGCAACAAGATAATGACCCAAAACACACAGCTAAAAACAGCCAAGAATGGCTAAGAGCGAAACATTGGACTATTCTAAAGTGGCCTTCTATGAGCCCTGATCTAAATCCTACTGAACATCTGTGGAAGGAGCTGAAACATGCCGTCTGGAGAAGGCACCCTTCAAACCTGAGACAACTGGAGCAGTTTGTTCATGAGGAGTGGGCCAAAATACCTGCTGAGAGGTGCAGAAGTCTCATTGACAGTTACAGAAATGGTTTGATTGCAGTGATTGCCTCAAAAGGTTGTGCAACAAAATATTAAGTTAAGGGTACCATCATTTTTGTCCAGGCCTGTTTCATGAATTTGTTTTTTAAAATAATTCTGTTAAACCACAATTCAAAAGCATTGTCTGATTTTCATTGGTTAATTTTCATAGAATTTTTATTTATTATCACTTTTGTCAGATTCAAGTTATTTCTGTGACCATTGTGGGTTTTTCTTTCATTAACAGAGGGGTACCAACAATTTTGTCCACGTGTGTAGATGGGGGAGACCCTCAGTCAGTGAAAGCAACAGGAGAGGGAGCACTCCATCTCCCCACGGGCTGGGAGTGGCTTCTGCACCATCAGTCATGAAAGTTTATAAAAGTTTGCACAAGCATCATCCTCTTTTCCTTAAGTTTCAACCACATTCATTTCTGTGTGTTGCATCTGTGCACACTACATTAAACCATTCAGCTGATTTTTCACGTCAACATTCTTCCTCGTTTATTCTTTCTGAAGTAACTAACTGGGCATCAACTGTGATTGATGTCTTCCTTATTACCAAGCAGCATTACTATCGTGTGCACTTTGGCTCACACGCACCGGCTTTGGTCAGTATAAAACCCGTCTTAAACCGTCATGATCACAGTTCACTTTAGATAATGTGCCTCTTCGGATTAGAGGATGGGCAAGAGTGTTAAAGGATGGGCAAAGATTAAAGGATGGGCAAGAGTGTTTTGGATTGGATTATCCAAAACACACCTCTGAATAATTAGACCGGCCTCTTTGCGTCAGAAAGTTTGTTTCTACGCTTTTGTGATAAGGAAATAAACTTGGAAATGCCCATAAACGCGTTCTGCGTCACTGAGACCCAGCGTTGGGAGTAACGCGTTGTCATCTGAGCGTGGGGGAATTCCACCGGGCTCAGTCTTTCTACCTTTTTTTCATATTTGTACTGTGTTGTCATTTTAAGTTGCCTTCTTGTCATTTTATCCTTGGTTACCTTGTCACTTATCCTGCATTGTATCTCAGTATGATTTATTTTCCTGTCTATGTGCATTATAGTTCGTTAATTACATTTTTGAGGTTACTTTTCTTTATTTTCTGCCATCCCATTATATTTGTATTCTGTTGTGTCCTCTGTCTCGGGGTTGACAGCTCTCAGTGGCTTTCTGGGGTTTTGCCCTGCGTGGGCGTGGCCCTGTTAGCTGTCAACTCTGGTTGCTCCCTCCTCTCTCATCACTCCCAGCTGGTCTAAATTGTTTTGTTGCTTTCTCCTGCCCACTCAGGTAACCCACACCTGTGATTACTTGTTTCATTTTGTTTCTAGCCTTATTTAAGGGGCTGTGCACAGTTTTCCGGCACAGCACCCTACTCTCAACTATCTATGGTCGGACGTAAGTGCCTCTTTATTTTTTTCTCTGTGTATTCCTAGCGTGTGTTTCACGTCTAATTTTCCAGATTTAGCTGGCAACTTTTCTCGCCTTAGCTGTTGCTATTTTGGGCTTCTGCTGTATCCCCCTGCTCCTATTAATTTTGTTGGGTTTTGTTTGTGTATTTGTGTTCTTCCCCTATTAAATTTGCAAACTCACAGCCGGTGTTTGGTGCTGTTAATTCTGCCCTGAAGGGCAATTATGACACGTGTTACAATAACGCGTTACTGTAACGCCACTACTTTTGCAGTAACGTGCTGTGTAATGAAATTACTATTTAAAAATTCTGTAATGTTACTGAAATTTGATCAGATGCTTTACTCGCACTACTCGTTTTATTAATATGGATAGATAGTTTTAGCGCAAATAAATATAAACTGATCCTACTTAGCTGAGCTGACGCAGCCGTCAGTCTCCTCTGCAGGTCGGTTTCCTGTCCTGCCCACACCACAGCCCATTTGGAAGAAATGCCGTGGTGGTGGCGACTTCTCATATCGAGCCCTTATCACCTGTTATCAGAGTGGTGAGTGGCCCCAACATGAGCTCCTACCTCTGTGGTTAAACATGAGTATTTTTAGAGCAAGAAGCTGCACTTAATGTCCGCAGTTGTGTAAATGTTTTCTTACCGCACAGAGAAAAAGTGACTGTGATTTGTTGTAGCAGAGAACAGCTTAAGGTGAACTTTCATTTATCTGTGCTTTCTGTTTTATTTTATTTTATCTTATTCATTTATATGCTGCTGTGATATGCAACTATTTCATGGAAGTAAATCCTCTAAATATGCATTTTTAATGGGCTGGTCCAGGGGTGTCAAACATATGGCCTGTGGGCGTCCAACATTTTCTCTGTGAATTTACAGCTTTATTTCTAGTAAACTTCAGACTTTCTATTGATTACAATAGTTTGTGTAAATCTGAGACATTTTTTCTCTGTAAGCTGAGACTTTTTCTCAGTTTTCTTTCTTCTTTTTTTCTGATGAGAACAAGGGGCCCTTGATCTTGCTATGTGTGCAAGATGATTTAAGTATGCATTTGAAAGTAACGTGAAAGTTGCTTTTCCAAGTAACTAATTACTTTAATCATGCAGGAACTGGTAAGTAACTCTGTTACTTTTGAAAAGAAGTAACTAGTAACTGTAACTAGTTACTGTGTTTTAGTAACTTGCCCAACTCTGCTGACAACTGACTGCCCGACCACGTCATTGTAATACAGCCCTATGTCTCCCAGCTGGCTGCCACCCATAGCATGCTGAATTTTAATGTTTGATTTTTTTTTTAATGCATCTTGAATGGATAAAGTACTGTGGCTTTTAATCAAGCTACGGTTACAGCTAGACCATTTATTTGGACTACTGTTCGCGTATGAGGATTTATGAATATGAACATCACCCCCGAGGATGAGTTTGATCCAGCCAAGTGGAGAAGGGTGTGCAACCACATGGACCCTGTGGCTATGCAGGAATAACAAGAAGATGAAGTAGAAGTTTGTATATGAGTAGATAAACATAGGAGTTGAATTGATTTATTTTCTGCTGCAATAAGTGGAAATGCAGTGCTGTGAAAAAGTATTTGCCCCCTTCCTGATTGTATATATTTAGCGTATTTGTCACACTTGAATGTTTCAGTTCATCAAACAGATTTTAATATTGGACAAAGACAACTTAAGTAAATACAAAATACAGTTTTTAAATGATTATTTCATTTGTTAAGGGGAAAAAAGCTATCCAAAGCTACCTGGCCCTATGTGAAAAAGTACCCCCCCCCCCCCCGCCCCCAAACTGAATGTGACTGACAGCATGAACAACTTTATGGCTCTGTGCATTCGAAACATGCATAAACACAGCATGAACTGCTTGTTCTCATTGGTGTAAAGATGCTTGGATGCTCAAGTGCTCTCTATCCTCATCCGTCAATTATTATGACATTTGACTTCCAGATCAAAGCACTTGAGCACCTAGGACGAGCACCGAGGCCAGTTTCAGTCCAGTGGGTCTTTACATGTAGGAATAATATAGCTCACAATCACATTATCTGGGTGTGTTCCTCCACCTTCTAGAAATTCAGTGTAGTATGATTTCATTGGGACTAAGATATACACAATATTTTCTTCTAGTGTCATGTAAACATTATAGGAGGAAATATATAGTATTAATAAATATGAATATGATCAGGTATGAATTATTTAATTTATATTGATGTATTGGAATCTGAGATCAAATCTCATTTCATATACATCAGAAAAGTTAATAACACTCGTAAGGGGCACCAGCTTCTATCTTTAAGAAGCAATTTAATCTTTAATTTCACTTTATACCTGTTTAATCACTCAATAAATTAATCAATTATCAGTCTCAAAAATTTTCCGTGAATTCGATACCTGTGCTTGAACAGACTCAGAATGAAATAAATTCTTAACAACTCCTCTCATTTTTACAGATTTATTAAACGAAATGATTAACAGACATTGCAGTAATTTCATTAATCATAGAATCAATCTTGTAAATGATAGATTAACAATGTCAATATTTTCGGAACCAGGGTTAAACTGAGAAATGAATATCAGTTTGAGTTAACAAATTATGGAAACAACGCAAATTTATGGAGAAAGTTTACTAATTACAGTGATCCCTCACTTATCGCGGTTAATGGGTTCCAGAACCGACCGCGAAAAGTGAAAAACCGCGAAGTAGCGTCACCCCTGATGACGTCACCCATAAATAATACGTACGTTCATTCTCTCACTCTCTCTCTCATATGATACATGTGTGTGTGTAAGTGTACGTACATACGTAGATGTAAATAAAGTGTACATAAATATGTTTTTAGAACTCTTTTATTCTTATAACAAGATACGTAACTCAAGATGAAGATGATTTACTGCACAGGATAATGAGAGCTTTACTGCTCCTCAGGTGACGCCTCATCGTCAGGTGCTAGAGGCGCAGCGTCGTCGAGGGCAGCTTCCGATAGAGCTGGAGAAGCTGCAGGAGGCGGCGTAGTGGCTCGACGGGAAGACTATTTCGCACAAAATGGCAAAGAGAACAGCAAAAAGTTCCACGCGGCGAGACTAAGCAACACGAGCGATAAAGAGCAATGAATGCGGTCTTCCTTCGCTGGGTGGGCGCTCGGCAGGGAGAGAAGCTGGGTGAAACATCTCGGCCAATCAGCTTGTGGGGTGAAACGTCTCGGCCAATCAGCTTGCGAGATTCCCGAGCCGAGCCAACACGAGAACAGCGAACAGAGAGGTGGATTTTCAGTTGTGCGGCTCTCCGTGTTGATTCCTGATGTTCTAATGTCGTCTCCCTGCCTTCTGCTAGCGCCCGCCCATTATTTCTCAATTTTGAATTTTTGATGAATATTTTTGAAAAATCCGCGATGCACTGAGGGCGTGAAAGGTGAAGCGCGAAGTAGCGAGGGATCACTGTATATGAAAAGTCCTGGATTAATCTTAAGAAAATAAAAATGGAATTTTAATGAAAAGAAGAGTTATGTTAAGGGCTTCTTAATTTGCATCTGATTAGATACACAAATTATTACCGAACCTCAGACGTTTAATTCGGCAGATGAATTAAAAGTTTGCAGCTCACGTGATCCTCGTTCAATGATGGTTCTGTAGTCGTCCTCATGAAGTTTTGAAGTGTTGTTCAGGGGCAAAACCCAGAATATTTGTCTTGCAAATATTCTCTTGACGATGAATGATATTCATGAGATCGTAAGTTGGATCTCGATGGTTGAGATGCTGCAGAAGCGCGCTGATTCCTCAGCTGCGCGTGATGTGGGAGCTGCGTTTTCTTCCTGGTAGACAAGCACTGCAGAGGTCTTCGATAATAATTAAGGATATCCAATCCGATCTCAAATTAAAAAGCTTCGGACTTTAGATAAAAATAGTAGCTTCTGGTGGGTGCTTGGTCAAGAAAAATATATTAAAAAATTTAAGTCAAGATTAAAGTTTACATTAAAATTAAACAAACGGTGATTTTACAGAAAGTTTAACAAAGAAAAAGAGATAAGTAAAAATTGGAGTTTAACTCCGATTAAGAATTGAGCTCAAAGAAATAGGAATTCCTAGGCATTTAAGAGAAAAAGAAAACATTAAGATACAAAGTTACATAAACAAATTACGAGTTATCTGCTCTGTGTTCAGAAAAGCGGCACGTGGTCGAAGTCTATTCAGACGGTCCTTTGTTCTTCCTTGCTGTGTGTAGACAATAGAGAGAGACGATCGGTGAAAGGGGGAGCCGGAAAGAGGATCCGGAAAAGAGCCAAAGGGGAAGAGAGACTGAAGCAGGGGTCTCTCTGTTATTTATAAGTTCTGTTGAGCTTCGCGGGCTTCCGGGATCTCAGCCAATGAGTGTCCTTCGTGGGAGGCCCGATGAACTTTCCGTCCAATGAACAAACAGTCTATTGTTTGGAGCTCTTTGGGATGAAGAGTTGTCATACAGAGATTGGCTGCTGGAGTCACATGGTTTTAGAGGCAAACTTTGATACATACTGGAAGTTAATATTTCCCCTTATGTATTCAACTAAGATAACTTTAGTGATTAGTATAAATTATAAGCAGTGCTTCTAAATCAACATGCAGGAATAAACATTCATTTAAACATTAACATGCATATATAAAATCACAGATTAATGCATTTCACACATATTATTGATTTTCCACATTAAAAACATCAGAGTCCATTTGCCTTTCATAGTCCTAAAAAGAAGAAGGTTTAGAATTGAGTTTGTGATAATGTACTTTAAAATTCACTGGTTAAATCCAGCATTTCCCAGAGTTTAAGGGAATTTGTGGGTCTGTGTTTGACCAGGTCTGTTGCATGTTTATGGGGGCAATAAAAGTGAAGCCGGACACTGGGGAAATTCCTTAGGCTGGTTTTAACAAAAGAAAGGGGATTTCAGCTGTAGCCTGGGGAGAAAATCCGTTTCTTTCTTACTCCTGGGTGAAACAAAAATGTCTTTAAGCAGAAGAATAATTATTGCTGAGCCAAAGTGAGATGATGCTGCAACATACTGATTGATTTAACACTGCCTATTATTTTCTTTTCTTCTTCCATTCATTCTGTTTATTTATATTGTTTGTTCATTTTCAGGTTCTTCATAGGGACATCAGTGTCCACCTTCTCCTTCCGGATCCACGAAGAGAGGGAGATTCTGGGTTTTGACCCAAAAATGACATACAACCGTTTCTGCGGGGATAATGAGAAAGAGTGCGAACAGCCAACACACTGGAAAATAGTTTACTAATGTGAAAGTGCCATGCGCAAGACAAGTATGAAAGGACAAAATCTTTTTGCTGATTTTTTATTTCCATTTTATAATTTTTAGTCATGTGCAATCAAGTCTGTAAAGACTTCTGTGACTGAACTTTGTGCTCAAAGGGTCAATCGTGCATTATTTTCATTTTTAACAATTAAATCCACATATTTTTACAGTGTACAGTGATTGTGGATTTTCAAAAGCTATTTCTGTATATTCACTGTAAGCACACATGGTCAGAAGACTTATTACTAAGAGTATTTTTAATGCACACTGGTTTAATTTTTCACAGAGTGAATTTTATGTCATTGATACTGTTGGATTTGATAATTAATATCAATATAGCTGTAATCATTTTTAAAAAAAAATTGTTTTCAGAAGTTCACAAAATATCAGTATTATTTTAGTTGAAACTGTATAACTGACAAAAGGTGAGATGTTAAAAGCTGGTATATTGTACTGTAAATAACAGTGTTATTACAGCTTTAAATAAATTCATTCTTACAGATGTGAGTTTTAACTAAGGGTAGAACATGTGAAAAAAATTGCAGTGTTAATTTGTCATGATTAATATGCTATGGTAGTGGTAATAGCAAAGGTGTTAATACAGTTGGTGAGGAAAGGCACCCATCAGTAACCAAGTCTCTTAAGAGGAAGAACACACTTTGGTTAAACTGGTTTGGGACGGTGATTTTATTTTTTAAACTTTGTTTTCTTGTTGTTTGTGATTTAGATTGGTTCAAAATGTTATCCTCCCTCTTCTTTATTCATCCTGGCAACAGCATACTTCATTCTCTTAAACTATAGCTAATATGATTGTAATTTAGATAGATGTACTTTATTGATCCCAAACTGGGAAATTACAGTGTAACAGCAGCATGACAGACAAAGGGATTACCCATGGAAAGTAAAACTAACACTACTATAAAAACCTATTTGCATCATAGCTTAATATATGATGACCCATGTAAACACATGAATCATACCCGCTGCACAGTGCAGGACTATCAGGAGCAGAGTGAAATGTGAGGTATCAGTTAGACTGAGAGGTCTAGAGGTCTCTGTGAGGCACCAGTTACTTAGATTTAAAGAACTGGTTTACAGAGGTTTACAAAATATGATCTAGATTTGTCGAATTTGCCATTCATTTTTCTAACAGCCATCTTACTAGTAACTTGATATGTGTGGTCTTTCTAATTTAAAAAAAAAGTTTTGGGAAAAGTGTGCCCCCCAGCCAGACTAAAAGTGTAGTATGTTGTCTAATTTGATACTTTGAATGACTTTAATTGACAAAAGAATGTATTTCTGTCTATTGCAGCCGATTCTTGATACACAGAGCGAAATATACACTTGTGCTTTTAAGTTCACATACTTCCAGAGTATGCAAATTTATGGGAACAGTTGTAATTTAACTGCTACTATCCATCCATCCATCTTCTACCACTTTTCCAGAGGTCCAGGTCGCAGAGGTAGCAGTTTAAGCAGAGAAGCCCAGACTTCCCTCTCCCCAGCCACCTGCTCCAGCTCTTCAGAGAGGATACCAAGGTGTTCCCAGATCAATTGGGAGATGTAATCTCTCCAGTGAGTCCTGAGTCTACCCTGGAGTCTCCTCCCAGTGGGACGTGCCCAAAACACCTCAAGTGGGAGGCATCCCGATCAGATGCCCAAACCACCTCAACTGGCTCCTTTCAGTGTGAAGGAGCAGCGGTTCTACTCTGAGCCTTTCTCAGATGACTGAGCTCCTCACCCTATCTCTAAGAGTGAGTCCAGCAATCCTACGAAGAAAGCTCATTTCCGCCGCTTGTATCCGCAATTTCATTCTTTCAGTCATTACCCAAAGCTCGTGACCATAGGTGAGGGTAGGAATGTAGATTGACCGGTAAATCGACAGCTTTGCTTTAGAGCTTAGCTCCCTCTTCACCACAACAGACCGATACAACGTCCGCATTACTGCAGATGCTGCTCTGATCCGTCTGTCAATCTCTCGCTCCATTTTCCCCTCACTCGTGAATGAGACCTCAAGATACTTAAACTCCTCCACTTGGGGCAGGAGCTTGTCCCCAACCCGGAGAGGACAATCCACCTTTTTCTCGCTGAGGACCATGGACTTGGACTTGGAGGTGCTGATTCTCATCCAAGCCGCTTCACACTCAGTGGCAAACCATCCCGGTAAGATCTGTAGGTCATTGCTGGATGAAGCCAACAGGACAACATCATCTGCAAACAACAGAGATGAGATCCTGTGGTCACCAAGTGTGACACCCTCTGTTCCCTTGCTGTGCCTAGAAATCCTGTACATAAAAAATTATGAACATGATCGGTGACGAAGGGCAGCCCTGGCGGAGTCCCAACTGTCACTGGGAATGAGTCCGACCGAGTGTTGGCAATACGAACCAAACTCTCACAACGGTCATATAGAGACCGGATAGCTCGTAACAACAAGCCCGATACCCCATACTCCCGAAGCACCCCCCACAAAAAACCACGAGGGATGTGGTCGAATGCCTTCTCCAAGTCCACAAAACACATGTAAACTGGTTGGACAAACTCCTGCGAACCCTCAAGGATTCTTGAGAGGGTAAAGAGCTGGTCCGATGTACCACAGCCAGGACAAAAACCACATTGCTCTTCCTGAATCCGAGGTTCAACCAACGGCCGGACTTTCCTCTCCAGTACCTTTGGCATAGACCTTCCCAGGGAGGCTGAGGAGTGTGATCCCTCTAAAGTTGGAGCACATCCTCCGGTCCCCTTTCTTGAAGAAAGGAGCCACCACCCCGGTTTGCCACGCCAAAGGTACTGTCCCCAACCTCCATGCAGTGTTGCAAAAGCATGTCAACCATGACAGCCCTACAACATCCAGGGCCTTGAAGTACTCGGCAAATCTCATCCACCCCCGGGGCCCGGCCACCAAGGAGCTTTTTAACCACCTTGGCAACCTCAGCCCCTGTTATGGGCGGGTCATCCCCCTCGGCCACAAGCCCTGCTTCCTCTGTGGAAGGCGTGCCAGTGGGATTGAGGAGATCCTTGAAATATTCCTTCCACCGCTCGACGGTATCCCCAGTCGAAGTCAGCAGCGCCCCATCCGCACCATACAGTGTGGACATGGAGCTGCTTCCCCCTCTTGAGCTGCCGGACAGTTTGCCAGAATCTCTTTGAGGCCAACCGAAAGTCTTGTTCCATGGCCTCACCGAACTCCTCCCTCACCCGGGTTTTTGCTTCAGCAACCACTTGAGCTGCACTCCGCTTGGCTTGCTGGTACACCTCAGCTGCTTTGGGAGTCCCACAAGCCAACCAAGCTTGATAGGACTCCTTCTTCAGCTTAATGCCCCCCCACCACCACCACTGGTGTCCACCACTTGGTTCGGGGGTTGCCATCACGAGATGCACCAACGACCTTGCGGCCACAGCTCTGGGCAGCCACTTCAACAATGTAGGTGGAGAACATGGCCCATTCAGACTCCATGTCTCCAGACTCCCTCGGAATGTGGTCGAAGTTCTTTGGGAGGAGGGAGTTGAAGACCTCCCGGACAGAGGCCTCAGCCAGACGTTCCCAGCACACCCTCACTATACGTTTGGGTCTACCAGGTCTGAATGGCATCCTCCCCTGCCATCGGATCCAACTCACCACCAGATCCAACCGCTACTAATCAGTGCTATTCATGCAGCTGAACTTATAAATGTACATACCCTGGAGGTATGTAAACTTATAAGCACAACTGCATATAAAATAACAATAGAAAAAAATGACATAGAAAGTTGAAAATATATAAAATAAAGAGAATATCTAAATTGATTGATTGATTTTATTTGAACATTCTGAAAAAGAAAAAAAGAATTTAAAACAAAACAAAAAACAAGCCAAAAATAAAATGTTCAAAAGGAGTGGGAAGAAGCCAACGCTTATATAGTCCCACCCCTTTTCCATACCCAACAAATTACAACAATTAGTCATCATTCATCTCACAACCACATTCACCATAATACACCCCATAGTCAAATTATACAACAGAAATGACACAACGACAGTCCATACTGACAACAATACCAACACCCAACAATAATTGTAACAATAATTAATAAAAACTTCTGATATGTTCAACACAAACACAGACAACACCATCACCATCACAATCACCATAACACAATAACATACACAATAACAACCTTCCCTCACTGAAGACACATTGTAACATCACTGCCCTTCATTCTCATACTGCTCAAAAATAATTTCTTTTTATGCTGATTTAAATATATGGATGTTTGGACATTGCCTGTGTTTCCCCCCCAACCCATTCCACAATTTTATCCCACACATGGACACACAAAAACCCTTCCTAGTAGATCTTACTAAGTGCATTTTAAATTTTGTGTTCCCCCGTAAATTATATTTTCCTTCTCTCTCACTGAAAGATTTTGTATATTGTGTGGCAAAAGGTTTTTACTGACTTTAAACATTAATTTTGCTGTATAATAATGAACCAGATCCCGTAATTTCAATAACTTTGAATGTAAAAACAATAAATTAGTATGTTTGAGATACCCAACTTTGTGTATAACACGGACTGCCCTTTTTTGTAATATTAGCAATGAATTAAGAGTACTTTTATAACTGTTACCCCAGACCACTATACAATAGGTCAAGTATGGAAGTACTAATGAGCAATACAAGATATGAAGTGATTTGTAATCTAGGACCTGCTTAATTTTATTTATAATTGCAATATTTTTTACAACTTTGTTTTGTATGTATCTGACATGTGGTTTCCAACTAATTTTATCATCTAGTATTACACCCAAAAACTTGATCTCCTTAACTTTTTCAATAACTACATTATCTATATGAATATGTGTATCTTCTTTATTTTTACAATTACCAAATATCATTACCTTAGTTTTATCTATATTTAGTGATAATTTATTACAATCCATCCATTTTTTAAGCTTATTTAATTCATTATTTAGAGTATGGATTAGATCCATACTACAATACATACAATCTGTGCTCATACCAGATTTTCAGCTTGTCAAATTCCAGCTTGTAATTTTTTTCAAAGACGTCCTGGAAGATGTCTTTAAGTCTCCCATCATATGCTTTCAGAATGGCGTTTTTTGTGCTCATGTACAAGGGCCACTTCTTGGCAATGGCAAGAAGATTCCTAAGAAAAAGCTGCAATTCTACAAGAAAGAGGCTGCAATTTTACAAGAAAAAAAGTTACAATTTAAGTTGAATTCCACAAGCTGAAGAAGTATGAATGCAAGTCATTTGCAGTTGAGGTTAAAAGTTTGCATTCAGCTCTTTAGAGCATGCACAGATGTGGACAGATTTGTTGGCACAATTTGAAACTAAAGAAGTTAAATGGCATATCTTATTGTTTATATCATTAAATGGAAACGGATAAATCACAAATCTTAAAAAATGTACAAAAATATAAAAATTTTTGATAAAATGTATATAAAAATGTGGCCACGGATAATTCACAAGTTGAAAATACAGTATATTGTCATATTTTTTTTTTATAATATAAAACTTTGGATACATAATTCACAAGTCCTGAATCATCAAACAATATAGGATAAAAATACTTACAGAAAGTTGAAAATATAAAAAAATTAAAACAATCTGTAAAAATACAAAAACCTGGAAAGACAGACTAACTGTAAATATTGAACATGTACACTTAAAATGTAACACTGGCAGTGCGTACCTAACATTTTTTTTCTCTTTGCATGTCAGAGAGTGACTGCTGTCTTTATAGAATAGAGGAAAAACTTGCATATACAGTGCTATGAAAAAGTATTTGCCCCTTCCTGATTTCTTATATTTTTGCGTATTTGTCACAGTTAAACGTTTCAAGTCATCAGACATATTTTAAGATTACACAAAGATAACGGCAATATGTAAAAGATTCTTCATTGCCAGTTCTCACAAAAGCATGGTTGCAGTTGTTGCCATGTAGGTTTGGATAGCTTTTTCCCCCTAATAAATGAACTCATCATTTAAAAAATGCATTTTGTATATACTCGGGTTGTGGAGAAGTGTGGTGAAGGACGAGGCTGAGTTTATTTCTCAAGTCCAGTTTTATTAACAATCACATTCTCCAACATCCAAAAACAGAGAGTGAATCTCCCAACATCTGTCCCTTTTATACCCCCGGACATCAAAACACACAGTCACATTGTCTTTTTAATCCCACATCACAATGCATCCCCCTCCAGGACTTCTCGCCTCCACCTAAAGTCCTGGTAGTCAGGAAATCCCTCAAGGCCATCTCTTTGCATACCAAAAGGCCAGATTTCACATCCTCCTGTTACCCCTAGGAGGTCCAGACCTTTTGTTCCTCTGAGACGTGAAGCACACAATAAGCATACAGTAATATACTGTACATGTGAAGCATATGAAACCCACATATGTGCACCACAGGGTTATCTTTCTTATACGTATGAAAATTTGTTTGATGATTTGAAACATTTAAGTGTGACAAATATGCCAAAATTTTAAGAAATCAGGAAGGGAGCAAATATGTTTCCACAGCACTGTATTTGGGTGCCGTGAGACATTCCGGAGTGGTGGCCTAGAAATAGAGCATCCGCCCCACAACCAGGAGGTCGGGGTTCAAGTCCTGGCTGGGTCAAGTACTGGCTTCCTGCCATCCAGCTTGGTGCTCAGCAAAAATGGAACAAAGGAGGGAAATGTTGGCGGCAGTGGCTCAGGAGGTAGAGTGGGTCATCTAATAACCAGAGCGTTGGCGGTTCGAATCCCGCTCTCCCCAGCCATTCTGCCGTTGTATCTCTGGGCAAGACACTTTACCCATCTTGGCTCCAGTGTCCATGACACTGGCCATGAATGTGTATAAGTGGTCGGAGAGGCCATTGGCGCGGATTGGTAGCCACGTTTCCGTCACTCTGCCCCAGGGCAGCTGTGGTTACAGTAGTAGCTTACCACTATCATTATCTGTGGAGTGAATGAATAATGCATCCAGTGTAAAGCATCTTTGAGTGTCTATGAAAAATGCTATATAAATCTGATGCATTATTATTCCCTGCTCTCAGATGCTGATGAAAGCTATCCCCCTATCCTTCAGGAAGCAGATGAAGATGGACCTAGATGCATGCCTGGACTTTTTGTGGGGCATTGCTCATTAGTGCATTACACCAACACCTAACTTTCTCTTCATATTCAAACCACATGTGAAAAAGGTCTACCCACCTTCATTAAAATGCCCAGTTTTTATTATGTAAAACATGAGACCAACTTAAATCTATTCAGAACTTTTTCCACCTTTATTGTGACTCTTAACAGTTCAGTTTTAAAAAGGAAAATGTCAGAGTGTGGGTTGGGCCCATGTCCTAGCCTTAGTTTCTAGTTTTCATTTCCTTGTCACCCAGGACATGGGCCCCACCCACATCCTTGCATTCAGTTTATTTATTTATTGTATGAATTTCTGTGTTTTTGCTTATTATCTCGGTTCTGTGTTTTCCCTGCCTCAGCTTTAGTTTGGCCATTGTGTTTATTTTCGTTATTGTGTCCCTATTTATGTTCATAGATTTTGCCATATATTTCTCTGTTATGATTATCTTCTTAGTCCTGTTTATTAGTAGTATTATTATTATCATAGTCATGGTTATATTCTAGTATCCTTACCTTAGTTCTCCTTCATCCCGATTATCATTATCTCAGTCATGTTTATGTTATTTATTCTGGTGTTGTTTGTGTCTTGTTAATTTCTTGATTGTCTACGGCTGTTTGTCTTTAGTTTAATCAGTCCTGCTTTATTTAAGGAACTCCATCCCTTACCTGGTTGCGGCGTCCTTGCACCTTGTCGGCGTTTCACACATGCTTCTGTCCTGTCTAACTGAAGTCTTGTCACCTAGCCTGTGGTTTTTCCTGCCCTGCTGTGCTAGTTTTGCTTTGTTTTTCAGCCCACGAGCTGAAGTTTATTTTGTGTTTCTTCAATAAATCTTTGCAAATTTTAAGTCTCGTGTTTGGAACCTGTATTCTGCAATGCAGAGGAGCGCCCATCATGACAGAAGAACACCACCAGTTGGACCCAGTGAGTTTTAGTTTGGTTTAGCTATGGCTGGTTGCGTTCTCCTTACCGACCAGCAGTGGTGGAACATGGAGAGACTGCGGACCCTGGTTACTGTGGTCCACATCTGCAGCAATCCAGAGGAGGAGTGTATGTTGTGGACAGCAACAGCCTGGGAGCTGGATTGTGCCCTGTGTCTGAGGTTGTTTCCCTGGGTCCAGGAGCTGCCCATCTACTGCGCTCCGCAGGCTGCCTCTCCGCCCAGGACTGGTGTGGATAAGCGGAGGGAGCGTCAGCGCCACTCCTCCCCGCATTGCATCTCAGCTTCTGCACCAACCCTCATAGCCCACCGTCAGGTGGTCTCCGCAGCCACCTAGAGGGACCCGCCGGGCTCAGCAGCAGCAGCAGAGCAGGATACAAGGCAAGCACCTTGTCATTTTTTAATAACCATGAATGACGGGTCTTGCCTTGTTCCTTGGGGGGGGGGGGTGCTTAGCAGCCGCCACCTATCACTGCTGAGTCCACCACCCAGCACTGCTATAGCATCTGCTGTCACATCCACTCCCTGGCTGTCATTTGCCTCTCTTCTCTCCTGAGCACCATGACGGAGGATGCGGACCGTCGCTGGGAACTACACTGTGTCAAAACCCAGCTGGCTGAGTGCTACAAACTCTGTTGTTGGAGGGATGAGCAGCAGGACTTGGTGGGGAGAAGGGCTTGTTAGATTGCAGCATCCAAACCCCGCCTGTGGGAGGGCTTTCCATCCTTCCTTAGAGAATTTTTGTTTTCCGACGAGTTCAGTTCAATTCAGCTTTATTTATATAGCGCCATTTCACAACAACAGTCATCTCATAGCACTATCAACTGTAGGGGGGGGACCCCCACAGTTGCAGAAAGACCCCAGCAATCAGGCGATCCCCTGTGAGCAAGCACTTGGCGACGGTGGATAGGAAAAACTCCCTTTTAACAGGAAGAAACCTCCAGCAGAACCAGGCTCAGGGAGGGGCAGTCATCTGCTGCGACTGGCTGGGGGGTGAGGGGATAGAGAAGAAGAAAAGAACAGACATGTAGAGAGCAAACAGCACGATGGGGACTCAATCTATGGGAGAGAACAAACAAATGTTAATGACCAGCAAAAAAAAAAATATTTCATAGAGAGTGAGGAAAGGAGTGAGGCCCAGTGCATTACTGGAGGTCCCCCGGCTGACTAAACCTATTAGCAGCATAACTAAGGGAGGGTTCAGAAACACATGATCCCTCCCTAATTGTAGGTTATATCAAAAAGGTAGGTTTTAGCCCTATTCTTAAAAACAGAGATCGAGTCTGACTCCCGAATCCAGATTGGCAGCTGGTTCCACAAGAGAGGAGCTTGATAACTGAAGGCTCTGCCCCCCATTGTACTTTTGGAGATTCTAGGTATTACAAGTAATCCAGCATTTTTGGGAGCATAGTGCTCTGTTAGGATAATAGGGTAATATCAGATCTTTAAAATAAAAAGGGGCCTGATTGTTTAGAGCTTTGAAAGTGAGAAGAAGGATTTTTAAACTTAATTCTAAACTCTATGGGAAGCCAATGAAGGGAGGACAGAACCGGAGAGATATGACCTCTCTTTCTAGCGCCCGTTAAAACTCTTGCTGCAGCATTTTGGATCAACTGAAGACTTTTTAGAGATGTTTTAGGACAACCTGATAATAAAGAGTTACAATAATCTAATCTAGAGCTAACAAAAGCGTGGATCCATTTCTCAGCATCACTCTGAGACAAGATGCTCCTAATCTTGGCAATATTACGCAAATGATAGAAGGCAGTCTTAGAAACAAATTTAATATGTGAATTGAAAAACAGATCTTGATCAAAAATAACTCCAAAGTTCCTCACAGAGCTATTAAGAGAAAGAGTAACCACATCCAGACTAAAAGTTTGATTTGGAAAGGTATTTCTAAGGTTTTTTGGACCAACAAGAATGACTTCAGTCTTATCTGAATTTAATAGCAGGAAGTTACAAGTTCTCCACGCCAGAGGTGGACAGACCATCTGCTCCTGGCTCATCGGAGGTAGGGGCTCTCCACATGTCTTCCGTGCCATCGGCACCAGCTTCACCAGTCATCGTGCCTGCTGGTCTGCTGGGTTCCTCTACGGTGGTTGGTAGTAACCCGGCAGATGACTCATCCTTCCCGTCAGAGATGGCTGTGCTGGGAGTGGATCTCCATCCATCTGGACTTGAGGATATTCTGTTGTTGCCGCTTGGGATCAACCTGTATCACCTGGGTTTGTTGCTGATCAGCCAGCTTCGTCTGGGTTTGCCGCTGATCGGCCTGCATCTTCAGCTCCTGTGGTCAGCTCCGGTGGTCAGCATGCTCCAACCATCAACTCCTGAGGTCAGCGCACTCCAACCATCAGCCCCAGAGGCCGGAGCACCTCCATTGTCTGTGCCTGAGGCTAACGCACCTCCGCCGTTAGTTTCTGAGGCTGGTGAGCCTCCACCATTTGTTCTTGAGGCCGTTGAGCACCACCATCTGTTTCTGAGGCCAGTGAGCCTCCGCCATCTGTTCCTGAGGCTGGTGCGTCTCCGCAGTTTGTTGCTGAGGCCGGTACGCCTCAGTCTTCTGATCCAGAGGCCAGTGCACTTCCGCCATCTGCTGCTGAGGCCAGTGCGCCTCTGCCATCTGCTGCTGAGGCTGGTGCACCTCCACCGTCTGCTGCTGAGCTCGGTGTGCCACAGCTGACTGTTTCTGGGGTTAGTGCGCCACAGCCAACTGTTTCTGAGGTCAGTGCACCACAGTTACCTGTTGCAGAGTGAAAAGCTCCCTTAATTGTATTTGCCTTGCTCTGTGATAGGGTGACCTAGGGACTTTGGCGGGCTTCCTGATCCTTCCTGTGCTTTGGTTTGGGGGTCCATAGATTTGGGTAGGCCCCCTGATCCACCTTGTTTTGTGATCCAGTGGCTTAAGGACATTGGGAGGTCCACCTGTTTCACTTTGTACTCCAATCTGGGGGTCCATAGACTTGGGTAGGCCCTCTGACCCACCTTGTTCTCCGGTCCGGTGGTCCATGGACTTGGATAGACCACCCGACTCGCCTTGGTTTATGTTTTGGGGACATAAACTTTGTTGCGCCCCACAGACTGTGCTTTTGGTTTGGACTCTATTGGGGCGTAAGCTCTTGTTTCGGCCCACCTGGCTTTGTACCCCCACCACCCACCCAGGGAAAGTATTTTGTTTTTTTGTTATTGTTGTTTTGAGAGTCATCTGGAAGCCGCCCCTTAAGAGAGGGGTAATGTCAGAGCATAGGTGGGCCCATGTCCTTGCCTTAGTTTTTAGTTTTCATTTGCCTGTCACCAGGATATGGGCCTAGCCCAGGTCCTTGCTTTGAGTTTATTGTATGAATTTCTGTTTTGCCTTATTATTATTATCTTGGTTGTTTTCCCTGCCTCAGCTTTAGTTTGGCCATTGTGTTTATTTTTGTTATCATGTCCCTATTTATGTTCCATAGATTTTGCCATATATTTCTCTGTTAAGATTATCTTCTTATCATACTCATGGTTATATTCTAGTATCCTTACCTTAGTTCTTCTTTGTCCCAATTATCATTATCTCAGTCATGTTTATGTTCTTTATTCTGGTGTTGTTTGTGTCTTGTTAATTTCTTGATTGTCCACGGCTGTTTGCCTTTAGTTTAATCATTCCAGCTATATTTAAGGAACTCCACCCCTTACCTGGGTATGGCATCCTTGCACCTTGTCTGCATTTCACATGATTCTGTCTTGTCTAGCCGAAGTCTTGTCACCTAGCCTGTGTTTTTTCCTGCCCTGCTGTGCTAGTTTTGCTTTGCTTTTCAGCCCACGAGCTGAGGTTTATTTTGTGTTTCTTCAATAAATCTTTGCAAACTTTAAGTCTCGCGTTTGAGTCCTATATTCTGTGCTCCAAAGGAGTGGCCATCGTGACAGAAAATAAATTCATAAAATTGCACTGACACCAAAAGTACAGTGGATATAAAAAGGCTGCACACGCCTGTTCACATGCCAGGTGGAAAGCTCCTTTATATTTTATTAATTTGTTTAATTTTGTTTTACTGATTTAGTCATGTTTTAGTCTGTGTTCCAAGGTTGTCATAGCCAGGAGTGGCACTGGGGTTAAGCTCCCAGTGCTCATAAAATGCTCCTTATGGCGTGCGTCTCGAAAAGCCTCTGACAACTAAGTCCAACTCCTAGCCTGCCCGTGTGGTTTAGTCTCTAAGCCCGGCGGAACTGCTTTTACTAATAGGAGAAGGGGCGAGGGCGGATCTCTGGCGCCTTAAAACCAGATGCTTCAGGTAGATGGTGGCTCGTCAACCTGGGAAGGTAGCCCATCTAGGGGAAGGTAAACCCTGATTTCAAACCTCCGCTGCCTCACGGCATACCCGGTCACGGGAAAGGCTTCGGGAGTCAACCCTGAGGAAAAATCCAGAGTCGGAGCCCCTAAGGCAGTTCTATGTTGTGCTCAACATCGTTCTGGCAGCTCCTGCAATGGCGCTGGTGCCAAACTGTAGCAGCCCTGCTGTTCCTTTGGATTCATCAGTGACGTGGAGAGGGGGGACATGCTGCATGGGCAACATCTTGTCCTCCATATCTTCCTGCCCAGGCTTGAATCCTACCAACGCCAACGCTGGAAGGTAGAACACCGGATCACTGGAGAGGACACTCCAGCTTCGCCTTTGGCGTAGAAAAAACACGGGGAATGACAGTTACCGGTTATAAGCCACCGCTCAATTGGCGTAGAGAGCGGCGCCAGGGGTTGTTCCCGAAGGTGGGAGGGATCATCAGATCTCACTGGACAGCTACCGCCCGCCTCAAGCTGGGCAGCCCCCAGCCAATAAGGTGTTGTCCCGCCACAGCTTGCTTTCCTCATTGGGTGCATGGGGATGAGGAGAAGTCCGAACAGCAGGCTGAGAACCTTCGCACCAGGCAAGACAATAAAACAAAAGAGACCAACTCTAAAACTGGGAACTTGGAACGTCCGCACTATGATGACAGGACTCGCTGCTAACCTCAAGGACATCAATGACACCAGGAAGACTGCCATCATCAATAATGAGCTGAAGAGACTGGGAGTGGATATCGCCACTCTCCAGGAAACACGGTTGGCTGACGCAGGCACACTAAGAGAGAAGGACTACACGTTCTACTGGCAGGGAAAAGGCAGTGACGAACACAGGGAACACGGAGTGGGCTTCGCAGTGAAGAACACCTTGCTGAAGATGGTGGAACCGGTCAGCACTGGCTCTGCACGACTCCTTACCCTCCGCCTGAACACCACTCAAGGCCCAGTCACCCTCGTCAGTGTGTATGCCCCAACACTGACAGCCACACCAGAGGCAAAAGACGAGTTCTATGAGAATCTCGCAACAACTGTCAGGACCATCCCCAACTCTGAACAACTCATTCTCCTTGGAGACTTCAATGCCAGAGTGGGTGCTGACCACGACTCCTGGCCCTCCTGTCTTGGACCTTTTGGCGTGGGAAGAATGAACGACAACGGACAGCGGCTGCTCGAGTTCTGCACATATCACAATCTGTGCATCACAAACTCGTTCTTCAAGACCAAGCCCCAACACAAGGTTTCCTGGCAACATCCGCGCTCAAAGCACTGGCACCAGCTGGACTTGATCCTGACCAGGTGCACCTCACTGAAGAACGTGCTAATCACCCGTTCGTTCCAGAGTGCAGATTGCGACACAGACCATTCATTGGTGTGTTGCAAGGTCAAGCTGCAGCTGAAGAAATTCCATCGTGCTAGACAGCCTGGAAAGGCACGGATTGACACCAGCAAGATGGCTCAACCAGAACTTGTTGAGCAGTTTGCCTCCACCTTTGAGAAGGAACTTGGTGTACCACAAGAAGGAGAATCTGCAAAGCAGAAGTGGGAAGAGCTGCGAAACACCATCCACCGCACAGCCTTGGCTACCTTTGGGAGGAAGACCTCGAAGTCACAGGACTGGTTTGATGCCAAGTTGACCGAGAATGACCCCCGTCATTGAAGCCAAGCGCTCAGCACTTGCTGAGTACAAGAAGTACCCAAACGAGAAGAATCTCCAGATTCTCAGGGCTGCGAGAAGCAAAGTTCAGCAGACTGCTCGGCGCTGTGCCAACGAGTACTGGACTCAGCTCAGCCAAGACATTCAAACCGCTGCCATAACAGGGAACATTCGTGGCATGTACGATGGCATCAAGAAAGCACTTGGTCTGGCTCAGAGCAAGACGGCCCCCCTCAAATCCTCCACTGGGGTGATGATCACAGAAAAGAACAAGCAGATGGAGAGATGGGTGGAACAGTACTCCGACCTCTACTCCAGAGAGAACACCGTGACACCGTCAGCCCTTGATGCCATCGACTGCCTGCCATCCATGGACGAACTTGACGCCGAGCCAACCATCGACGAACTCAGCAAGGCCATTGATAGCTTGGCCGCTGGCAAGGCATCCGGCAACGACGGCATACCCCCTGACCTGATCAAGCACTGCAAGACCGCCCTACTGCTGCCATTGCATGACGTCCTCTGCCAGTGTTGGAAGGAAGGTGCCGTACCACAGGACATGAGGGACGCCAAGATCATCACCCTCTACAAAAACAAAGGGGAGAGAAGCGACTGCAACAACTACAGGGGCATCTCCCTCCTCAGCGTTGTTGGTAAAGTCTACGCACGAGTTGTTCTCGTTCGTCTACAGAAGCTTGCCGAACGTGTCTACCCCGAGTCTCAGTGTGGCTTCCGCGCTGCGCGATCGACGGTAGACATGATATTCTCCATCCGCCAACTCCAGGAGAAATGCAGAGAACAGAACATGCCCCTGTACGCCGCCTTCATCGACCTCACCAAAGCGTTCGATTTGGTCAGCAGAGAGGGCCTTTTCAAGATCCTGCCAAAGATAGGATGCCCACCAAAGTTGCAAAGCCTCATCGAATCGTTTCACACCAACATGCAGGGGATAGTGCAGCACGATGGCAACGTCTCAGAGCCATTCAACATACGCAGCGGAGTGAAACAGGGCTGTGTACTTGCGCCAACCCTCTTTGGGATTTTCTTTGCTATGCTCCTGAGGCATGCCTTCAGCACAGCAACAGAGGGAATCTACCTGCACACAAGATCTGACGGCAGGCTTTTCAACCTCGCCGGCCTGAAAGCCAGAACCAAAGTACGCGAGGCTCTAATCAGAGACATGCTGTTCGCAGACGACGCTGCAGTCGCAACCCACACACAGCAGGAGCTTCAGACCCTGATGGACCGCTTCTCCCAGGCATGCAAGGACTTCGGGCTTACCATCAACCTGAAGAAGACTAACGTCTTGGCGCAAGGCACGGAAGCACCACCAACCATCACCATCGACGACTACGAGCTGGAGGTCATGAATCAGTTCACGTACCTGGGGTCCACGATCAGCAACAACCTCTCCCTTGATACAGAGATCAACAAGAGGATTGGAAAATCAGCCTTCACACTCGCTCGCCTCACCACACGAGTGTGGGAGAATCCCAAACTCTCTGTCAAGACAAAGATGGCAGTGTACAACGCCTGCGTCATCAGCACACTGCTCTATGGGAGTGAGACGTGGACAACATACGCCCGGCAGGAAAAGAGACTGAACTCCTTCCACTTGCGCTGCATTCGCCACATCCTGGACATATCCTGGCAGGACAAAGTGCCCAACACAGAAGTTCTGTCCCGCGCCGGCCTTCCCTCCATGTTCACTCTACTCAGGCAGCGCAGGCTCCGCTGGCTAGGCCACGTTCACCGTATGGAGGATGGCAGAATCCCCAAAGACGTCCTCTACGGAGAACTGGCAACTGGCAGGAGAGACGTTGGCCGCCCACAGCTGCGCTTTAGAGATGTCTGCAAGAGAGACATGAAGGAACTGGAGATCAACACAGAGTGCTGGGAGGACCTTGCAACGGACCACTCCAAATGGAGAGGCACCCTGACCAGACAGCTCAAGGCGGGTGAAGAGAGACTGACTGCTGCACCAGATGAAAAAAGGACCCGCAGGAAGAACCGCCACAGACCCAGCAGCACGGAGACCACCCACAAGTGCGACCTGTGTGACAGGGACTGCCATTCGCGCATCGGCCTGTTCAGCCACAGGCGGTGCTGTTCCAGCAGAGTAGACGTTTAGGATTCTCTTCCATGGTCATCATAGACCGACGGAGGCCGACGAGTCTGTGTTTTGGGACCACAATGGAAATAAGTGCTTGCACTTTATTGTGTTATCCTAATTTATAGAATGTATTTATAGATATACTGTATATTATATGTATAGTATTTATATGTACATTTTATTTATTGAGTCAAATCAAATCAGGTTTTTGTGATATAAAAATGAGACCAAGATAAATCATTTCAAAACTTTTTCCTCCATTTATGTGACCTATAACCTCCATCCATCCATCCATCCATCCATCCATCCATCCATCCATCCATCCATCTTCTTCCGCTTCATCCTTTTCGGGTCGTGGGGGTACTGGAGCCTATCCCAGCATCTTTGGGCAAGAGGCAGGGTACACCATGGACAGATCACCAGTCCATCCCAGGGCCAACACAGAGAGACAGACAACCATTCACTCTCACAGTCATACCTATGGACAATTTAGAATCCCCCAGTTTGATGCCAATTAACCTGACTTGCATGTTTTTGGCATGTGGGAGGAAACCGGAGAAATCCCGGAGTAAGCCCATGCAGACACGGGGATAACATGCAAACTCCACACAGATCACTGTTGGTTGGTGGCTGGGATCGAACCCAGGATCCCCCGGCCAAGGGTGAGTTGCTGTGCTGCCGCAGTGCTAACCACTCCACCACCGCGCTGCCCACCTATAACCTGTACAACCCAAATGAAAAACAAACTGAAATCTTTTAAGGGAAAAAAAAGCTTACAATAACCTGGTTGCATAAATATGCACACCCTGTTATAACTGAGGATGTGACTGTGTTCAGAATTAACCAGTCACATTCAAACTCATGTTAAATGGGAGTCATCACACACCTGCCATCATATAAAGTGCCTCTGATTAACCCCAAATAAAGTTCAGCTGTTCTAGTAGGCTTTTCCTGACATTTTTGTAGTCACATCTTACAGCACAAACCATGATCATGATGTATGGGGTCAGTTTTGGGACCCAAACTCTTTATTTTGTATATAAATGACATATGCCAAGTATCAAAAATTCTGAAATTTATTTTGTTTGCGGATGACACAAATGTCTTTTGCACTGGTGAAAATTTGCAGCAGGTTTTAGAGGTGGTCACAACTGAAATGAAAAAGTTAACGCAGTGGTTCAACAAAAATAAATTATCTCTAAATCTAAAAAAAGCAAAGATTATGTTATTTGGAAATTATAAAATAAATCATGAAATAATGGTAACGATAGATGATACCAGAATAGAAACAGTACAGGAAAATAAGTTTCTGGGGGTGACGCTAGAAAAATCTGCTGGAAACCTCACATCAGTCACATCTGGGCCAAGTTGGCAAAACGTATGGGCATACTGGGGAAGACAAGACACATCTTGGACTATAAATCATTGGTCTTACTGTACAATTCACTGTTTCTACCTTATCTTCACTACTGTGTAGAAGTCTGGGGAAACACCTACAAGACAACCTACAGTCAATATGCACATTACAAAAAAGCTATAAGGATAATAAATAATGTTAGATATAGAGACCATACCAATTCGTTGTTTTTAAAGTCACATGTCATAAAGTTCATCGATTTAGTTAAATTTAAGACAGCACAAGTAATGTACAGGGCAATTAATAATCAACTCCCAACTAATATACAAAAAATATTTAAAAAAAGAGACAATGATCATAATTTGAGAGGAGACTTAAACTTTACAAAACCCAAGATACGAACAACCAAGAAAAGTATGTGCATATCTGTCTGTGGGGTGGATTTGTGGAACAGTCTGGAGCCGGAACTGAAACTATGTACAAACAGAAATCAATTCAAAAAGAGGTATAAACATTATTTGCTGAAAGGATATATGTTAGAAGGGTAGTATTTATATGTACCATTCACTATGCTCACTCTGGGACACTATGGAATGGTGGGTGGGACAGCACTGTGTATATCTGTGTTGTTTGAGGCTGGTTTTGATGTATGGACATCAATGTATGTTAGGATGGATGGGTGTTATGTTGATATGTACAAAATACAGTTAATTGTTTACTTGGGGTCTTAAATGTGGTAATTTGTATATAATTCACATGGGTGTATTTATGGAAAAGAGGAGATGGAATTAATAAGTGTTCACTTCTTCCTTCTCCCTTTCGAACACTGTATACTGTTACTTTATTGCATTTGTCATTTGTTTTGTTTTTGTTATACTTTTTTGTTCGAAATAAAGTATCTATCTATTGATCTATCTATGATTCGCAGAGAACTTCCAAAGCATCAAAGGGATCTCACTGTTCAAAGGTATCACTCAAGAGAAAGGTACAAAAGTAATTTTCAAGGCATTAAATATACCATGGAACACAGTGAAGACAGTCATCATCAAGTGGAAAAAATACGGCACAACAGTGACATTACCAAAATTGATGAAAAGACGAGGAGAAAACTGGTCAGGCAGGCTGCCAAGAGGCAGACAGCAACATTGAAGGAGCTGCAGGAATTTCTGGCAAGTACTGGCTGTTTAGTACATGTGACAACAATCTCCCATCTAGGGTGGCAAGACGGAAGCTTCATCTTACAAAGAAAAACATCCAAGCTCGGCTACATTTTGCAAAAACAAATTTGAAATCTCCTAAACTCATGTGGGAAAATGTGTTATGGTCTGATGAAACCAAGGTTGAACTTGTTGGCCATAATTCTAAAAGGTATATTTGGCACAAACACAATTCTGTTCATCACCAAAAGAACACCATACCTACAGTGAAGCATGGTGGTGGCACCATCATGCTTTGGGGCTGTTTTTCTTCAGCTGGAACTGGGGCCTTAGTCAAGGTGGAGGGAATTATGAACAGTTCCAAATACCAGTCAGTGTTGGCACAAAACCTTCAGGCTTCTGCTAGAAAGCTGAGGATGAAGAGGAACTTCATCTTTCAGCATGACAATGACCCAGAGCACACATTCAACTCGCCAAAAGAATGCCTTCACCAGAAGAAAATGAAGGTTTTGGAATGGCCCAGCCAAAGTCCAGACCTGAATCCAATCGAATATCTGTGGGCTGATCTAAAGAGGGCTGTGCACAAGAGATGCCCTCACAATCTGATAGATTTGGAGCATTTTTTCAAAGAAGAGTGGGCAAATATTGCCACATCAAGATGTGCCACGCTGATAGATTCCTACCCAAAAAGACTGAGTGCTGTAATAAAAGCCAAAGGTGCTGCAACAAAGTATTAGTTTAAGGGTGTGCATATTTATGCAAACAGAGTATTGTAAGTTTTTTATTTTTCCCCTTAAAAGATTTCAGTTTGTTTTTCAATTGGGTTGTACAGGATGTAGGTCACATTAATAGTGGAAAAAGTCTTGAAATGATTGATCTTGGTGTCATTTTTTGACATCACAAAAACCTGGCATTTGAACAAGGGTGTGTAGACTTTCTATAGTCACTGTGTTTCTAACATATTCATACTGCTGACTACCTGGAAAACCGGTATGGCTACCTTCATAATCAAACTGAGTGTCATATGTCCTCTTTGCCCTTGTTGGGTTTGCCCAACCCTCAGGTTTCTTTCTGTCAATTGTTGTAATGTGTTTGGTAATGGAAAGAATCTGTGTCAAAGTGAAAGCCTGCTTGATAGTCTTTATAGAAATTATTTTTGGGGATGTGCTCTTACTAGTTTTTGAAGATGGAGTAGATTATGAGTGTTGACACAGGAATTTTCCATTCTGTACATTCTGTTCTGTCCCGTCTTATGCTTGTCATAGTCTTTTCTAACATTTCTTCATCACTGCTCTGGTCGCCAGGGCCGATGAAAGCTCAGCTGTGTGCACTAGCCAAGTAGTGGTACAGACTACTTGTGTAAATTTGTGAGTACTATAGAATAAAGCCTGATACTTGCCAATACCAGATAATGGAATGGTGCATTGATTCTTTGTGCTGTGGAGGATGGAATCAGATGAGACACGAGATGACGACACAGAACTTTATTCACCTCCAACAACAGAACAGATCAAATCTGGGTGCAGATTTGATCTGTGCTCTGGATCCCTAGTGCTCTGGCACCCGTCTCGCTTCTCCCCCCCCCCCCATTACCATCTCTCCTTTTCTTTCCCCCTGTCATGAATCTGAGCACATGTTTTCACAGAGCTCAGACTCGCACTTTATTTCTAGTTTTGAATATCTGTTAGTTTGGTGTTGTTAGTTTCTGTCTATATTTTGTTTTATTGTCTCTTTTGCCAAGCTCCCAAACGTATAGTGAGGGTGTGCTGGGAGCGTCTGGCTGAGGCCCCTGTCCGGGAGGTCTTCAACTCCCACCTCCGGAAGAACTTCAACCACATTCCGAGGGAGTCTGGAGACATGGAGTCTGAATGGGCCATGTTCTCCACCTCTGTTGTTGAAGCGGCAGCCCAGAGCTGCGGCCGCAAGGTGGTCGGTGCATCTCGTGGTGGCAACCCCCGAACCAAGTGGTGGACACCAGTGGTGAGGGGGGCCATTAAGCTGAAGAAGGAGTCCTATCAAGCTTGGTTGGCTTGTGGGACTCCCGAAGCAGCTGAGGTGTACCGGCAGGCCAAGCGGAGTGCAGCTCGGGTGGTTGCTGAAGCAAAAACCCGGGTATGGGAGGAGTTCGGTGAGGCCATGGAACAAGACTTTCGGTCGGCTTCAAAGAGATTCTGGCAAACTGTTCGGCGGCTCAGGAGGGGAAAGCAGCTCCCCGTCCACACTGTGTATGGTGCGGATGGGACACTGTTGACTTCAACTGGGGATATCGTCGGGCGGTGGAAGGAATACTTCGAGGATCTCCTCAATCCCACTGATACGCCTTCCACAGAGGAAGCAGGGTTTGGGGACGAGGGGGATGACTCGCCTATCACAGGGGCTGAGGTCGCCAAGGTGGTTAAAAATCTCCTTGGTGGCCGGGCCCCGGGGGTGGACGAGATTCGCCCCGAGTACCTCAAGGCCCTGGATGTTGTTGGGTTGTCATGGTTGACACGCCTCTGCAACATTGCGTGGAGGTCGGGGGCAGTGCCTTTGGCATGGCAAACCGGGGTGGTGGTTCCTCTCTTCAAAAAAGGGGACCGGAGGGTGTGCTCCAACTTTAGAGGGATCACACTCCTCAGCCTCCCTGGGAAGGTCTATGCCAAGGTACTGGAGAGGAGAGTCCGGCCGTTGGTCGAACCTCGGATTCAGGAGGAGCAATGTGGTTTTCGTCCTGGCCGTGGCACATCGGACCAGCTCTTTACCCTCTCGAGAATTCTTGAGGGTTCGTGGGAGTTTGCCCAACCAGTTTACATGTGTTTTGTGGACTTGGAGAAGGCATTTGACCGCGTCCCTCGTGGATTTTTGTGGGGGGTGCTTCGGGAGTATGGGGTATCGGGCTTGTTGTTACGAGCTATTCGGTCTCTGTACGACCGTTGTGAGAGTTTAGTTCGCATTGCCAACACTCGGTCGGAGTCATTCCCAGTGAGAGTTGGACTCCGCCAGGGCTGCCCTTTGTCACCGGTCCTGTTCATAATTTTTATGGACAGGATTTCTAGGCGCAGCCAGGGAATGGAGGGTGTCATGCTTGGTGACCACAGGATCTCATCTCTGTTGTTTGCAGATGATGTTGTCCTGTTGGCTTCATCCAGCAATGACCTACAGCTCTTGCTGGGACGGTTTGCCGCTGAGTGTGAAGCGGCTGGGATGAGAATCAGCACCTCCAAGTCCGAGTCCATGGTCCTCAGCCGGAAAAAGGTGGATTGTCCTCTCCGGGTTGGGGACAGGCTCCTGCCCCAAGTGGAGGAGTTTAAGTATCTTGGGGTCTTGTTCACGAGTGAGGGGAAAATGGAGCGAGAGATCGACAGACGGATTGGAGCAGCATCTGCAGTGATGCGGACGTTGTACCGGTCTGTTGTGGTGAAGAGGGAGCTTAGTTCTAAGGCAAAGCTGTCGATTTACCAGTCAATCTACGTTCCTACTCTCACCTATGGTCACGAGCTTTGGGTAATGACCGAAAGAACGAGATCGCGGATACAAGCGGCTGAAATGAGCTTTCTCCGTAGGATTGCTGGACTCACCCTCAGAGATAGGGTGAGGAGCTCAGTCATCCGGGAGAGGCTCAGAGTAGAACCGCTGCTCCTCCACATTGAAAGGAGTCAGTTGAGGTGGTATGGGCATCTGATTAGGATGCCTCCTGGACGCCTCCCATTTGAGGTGTTTCAGGCACGTCCCACTGGGAGGAGACCCCGGGGCAGACCCAGGACTCGGTGGAGAGACTATGTCTCCCAGCTAGTCTGGGAACGCCTTGGTATCCCCTCTGAAGAGCTGGAGCAGGTGGCTGGGGAGAGGGAAGCCTGGGCTTCTCTGCTTGAACTGCTGCCTCCGCGACCCGGACCTCCGGAAAAGCGGTAGAAGATGGATGGATGGATGGATGTCTCTTTTGCCTCCTCTTTCCCAGACGCCCCCATTAGCTGTTCACAGTCTGCTCCTGTCACATCAGCTGTGGGCAGTTAGTCTAATTAGGTCACCTGCTTGCTCAGCGACTCACACCTGCGGCTCATTTTCTCCCCCATGTATTTAAGCACTGGCTGTCCACTGTTTCATTGTGGCTATATTGATCCTGGTATGATCTCTCCACATCTACAAGTTATAATTTGCTGTATTCTTGTTTTCTCTGCATTATTTTGGACTTTTATGTTCTTTTCATTAATAAATGTCACAAATGCAATTCAGCACCTGGGTCTGTCTTCCTGCCCCACAGGGGCGTACATGACAGAATATAGCCTCCAGTTAAGGACCCAGCTGTTGCGTTTGTGCATTTTTTTTCCTTTTTGTGTGTGTTTTTCCACTGGCCTGCTCTGGAGCTCATCATGCCCCCAGCTCACCGGCCTCACAGAAACAAAGGAGGATTGGTAGCCGGGCCCCCGACCTTGGAGGAAGGGTGGGCGGCGGACTTCATCCAAAGCTTTATGGATGATGCTCTCTCCTCCCGAGGACCCAAGAAAACTTGGGAATGTTTGAACGGAGTGGTGGGTATTCTTCAGGCACACCCCGGCCTGTGGAATTATCCACAATACACGAAGCTGCTGTCCATGGTCTGTGCTCCCCAGTAATCATTTCCTGGATTAACAGTGGGGGCGTTTCCAGCAGAGTCGAGGCAGAGGTGCTCACCACAGCTGATGTCCATCTCTCCTCTTGCTTTGTCAGACTCACCTCCAGCTCCAGCCCGCGTGTTGCCAGCTTTACGGCGGTGCCGTTGCCCAGCTCCGGACCGCTGGAGAAATGCCTCCACCTCTCAGTCAGCAGCTTCCCCTACATTGAGCCAGACAAATCCCACAGCAGTTTCTCTAACTCATTCTTCCTCACCGGCTGTCCTGCCAGCCCCCTCCTCTCCTGCTGCAAACCCCGTCTCCTCGACATATCCTCCTGCTGCTGAGGGCCCTGCTGCATTCTTCCCGGCTCCATACGCCTCTGCGGCCACAAGGGCAGCTTCTCTACAATCCACTGAGGGGCCCAGTCCACCATAGCCACGGAGAGAGTCGACTCTACTGCAGGAAACATCGAGTCCCGGGAAACCAGGCAAGTGCCATTTCATTTTATTTCACTAAATTTCCCCATTGTGGGACTAATAAAGGCTTATCTTATCTTATCTTATCTTAAATGATAATATACCTTGTCTGATTCCTGGTAGGGAGACTCAGGAAATGCAGTCCCCTGAGCTCTCCCCACCTGCTGCAGTAAATAATTCCTCATCTGTCCTCTCTGGGTCTCCTCTGTTTGCTCCTGAGTGTCCACCGGTTCCTGAACCTAGCGGCCGCACGATGGAGGAGCCTGTGGCCCTGGTGGAGCCGAACCCCAGCTGCCACGTCGGACAAGCCACCAGCATGGTCCACTTCATCTGGGGAGACAAGGACTGCCACCATCATCATGCCTGCAGAGTTTGAGGCCAAGCTGGATCCCCAGAGGGCCGAGCCCGAAGAACCATCATTGCCTGGATCGACGGAGTCCTGGACGGCGGTGGAGCTCGAGCTCAGGCAAGTGCTCTCCTTCGTCTTTCTTTTATCTGTCTTAGAGCAATCTTGCCTGGCTCTTGATGAGGAGAGCCGGGTGCAGCTGCCCGCTGCACGTGAGCTTGCCTCACCAGGCTCCGCTGCTGCCGGTGACCCTGATCCCTTGTCTCTGTTTGTTTCCTCTGAGCTCTTCCCCAGGGTCACCGGAGATGTTTTAGCACAGCCAGAGGTTTCCATGGGTCCAGGTTCGCTGCTCGAGGTCATCGTGGGTCCATCTTCCCCCGCAGAGGTCATCGTGGACCTTCCTCCTTCACCCTCATCCGGTGTCCCATTGGTGGACCACCTCCTTGGCCTGGTGCTTTTACGGGTCAGCCTGATCCCTGTGGGTGCAGCTCTGGCCCAATCCGGGCCCACCATGGGTGCAGCTCTGGCCCGAACCGGGCCCACCAGGGGTGCAGCTTTGGCCTAGTCCAAGCCCACTGAGGGTGCAGCGTTGCTCCAGTCCGGAGCCATCAAGGGTGTAGCTATGCTCCAGCCCGGAGCCACTGCGGATGCAGCCATGCTCCAGCCCAGAGCCTCTGCGGGTGCAGCCATGCTCTAGTCCAGAGCCACCGTGGGTACTGCCATGCTCCAACCTGGAGCCGCTGCGGGTGCTGCCATGCTCCAGCCCGGAGCCACCGCGGATACAACCCCCCCCCCCCCGAACACCCAGAAGGGGCTATAACCCTCTGGTCCTTTGGGCTTGAGCAAGCGCCCATAACAGCTGTAACGTGGAGCTGTCAGGCCGGCCGAAATGCCTTGCTGTTGAGGTGGGTAGGAGAAAAACTCGCTCTCCCTGCTGGCCATCCTCTGGAGGGGGAAAGGTTGGGGAGGGGAAAGATCTAGTCTCCTGAAAACAGTTCTTTGTAGGGGAACACCAATCTGCGGAGCCACCGTAGGTGGGCGTCCACGCCCAGGAGCCTGGGTCAGCACCGCCTGCTCATCTGCCAAGACATAAGCAGGCTTCAGCCTGTCTATGCAGATGGTTTTCTTACACTCCCCCCCCCCAAGTCTAACATAGAATGTTTTGTCCTCGTTTCCAACACTCTGAACAGGTTGTCGTACGGTGGACATAGCGGTGTTCTTTGGGCGTTGTGCCTCACGAAAACGAATTTGGTATTTTCCAAAAGTTTTGGAATGAAAGCGCGGGGAAAACAATGGTGCGCTGGCGCCAGGACGCTGCCAGCCTCTGCCCCGGAAAAAAGGCGCGTGGGCGGGTCGAAACCAGGCACGAGGCTCTCTGGCAAAAATTCCCCCAGGATCCGCAATGGCTGAGCAAAAACGAGTTCTGTCGGAAAAGCTGTCAAATTTTCCTTAGGCGTCGGACGTGATGTCGTGATGCTGCAGCAAGAGTTTTAACAGGTACTAGAAAGAGAGATCATATCTCTCCGGTTCTGGCCTCCCTTCATTGGCTTCCCATAGAATTTAGAATTAAGTTTAAAATCCTTCTTCTTACTTACAAAGCTCTAAACAATCAGGCTCCTTTTTATTTAAAAGATCTGATACTACTGTATTATCCTAACAGAGCACTATGCTCCCAAAATGCAGGATTACTTGTAATACCTAGAATCTCCACAAGTACAATGGGGGGCAGAGCCTTCAGTTATCAAGCTCCTCTCCTGTGGAATCAGCTGCCAATCTGGATTCGGGAGTCAGACTCGATCTCTGTTTTTAAGAATAGGGCTAAAACCTACCTTTTTGATATAGCCTACAATTAGGGAGGGATCATGTGTTTCTGAACCCTCCCTTAGTTATGCTGCTAATAGGTTTAGTCAGCCGGGGGACCTCCAGTAATGCACTGGGCCTCACTCCTTTCCTCACTCTCTATGAAATATTTTTTTTTTTGCTGGTCATTAACATTTGTTTGTTCTCTCCCATAGATTGAGTCCCCATCGTGCTGTTTGCTCTCTACATGTCTGTTCTTTTCTTCTTCTCTATCCCCTCACCCCCCAGCCAGTCGCAGCAGATGACTGCCCCTCCCTGAGCCTGGTTCTGCTGGAGGTTTCTTCCTGTTAAAAGGGAGTTTTTCCTCTCCACCGTCGCCAAGTGCTTGCTCACAGGGGATCGCCTGATTGCTGGGGTCTTTCTGCAACTGTGGGGGTCCCCCCTACAGTTGATAGTGCTATGAGATGACTGTTGTTGTGAAATGGCGCTATATAAATAAAGTTGAATTGAATTGAATGTCCGATGGGGATCCAAACCGTGCGACCCAAGCTGACAAAAATGCACGGGCTACCTCGGCAGACGTGGTGGAACTCTGTGGAACCGCCTCCAGCCAACATATAATGTGGTCCACAATTTTTAAAAGGTGTGTGAACCCCTGCGACAGTGGAAGGGGACCCACTAAATCCACGTGTACGTGGTCGAACCTCCTGGCCATTATTTGAAAAGGCTCAAGGGGGGCTTTGGTGTACTTGTGCACCTTAGCCCACTGGCACGCAATGCACGCTGCGGCCCATTTTTTCACATCCCTGCATAAGCGAGGCCAGACAAATTTGGACCCCACCAGTTTAACCGAAGCTCACATGCCGGGATGTGAAAGGGAGTGGACGGACTTGAAAATGCGACAGCACCAAGAGCTCAGAACCACCGGGTGGGAATGGCCAGTGGAGACATCGCAGAGCAAGGGGGGCACCCTTCTTGTACCACCTTGCTCTCCAGTTTTAATCCGGTAGCTGCGGACTGCAGCGTGCGAATGTCTGCTTCCCCGGTTTGGTCTGCAGCCATTGTGGAAAAATCAATACCCACGTAGACCAGAGAGACCAGCGTGCGTGACAGGCAGTCCGCCACAACGTTATTGAAAATAAATCTGACACTGCGCATACCTTATCCGGCAGCAGGATCGCGCCCTCCGGCGAGATGCGATGGCCCAAGAAGTCGATTACCAGCAGCCCAAACTGACACTTCACCGGATTAACAATCAGCCCATGGGCTTCCAACCATTGCAAAACTTGTTTGAGATAGGTGAGGTGCTCCTCCTCTGACGCGCTAGCCACCAAAATGTTGTTTAAGTAGAGAAAAATGAACGGCAAGTCACAGAGCACTGTGTCCATCATCCTTTGGAAAGTTTGTGCTGCGCCCTTTAACCTGAATGGCATGCGTAAAAACTTGAAAAGACCGAAGGAAATTATTACCGCAGTTTTGGGAACGTCCTCTGCGCAAACCGGGACCTGGTGGTAACCGTGGACCAGATCCACTTTTGAGAAAATGCGCATCCCGGCCAGGTGCATGGAAAAATAATGGATGTGCGGGATGGGGTAACAGTCGTGTTCCTTGGCGTTGTTCAAGCATCAGAAATTGCCGCACGGCCGCCACGACCCATCGGACTTGGGCACCATGTGCAGTGGAGATGCCCAAGTACTGTTGGAGCACCGAACGATGCCTAAGCATTCTAAATTAGCAAACTCCTCACGCGCGATGGTTAGTTTAGCTGCATCCAGGTGACGAGGGCGTGCAAAAACAGGCGGATCTTTCGTGGTGATAAAATGCTCAACCTCGTGCTTGGTTACTGTAGCAGAAAAAGTGGGCACCGTGAGTGCTGGGAACTCGGACAGCAAATGCTGGTACTTACCCCCTGGAGCTAGAACATTAGCATGTGTTGGTGGACCAACTACCCAAGCTATGCAAGGCAAGGAGGAAAAAGATACAGCGTCCATTAAACATCTCTTGGCAACATCAACAAGGAGACCGTAAGCACACAGAAAATCAGCACCTAAGATGGGGACCGAGCATGCAACTACCACAAAGTCCCACTGGTAATTGCATCCATGCAAACATACAGTCACCGTCCTTTCTCCGAATTTCCTGATGTGGGATCCATTGGCGGCCATTAAAGCCAGGCCGCTGCCTTCTGCCGGCCTGTCCACACTGAGCGGCAAAATGAGGCTCTTCTGGGAGCCAGAGTCTACCAGAAAACATCTCCCAGAGCGTGTGTCCTTGATGAAGAGCAACTTCTTCCTGTTGCCAGTGGTTGCAGCTGCTACTGACCGCTGGCTGTCCCATTTCCCAGCTTCTTGAAGCGGCATGGCGGCAGACAACGTTGCGCTACTGCACTAAAATGGCGGTGATAAAAGCACAGCGTCTCATTCCTGTGTCTTCTGGTGGCCGTCCTGGCCACTACCATCAGTTCCTCAACTTCGCTGGGTTCCACCGGAGATCCTGGTCTCACTGCCTGAATGCTGAGAGCCTTGTTTGCCAGGATGATGCAGTCTGCCTCCTCTGTCAGCGTGCGGTAGTCCTCAGCCACCAGCAGCGGTGAGTTAGTGAGGATTGTTTGAGCCACAGCTGGTAGGTTCCTGAGGAAGAGGTGGGCAAACAGGAAAGCTCCGTCATCCATGCCCATTAGTGCGAGCATGCTCTCCATCAATTCCACATCTGATCTGTCTCCTAACTCCAAATGGGTGAGGAGCTTTTCTGCCCTCTTTCCTTCCGAAAGGGTATAACAGCGCAGCAGCAGCAGCCACTTGAGAGCATCGTATTTTCCTTGGGCTGGCGGGGCTCGGAGTAGACTTATTGCTCACTGCATGGAGCACGGGTCCAGTGCAGCTACCACATGATGGTATTTCGTGTCATCTGTTGAGACTCCATGGAGGGTGAACTGGGATTCCATGTGTATAAACCAAGCAGCCAGGTTGTGGAGCCAAAAGTCCGGGAGTCTGACTGCAACGGTGCATGCAGCGGTGAGAGACTCCAGCGGGAGTGTCTCCGCAGAGGAGCTCGGTCCGTTTTCCATTTCATGTCTCTAGGTCACCAATGTGGAGGATGGAATCAGACGAGACACGAGCTGACGACACAGAACTTTATTCACCTCCAACAACAGAACAGAACAAATGTGGGTGCTAGAGCGAACTTCTTTAGACCACTTTATTCCCGCCTTTGGCACCCAGGGTGAATATATTGACATGTATCAGATAGCATGTACACACATCTATATACACGTCACAGAGCATGGCTTAACACAATACTTTCATGCCCCGGAGTCCTCAGGTGTGAAAAGCGTCTTACCTCTCCACAATACATCCCACACCTGGCACAGCGGGGGCGAAGGTGCATCTTTATTCACTTTAATACCCCCTAGCACTCTGGCGCCCGTCTCACTTCTTCCTCCCATTACCATCTCTCCTTTTCCTTCCCCCAATACTCCAAAGTCCTGGGAGGAGTGCCATCTCCTATTGTGTTACCACAGTGTCAATGATTTTCCATGTTCTGTAAGTTTAAATTCCACAATGAGAAACACTGTTAGGTTGTATTTATCTTACATTATTATTCACAATGGATAAAAAAAGATTTTAGATTCATTGAATACTAATAAAAATGAGGAAAAAGGTTTTTTTTTTAAATACTGTACTAAATTTTGTGTTGTATACAAATGAGTACTTTTTTTCTCAGCAGTGTTATTGCAGGATAATTTTTACCCTAACATTACATTAATAAAGAAGAGTCCTCTTGTCTGCATTGTTTTGTACTTTGAGTTAGTTTTGATTCCATCCATCCATCCATCCATCTTCTACCGCTTTTCCGGAGGTCCGGGTCGCGGAGGCAGCAGTTCAAGCAGAGAAGCCCAGACTTCCCTCTCCCCAGCCACCTGCTCCAGCTCTTCAGAGGGGATACCAAGGCGTTCCCAGACTAGCTGGGAGACATAGTCTCTCCACCGAGTCCTGGGTCTGCCCCGGGGTCTCCTCCCAGTGGGACGTGCCTGAAACACCTCAAGTGGGAGACGTCCAGGAGGCATCCTAATCAGATGCCCATACCACCTCAACTGACTCCTTTCAATGTGGAGGAGCAGCGGTTCTACTCTGAGCCTCTCCCGGATGACTGAGCTCCTCACCCTATCTCTGAGGGTGAGTCCAGCAATCCTACGGAGAAAGCTCATTTCAGCCGCTTGTATCCGCGATCTCGTTCTTTCGGTCATTACCCAAAGCTCGTGACCATAGGTGAGAGTAGGAACGTAGATTGACTGGTAAATCGACAGCTTTGCCTTAGAACTAAGCTCCCTCTTCACCACAACAGACCGGTACAACGTCCGCATCACTGCAGATGCTGCTCCAATCCGTCTGTCGATCTCTCGCTCTATTTTCCCCTCACTCGTGAACAAGACCCCAAGATACTTAAACTCCTCCACTTGGGGCAGGAGCCTGTCCCCAACCCGGAGAGGACAATCCACCTTTTTCCGGCTGAGGACCATGGACTCGGACTTGGAGGTGCTGATTCTCATCCCAGCCGCTTCACACTCAGCGGCAAACCGTCCCAGCAAGAGCTGTAGGTCATTGCTGGATGAAGCCAACAGGACAACATCATCTGCAAACAACAGAGATGAGATCCTGTGGTCACCAAGTATGACACCCTCCATTCCCTGGCTGCGCCTAGAAATCCTGTCCATAAAAATTATGAACAGGACCGGTGACAAAGGGCAGCCCTGGCGGAGTCCAACTCTCACTGGGAATGACTCCGACCGAGTGTTGGCAATACGAACTAAACTCTCACAACGGTCGTACAGAGACCGAATAGCTCGTAACAACAAGCCCGATACCCCATACTCCATACTCCATAGTTTTGATTCCACTGATTTAAATTGAAAGCATGTCTAGTTTTCAAGTTTATTTATGCTGTAGTTATATATAGAGTGCTGGTTGCCTCCTTAGAGAGAACCAGGAGCTCTTCAGCTGCTCCTAGGACACAGTCCAAGGACGGAAAATTTTTTCACACCTGGGGAGTTGTTTAGATCTCCTTATGGGAACTCCTTATACAAAGATATAGAGTGATGATAATCAGGTCAGTGGCGGTAATGCACCTGTAGGCTGGTTGCCAACCGCCAATCAAATCTAAAAGAAGAAGAAGAAGAAGATTTATGCTGTATGCACACTGTATACGAACTCTAACCTCTTGTTCAGGTGTTTTCTAATGTAATAATTCAAGAGTAACTGACATAATGAGAAACTGTACTTGTGTAAAATAGCAGTTGATGATATTACTCAACAGGAATGACCAAAAAATTACTTGTGCAAATTCAAAAAGGTCTTGGGTAACCAACAACTTTAAACATGTAAGTTTTTCTCTTAAATTTGCGAATCTCATTTCTTAAATGCACTGTGTTGATTCAGTTGCACAGAATCAGCAGCATGCATGCCATGATTGTTGAGTTTGGTGGTTTTCTACTACTCTACTACATCTATTATTAAATTATTTGCCATGTAGAAATATAACAAAGTGATACCCCAAAAATTAAGGTTTTGCTTTTCTTGTTAACTTGTCTAACATGTTTTTATGGCTTACAAGACATATCAAGAGTGAAATCACTCAAATGTCTCATATTGTGGGACACATAGATGCTCGTATGTATATCACTGTATGATTCATACATATATTCCGGTTCCGGTTCCGTCGGACCGGTGGCGCCACACGAGTAGGCTGCCCGTTGCAACAGCCTTTTTTTTTTTTATCTTCCTTCTTCTTTCTACACCTTTCACTCTGTATATATATCACAGACGCACGGATCGCCCCGGGGGTCTCCCGGGTCGGCGGACGGAGCCACGGTTTGCAGCGGGAGATGCTAGTGCTAGCTAAGCACTTGGCCGCCGCCCGGTGCTAATGGGAAACTCGACATACCGGGAGCTGTAGCGAAAACGACGCGGGTGCCGGGCTGGAGTTTAGGCGGCGTGCAAGAAATATAAGACAGAATAATAAAGAGCGATGGCAAGAACCAAGCAGACCGCCCGTAAAATCTACTGGAGGAAGAAGCCCCCCAGGAAGCAGCTAGCCACCAGGGCTGCTCGGAGAGGCGCTCCGGCCACCGGCAGAGTGAAGAGGCCTCGCCGTCACAGGCCCATGGCTCTGAGAGAGATCCGTCGCTGCCAGAAATCCACGGAGCTGCTCATCCGTAAGCTGCCCGTCCAGCGCCTGGTGAGGGAGATCGCTCAGGACTTCAAGACCGTCCTGCGTTTCCTGAGCTTCGCCGTCATGGCTCTGCAGGAGACCAGCGAGGCCCACCTGGTGGTCTCTTCTTCGCTAAGGGGGTCACCATCATGCCCAAAGACTTCCAGCTGGCCCGCCGCATCCGCGGAGAGAGAGCTTAGACTTTCTGCTGCACATTCACCAACCAACCATAATGCTCTGCACTGTGTGTCTATATATATACATTTATAGTAATATGGACATATGTTTACTAGATGTTGTTTTTTCTTGCCTTCTGAGTGTTGCTCTGAGTGTTGCTATCCCTGTGCTGTTGCAATCCTGGAATTTCCCCATTGTGGGACTAACAAAGGCTTATCTTATCTTATCTTATACCACCTTAGGCTTCACATCTGAGACGGAACAAAGGACTGAGCCGCTTTTGAGACAACACGAGGATGTGAATGTTTAGTCTTTGGCATGCAAAGAGACAGCCTTGGGGGATTTCGCCCAGCGGCCAGAGACTGAAGGTGGGGGGTGTTAAGATCGGGATGAAGTTACATTGTTACTGGGGATTAAGTGCCATGTGACTGTGTGTTTGATGTCCTGAGTATAAAAGGGACAGATGTTGGTGGATTCTTTCTCTTTCTGTTTTGGATGATGTTGGAGAACGAGAATAAACCTGACTTGTGAAATAAACTCAGCCTCGTCCTTCCACCCTCTCCACACTGGTGACCCTAAGACGTATCATGAGCAGAAGAAATTCCCCCGAGCCGGACTCGTCAGGAACCAGCCAGGCGAACGCAGCCGCAGTCAAGCTACCAGACTTCTGGCAAGACAACCCGTGCTCCTGGTTCCACTTGGCCGAAGCACAGTTCGCCCTCCGGGGAATAACGGTAGATAACACGGAATTCTACCACATTATTGCCAAGCTCGACAACCGCACGGCTCGACATGTGCAGAGCCTCGTGGAGCGCCCACCGGCCGACGACAAATACGGCGGGTTGAAGGCTGCGCTCATCCAGCGTTTCACTCCCTCAGTCCAGGAGAGAGCGGAGAGGCTCCTGACTCTGAACGACTTGGGAGATAGCACGCCCCTCGACCTGATGGAGGACATGCTGAGGCTGAGGGGCTCAGACGGCGATGATTTCCTTTTCACCCACATTTTCCTGAGAACCCTGCCGTCAGCCACGAGAGCGACCCTGGCCAGTTCACCGTTGTTGGACCAGCGGGACTTCCGCGCGCTGGCCCAGGAGGCACAGCGGATTCTCAACGCCAGCAGACAGCGCGCGGCCACTGCAGCAGCGACGGAACTCGGCGCGACGGCCGGAGATGGCAGGGGGCCAAAGGCAGCGGCAGCAGACCCACCGACAACGGCGGCGGCGAGGGCCAGGGATCGCGGAGGAGACGACCTCTGTTTCTACCATCGCCGCTTCGCAGAGAGGGCACGCAAGTGTATACCACCGTGTCAGTTCAAGAGCTCAGGTAATGCCAAAGCCGGGGGTTGGTAGCAGCCGCGGCCCTCGGGGAAGAGAACAAGCTGCTCTACATGACGGATGCGCGTTCGGGGAAGCAATTCCTCGTGGACACAGGCTCCCAAGTGAGTTTTATCATGCCTACCTATGCTGACCGGCTAGCAGGCCCCGGGAGTCACGGAGCATCAGCAGCGAACGGCTCGAGGATTAAGACCTTCGGTGAGAAGACTCTGCTTCTGTCCCTACACGGCCATACATTTGAGTGGACTTTTGTTATAGCTGCAGTGAGCTTCAGTATGTTAGGGGCTGATTTTCTGTGCTCACATGGTTTGTTTGTTGGTCTTGCTAATAGGCGCCTGGTTAATGCACTTTCTTTTTATTCTATTCCCTGTGCAGCCCGAGTGACCCCGCCCACAGCACAAGCCAACGTCACAATGGCAAGCGGTAAGTTCCACACACTTCTCACTCAGTTCCCAGCACTCACGGTTCCCACATTTTCAGCAGCCGTCGCTAAACACGGAGTGGAACATTTTATTACTACCACCGGACCGCCCGTTTTTGCACAAGCTCGGCGCTTGGATGCAGCTAAACTGACCATAGTGCGCAAGGAGTTCGCCAACCTGGAAAAGTAGGGCATCATCAGGCGTTCAAAAAGCCCATGGGCTTCCCCGCTTCACATGGTCCCTAAAGCTGACGGCTCGTGGCGACCTTGCGGAGATTTCCGCAGGTTGAACAACCCTACAGCACACGACCGCTACCCAATCCCGCATATCCAAGATTTTTCCGTCCATTTGGCAGGAGCGCGCATTTTTTCCAAGATAGACTTGGTCCGCGGGTACCACCAAGTCCCAGTGCGCGCTGAGGACATACCCAAAACAGCGGTAATAACTCCGTTTGGCCTGTTCGAGTTTTTGCGCATGCCGTTTGGGCTTAAAGGCGCTGCGCAGACGTTCCAACGCATGATGGACGCGGTGTTGCGCGATCTCCCTTTCGTGTTCATCTACCTGGACGACATCTTGGTAGCCAGCGCTTCCGAAGACGAACACGAAAATCACCTCACGGCAGTTTTCCGGAGGTTGGGAGAGCACGGGTTAATAATCAACCCAGCGAAGTGTCAGTTCGGGGTGACGCAGATTGATTTTTTGGGGCACCGCATCTCTCCAGAAGGAGCGATTCCTCTGCCTGACAAAGTGCGCGCAGTAACAAATTTTCCCCAGCCACAAACGGTCAAAGCGTTACAGGAGTTTTTGGGAATGGTGAATTTTTATAACCGTTTCCTCCCCCGCGCAGCGCAGCTCATGCAACCATTGTATGCCGCACTAAAAAAACAAAAACCCACAAATAAAATCGAATGGTCTCCGGAGCGGGAGCGAGCATTCTCGGAGGTCAAAACAGCCCTGGCAAACACTGCGTTGTTAGCACATCCAGACCCAACGGCCCGCATAGCGCTCACCACTGATGCATCAGATGTGGCCATAGGGGCGGTCGTGGAGCAGCATGTTGCCGGGGCTTGGCAGCTGCTTGCCTTTTTCAGCAGGACTTTGCGCGATAGCGAGCAGAAATACAGTGCATTCGACAGGGAGTTGTTAGCTCTCCACTTGGCCATTCGCCACTTCCAGTTCTGGCTGGAGGGACGCCGTTTCACCGCATTCGTTGACCACAAGCCACTGACTTTCGCGATGGCCAAGGTTTCAGAACCGTGGTCAGGCCGACAGCAGAGACAGCTGGCTGCAATCTCAGACTTTACTACCGATATTCAGCATGTAGCAGGTAAACTAAATGTAGTGGCAGACTGCCTCTTGCGCGCCGTAGCGACTCCAGTCCGCGTAGGGATAGATTATGCAGCCATCGCCGCGGAGCAGGCTAGCGGCGCGGAAGTGTGCACGGCCCCAGTCCGCGTAGGGATAGATTATGCAGCCATGGCCGCGGATCAGGTTAGCGACGCGGACGTGCGCGCGCTCCAGTCTGGACCAACAGGGTTAAGGCTAGAGAACAGGATGCTGCAAGATGGTATGCTCCCCCTAATCTGCGATGTCTCCACGGGACGACCGCGCCCGGTGGTGCTGACCGTGTGGCGCCGCCGCGTTTTTGACTCGATTCATTCTCTGGCGCACCCTGGGGTGCGTGCATCGGTCAAAATGGTAGGAGAGAAATTTGTATGGCCGAGCCTGCGCAAGCAAGTTAGAGAGTGGGCAGCAGCCTGCATGGCTTGTCAATGAGCCAAAGTACACAAACACACACAAGCTCCCTTGGAGCCATTTCACATCCCGGCTAAGAGGTTCGATCATGTTCATGTGGACCTTGTAGGCCCCCTCCCGCTGTCACAGGGGTGCACACACCTTCTGACAATGGTGGACCGCACCACGCGCTGGCCGGAAGTGGTCCCACTGTCGTCACCCACAGCTGAAGAGGTGGCGCGCGCGTTTTTAACGACATGGGTAGCGCGCTCTGGAGTTCTGTCGGACATTACGTCCGACAGAGGTCCTCAATTTATTTCCGAGCTTTGGTCAGCGATGGCCCGCAGCCTAGGGGTAACGATCCACCGCACTACCGCGTACAACCCGCAGGCTAATGGGTTATGCGAACGTTTCCATAGGTCGTTGAAGGTGGCCCTCAGAGCGTCGCTTACGGATGCAAATTGGGTGGACAGGCTACCATGGGTTTTATTGGGGTTGCGTTCTGCACCTAAAGAGGACTTAGAAGCCTCCCCAGCTGAGTTAGTTTTTGCACAGCCACTCCGGCTACTCAGGGAATTTCTCCCAGATAATCCTGCGCCAGAATGTTTCCCGGCTCAGCGGTTGCAGAGTGGCACGGAAGCGGGCATGCTGCCCGGCCCCGTTCACCACAGTTTTCCGCGCGTTTTTGTGCCTAAGGCTCTAAAAAATGCGGAGTTTGTTTTTGTCAGACATGATGCCCATCGCCCACCTTTGCGACCGCCTTATGACGGACCATTTAGAGTGCTGGAAACAGGGGATAAGCATTTTTTGCTAGATTTGGGGGGCAGGAAAGAAAAGATTGGCATAAACACATTCAAACCCGCCTTTGTGTTGGCCGACGAGGATGTGCTGTTGGCTACGGCTCCTCGGCGCGGCAGACCCCCTAAGGAGCATTCACCAGAACACCCACAGGGATTGACTAACAGTTCTCATCCCCAGGCAGCAGCTCCCCAGCAGGTGGGCACCGCAAAAGTGTTAAAGCCCGCTTACAGCAGATATGGGAGGAGATTGAGGCCCAAGCGACACGTGGACTGATGTGTAGTAATTTTACCATGACTTGCAGACTGTTATTACGTTGTTCTATCTTAGACGTTTGGGGGGGGGTCATGTGGGACACATAGATGCTCGTATGTATATCACTGTATGATTCATATGTATACCACCTTAGGCTTCACATCTGAGATGGAACAAAGGACTGAGCCGCTTTGGAGACAACACGAGGATGTGAATGTTTAGTCTTTGGCATGCAAAGAGACAGCCTTGGGGGAATTCGCCCAGCGGCCAGAGACTGAGGGTGGGGGGTGTTAAGATCGGGATGAAGTTACATTGTTACTGGGGATTAAGTGCCATGTGACTGTGTGTTTGATGTCCTGAGTATAAAAGGGACAGATGTTGGGGGATTCTTTCTCTTTCTGTTTTGGATGATGTTGGAGAACGAGAATAAACCTGACTTGTGAAATAAACTCAGCCTCATCCTTCCACCCTCTCCACAATATCTGTTTTTTTGCTGTGAAGTTTCACTTAAGCCCCACCCCCTGAGAAAAGGCGAGTTGAAAGTCTTTTGAAAGCAGAAACAGAGCCAAAACCTTCTCCGGGTCAGCTTAGTTGTCATCTGACATATATACATATGTTGATAAATTGACTTGATTTCTCTGTCTCTCTCTCACACTACTTTATCTGCTTGCTTTACACGCTACACTGCAAAGTTTAGATTACACCCCATAATTCATTCGTTGAAATCAGTTAGAATCAGCTCTGTACACAGCTGAGCTGAAACGTAACTTTAAAATATGCTACAGATACAATGAGGTAAAAACCCCTCCCTCTTGCATGAGGGGGGTGGTCAGGCTATAAAAACCATAGGGCTCCATTTTGGGGTGGCACACTCTCTCGAGAGATTGCCTAAGAGGTGTGTCCCAGCGCTGTTGTAATTCCATATCTCACTTTCAGTAAATCTAATGAAAATGTATTTCATCGCTCAGACCAAAAGGTTTTAACTCCTAGAGAAATTGCAACGGGCGCATCTCTAAAAAATAGTTGGTCTTACTGCATTAGATAAGGATTTACTGTGTGTGAAATAAATGTATAAGTTTTAATTCGTTTTAACTTCATAAGTGATATATAATTATAGAACTAAACTAATTATAGTACAAAACACGGTGATGCGTGAGGCAATATTGTCGTGAGGAAGTGGAAATAAATAAAATCATAATAATAACTTTATTCTGTGTTATAAGATATTGATACTAGACTATAATATTTAAAGACGGTCGGATTAAATGGCAACAGAACTAGATAACGTTAAAATGGACAATGTGAAACACAGTTATTTTATTTTATTTTATTTTATTTTATTTTTGTGTGTGTGAGTCTTAGATAGAGGCAGCTGCAGTTTGGTTGTTTTGTCTTTCTGGAAGGTTCCTACTTCGACCTTGTGGAGATTAGGAGAAAAGAAGCAATTCTGTGTTTGTGTGTGTGTGAGTGTTTTAGAAAAAAGGGAAAAGCAGACGATGTGGGAGAGGAGTGATCTAAATATGGGTATTTTTACAAAGTTTTGGGGTTTTACCTTTTCAGTCTAATTTTGCGGGGTTTTAACTATTGTTGCGTACGTGATAAATTATTTACATATTTTTTAAAGCAATTTTTGACAAATTACTGACCTTTTTTCTTTGACTAAAGCATAAGAGTGCCTTTTACAGAAAGAAGGACTGACGTGTGACGACGTGACTACAGACCCATAGGATATTAAGTTAAGTATAACTGTTTACATCTTAGTCAATGGTACCAGCACGACAATGATGAAATTTATTGAGTATTACAATATTATGATGTCATTTAATAATGCCTAATCAATGAAGGCTTTATGTATACCCTATATCACATGACTTAAAGCATAGAGGTTCAAAAGAGATTGATAATTAATGTGTCTGTGCATATGATTTGCCAGAGGCTATGGATTATCAAACAAAGGTCTTGGTAAGTGTATGTTATATTGTTGCCTTGTTTAAATAATACTATACTTACCCTTTTAATAAATGACATGTGCAATCTTATTTACATTTCGACCTTAGGCCTGACTTTTTCCCTCCTGGAGAAAATAGCAAGATGAGGATGAAGTTTTTATTATTGGGAGATGGTAAATTTATGAACAGAAAAGACAGAAATACCACAAGAATTTTGATAGATACTGAGACTGATTAGTGAGCTGTGTCATTTTGACCTAGATAAGAATAGACAGAATCAGCCTTAAAAAATACAGGCCACAGACTGTGATTTTGTGTCATAAATTTTTGAAAACAGAAATTAGGTTTATATAGTAGTAGTAGTAGATTAGTTTATTTCTACAGTTATTCATTCTAAAATGCAGCATTGGTCTAAGGCTTTTAATATAGGCTATTGTTTTGTTTGAATGTAATCTTAAACTAAGTGATTACCCATGTCAATTGGTAAAACCTTAATTGATTCATAGCATATTTAGTGAATACTTGTTGGGAGTAGCAAACTCACATTCAAATTGTGGAAGCTTTAAGTGTGATTTAAAGGTTTTTCTGCTATTCCTTATTCTTTGTTTTTCAAAAGGAAAGGGAAAAGCATTCAAAAAAAAAAAAATTAGCTTTCACCAGGAATTAGATTTGCCAAATTAACAAGGAATCATAACATCATCATTACTGCCTCAGAGCCTGTTAACACCAACTCCCAGACATGTGTTCAAGGTCCTGACTTTATCTAGGCTAGACTGGCTGGAGCCATCTCTCCAAGAGACTGCTTCTAATCTATGGTCAGCACTGAACATTCTGCTGCATGACCTGGCCACCCTAACTATAGTACAGTACAGTACAGCTTGGTATGATAAAACAACGAAACCTTCGTCATTATTTACAATCTTGTTCAACCTAATCTCACACTGAAAAACAGACAGTCTTTTCAAGCTCTGAGACAATGGAAAAATACAGTGAATCAGACATTGGCTCATTATATGCATCAGATACAATTATAATATAAAATAGAATAATATAGCATTAAAATCATATGGAATAATCAATGAAACCTGAAAATATCCTATCAATTACCTTTTAATTTAATAAATCTTTGGTGACATATGCAATATGTAATAAAATAATAAAAATAATAATTGACATTGACATTGACTGACCACAGGAGAAAGGATCCCTAAATTGATAAGCATTTTTGAAGCTAAGTATGACTTTGTATGACATTGTAAATGACATAAGGTATACTGATTTAAATGACTCTGATTTTACAAATGTAATGTTTATCTATCCATCCATCCATCTTCTACCACTTTTCTGGAGGTCCGGGTCGTGGAGGCAGCAGTTCAAGCAGAGAAGCCCAGACTTCCCTCTCCCCAGCCACCTGCTCCAGCTCTTCAGAGAGGATACCAAGGCGTTCCCAGACCAGCTGGGAGACATAGTCTCTCCACCGAGTCCTGGGTCTGCCCTTGGGTCTCCTCCCAGTGGGACGTGCCTGAAACACCTCAAGTGGGAGGCATCCTAATCACATGCCCATACCACCTCAACTGACTCCTTTCAATGTGAAGGAGCAGCGGTTCTACTCTGAGCCTCTCCTGGATGACTGAGCTCCTCACCCTATCTCTGAGGGTGAGTCCAGCAATCCTACGGAGAAAGCTCATTTCAGCCGCTTGTATCTGCGATCTTGTTCTTTTGGTCATTACCCAAAGCTCGTGACCATAGGTGAGAGTAGGAACGTAGATTGACTGGTAAATCGGCAGCTTTGCCTTAGAACTAAGCTCCCTCTTCACCACAACAGACCGGTACAACATCCGCATCACTGCAGATGCTGCTCCGATCCGTCTGTCAATCTCTCGCTCCATTTTCCCCTCACTCGTGAACAAGACCCCAAGATACTTAAACTCCTCCACTTGGGGCAGGAGCCTGTCCCCAACCCAGAGAGGACAATCCACCTTTTTCCGGCTGAGGACCATGGACTCAGACTTGGAGGTGCTGATTCTCATCCCAGCCGCTTCACACTCAGCGGCAAACCATCCCAGCAAGAGCTGTAGGCCATTGCTGGATGAAGCCAACAGGACAATATCATCTGCAAACAACAGAGATGAGATCCTGTGGTCACCAAGCATGACACCCTCCATTCCCTGGCTGCACCTAGAAATCCTGTCCATAAAAATTATGAACATGATCGGTGGAAAAGGGCAGCCCTGGCAGAGTCCAACTGTCACTGGGAATGAGTCTGATCGAGTGTTGGCAATATGAACCAAACTCTCACAACGGTCGTACAGAGACCGAATAGCTCATAACAACAAGCCTGATACCCCATACTCCCGAAGCATCGCCCACAAAAAACCACGAGGGACGCGGTCAAATGCCTTCTCCAAGTCCACAAAACACATGTAAACTGGTTGGGCAAACGTCCACGAACCCTCAAGAATTCTCTAGAGGGTAAAGAGCTGGTCCGATGTGCCACGGCGAGGACGAAAACCACATTGCTCCTCCTGAATCCAAGGTTCGACCACCGGCCGGACTCTCCTCTCCAGTACCTTGGCATAGACCTTCCCAGGGAGGCTGAGGAGTGTGATCCCTTGGAGCACACCCTCCGGTCCCCTTTTTTGAAGAGAGGAACCACCATCCTGATTTGCCATGCCAAAGGCACTGCCCCCGACCTTCACGCAATGTTGCAGAGGCGTGTCAACCATGACAGCCCAACAACATCCAGGGCCTTGAGGTACTCAGGGCGAATCTCATCCACCCCCGGGGCCGGGCCACCAAGGAGGTTTTTAACCACCTTGGCGACCTCAGCCCCTGTGATAGGCGAGTCATAATGTAATGTTTATATGATTTTATATGATTTTGCATTGCAGGATACATTTGATGTTACTCACCACATAATGGTGTGACAACATCATATTTTTTAGAAATGTGACAGTAATGAGGATTTTTTTTTTTTTCCCGATCTCGGCCGTGGCCAAGCTGGGCCTTGGGACTACATTCTACCCCATAATTTACCAAGGAATGTATAAAATGAGGCATTCCTTGTACGAAATTAAACCAAATTCTAATTAGGCAAAATGTCCACCTTTCCATTGACTGAAAGAGTGTGACGCAATCTTTATTCCATCCATCCATCCATCCATCCATCTTCTACCGCTTTTCCGGAGGTCCGGGTCGCGGAGGCAGCAGTTCAAGCAGAGAAGCCCAGACTTCCCTCTCCCCAGCCACCTGCTCCAGCTCTTCAGAGGGGATACCAAGGCGTTCCCAGACCAGCTGGGAGACATAGTCTCTCCACCAAGTCCTGGGTCTGCCCCGGGGTCTCCTCCCAGTGGGACGTGCCTGAAACACCTCAAGTGGGAGGCGTCCAAGAGGCATCCTAATTAGATGCCCATACCACCTCAACTGACTCCTTTCAATGTGGAGGAGCAGCGGTTCTACTCTGAGCCTCTCCCGGATGACTGAGCACCTCACCCTATCTCTGAGGGTGAGTCCAGCAATCCTACGGAGAAAGCTCAAAAAGAAAGCTTTTTTTTTTCATCAGAAAGCTTGGGATCAGTCCGCCAAGGTCCACATAGCACCGGACCCCCATGATCCCTCCTGCAGGTGGTGAGCCCACTGGAGGGCGGACCCATGTAACTCCTTCAGGCTGAGCCCGGCCAGGTCCCATGGGTGGAAACCCGACCACCAGACGCTAGCCTTCGAGCCCCTCCCCCAGGCCTGGCTCCAGGGTAGGGCCCCGGTAACCCCATACCGGGCGGGGTACACTGAATCCTTGATATACAATTTATCATGAGAGTCTGTTGGATCGTTCTTAGTCTGGCCCTTCACCCAGGACCAGTTTGTCTTGGGAGACCCTATCAAAGGCAAATTACCCCGGACAACATAGCTCCTGGGATCACTGGGGCACGCAAACCCCCCCACCACGATAAGGTGACGATCCATGAGGGGGCAATCTTTATTCATTTATTCAAATTCAACCTATCTGTGTTCAGTTGGACAAACTGATCTTATTTATCAATGCTGAAGCATATCAAAAATGCACAGATAGCTATTTTGTCTTTCTTAAATGGAATTTGTAAATTAGTTTAAGAGACGTCACAAAAGAAGCCATGACTATTGAAATCTTATTTTGAAGGAGCTGTACTACCCACAAATTTTCATCTAAATTAAAAGTGGTAACACACTTCCTTTCAGTAAAAGAATCAAGCAAGTACCCTGTAACTTTGCTGCATGTGTCTCCATGCATCAAAAAAGGGGGTATCAAAGAAATTAATTAGCAAAATAATTAGTAATCTTCAGAAAAATAGATAATACATAAAATGATCAATAGATGATCAATAATTAATTCAATTCAATTCAACTTTATTTATATAGCACCATTTCACAACAACAGTCATCTCATAGCACTTTCAACTGTAGGGGGAACCCTACAAAACTTAAAGAATTTTAAACTTAATTCTAAACTCTATGGGAAGCCAATGAAGAGAGGCCAGAACCGGAGAGATATGATCTCTCTTTCTGGTACCTGTTAAAATTCTTGCTGCAGCATTTTGGATCAGCTGAAGACCTTTTAAAGATGTTATAGGACAACCTGATAAAGAATTACAATAATCTAATCTGGAGCGAACAAAAGTGTGGATCAGTTCCTCAGCATCACTCTGAGACAGTATAGAAGGATAGAAGGCAGTCAGAAACAAATTTAATATGTGAATTGAAAGACAGATCTTGATCAAAAATAATTCCAGGGTTCCTTACAGAGCTATTAGGAGAGTAACTGCACCCAGACTGACAGTTTGATTTGGAAAGGTATTCCTAAGGTCTTTTGGTTCAACAAGAATGACTTCAGTCTTATCTGAATTTAATAGCAGGAAATTACAAGTCATCCAAGCTTTGATTTCCTTAAGACAGGCTTCCAATTTGGCTAATTGATTACTATCATCTGGCTTCATTAACAGGTATAATTGTGTCATCTGTATAACAATGAAAATGTATACAGTGCTTTCTAATAATGTTGCCTAACGGAAGCATATACAGTATATAAACTAAAGAAAATTCATTACTGACATGAACAAACTGGAACCTATCAGATAAATAAGATCTAAACCACTGTAATGAAGTTCCATTAAGTCTAACATAGTGTTCTAATCTATCAAGTAACTATTTCCCTGCAGGTGGTCAAATAATTGCGTAGCAGCAACTCTTTCTAAGATTTTTGAAATGAAAGGGAGATTACAGATTGGTCTATAGTTAGCTAAAGCTCCTGGATCTAGCGTTGGCTTTGTGAGTAAGGGTTTAATTACAGCTGTTTTAAAAAGCCTGCGGTACATGGCCTAAAGTTAATGAAGATTTGATTATATGAAGAATAAAGCTACCAATAAGTGGGAAGACTTCTTTAAATAACCTAGTAGGAATAGGGTCTAAAAGACAGGTTGAAGTCTTGGATGAGGAAAGTATTTTGTCTAATTCTAAACGGTCAATTGGAGTAAACTCATCAAGACAGATATCAGTTGAAGGAATTGTGGTAGCTACTGTATTTAAGTTAATGGTGGGAAGAATCTGATTGATTTTATCTTTGATAGATGAAATTTTATTATTGAAAAAGTTCATAAAGTCCTGACTAGTAAGCTCTAAGGGAATGCTAGGATTGACAGAGTCCTGACTCTTTGTCAGCCTGGCTACAGTACTGAGAGGAAACCTGGGATTATTTCTGTTCTCTTCTATTAATGCAGAATAATAACTCGTTCTAGCTTTTCTAAGAGATTTTTATAAATTAAAAGATGATTTCTTCAAGCTAAACAGATTTCATCTAAATTAGTGGAGCACCATTTTCTTTCTAATTGACGAGTTTTCTGTTTTAAGCTACGAGTTTTTGTGTTGAACTAAGGAGTTAGAAATCTCTGATTAGACTTTTTCTTTTTTAAGGGGGCCACAGAGTCTGGAGTCTGATGCAGAGAAGCTGTAACACTACCTACCATGCTATCAATTACAGAAGGAGCAAACTCTCCATAGCTTATTTCCATTGTGTTGACACATGGCATAGAGGAAACAATCTGCATAAATTTGGTAACAACATCATATGAGAGGCATCTACTGTAGTAATATTTTTCTTTAGGGGCCAGATAGTCAGAAATAGTAAAATCAAAGGTTAACAGACAATGGTCTGACAGTACAGGGTTATGAGGAGACACTACTAGATTTTCTATTTCTATGCCATGTGTCAGAACAAGGTCCAATGTATGGTGGAGATAATGAGTAGAATTTCCTACTTTCTGAGAAAACCTCATTGAGTCAAATATTGAATTAAATGCTACATTAAGGCAGTCACTATCTACATCTACATGTGTATTGAAGTCCCCTCGTCGTCGGCCTCCGTCGGTCTATGATGACTGTGGAAGAGAATCCTAAACGTCTACTCTGCTGGAACAGCACCGCCTGTGGCTGAACAGGCCGATGCGCGAATGGCAGTCCCTGTCACACAGGTCGCACTTGTGGGTGGTCTCCGTGCTGCTGGGTCTGTGGCGGTTCTCCTTTTTTCATCTGCTGCAGCAGTCAGTCTCTCTTCACCCACCTTGAGCTGTCTGGTCAGGGTGCCTCTCCATTTGGAGTGGTCCATTGCAAGGTCCTCTCAGCGCTCTGTGTTGATCTCCAGGGCCTTCATGTCTCTCTTGCAGACGTCTCTAAAGTGCAGCTGTGGGCGGCCAACGTCTCTCCTGCCAGTCGCCAGTTCTCCGTAGAGGACGTCTTTGGGGATTCTGCCATCCTCCATACGGTGAACGTGGCCTAGCCAGCGGAGCCTGCGCTGCCTGAGTAGAGTGAACATGGAGGGAAGGCTGGCGCGGGACAGAACTTCTGTGTTGGGCACTTTGTCCTGCCAGGATATGTCCAGGATGTTGCGAATGCAGCGCAAGTGGAAGGAGTTCAGTCTCTTTTCCTACCGGGCGTATGTTGTCCACGTCTCACTCCCATAGAGCAGTGTGCTGATGACGCAGGCGCTGTACACTGCCATCTTCGTCTTGACAGAGAGTTTGGGATTCTCCCACACTCGTGTGGTGAGGCGAGCGAGTGTGGAGGCTGATTTTCCAATCCTCTTGTCGATCTCTGTATCAAGGGAGAGGTTGTTGCTGATCGTGGACCCCAGGTACGTGAACTGATTCACGACCTCCAGCTCGTAGTCGTCGATGGTGATGGTTGGTGGTGCTTCCGTGCCTTGCGCCAAGACGCTAGTCTTCTTCAGGCTGATGGTAAGCCCGAAGTCCTTGCATGCCTGGGAGAAGCGGTCCATCAGGGTCTGAAAGCTCCTGCTGTGTGTGGGTTGCGACTGCAGCGTCGTCTGTGAACAGCATGTCTCTGATTAGAGCCTCGCGTACTTTGGTTCTGGCTTTCAGGCCGGCGAGGTTGAAAAGCCTGCCGTCAGATCTTGTGTGCAGGTAGATTCCCTCTGTTGCTGTGCTGAAGGCATGCCTCAGGAGCATAGCAAAGAAAATCCCAAAGAGGGTTGGCGCAAGTACACAGCCCTGTTTCACTCCGCTGTGTATGTTGAATGGCTCTGAGACGTTGCCGTCATGCTGCACTATCCCCTGCATATTGGTGTGAAATGATTCGATGAGGCTTTGCAACTTTGGTGGGCATCCTATCTTTGGCAGGATCTTGAAAAGGCCCTCTCTGCTGACCAGATCAAACGCTTTGGTGAGGTCGATGAAGGTGACGTACAGGGGCATGTTCTGTTCTCTGCATTTCTCCTGGAGTTGACGGATGGAGAATATCATGTCTACCATAGATCGCTCAGCGAGGAAGCCCCACTGAGATTTGGGTTAGACACGTTCGGCAAGCTTCTGTAGACGAACGAGAACAACTCATGCGTAGACTTTGCCAACAACGCTGAGGAGGGAGATGCCCCTGTAGTTGTCGCAGTCGCTTCTCTCCCCTTTGTTTTTGTAGAGGGCGATGATCTTGGCGTCCCTCATGTCCTGTGGTACGGCACCTTCCTTCCAGCACTGGCAGAGGACATCATGCAATGGCAGCAGTAGGGTGGTCTTGCAGTGCTTGATCAGGTCGGGGGGTATGCCGTTGTTGCCGGATGCCTTGCCAGCGGCCAAGCTATCAATGGCCTTGCTGAGTTTGTCGATGGTTGGCTCGGCGTCAAGTTCGTCCATGGATGGCAGGCAGTCGATGGCATCAAGGGCTGACGGTGTCACGGTGTTCTGTCTGGAGTAGAGGTCGGAGTACTGTTCCACCCATCTCTCCATCTGCTTGTTCTTTTCTGTGATCATCTCCCCAGTGGAGCATTTGAGGGGGGCCGTCTTGCTCTGAGCCGGACCAAGTGCTTTCTTGATGCCATCCTACATACCACGGATGTTCCCTGTTATGGCAGCAGTTTGAATGTCTTGACTGAGCTGAGTCCAGTACTCGTTGGCACAGAGCCGAGCAGTCTGCTGAACTTTGCTTCCCACAGCCCTGCCTTCTTGATAATCTTGTCAAGTCTGTTGGTGTTGCTGGCTCTGATACCGCTACCCCAACAGACAGCAGCAAAGAAGATGGCACTGGCAACAGCAGCCTGGTAGAAAAGCGCCAGCATCTTGTTGCACATGTTGAAGGATCTCACCTTCCTCAGAAAGTAGAGTCTGCTCATCCTCTTCTTGTATGTGTCATGTGCTGAGTTTGGGATTTTTCCAAACTCAGCTCCATGACTCCCCTGTTTGTCCATATTGGTTTATTATGCTATTATTTTTCATGTACTCCTTGCCGGCTCCGTTGTCCTTGTTATCATTTATATCTGTTTCCTGTATTATATCCTGTTTACTATTTCTCTGTGGTGCCTCGATTTTTGTAGTTCTGCTATGTGTTCTCCGGGTTGTCTTTATGTTTGGTTTTTCCTTTGACAGCGGTCAGGGCTGTCAGTTTGTGTGGGCGTGCCCTGTCGTTTGTCAACTGCCAGCTGCCCCTCCCTCACCTGTTTACCAGCAGCTGCTCATTCTTCTCATCATTCTCAGCTGTGTGTTATTACCTGCCTTCCCTTCCTCAGGTTACTCACATCTGCCCCTCATGAGTAATCAGTTGTTTCCCTTTATATACTGTACTAGTTTGTTTCTTATATTCTTTGTCACCGTCTCATCGTCACTTTGTGGTTGTAAGGACTGATTCTCCTTCGCCTCCACCAGAGCCTTCCGCTCTGGTGAGCCTTAATTGTGTTTGTCGTTATTTATCATTTTCTCACTTTGCACTTGTTTTTGTGTTTTTTCAATAAACTCACAGTACAGCGCCTGAGTTGTCCTTTTCCTCCGTGTGCCGCATAAAGGCTCACGCATCTGACAGTAGATGGTGACCAGTCATCAACTCAGCCACTGTGAGTTTTGTGTATTTTTTTTACCATTTCTGTGTTTTTTCACCCACCTGAGCTGAAGTGCCATGGACTACCTGGGTGACAAGGAGCTGCGCACGCTGTGGTATTTGGAGAACATTTATTCATGGATGCTGGAGCCTTATTCCATCGAGATGCTTTGTCTGGCTCGGGACGAGGCAGCGGAGATCATGGAGGATTACCCCAACCTTTGGTGTCATCCGGAGGCGGCCCGCATGGTCCATGCCATCTTCTCCCTACCATATGAGGAGCCCGGGAAGGAATCCCCAATGGTAGCGCCGTCTCCGTCAAAGAAGAGGCGCTGGTGACGGAGGAAGCCTTTTCGCCTCTCACAGCTCTCTCGCCGCAGCCTTGCCCCCGTCTCCAGAATCCAGGCCCGCTCCATCCATGAGGAACTGTGAAAAATACAGACCGGCATTGCTGGTGGAAATTGACCTCCATTTAGAGATGGATCTGTGGCCCCTCCCGGAATCAGCGTCAAAACTGGAGGAGCTTTTGTCGAGGGAACCAGAGCTCCTACCCAAAGTTGAGCGCGCTCTTATCTTGGAGCCTCCTTCTCCTCTGCATCGTCACCGTTCCCGGAGGTCTCATCCAAGGGGTCACACCACCTCCCAGCCAGCAACCCATCTCTCACTGGAGGAGGAGCATTCTGCAGCCAATTCGTTTTTCCCTCCACCTGCTTCACCTGCAGTCACCTCATCCTCAGTTTTTACATCCGCCAAGGTGAGGACTGCAGTTTTCTCCCCGGCTTCATCTGCCTCCGTGCCTGTTTGGGAGGCGTCCCTGCTGCCTACAGAGGAGCCCGGGGCCACCATGGACACGGAGAGGGATGAGAGTGTTCCTGATGCCACTGGAAACATCGTGGACGAGGAGAACAGGCAAGTTCTTTCTCATTCTATTTCCATTATTGATGAACCTGATCCCTGGTCTAGAGACTCAGGTTCTGCAGTCCCCTGAGTTCTCTGCACCAGCAGCATGTGACAACCCCTCACCAATCGCCTCCGTGTCCTCTCTGTGTACTTCTGTGAGTTCACCGGCCCTGGAACCAAGGGAGGAGGAGCCAGAGGCCCTGGAAGATCTAGTCCCAGGGTCGGCAGTGAGGCAGTCTCCAACTGCCACGCCAGGTGAGTTTCCAGCGTGGGGGACTTCACCTGGGGGCCACGAGACTGCAATCACCATCACACCTGCTGTGGGGGCCGCCGTAGCAAAGTCACCCATCGAGCTGGACCTCCTGGAGGTCGGGCCTGAGTCATCATCACTGGGATCGACAGAGTCCTGGATGGCAGTGGAGCTTGAGTCCAGGCAAGTGCTCTTATTTGTTCCTCTTTCTGTTGAGTTGGAGCAACCTTGCCTGGCTCTTGGTGAGGAGAGTCAGGTGCAGCCCTCAGCCGCATCTGAACTCACCTCATCGGGATCCACTGCTGCCGGCGACCCTAACCACTTCTCCTCTCCTATCGCTCCTGAGCCTTCTCCTAGGGTTGCCAGAGAGGACCCACCTCCGCCAGGGGTCTCCGTGGAGTCAGTTCGACCTACCAATGATGACGGAAGTCCAGCAACCCCGGTGGAGGTTGACGCGGGCGGTCCGTCTCTACCCAGGATCTCTGTGGGTGCAGCACCTCCCCAGCCTGATGAGCCTCCGCTCCCTGGATCATCGGAGTCCTGGACGGCGGTGGAGCCTGAGTACAGGCAAGTGTGCTCTTTAATTTCTGTCCTGCTAGTTTTAGAGCAATCTTGTCTGACTCTTGGTGAGGGGAGCCAGGGGCAGCTAGCCGCTGCGCCCGGGCTCACCTCACTGGGCTCTGCCGCTACCGGCAACCCTGACCCTGTCTCTCTCTCCACTGTTTCTGAGCTTCCTCCCAGGGTCGCCGGAGAGCGGCCAACACCACCTGAGGCTGCCAAAGGTCCAGGTTCGCCGCCCGAGGTTGCTGGGGGCCCTGCTTCCCTTGCTGGGGACGCCACCGTGGGTGCAGCATTGGCCCAGCCCGGGTCCACCGGTGGTGCCGCAGAACTCCAGCCCAGAGCCACCTCGGGTGCAGCTGAGCTCCAGCCTAGAGCCACTACGGGTGCAGCCAAGTTCCAAGCCGGGACCATCGCGGGTGCAGCGGTGGCACAGCCGGGGTCCACCATGGGTGCAGCAGTGGTCCAGCCAGGACCCCATAGGTGCTACAGTTCTTGCTTACCAGACCAGCGACGCCACCATTCCTCCTCCTCCGAGGTCAGACGCCATTGTGGGTCCTTCTCCTCCATTACCAGATGCCCTCGTGGTACCTACCGTGGTACCCTGCCACTTGTCAACTGCTAGCTGCCCCTCCCTCACTTGTTCACCAGCAGCTGCAACATCCTTCTCATCATTCCCAGCTGTGTGTTATTATCTGCCTTCACTTGCTCAGGTTACCCACATCTGCCCCTTATGAGTAATCAGTTGTTTCCCTATATATACTAGTTTGTTTCTTATATTCTTTGTCACCGTCTCATCGTCACTTTGTGGTTGTAAGGACTGATTCTCCTTCGCCTCCGCCAGACCCTTCTGTTCTGGTGAGCCTTAATTGTTAGTGTTTGTCGTTATTTATCATTTTCTCACTTTGCATTTGTTTTTGTGTTTTTTCAATAAACTCACAGCACAGCGCCTGAGTTGTCCTTTTCCTCCGTGCGCCGCGTAAAGGCGCACACATCTGACAGTATGCAGCATCGGTGTTAGATTTCCAGTCCAGTCCATTGATGATCCCGACACCCAGGTATTTGTAGTCCTCCACTACCCCCACATCCTCCCTCCTCATCCTCAATGGCTGTGAAGACGTCCTCTTCTTCCTGAAATCAATCACCATCTCTCTGGTCTTGCTGAGGTTCAGCCTCAGATGATTCTGCTTGGTCCACTCCACAAATCTGTCTACCAGTGCCTTGTACTCTCCCCTTCTTATACACCCAATAACAGCCAAGTCATCAGAGAATTTCTGCAGGTGGCATGACTCGGAGTTGTACTGAAGGTCAGTGGTGTATCAGGTGAAGAGAAAATCAGAAAGCACAGTCCCCTGTGGAGCTCCCATATCACTAACCACCATGTCAGACAAGGCACTGCCCAGCCGGACAAACTGTGACCTTCCTGTCAGGTAGTCAGTAATCCAGGAGATCACAGAGCTGTCGACCCCCCATCACGCACAGCTTCTCAGCCAGCAGTGTAAAAATTAATTTTCTGGACACTTAGCAGAATCTTTTCATTTAACTAACCAATGATCACAGAAGAAAAAACTATTTTTCAGTTAATTTTTATTGAACCACGCAGGAGTCAACATGGCTACGGATCCTCTCCAGCTCTGTTTCCTGGGGAGGACCTCAAACAAAGGAAGTCCCTCCTACATATAGCTTCTGAGTGGGTGGGCGGATCCCAACCACTCTCCAACATGTTTATTGTTTCAAACTGTCCACTTGGCATCCAGATGGCTCCCCTCTTGCTTCCGACTTTATGGCTTTATGACTTTCTCCTGTCCAAATGTCAGCTTTCCTCTTTTCAGCCTTATACATGTCCATATATGGAAACAAGAACAGACATTTCCTGTAAAGCTATGATGTGTGTGTGCATGTGTGTGAGCAACTGGTGTTTATGTGTGAATGGTTGGGAGAGCATTTGACTCACGTCTGTGTGTGTATGGGGGGGGGGGGGTGAATCTAAGAGATTTGTGCATGCAAGCACTTTGTGTAATATCTAATTAACTAATCTTCACTATTTATTTATTATAACAGCAGCAGTGACCGAATGGTATTAAAGGCACTGGAGAAATCAAAGAATGGGATCTTCACAGTGTCTCCTCCACCATCCAGGTGCAAATGAGCTTGTTGCAGCAGGTAGATGACAGTGTCTTCAACATCTACAGTAAATGGGGCTGATATGCAAACTGCAGAGGGTCCAGCCACGTCTTCACCTATGGTCTCAGGTGGGCTAAGACCAGTCTCTCCAGGACCTTCATCACATGAGATGTGAGGGCAATTGGTCGATAGTCATTCACGTCAGATGGAGACGACTTCTTGGGGACAGGAACCAGGCCTGACATCTTCCATTGTACCAGTACTCTCTCCAGACTCAGGCACAGGTTGTACAGGTATTTCAGCACAGGAGATAACTGGTTGGCATAGGTCCACAGGATCCTGGCAGAGATGCCATCAGGGCCCGCAGCCTTCCACTGACAGAGTGTCTCCAGCTGTTTCTTAACATGGTCTGTAGTCACAGTGATGTGGGGGTTGGTGCTGATGTCCTCAGAGGAGGGGGAGGGGGAGGGGAGAGAGAGAGGTGCTGCACAGGAGGGTGAGGGGTGTGTGGGTGTCTGGCTGTGTTGTGGGGATGACAGACAGTGAGTTGAACCAATTAAAAAACAGATTCAGCTCATCAGCTCTCTCAAAGTTCCCCGATGTCTGTCTGTCCCTCCCCTCACACCCAGTGATGTGTTTCATTCCAGTCCACACATCCTTCACATTAGATTATTATTTATAGATTATTATATAAAGCAATCTATATAATAATCTATAAAATCATTCGTTGCTGAAGAAAAATTGTTTTAACTCAAAAGTCTGTTCATGAACTGCTTCTATCATCCAAGGACCAGAGCTGTAACACTATCCATTGACCATAAAGTGGAAGTTAATCCCTTCTCCAGGACTTAGTCATTCTTCCTTCTCTACTCTTTGGCAAAGAAAGTTTCAAATCGACAGATTTATGGTTGATATAATCCAAACGTGGGAGTCAAGATTCTCCAGTAAACAACCAGTTTCACAGTGCCATCTGGTGGACGAATCAGGAATATTTGATTTTTTTTCTCTTTGCAGTGGATTTTATGCATTATGGACAAATAAATTAAATCATATTCTTTCTCTCAAGACAGTATCCGCTACTGAAGACATGGTTAAACTCTTGGGATGGACAATGTGGTTTCAAATGCTTTTATTGATATGATTTGATATGTGTTGCTTTATTTTCAGGAAGAAATTAATTTTTGCATGCTTACTATCACAAATGAATTACAGTTACAATGTAGAGACATTGTATGTTCCCTTATTATTGAGTAGAATATCTTAGTCACTAAAGTTGAAGGAATTTATGCTTTATTCAGCACACATACTTTAGAAGGATTTTACTCTTCATATCAAATGTCTCTGTCTCTGCTCTGTGGGAGCCCCCACCTCAGAAATTTGAATTGACCAATGGGTTCCCAAACCTATCTTCATTGCCTTTTTAGTCAGTATATGACTTCTGCCAAACAAAGAAGCTCAGATGTAATTGGTTCAGCTCAGTTCCATGAAATTCAGTGAGATTCTGCCACACAAGGAAAAAATTTTCATTTGTTTCAGTTTTGGGGAGGTGGTCAAGCTGTAAGGAGCCTTTTCTGCTCTTGCATTTTTTTTTCTATCTTCCAAGTAAGGCCCAGAGCCTGTCATGCTCTGTGAAGTTCATTTTTTCCTTATCTTAATCCTTTCCTTTAAATCACCATGCAAGAAGATTTTGTTTGAATTTTTTTTTTTTTTTTTTGGAGAGTTGGAAAGTGACGTGGCTGGACGAGCCGGACTCCGCTGTCTGGCAAGCGACTGCAGGTTTGGGCAACATGAGGACGAAATGGTGCGGAACCAGCTAGCAGAGCACACCAGCAACCCGCAGCTGCAGGAGAAGCTAATCAGGGCACCTGACGACCTATCACTAGCAAAGGTGGTAGAGTTGGCATTCCAGTTGGCTGCCAACAAGCTCACGTCACAACTAGGTGAGCCAACAACAACGAATCTCGCTAGCTTATGCAGTTACTCCAACAGAGGTTCCCACTAACACCATGACTCATTTGGAGGACACCGAGGTGAACGTTATGGGGCAACGGATCATCATGGGACACCATTCGTGCGGTAACTGTGGCTCCCCGAGGCACTGACAGTGGGTGTGATCCTGCCCGGCTGGGGGGCAGCGATCCAGACACTGCGGTAAGCTCAATCACTTCGCCAAGGTGTGCCGAACAACATGACTGACATCAAGCCCTCCACTCAGTCCAAAAGAACCACCAAGAACCAACATCCATGCAGTGGGCTCCAGAGGGGCGGCGTACAAGTGGCACACAGTGAAGTTAGACGACGACGGCTTACCATTGCTGCGGGACACCGCCACTGTGAGGTCAATGATTAACTGGGTTACAGTAAAGAAATGGTGTTCCAACAATTCTGTTGTGAAGAATCCAGCGGGGCTGTAAGGCTATGGGCACACACACATCAGCATAGTAGGGACCGTATCGCTGGCGGTTCGCTACAGGTCAAGAGTCTGCCCGGTGTTCGTTTTCCAGGGGCTCTGTGGGAACGCTGATGGTGGGAGTGCAACACACCCGCATGGGGATACAGCCACTCTGAGCTTGACGCCGCAAGGAGAGGACAGCGAGGAAAAAGGTCAGAAACCGGACTCATCTGTTATCTGCACCCGGCGTCAGCAGCAAGGAGCCGCAGCAGTGCCGCGAGATAGAAAGTTCGTGGCCCAGAAGGTTCCAGTGGGACAACACCAACATGTCCTGCCGCCAGCATGAGAGTCACGCCACCACAGCAGCAACCAGTATCAGGGATGAGAGAGCATCAGCGCCAAGTGCAACTGAACAGATCGCGGCTTACAATGTTTGATTGGGTTCGGGCCCGCCAATCCGAACGCCTGGGCCTGCTGGTGTTCCTGTCCCCGCCTGTGCAGATTGCCCTGCGATTGGGGCCAACCACCTTCCAGATGAATGATGGTTCGAGATGGTGCCCAGGTTCGCCGCGACTGGCGCCTCCAGGGCTGCGCCCACTGCAGGCTCGCCTGAGGCCCTGAGGTTGAACTGTAAATGACTGTTTTTGAAATGTGTTTAGTAGAAGCACATCTGGTTCACGGTGGCAGAATCCACCCAGTCGTGCTGGGCCATTTGGCGGTCTACCCAGCGGCTCAGGTTAGGGGAAAAAAAAAACAACAGAAAGCTGTTGTGAGTGCAATGTTTAAAAAAAAAAAAAAAAAGAGAGAGAGAGAGCGAGCTGGTGTGATTTGAAATGTGTGTAATATTTTGCCTTTTTCAAGGGGGAGGTAAGTGTTGGATACTGACATGTTAATGATAGGGAGCATGGATGTGGGGACGTATGCACGATGTGACGTCATCACGCCGTGCTTATATTATGTGTCTGATGGCGGGAGTTGCCCTCTTTGGTGCTCTGCCTCCGCAACAGCTACAACCTGTATTACTTTAGTATTATTACCCCTCCGACACGTGTACCACCTGTGTCTGTTATTAATAAAGTCATCATTCAGTATAACTCCAGCCTCCATTGTCCTATTTCCAGACATAACAGCGTGTGTAAACAATGCATTTGCCCACACCATTATTGTTCTCCATTGCCCCGAGGAAAAAAGTAAAAGAAAGACTAGGATAAAAATAGAAAAATTTGATCCAGTTGTAAATCTGAGTATTATTACCGAGCCCTAATAAAAAGAAGCACACTATATACAAGAATAAGCTAATGAAGACACAAAGATACCAAAGCTGTTGCTGTGACAGCCACCTCTCCTCATGACACTGGGAAAAAAATGCAGTAATGAAACAGATTAAAAAAAGGTGTATCCTGTTCAGCAGAAGGAACTTTACTTTTCTGGGCTGATTTTGAGCGACTTGGTCACAAGACCTGAGAGCTATTGAAAAAAAAAATCAATTTTTTTCATTAAAATAATGTAAAATATTAGCAGTAATGAAACCAAATAAAAAAAAGATAAGATAAGATCAACTTTATTGTCCCTCAAGGGGAAATTTGTCTTGGGCTTGTTACCCGTGCTGCAACCACACAATCCACACATACACAATGTAGTACATAATGAATGAAATAAAACCCAATAAATAATACAAGTACATACATACATAAATAGTTTTTTTTTTTTTTTGTTTGTTTTTTTTTTGAATGCAAAAGATGCAATAGACTTACACAATGGTCCTCTCCGGCATACAACTAGGAACATACCGGTCGCTATGGAGGGTGAGAATATGTATGGGCACATAATCATACCATGTAGGATAACTAAATAGACGGTTATGCTGTTTCATCCCACCTAGCAACAATGCTCTGCACTGTGTGTGTTTATATATTTACATATTTATTCCATCTAGCTACAATGCTCTGCACTGGGTGTGTTTATATTTATATATCTATATATTTATTCCATCTAGCTACAATGCTCCGCACTGTGTTTTTATATATCTACATATTATTCCATCTAGCTACATTGCTCCGCACTGTGTGTGTTTATATACTTGCATATTTATTCCACCTAGCTGCAATGCTCCATACTGTGGGTGTTTATATATTTACATATTTATTCCATCTAGCTACAATGCTCTGCACTGTGTGTTCATATATTCATATATTTATTCCATCCAGCTACAATGCTCTGCACTGTGTGTCTGTGTGTGTGTGTGTGTATATATATATTTTATAGTAATATGTACATATGTATATTAGCTGCTCTTGCTTGCTTGTTTTTTCTTGCCTTCTGATTGTTGCTCTGAGTGTTGCTATCCCTGTGCTGTTGCAATCCTGGAATTTCCCCGTTGTGGGACTAATAAAGGCTTATCTTATCTTATCTTATATATAACAGCAGTCATTAAGAACAGGAGTTATAAGTGTCCCTGGCCTATTTATCTGAGTTTAAAAGTTTTACTGACGTTGGGATAAATAAGATGTACCCTGTTCAGCGAAAGGAACTTTACTTTTCTGGACTGATCTGGAGTGACTTGGTCACAAGACCTGTGAGCTATTGAAAAAAAAAATGCAATTGTTTCATTAAAATGATATTGTAAAATATTAGCAGTAATGAAACCAAATAAAAAAAGGTGTACCCTGTTCAGCGAAAGGAACTTTACTTTTCTGGACTGATTTTGAGCAACTTGGTCGCAAGATCTGAGAGCCATTGAAAAAAAATGCATATTTTTTTCATTAAAATAATATTATAAAATATAAGCAGTAATGAAACCATATAAAAAAGGTGCATCCTGTTCACCAAACTTAATAATATTTTTGTAAACTGATTTTGAGTGAATGGGTCACATGCTGTTTAAGCTATTGAAGAAACAATCTTTTTTCCATAATGATACTATTAATTTGTTGACGGTCCCTAAGTGAAACCCTCATTTAGAAGACCGAGCAATACGCGGAAGCTTGTCCCTGCATGAACGTCTGTTGCTGTGCTTCTCTCTTGTCACCTGCTGGGAATTCCAGTGGAGCTGAATATCAAACGTCAAATGTAAAACTAACTTCAACGCGGTGCAAGAGAGCCATCTGAAACACACACACACAGCATGCATATTTTAGTACCTAGTAGCGATAACTTGCCATGATTACAATGTAGTACAGAGGACTTATTAGTGCTTAACTAGCATTAGCAATCAATAGCTTACCCTCAGATGTGATCTAGTTCGTATCCTCACGTCTTCCGCTGCCCGGTGGCTTCCTAAGCTCTCCAGTACTTTTCCAGAGTTTTGTCTCACTGCCTGTAGCCTTCTCTCGCTCTCCTTTTTTGCCTTTACTCTGACAAAACACCAGCGAGCAGCAGGCTCGCCTCCATATCCATCTTGTGTTTTTCTTGTCACATACAAATGATGTCATGGGAGTGTCGGGCTCCCTTGCTGTAAAGATCTCACTCACTTAAGGTGGTATTCAGTCATAATGGATAACGAACAACACCGTGTTGAGTCGGGCTGAGTAGGTGCTGTAGTGTTGTTCTTAGGTCTTATTATGGTGTGACACGGGTGGTGGGTTCACCTTCCGGTTCCGCCACCACCTGGGGTATAAGAGTGCTGTGAGGAAGGGGGGCGGTCTCTTTGACCACCTCTCAGCCTAGCGGGAGCGCTTCTGTATAACCCGTGAGTCTAAAATAAAGTCTTGTTCAGTTCCACCTTAAGTCTCGTCATTCACCCTCAATTACAGACATAACAGGTGCTAGTGGAATTATTATTATTCTCAACATCTAATCCATCTAGCTACAATGCTCCGCACTGTGTGTGTTTATACTATATTCACATATTTATTCCATCTAGCTACAATGCACTGCACTGTGTGTCTATATATTTATGTTTATATGTACATATGTATACTCGCTGCTCTATTTTTTTTTTTCTTTCCTCCTGATTGTTGCTCTGAGTGTTGCTATCCCTGTGCTGTTGCAATCCTGGAATTTCCCCATTGTGGGACTAATAAAGGCTTATCTTATCTTATCTTATCTTAACAGGTCTAAGTTATTTGCTGTCCAAAATAGCAGAAAAACAATGTGGCACGTGACCACTGACGTCACATGCAACCCCTCAAGCGCAGACGCCATATTGGTGCTGATAAAAACACAAGCACACCATACAGCCACATAGGCATGTGCTGCATTTTTATTTTTTTTTTCTTCATTTTTGCACAAGAAGTCAACTGTTACATGAAATAAACAGCGCTCATTGTCAGGTACAATGCTTGAGCATGGTAAAGAAAAATTAAGGAAAATAAAAGATGCTCAGTTTTAACAACATTATTAATTGATTTAAAGACTGATGTGACTGTTTTCAGCACCCAAGTATCCGACATTTCAAGATGGTCTCCCTTTCTTCGTATACTCATATGCTTTTTATAGCGGTGATCATTCTCAGAATTGTAATTGTGAGGATGGCAAGTTCAAGCAGACAGCGTAGGTAACTGAAGAAGAGCTTATTTTTTAATAATAAGATTTAATAATGCTACTACTACTACTACTACTAATAATAATAATAATAATAATAATTGTTGTTGTTATAACAATATAATTAATACTACTAATAATAATAATCGAAGTAGTAGTAGTAATAATAAAAACAATAACAAGTAGCAACTTTGAAAGATTGTCTCCTCTATATGCAAGTAATTTTTGAAAAAAGTTTTTCTCATTTTAGTTTTTTTGTTTCTTATTTCAGACAGGAAATAAGAAAAACAAAAAACTAATAATTGAAAAAGAAGACAAAATGAACCTACTCGAACTACTATGTTTTTCTCATTGTTTGTCAACTGAACTAGGGAGAACAAATATTGAAAATGTCTACACTTGTTCACTGAAAAAGAATTACACCTGTATTAGATCTTTGGCTACACACTACACTGGAGTGGTGGCAGCGGTCCTCTGATTCTACACTTCGGGTGTGTGTGATTAACACTGTAGATAGGTGAAACACAATCTCGTTCTACTGTACATGATTGGTTGTATGGTTGAATGACAATAAAAGGGTGATTTAATTGATTTAATTTACTCACAAAAAGGTAGGGATATCTGGCTTTTGGGTGAAATGTATGGAAAATGTAAAAAGTTCATGCTACAGGGATATCATATCATAAAAGCAGGGCATTTAAGTAGAAGCATCCAATGGTTATTTCCTCATCTCAAACAATTTATTGAAACAAAAGCCAACAACAGTGGTGGGCATACTGTCGTGTCCGAATAATGAGGAGGCGAGGTGACGTTTATAAAGTTTATTAACAAGAACTGTGTACACACGGGGAGTCCCTACCGCGAGTACAGGAGCCACAGCGAAGAGACAGTATGTCTCCCGCTACAGGCTTATATACCACAGGTGACGCCACCCCCCAAAGGCGGAGCATCACCCCTCCTTAGCCTAGGGCACCGCCATACTAATATTATACATATATTACAATCTTACATTCTCCCCCCTTTGAAAAAAAACAAGCACACAAATTTACCCAACCAATTAATTTTCACCTGATTCACACGCTAATACAAAGGGGTATAGGCCTACACATTCACACACCACACCGGCCCAGCGGAGCTCTCCACTATGTAAACATACAGTCCGTGAAAAGAAAAAGGGCCACACACCAAACTATATCAGTCCCGATCAAATACACATATATACATATACAAGTATAAAACACACAAAGGTGGTACCCAACCCCATAACTCACAGGATATACACAATAAACACAGAGATCCCCGAGGGAGAGAAAACACTCAAGTCATACCAAAATAGGGCAATCACACAAACATTCACACCCAGGCGTCACAGCACCTTCCACACACACAGCATTCAATCACCAGGCACACACACATACACAACGGTGGTCAAGTTCACATAAAACAGTCAAACAGGCAATTACAGAAACTCACATTACCATGTTGACAAAGCAGCATCTCATTTTTTTTAAACAACTAAGCATATCTCGAACCCATAATATTAACAGTAACAGACACTATATTTTAAACTGCATCCAGCTAGACACACCGTAAGCCTTCAATCATACTCTAACCCGGGTCTCCCGAAGCCCCCCCCCTCCCAGAGTGTCCGTCCCGCGGCCCACTTCCTGAGTGTCTCCACTTAATCGTGGCAGGAGATGGGCTGCACCGGCATCCTTTCCTGCCCAAATGCCACAGCTCGTTGGGATGCCGTCTCAACCCATCAGTCAAACTCAGGTACCCGTCTCCACCAGACTGGACCACCAGCAGATTATCCTGTCCAGCTGCCAGTTTCCTGGAACTGCGCACCCGACCAAGCCGAGACTCGACCCTAAGGCGGACATCATCACCCTCACCCAGGGGAGTGCTCACTGGCTTTCTCTGTCGTCTGCATCGCGATCTGACACCCTTGTGACACCTCAGCGGTTCGCCAAGTTGACTAAAGCCATGTCCCTTGCTTTTGATGTCGGCACAGATGCTAGATGTTGTTGTTGCGTCGGAGCGGCACCAGCCACTGTTGACTCAGCAGCTGTATCCAATCGGCCACCGGAGCCCTGTAGCTCATGCTCTTCGGACCTTTCCACCACTGCAGGGGTCAGACCATGCTGTTCGAGTCCACCGTCTGCGGGACCACAAACACTGCCACGGGACCCCCGCCTTGTCAGCGTACTAAGGTGCTGGCGGTGTCCCTCCACCTGGAATGGGCCACCCAAAGTCCCACACTTCATTGCCACTTCCCATGTAGAATGGCCAGTCCCATAGGCCACCACCTGACCACTCCTCCACTTCACCGCAGGTGATGGTGAAACCGAGCCCGTAAAATAAGTCACAACCCATTAGGTTATTATTGTCCCAAGACACCATGAACTCGGCGGCGTACATAGAGGCCTCCTTATACCTCACTGATAGCCACACCGAGCCCACAACATCCAAAGGGTGGCTACCATAACCATAACAGGTAATGCTGGTCTTACTCACTTTGTAGTGGGGAAAACACCGTCTGACCGTGTCCAAGTTGAGGATGGAGACCACTGACCCCTTGTCCACCAACAGCGGTATCGGCGTCCCGTCCAACAAAATGTCACAAATAATACGACCATCCGTGTTGGGCGAGACCGTGTGAAACATCATAGGCACCTTCTTCTTAACGGCGTCCTTAGCCGGCCTCTGTTCCTCTTTGTCAAAGTTGCGGCAAACTCTGGCGAAGTGATGGAGCAGACCGCACCATCCACAACGCTTGCCCCTCACTGTACACTCCCTGGCTCAATAGCGGTGCCTTCTGGATCCGCAGCCGTAGCATCTCAGCGTCCCCGGGGCGGACCGTATTTTGACGATGGCCGCATACTCGTCGTCGCTTCCATCGTCCGAATCCAAGGCCAGGGTCCTCCCATGTACTTCGTTCTTCGGCAGAGCATCATTATCGCTGAGGTTTTTCGTCAGCCGCTCCACTGCCTCGTGCTGCTGCACTAGCTCTAGGGCTGCTAGCAAAGTTAGCTCACCAGCGTGAGTTAGCAGGCGAACCCAAGCTAAGGAGGAGGCCACGTGCTCGGCCAACTGGTCTTGGACCATCTCCTCCTCCAGATCCCCAAACCTGCACTCACCTGCCAGCTGTCAAAGGTCTGCCACGAATTGCTGGACCAACTCTCTGGGTCACTGGCGCCGTCATCGGAACTGGATGTGCTGCATTATGATGTTCTCTGGGGCACGAAAGTAGCCGGCCATGAGCCTCGCGACGTCATCGAAGCCGTCACCTCCTCCCAGCGTGCTGAGGATTTTCTGGCCTTCCATACCCAGTGTCAGGAATCTGAAACTCAAGACTCACAAAATAATAGTACTCTGTTAGGTTCGTACCTTAATAAGATTCGAGACACAAAATGTGTTCAAAGTTTTTACTTGTACAAGGAGCAACACACCTCTGATTACAGATGGGAAATGCGCGCTGCCATACAAAGGCAGCACGTCCCTTTTATACTGAGCAGGTCAGACACAGGAAACATCTGCTGCAACTTTATGGGCACCTTTGTGGTGACTGATAAGACCGTGAAACAGTCAGGCTTTGTAGTGAAACAGTCAGGCTTTGTGGTGACTGATAAGGCCGTGGAACAGTCAGGCTTTGTAGTGAAACAGTCAGGCTTTGTGGTGACTGATAAGGCCGTGGAACAGTCAGGCTTTGTAGTGAAACAGTCAGGCTTTGTTGTGTAACACAAAGACAACTCCGTGTCAGCACATGACTTCTTGCACACCGGTTTCTAAACTTTAAGTAAATACAGATTATTCCGGTTTGTTGAGGTATGTCTGTTACAGGGTGAGTTAAACCTTCCTGATGCAGCATTGTTGCAGCCATTGTAAGGGAAAAAATACAGAAAAGTTCAGCTAAAAACTAATTATGAAATGATAACATATTTGTACATATATACAATTTCTGACAATTTCCTCCTGTTTATCAGTTCATAATTTTTATCACATACAGACATCAGAACAATGTAACTTCAAAAGATTTCCTACATTGTCTTCATAGAGTATCATTTCCAAATTTAAACAGGAGCACAATTATTGTTATCCACCTCTTCGGTATTTAAAGGAGTGTATTGGTCTTGGAACATTTGTTGTATCATAAATGTATGTTGAGACAGAGCGCGAGACATCATTGATTTGACACAGGGAATCACAAAGCAACATGACAGAAACATGCATATCATTATTATAATAAAAGGCATAAAGGCTTTAAGAAGCACCTGCCACCAACTTCCTGTGAATAACCAGTCTAACCAACCAGATTGTAGCTTCTCTTCATAATCATTCATGATTGCCTACTGCACTTGTTCCATGACGGTAATAGCGGTATCCATACTTTCAGAGACAGATGGAATGTAAGTGCAACAGGACCCGTTAAACATAGCACATACACCTCCTTGGACAGCCAAAACCAGGTCCAATGCTATTCTGTTTTGCATAACCATAACTCTAGTTTGTTCAGTTACATTGGATAAAACCTTCAAAACAACAGTAGTGGCATTAACAAACATTAACAGTCTGTAGTTCATTTCTTCAAATTTTGTCATTAACTGACCAACTCCATATGGGGCGAAAATTGAATGTCCAACCTTGTCACCCAGTGTCCATAATTTATATTTCTGTGGGACAGTAAGTCCAGCAGCACTAAAGAGGGACTGAATACTTCTTTTCTTCTTAGTGTGTCCTGAGGAGTTGTCATCAGAGTAGAGAACAAATGATCCATCAGTAACAGTCACTGGGGCACAAATTCCTCCCCAATTGGGAGGTAATTGAGCGTAGAGTTTGGAACCACATAACCAATGAACTTCTTTGATAACATAGGTGCCATTACTTTGAACTGTGCCCGTAATGCTAGTCTTCCTGACAGTGTAATTTTGTGATCTATACCTTGGACTAGGTAATATAGGTGTAAAAGAACAATCTGTTGCTCCGCTGCACTGTGAGGTACAAGGTAACAACACTGTTAAACATTGTCGTGGAAGAAGTTTCCCCAACGCCGTGGTACCATTTGAATATACACATGCTGGGAAAGTCACATTTTTCTTTGTAAAGGCAAATCTAGTTAATGATTGTGTTACATTCATAGCTATAATCTGATCAGGACATGTCATTTGATAAGAGGTGTTATCATGATTTTTCATGGTAATATCGGGTAGGAATCCCCAGGCTGAAATCTCTAGTATACAGTTAGACACGTTTATAGGAAAGGGTTCAGCCTTTAGGATTGGTCCCTTAGTGGTTAAAGGCAACAAAGAACAAGCCCAACAACTGCCGTTTCCTCTTGTCAGACGAGCATTGAGGAACATATACTGATACCACCGATTAGTCATAAACAGTGTTTCTGTGACATGTTCCTCTATATTTCTATTATCTCTTCTCAAGGGTGGTGAGGTGATAATGGTGAGGACTAATAGCGGGATACTCAAGAAGGTCAGAGTCAGTCTCAGGATTACCATGGTGCCTGATTCCCCTGGGAGTGTGCCTATAGACTCAGGTCACTGTCTTCACCGGGTTTGAGACGAGTCTTATCCTTAAAAGGACTAGACTCCCCTTTGTAACCGGACTTACCCTAGGGGTGGCTGGAGGTCACCAAGGGGCACCTGAAGTCTTTTAACATGTGACAGATGAATCCAAGAAGGTCTTTCAGCAATCCTCACTGCGGTAGGTGTGGTCAATAATACTTGGTATGGTCCAAGCCACCTCACGGAATTCCAATTCTGTCGGTGATGGTTCTTTATGAAGACATAATCACCAGGCTGGAGGGAATTTTCTGGGCCCTCCTGTGGAGTAGAGAAAGATCTGACAGATTCAACATAATCTTTCATTTGTTTACATTCTTTCAAATGCTCTCCAAGAGTCTTATAAGGGTTAGTGGCAGTTAATGGGAGTAGGTCAGGTAGAATATAGGGCCTATGAAAGGCGCATTCAAATGGAGATAACCCACTCTTCTTTTCTGGGATGGTGTTAATGGTTAGCTTTACTACAGTTAATGCTTTAGGCCATGAAATTCGTTGGTCATGCATTACTTTGTTTAGCATTTGCTTAACAGTACCATTTTTCCTTTCCACTAGACCTGCACTTTGTGGGTGATAAGCAGTGTGAAACTTCAGCTGTGTTCCAACAGCAGAAGTGAGATCCTTAACCATTTGTGCTGTGAAGTGTGTGCCATTATCTGCATAAATGGTCTCCGGTATTCCAAACGTGGGAAATATGTTGTTTTGTAAAACTTTGCAAACAAATTTAGCATCTGCCTTTGCTGTAGGATGAATTTCTGTCCATTTAGTATAGGTGTCAATGAGGACCAGACAATACTGCAGTTGTCCCACTTTAGATAGTTCAATAAAATCCATACACCATTGAGAAAAGGGCATTTTAGGTGGTGGGAAACTACCATGTCTCGTCCTCATTGCACCTTGTGCATTGTTTTGTATGCAGATTAAACATTGTTGGCACACTTTTTTCATTTCTTTCAAAATTCCTGGGCAGAAAAAATGTTTTTCAGCCTGTGCCTTCATTCCTCCTGTGGATACATGGCCACTGCCATGAGTCAAGATCGACAGCCAGCGATACAAGGAGGGAGGAAGGATTATTTTACCATCAGTAGTGCAATAAATTCCATTGTTTGAAACAATTGCTCCAGGGAGCATAGTCATTTCCTTCTGTGCATCAAGCAACACAGTAATATCTACATTGTTAGGTGCTGTAAAATGAGTTCCATTATCTGCACAAATCAGTTCTGGAACCCCAATTTCAATAGAGTTTTACACACAAATGCAGCATTAGCTGAGGATGTGGGATGAATTTTTGTCCACTTTGTAAAGGTGTCAATCAACACCAAGCAATATTGTAGCTTTCCATTGCTCCTTGAGCATTATTTTGTAAACAAATGATGCACTTTTTAGCATGTTTTTGTTACTTCTTTCAAAAACTAGGACAGTTTTCCAACATCCTCACAGTTTTCCCTCCTGTTGGCACATGATTGGCCATGTGCCACCAGGACAGCTCATTTGTATAATGTGGGTGGCAGAGCAAATTTACACATGAAACAGGAGGAAGGTCCGTATTATTTTGATAGCCTTTAAAAACATCAACATCAACATTATTAATAAGACAGACGGTTCCTAAAAGACCAATAGCAGCACAGTGAGTAGCGTTATCAGCCAAGCGATTACCGCAGCTAGACAAGTCAGTGCCATTAGTGTGGGCAGGGCAGTGAATAACTGCCACAGAACATGGTAGCATCAGAACATTAGTTACAATAATTGCTGTCGATGTTTTGCTGGTTTTTCTGTGGAGATGACAAACCCTCGCAGATTCAAGGTAACAGTATGCAGGTGGCATGCGTTATAAGCATGCTTACTGTCTGCACAGATGTAAGTGCTGTAATCAAAGATGCAGGTTGTGGAATTTTTACACAGTCAGGACCCCAGACAACATTGTTACAGCATAAGCAGTGGATGTTGGCCCATCAGGCCTTTTTTACAGAGCAAGCCTGTCGCTCGCTTCTTCCCTTGCTAAGTAGAGAGAGAGAGCTGCCGTTCACCCCCCTTTGCTGATGGGAGAGAGAACCACCGCTTGCTCCTCTGTTGCCTTTTTTTTTTTTTATCAAAAAAGTGGGCCACCAGTAAATAACCACAAGGAATTTGGTACAAGCTTAAGGTGTGGCTGTGACAACAAGGTTATAGTGTACGATAACAGTCTAGCTGGCAACAATATGGAATGGTTGTCCTGCTGTAAATAGAGGAAATGATCTTATTATTTGTATTATCCCATGAATAATAAAAAGTGGTCTGTATTGCCCAGTATGTATTTTAGTTATAAACTGCAGCCATATGTTTATCCTGGGTACTACAGAAAATGAAATGAAAAGCGCTTATGTAAATAAAGTCGAATTGAATTCATCATCAATCATTTATTGATAATTTTTATGCATTATCTATTTTTCTAAGAATTGCTAATTATTTGCTAATTAATTTCTTTGATACCCCCTGTTTTGATACATGGAGGCTCACATGCAGCAAAGTTACAGGGTATTTGATTCTTTTACTGAAAGGAAATGTGCTACCATTTTTAACTTTAAATAAAATCTGCAGGTAGCCCAGTTCCTTCAAAAATAGATTTCAATAATTATAGCTTCTTTTTGTGACATCTCTTAAAATAGTTTACAAATTCCATTTAAGAAAAACAAAATAACTATCTGTGCATTTTTAACATGCTTCAGCATTGATAAATAAGATCAGTTTGTCCAGTTGAACACAGATGGGTTGAATTTGAATAAATGAATAAAGATTGCATCACACTCTTTCAATCAATGGAAAGGTGGACATTTTGCCTAATTAGAATTTGATTTAAATTTTTCCCAGGAATGCCTCATTTTATATATTCCTTGGTAAATTATGGGGTGAATGTAGTTTACCCTGACCCAGCTTGGCCACCGCCGAATCAGGAAAAACACATTCCTCATTACTGTCACATTTCTGAAATATATTGTTACCGCACCATTATGTGGTGAGTAACATCAGTATAAAATCATATAAACATTATATTTGTAAAGCCAAAGTCATTTGAATCAGTACACCTTATGTTATCTACAATGTCATACAAAGTCATACTTGGCTTCAAAAAATGCCCATCAATTTAAGGATTCTTTCTCCAAGACCTGTGTCTGATAATCCATAGCCTCTGGCAGATCATATGCACAGACACATTAATCATCAATCTCTTTTGATCCTCTGTGCTCTAAATCATGTGATATAGGGTAAACATAATACCTTCAGTGATTAGGCATTATTAAATGACATCATAATATGATCATAGTATGGCCTGTAGTCACATTGTCACACGTCAGTCCTTTTTTCTATAAAATACACTGTCATGTTTCAGTCAAGGACAAAGGTCAGCAATGCGTCAAAATTGTTTTTTTTTTTTTTTTAAATATGTAAACAGTTTATCACGTACGCAACATTAATCAAGACCCCACAGAGTTAAATTGAAAAAATAAAAACCCAAAACCTTATACCCATATTTAGACCACTTTCTTCACAGATCAATCACACACACAAACAGAGAAAGCAGAGGAGTTTTGTTCTCTCTACACTGCCTCTATCTAAGGCTCACACACAAAGAATAGATAAGAGAAAAAATAACTTTCTCATTGTCCATTTTAACGTTATCCAGTTCTGCTGCCATTTAATCCGTCCGTCTTTAAATATTATGGTCTAATTATTATGATTTTATTTGCCTCCTCCTTTTCCCAACCTCTTGGGCTTCTTTAAATAATTTGCCGTATAGACCCTCCTTAGGATCGTGGCATTGATAAGTTGGGGAAGGATTATCTTTTTCATTTAATAATGGTTCGATGCTCGGTTGGTTTTGATATTTATCTCTTTTTGTTGTAAGTTTTTCCATCGACGCTAAGACTGTGCATTCATCCACATCCAGTGTGGGTTTAAAGGAATAATCTTTTTTGTTTAAATATTTTTCAGGATCCTTTATCTGATCTTTTTCTTTTAGTCGGTTATTGTAATTTTTTTTTTACCGTTCGGCACGCAGTTTCCTTTTTTTTATTTTTCGCTTTATCTGTTTATATAGTCAGGAACGTTGTCAGTACGCCCACTGCAACAATATTACTGCCCAATTTTTTTTAAGTGCGCTCACTTGTTGATGGGGCTAGATCTTACGCAACCTATATTAGGGCTCCTGTAATTTCTTACAGGATCATTACCTGGTATGATCAGATAGGAAAAATATAAAGGATGCCGCCTTATATTACCATTACTTAGCTAAAGCTTGACCTATCAGTCAATACGCAGCACCTTTTACTTTTTGAAACCTGACTCTTCGGCCGGAAAACAACACAATCTTTTTCTGTTTACTCTTCTGTCTATCCGGTTTTCCAGCACAATTGCCCATTTTACTTGTAGTTGTGAAACGCCGTCACACTACCTCATAAAATTATTGCATTCACCTTTTGAATGGAACTAGATGCTCACACAATAATTTTAACCACCAGGAAAAGTACAGGGCGTCACCTTATACTACCATTACTTGTATTTAGCTGACCTGTGATTTTCAACAATGACAATTACTTTCCGCGATCAGACAAATAATTTTCACTTACTTTTCAGACTCTGTGCGGATGACCGTCACCAGACAGAGTTAGGACTCCGACGAGGCTCACAGAGTTCCCTCAAGGCGGGTTTTCAAAGCTGACTATAAGTCAGACCATGCGCATGGTTTTCAACCTGGAGTCTGCCCTGGTCCTCACCCAGTCTGGATATTGGTCATCCGGGTCACGGCACCACGCATGTCAGGAATCTGAAACTCAAGACTCACAAAATAATAGTACTCTGTTAGGTTCGTACCTTAATAAGATTCGAGACACAAAATGTGTTCAAAGTTTTTACTTGTACAAGGAGCAACACACCTCTGATTACAGATGGGAAATGCGCGCTGCCATACAAAGGCAGCACGTCCCTTTTATACTGAGCAGGTCAGACACAGGAAACATCTGCTGCAACTTTATGGGCACCTTTGTGGTGACTGATAAGACCGTGAAACAGTCAGGCTTTGTAGTGAAACAGTCAGGCTTTGTGGTGACTGATAAGGCCGTGGAACAGTCAGGCTTTGTAGTGAAACAGTCAGGCTTTGTGGTGACTGATAAGGCCGTGGAACAGTCAGGCTTTGTAGTGAAACAGTCAGGCTTTGTTGTGTAACACAAAGACAACTCCGTGTCAGCACATGACTTCTTGCACACCGGTTTCTAAACTTTAAGTAAATACAGATTATTCCGGTTTGTTGAGGTATGTCTGTTACAGGGTGAGTTAAACCTTCCTGATGCAGCATTGTTGCAGCCATTGTAAGGGAAAAAATACAGAAAAGTTCAGCTAAAAACTAATTATGAAATGATAACATATTTGTACATATATACAATTTCTGACACCCAGGTTATGGACCAGAATAGCCCTCGCTCTTAATTTGTTCAGGTCGCCGAGGTCTAATGCCAACAGATAGTTTTCAAAGGCCGCAAACCACCTGGCCCAAGGGACCAATGGCTCACCGGAGCCTCCAAAAATGGACAAAGCGTGGTCGCAGCCCTTTCCATCTCTGTATATCCTCGTCGCCAAATGTTGTGTCCAAATAATGAGGAGGCAAGGTGACGTTTATAAAGTTTATTAACAAGAACCATATACACATGGGGAGTCTCTACCGTGAGTACAGGAGCCACAGCAAAGAGACAGTATGTCTCCTGCTACAGGCTTATATACCACAGGTGACGCCACCCCCCAAAGGCGGGGCATCACCCCTCCTTAGTCTAGGGCACCGCCATACTAATATTATACATATATTCCGATCTTACATATACCACAACAAAAAAAGTCAATGTCTCTATAACTTGTCATGTGGATAGCAATGTTGTAAATGTTGGGTTGTCGATCAGAGATATAGTGGACAAACTCATTCATTACAAAATTGTTCATCTGTATTATTATACACCTGTAAAACTTCAGAGAATGGGTCTGACACCTGACAATTTCTGTTGGAAATGTGCCTCAGCAATGGGTACATTTCTTCATTTACTGTGGGACTGTTTAGTTTAATGTTCATTTGAAAGGGACATTAGTTAGTTAGTAGTTAGTTAATTCCCTTCACACCATGTTGGTGTATGGGGCGGCGCCTATCTCCGTTTCTCTGACCCTAGGCCACACAGCTACTGTAAGTAGTGAAAGCTACAGCGGGGAGGTCAGTCCTCTGGTAGCTCTGTGTGTAACTTTACTTTCCCCGTTCCATTATGCCGAACACCACGCTAGAAAGCAGAAAGTACCATTTTTATATGGTCTTTGGTATGGCCCAGCCGGGATTTGAACCCCTGCCTCCCAGGTGTGGGGCGGATGCTCTACCAACTGAGCCACCACTCCGGTGGGTGAATGAAAGGGACATTACATACTAATAAACATTAATACAAATGTAAGTGTGCCAGATTAAGCAATACTTCTAATTTGCATCTGTAGTCCCCCGGTGTGTCACAAAAACACACAAACAATCACACACAAGCAGAACAACTGCGATGAAACTGTACAAAGTGGATATGCAAAACTGCAAGAGTTAATTTGCTACAAAACAACACATTCAAATGTCACACGAGTGAAGTGCTGTGTATGTGTACACACGCAGGCACCCAAGCACCTCACAGCATCAACAAACGGCAACAAACAAAAGGCGGGGCATATGTGTGTGACACACGGGCACATACAGTACATATGCACATGCCACAGAGCAACCACTAGTTATGTGTACAATTCTGGTTGTTAAAAAGCCAATTTTTAAGATGCGTCTTAAAAGTGTTTAGTGTGGTACGTTCTCTATTGCAGGTGGTATGTTATTCCAGATCATGGTGCCCCTCACTGATAGCACAGATTGAGCAAATGTGGTGCGTCTGTGGGGGACCTCACAGTCTCCTCTAGTGGTTTCTCTGGTGGTTGTGCCAGTGACAGTTCTCTTTAACATATTCTCCCAGGGAGAGTGGTGCATAGCCATTTAATATTTTATAAACTGAACAGGCAAATCTGAGAGTTTTATAATTTTCAAAAGACAGAGAAATGTATTTCTTGTAAATGTGACAGCAATGATATGTGGGATCTTTCTTAGCAAAGATTTTTATGGCTTTTTTGTATAAAGATTCAGTGGGCTTGATTATGGCTACACCAGTGAGAGACCAGTTGGTAAAACAGTAATTGATGTGTGAGAAGATCATTGCACACTGTTCTTTTGTGGCACCCTTTTGGAAACAAATACTACATTCTGTTGGGGAATGGCTTTATCGGCCTCTACCAGCATCTCCACAGCTCTGTCTATTAGATTTTATTTTTTAGATTTAGATTTAGTATACTTTATTGATCCCCAGAGGGGAAATTGAGGGTCATCCACCACCTGGATGGATGAAGCAGCCACAATACGGCGCTATCCCTTAACCATTCACACACACATTCACACCTAGGGCCACTTTAGAGTCTCCAATTAACCTAACCTGCATGTTTTTGGCATGTGGGAGGAAACCGGAGAAATCCCGGGGTAAACCCACGCATACACGGGGAGAACATGCAAACTCCACACAGATCACTGTTGGTCAGGGGCTGGGATCGAACCCACGATCCCCACGATCCCCCAGCCAAGGGTAAACTGTGCTGCCGCAGTGCTAACCACTGCGCCACCGTGCAGCCCTGGACTCTGTTGCCTCCAGGCATAACAAAACAACAGTATGGTTTGGCGCTAGTGGGTGTTACGTCTGGAAACCCAGAGTGATGCACAGAAAGTGGTGCTGTTGTGAGCATGAACTTTATTACAATAAGTAGTACAACATTCATGCAGGTCTGTTTCCTAATACTGAGCCAGCCGGGAAAGAGGCCCTAAAATGGCAGCTCTCCCCTTATATGTGGTTTGGCGTGATGACATCACCAGCCAGCTGCGTCATCACGCCGCTACCTGTGATTAACCCTTACATCACATTCAACCCCTCACTTGGAAAAAACACAGAACACTTTAATAAACTATAACCCTCCCTAATTTGGCATAAACAACATTAACAATAATGTAACTAGGGTTAGCGGGTGGACCACCGCTTAACCTAGTGCAGCTGTGTGGATTATTCTGCCACTCATCCCTCTGTAGCTGCACTCCTAACTAAACAGTCACTTTTATTTAGTCTTCTATGAGGAAGGCGATTCTGCTGGAGGGGCCGTGTAGCGGGCTAGCAGTGGACATGTCCCCTGGCAGCACCAATTTCAGCAGGCCCGGGTGCCATTCCTCTGAAGCCATGGCACGCTCCTCAACACTATCTCAGCCAGGATCCCGCACCAGCTGGATTGGCTCCAACGCAGTAGCTGTTCTCACCTCCCGCGGACAGCCGTCCCACCGTCCCAATCCTATTTCCAGCTGTGCCGCTATCTTCACGTGTGTCAATGGTGGTGACGACGTAACAGCCGACTGTGAGCCCAGTTGCTTGGTTCGGCGGTCCCGAACCCAGTTCATCGTTGTGAACGGCGCTCTGTACGGCTGCATATTGCGTTGTGGCTGTAATGGTGTGGTACTCACGTTTGCTGCGTGGTGTCCATCAAGCCGTGGTGGTTTTGTCCCATCCTGTTGGGTCATGGACTCTTTCCCGTCAGCTCAGCTGTGGCTCCGGTAGACTGGTGCTGAGCGAGGATCCTGAAGCAGTCTGGTTCTTTCTCACTTTCACCTGGTGTTGGTTTAGGTCAGGGTGATGTGCCGTTGTTGTCAACATTTAACATCTGTATTGGGGTGCTGTGTCTCGGGGTTCTCTGTGTGCGTGTGCACCCTCTCCTGCAACTCCGCAGCGGCTCCCGTAAACTCTTGCTGGGCAAGGATCTGAGGCGAGTCCAGCTGCTGCCCTCCCTACGGGCAGCGCTCCTCCTGTGCACACAGGACGGTTGATTTCTCGTCGGCGCCGTTCCCGATAAACCCAGGCTCCCTTTCCTGCAGCTCCCTCTGGGCAAGGAACAGAGGCGAGTCCTGTCACTGTTCTCTCTCCATGTCGTTTTCACTCTCAATGCTGTATCTACTTTCTATGCTACATTCGCTTTCTGGGCTGTGCTTTTCAGTTGCACTCACATCCGTGAAGTCTGGGTATAATGGACCTGGACTGTTGACAGTCTGCCTGGGGACTGTGAGGGTGAAACCCAGTTCGCAGAACAAAACCCACCCCATAGCATTATCACGCTGGCATGTTACCTGGAACCGGAACGCTGGAATTTTCCTTTCGGTATATTGCACCGCAAAGGTGACGTTCCTGCCGGTCATGGAGCATTCGTCATCTGGCAGTTCCACTGCATCAGGTTGCCAGGGGGTGAGCCTCCTAACCGTGGCCTCATTTACCAGGGACCGTGAGGCAGCAGTGGCCACCAACGCATCACCACACTGACACCGTCTAGCTTCACCACACGCTGTGGTCCTGACGGGCCTTTGGGACCCACAAAGTTGATGCCTTCTCCTTCTTTGCTGTGTTCACTCTCTGTGCTGTGCACTTCGGCTAGCTTGTCATGAGTTAGCTTGTTTTCTAAGGGCCCAAGGGTGCACGTGCTTGCTAAGACTCTGAGCTCCGTAGCATAATGTTGAGTTGACTCACCCACATGTTTTTCGCTGGGTTGTTGTTCTGTGGTGTCCTGCTGTCTCACAGTGTCTAACTTGGGGCCCTCCCAAGAGGGTGTGGCGTCAGTGGGCTTAGCAACCGGCGCAACCGTCTGTAGAACAGCAAAATGTTCGGTCAACGATGCCATGTAGTAGTCAAGTCAGGGATATTCGGCTTTCGGGGGAAATTTCATATATATATATATATATATATATATATATATATATATATATATATATATATATATATATACACAATGTTTTATGCCAATAAAACACACACACACACACACACACACACATCTCACAAAAAGTTAGGGATATTCGTCTTTTGGGTGAAATTTCAGGATGCAGCTAAAATGCACTGGAACCTTTACATTACAACTTAATTTGACCTTCTCTAACCTTTTGAATGCACATGTCCAACTGTTCAGTGTTTCAGTACTTTGTGCATAACTTGTTCTCTAACAAGGTGCTTAAGGGCAAAATTGACAACAAGCGTTTGATCCATGAATCGACCAATAACTTTTCTGGTTCAATTAGAACTGGTATTTAAACAGTCCTCTTCATCATGCTGTTCATATTTTTACATCATGAGACAAAGACAACACCTAACAATTGATCAACAGTACCTCGCTGTTGCGAGGCTTCAAATAGGATGTTGTCAGAGGGAAGTGGCCACTGAGCTTAGGATGTCACAGAGTGTCATCAGCAGGTTGCAACAGAGAGACTAGAAGAGTCACAGAAAGGCATAGAAGTGGACGTCCTTTGGCCACATCCCACGGTGATGACCGCTTCATTGTGAACTGTGCCCTGCGGAACCAGATGATGAATGCCACTCAACTCCTGGCAGATTTAAGGGAGGTGAGAGGCACCCAAATGTCATGTCAGACCATTCAAAACTGTTTACATCAGCATGGTCTGCGTGCTAGATGACCTGCAAGGGTACCTGACCACACCACCAGGCACAGGCTTCATTGTCTTGAATGGGCCAGGGAGCATTTAGACTGGACAAGGGACCAGTGTGTTATGTATGGAAATACCTGGGTGAAGGATGAGGCATGATGATGGTTGGCAAACACAGCTTTATTGAACTATGTATGTAAGCAGTCGCACGGCATGTACCAGCGGGAGGCATCCGGCAAACAGAGGCCGTAAGATGGACGTCCTCCGCCTTATATAAGGCAGTGACGTGACGTGACAGGAAGTGCAGGTCACTACACTGCACTTCACAAGAATGTGCCAAATACATGTATAATATTCTCCCCCCCCCTTAGAAAAGTCCAAAACCACACACACAGTTGACCCCCCCCACACAATTTGGGACCAGAATCACACACTAAAATAATGGTAACTAATGTACTAAAATGGCCTAGCACACTCACACCACACAACTAAAATAGGACTGACGGCGGGACTACTGTGCAGCCCACATGGTGGGGTGGATTATTCTGCCACCCAATAAACTAAAAAGTCTTTTATTAAACTTCAGTTTTACTTTTGAGGGGAAAAAAAATTGTCTGCCAGAAAGAAGTCCAACTTCTGTGCGGCAGTGGCTCAGGAGGTAGAGCGGGTCGTCCAATAACCGGATGGTTGGCGGTTCGAATCTCACTCTCCCCAGATATCCTGCCGTTGTGTCCCTGGGCAAGACACTTTACCCACCTTGCCTCCAGTGTCCATAACACTGGGTATGAATGTGTATAAATGTTCGGTGGTGGCCGGAGAGGCCGTTGGCTCAGATTGGCAGCCACGTTTCCGTCAGCCTGCCCCAGGGCAGCTGTAGCTACAGTAGTAGCTTGCCACTACCATTGTCTGTCTGGAGTGAATGAATAATGTATCTACTTGTAAAGCATCTTTGAGTGTCTATGATAAAACGCTATATAAATTTGATGCATTATTATTATTATTAAAATTACACGCCGTGCTCCTAATCTAACAAACACACAAAATAACCCCATATCATAACATGCATTTCAAAACACAAGAACTAAAAGCAACTCTTTATTTACAGCACAGTCATTTGGGTGAAGAACTGGAACTTGCATGGGGGGTCCAGGGCAGCCCCTCAGCAGGCGCGCTCCTGGAAACCGCAGACCCCTGGAGCGATGGCCGGACCTCTGGTTGATGGAGCCTGGATCCCACACCACCATCAATGACTCCCCATCCAGCCTCGCCACCTGGAGCATCTTCCCGGCAAATCTTCCCATGGCAAAGCTGATTGGCATGGCTCAACGAGCCGTCGAACAACCTAGAGCACGCTGTGCCCAGCTTAGCCACAATGCGCAGACACCCTCGATGTTTTGCTGGCTGTCGTTTGGCCCATCTTCGCCGTGAACGTCATTCACCCTGAACCCGAACCAAGTCCATATCCTGGAGTGGAATTTTACTTGGCCTGATGTGCTGCTGCTGAGCCTCCCATAACTCCATGCTCATCAGTCCGGCCCCGTCCTCTTCTATAAATGTTGTAGCATTCACCGTTGTAGCTGCAGACCCCTCACCCAACTGTGGCCAAGTACCGGGGGCATCTAGGGCTAGCACCTTGGTGCCACTCGCCGACGCAGGCGTTTCGCCGCCACGCTTGGTACCTCCCTCTACCATGTCCCAAGCGACCCACCCACGCCGAACCTGAGTGAAACTGGTCTTGCTTGACCACTGTGGCATTCGTTAGCTCTTTGTACTGTTCACTCCCAGTGTCCGTCAGGGGCAAGCAGGGTGAATTTTCCCTTGGGTTCCCCAGGTAAGATAAACGGCACACCCTGGTGTAATTATTCAAGCGTCCACATCTACCACATTTTCCACTAGCCGGACAATTCTTAGCTTTATGGCGGTGCGTTGTGGACCCACAACCCCTGCAATGGGAGTTTCCCAGGGCAGACCTTTGGCTGGCAGCGTTGATATCCCAAAAATCTTCATCCGAGCTATCCTCACTATCAGGATCCACAACATTAGCTGAGGCCAGCGGCTCTGGTGTCTTTTGTGGCTGGCACCAATTTAGCTCCACAGTTAGCTTATCAATGGCTTCCCACCGGAGAGCTAGCTCCATTGCTTTAGCTATCGTTAAGTCATTAGGCACCATTAATAGCCTAGCACGCAGCTCAGCATTACACATGTGTTCTGCTAGTTGGTCACGTACCATTTCATTTTCAAGCGGTCCAAAACGACACTTGCTGGCTAGCTCCTTCAAGTCAATGACATACTGGGGGATAGGCTCACCTACCCACTGGCATCTCCAGCAAAAACAAATTCTCCAAACAGTCACTTTGTCTGGGGTTGAGAAACATTTAGCTAGCAGCTCCATAACTTTCTCATATGAGTTTGCCATCCCGAGTGTCTGCAGGATCCTCCGGTCCTCAATATCCAGGTTGTGAACCAGAAGCACCTGTGCTCTCGCCCCATCTAGCTTCCCGAGGCCCAGCGCCACAACATACATTTGACAGGCCTCCAGCCAATGTGGGTATGAAACCGGTGGTTCACCCGGGAGCTCGAAAAAGGGACAAAGTGGGGTGATGCATGCCTCCATGAGTTAATCCTTGATCGCCAAATGTTAAGATAAGATAAGATAAGATAAGCCTTTATTAGTCCCACAACGGGGAAATTCCAGGATTGCAACAGCACAGGGATAGCAACACTCAGAGCAACAATCAGAAGGCAAGAAAAAACAAGCAAGCAAGAGCAGCTAATATACATATGTACATATTACTATAAAATATATATATACATACACACACACACAGACACACAGTGCAGAGCATTGTAGCTGGATGGAATAAATATATGAATATATGAACACACAGTGCAGAGCATTGTAGCTAGATGGAATAAATATGTAAATTTATAAACACCCACAGTATGGAGCATTGCAGCTAGGTGGAATAAATATGCAAGTATATAAACACACACAGTGCGGAGCAATGTAGCTAGATGGAATAATATGTAGATATATAAAAACACAGTGCGGAGCATTGTAGCTAGATGGAATAAATATATAGATATATAAATATAAACACACCCAGTGCAGAGCATTGTAGCTAAATGGAATAAATATGTAAATATATAAACACACACAGTGCAGAGCATTGTTGCTAGGTGGGATGAAACAGCATAACCGTCTATTTAGTTATCCTACATGGTATGATTATGTGCCCATACATATTCTCACCCTCCATAGCGACCGGTATGTTCCTAGTTGTATGCCGGAGAGGACCATTGTGTAAGTCTATTGCATCTTTTGCATTCAAAAAAAAAAAAAAAAAAAAAAAAAACTATTAGTTTGTTACGTCTTTTTGCTATCTCTGCGAGCAGCCCTGCTTAGGTTGTACAGTCTGACAGCCGTTGGTAGGAAGGACCTACGAAACCTCTCGGTTGTGCACCTGGGATGATGTAGTCTGCTGCTAAATGAGCTCCTCAGTGCATCCAGTATGTCCTGCATAGGGTGGAACTCGGACTCCAGCAGAGATGACAGTTTAGCCACCGTCCTTCTCTCTCCTATCTCCTCCATCGGATCATCGGATGTTATGTATGGAAATACCTGGGTGAAGTATGAGGCACAATGATGGTTGGCAAACACAGCTTTATTGAGCTATGTACACTGTGCGGCAGTGGCTCAGGAGGTAGAGCAGGTCATCCAATAACCGGATGGTTGGTGGTTCGAATCCCACTCTCCCCAGATATCCTGTCATTGTGTCCCTGAGCAAGACACTTTACCCACCTTGCCTCCAGTGTCCATAACACTGGGTATGAATGTATATAAATGTTCGGTAGTGGCCGGAGAGGCCGTTGGCATGGATTGGCAGCCATGTTTCTGTCAGCCTGCCCCAGGGCGGCTGTGGCTTGAGTAGTAGTTTGCCACTACCATTGTCTGTCTGGAGTGAATGAATAATGTATCTATTTGTAAAGCATCTTTGAGTGTCTATGATAAAGAGCTCTATAAATCTGATGCATTATTATTATTATTATAAGCAGTCACACGGTATGCACCAGTGGGAGGCATCCGGCAAAAAGAGGCCATAAGATGGACGACCTCCGCCTTATATAGGTCGGTGCAGTGATGTGACGGGAAGTGCACATCACTACACCGCACTTATACTACCAAATACATATATAATACAGTGGGCCTCAGTGCTGTTCTTTGATAAAAGGCGATTCATGTTGACCAGAAATGATGGCCGCCAATGATGTTAGAGATGTCAAGGAGAGTACTATGCATCAGCCAGATGAGCCTTTGGTGGTGGTGGTGTTACAGTCTGGGAAGGTGTGTCTAGTCAATACAGGGCTGCCCTACACCTTGTGAATGGTACAGTGACAAGCCGATACTACCTGATTAACATCATTAATCCAGTCATTGTGCCTCTGCATGAACAACACAGGGTTAATTTCATCTTCATGGATGACAGTGCTCCAGCACATTGAAGTTGCATCATTAGGGAACGGCTGCTGGAGGCTGAGATACCTCAAATGGAGTGGCCTGCACTCTCTCCAGACCTGAATCCCACAGAAAACCTATGGAATCAGCTGAGTTGCCATGTAGAGGCTCGTAACCCTGCACCCCACAACCGCAATGACCTGAGGGCCGCCCTTCAAGAAGAGTGGAATGCCATGTCTCAGCAGACAATATGTCGACTTGTGAACAACATGAGATGTTATTGTCAAGCTGTAATTGATGCTCAAGGGCACATGACAAGTTATTGAGACACTGACATTTTTATTGTGGTATACCCACTATTGTTGTTGGCTTTTCCATCCATCCATCCATCCATCTTCTACCGCTTTTCCGGAGGTCTGGGTCGCGGAGGCAGCAGTTCAAGCAGAGAAGCCCAGGCTTCCCTCTCTCCAGCCACCTGCTCCAGCTCTTCAGAGGGGATACCAAGGCGTTCCCAGACCAGCTGGGAGACAGTCTCTCCACCGAGTCCTGGGTCTGCCCCGGGGTCTCCTCCCAGTGGGATGTGCCCGAAACACCTCAAGTTGGAGGCATCCAGGAGGCATCCTAATCAGATGCCCATACCACCTCAACTGACTCCTTTCAATGTGCAGGGGCAGCGGTTCTACTCTGAGCCTCTCACGGATGACTGAGCTCCTCACCCTATCTCTGAGGGTGAGTTCTGCAATCCTACGGAGAAAGCTCATTTCAGCCGCTTGTATCTGCGATCTCGTTCTTTCGGTCATTACCCAAAGCTCGTGACCATAGGTGAGAGTAGGAATGTAGACTGACTGGTAAATCGAGAGCTTTGTCTTAGAACTAAGAACCCTCTTCACCACAACAGACTGGTACAACGTCCGCATCACTGCAGATGCTGCTCCGATCCGTCTGTCAATCTCTCGCTCCATTTTCCCCTCACTCGTGAACAAAACCCCAAGATACTTAAACTTCTCCACTTGGGGCAGGAGCCTGTCCCCAACCCAGAGAGGACAATCCACCTTTTTCCGGCTGAGGACCATGGACTCGGACTTGGAGGTGCTGATTCTCATCCCAGCCGCTTCACACTCAGCGGCAAACCGTCCCAGCAAGAGCTGTAGGTCATTGCTGGATGAAGCCAACAGGACAACATCATCTGCAAACAACAGAGATGAGATCCTGTGGTCACCAAGCATGACACCCTCCATTCCCTGGCTGCACCTAGAAATCCTGTCCATAAAAATTATGAACAGGATCGGTGACAAAGGGCAGCCCTGGCGGAGTCCAACCCTCACTGGGAATGAGTCCGACCGAGTGTTGGCAATACAAACCAAACTCTCACAACGGTCGTACAGAGACCGAATAGCTCGTAACAACAAGCCCGAAACCCCATACTCCCGAAGCACCCCCCACAAAAAACCACGAGGGATGCGGTCAAATGCCTTCTCCAGGTCCACAAAACACATGTAAACTGGTTGGGCAAACTCCCATGAACCCTCGAGAATTCTCGAGAGGGTAAAGAGCTGGTCCGATGTGCCACGGCCAGGACGAAAACCACATTGCTCCTCCTGAATCCGAGGTTCGACCAATGGCCGGACTCTCCTCTCCAGTACCTTGGCATAGACCTTCCCAGGGAGGCTGAGGAGTGTGATCCCTCTAAAGTTGGAGCACACCCTCCGGTCCCCTTTTTTGAAGAGAGGAACCACCACCCCGGTTTGCCATGCCAAAGGCACTGCCCCCGACCTCCACGCAATGTTGCAGAGGCGTGTCAACCATGACAGCCCAACAACATCCAGGGCCTTGAGGTACTCAGGGCGAATCTCGTCCACCCCCGGCGCCGGGCCACCAAGGAGATTTTTAACCACCTTGGCGACCTCAGCCCCTGTGATAGGTGAGTCATCCCCCTCGTCCCCAAACCCTGCTTCCTCTGTGGAAGGCGTATTAGTGGGATTGAGGAGATCCTCGAAGTATTCCTTCCACCGCCCGACGATATCCCCAGTTGAAGTCAACAGCGCCCCATCCGCACCATACACAGTGTGGACAGGGAGCTGCTTTCCCCTCCTGAGCCGCCGGACAGTTTGTGTCAGAAAAATGTACACACATGTTATCATTTTGAATGTCTAAGCCTTATACAAGTGTAGAAGTGTGGAAAAGTACCAGAGAAGTGTGTTCCTCTGGATTAACACCAAGAAGCCAGTTCTGCCGGAAAGGTACAGGAAGTCCCCTGGAGAGCAAGAGGACACAAAGAGCCCCCTGCGGAGTGAGAAGGGGAGCAGGGCCCTCTTTGTTCTTTAAGAAGGTCAATACACCCTGTTCCGGATTAACAAACTCTGTCTGTGATGTATTCAGCTGAATCCGTCTGTGTATTGCAACTGTCTCTCATATATAAGCCTGCTTGCTGAAGCCAGCCTTCAGCATTGACTTCCTGTATTCAGGTTCGGTGCTCCTTGTATACCATATATACAAGTAAAGACTCTTAAAAGAATATTCTTGTGTCTTGAATCTTTATTGAGGTAATAAACTAATATACGATCATTTTCTAAGTGTTTTCAGAGATTCCTGACATACGTGGTGCCGTGACCCGGATGACCAATACCCTAGGCGGGCCAGGACAACCAAGCCTTACCCAGTCTTCAAACTCATGCATGGTCTGACCAACGGTCAGTTTTTGGAAAACCCGTCTTCAGGGAACGCCGGGGAGGAGACTAGCTCCTGACTCTGCCTAAGTGACGGTCATCCTCACTAGTAGGGTCATAAAGTAAGTGACGTCTTTTTATTATTAAAGAAAAAGGATATAGTATATACTACATGCGTTAGAAGATCCTCCCAAATCCAGCCTTGAGTGAGTAACATAAAATAAGGCCGCTCCAATATGTCACTAATGTAAATGGGATGCGCTCCTAAATATATTACTAATGAAATAGGCCGCTTCAATATGAGAAATTGGATGCGCTCCTAAAAATATTACTAATATGAAATAGGCCCGCTCCAACATATTACTAAAGTGAAATAGGATGCGCTCCTAAATATGTTACAAGATCCTCCTAAACCCAACCACGAGTGACTAACGCAATAAGAGAGCGAAGCGCGCAGACGAAGCGCATGGACGAGTAGTTGCAACGAGGAAAAAAAAAGGGTTTGTTCGGGTTAAAGTCCCGATTGTGTTGTTTTCCGGCCGAAGAGTCAAGTTTCAAAAGAGTAATAAAAGTAAAAGGTGCTGTGTATTGACTGATAGGTCAAGCTTTAGCTAAGTAATTGTAATATAAGGCGGCGTCCTATATATTTTTCCTATCTGATCATACCAGGTAATGATCCTGTAAGAAATTACAGGAGTCCTAATACAGGTTGCGTGAGCATCTAGTTCGAGCGAAAGGTGAGCACATCCTAGAAGTGTGAGCATCTAGTCCCAGTGAAAGGTGAGCGCATTCTAAAAAATAAAAAAAAGGGAAAAAAACATTCCAGGGAAAGGTGAGCGCATTTTAAAAGCTGCGTGAGCATCTAATTCCAGCGAAAGGTGAGCGCACCTATTGGGCAGTAATAGCGTTGCAGTGGGCGGACTGGCAACCTTCCTGACTATATAATAAAAAAAATGGGTAACTGTACAGGAAAAACGAATAAAGCGAAAAATAAACAAAAGAAAAAAGATGAAACTGCGCGCCGAACAGCAAAAAATTACAATAACCGGTTAAAAGAAAAAGATCAGATAAAGGATCCTGAAAAATATTTAAACAAATGGGGAAAAAGATTATTCCCTTAAACCCACACTGGATGTGGATGAATGCGCAGTCTGACGTCGACAGAAAAACTTACAACAAAAAGAGATAAATATCAAAACCAACCGAGCATCGAACCATTATTAAATGAAAAAGATAATCCTCCCCCAACTTATCAATGCCGCGATCCTAAGGAGGGTCCATACAGCAAATTATTAAAAGAAGCCCAAGAGGTTGGGAAAAGGAGGAAGCAAATAAAATCATAATAATTAGACCATAATATTTAAAGACGGACGGATTAAATGGCAACAAAACCGGATAACGTTAAAATGGACAATGAGAAACAGTTATTTTATCTATTCTTTGTGTGTGAGCCTTAGATAGAGGCAGCGGCAGTGTAGAGATTGTGTGTGTGTGGTTGATCTGTGAAGAAAGTGGTCTAAATATGGGTACTTTTACAAGGTTTGGGGTTTTTATTTTTTCAATAACTCTGTGGGGTTAGACCCAAGACAGGCAGGTCAATGCAAGTGAATGATGGAAATTGGGATGTTTGTTTTAACTGTGGCAAGCCTGGTCACTGGGCCCGTGATTGCAGGTTTGGCCAAAGAGGTGGTTTTGGAGGCAGGATACCAAGTAGAGGTAGAAGAAGATTTCAGAATGATCAGAGAGGCGAGCGGATTTGGAGGCAGGATACCAAGTAGAGGTAGAAGAAGATTTCAGAATGATCAGAGAGGCGAGCGATAGGCTTGCTCTGTAAAAAATAGAAGCATGAACAGTAAATGTGAAAGGAGGGGCTGCTGAATGAGCAGCTCTCTCTCTCTCTCTCTGTCCCCTTTTTGCCTCAGAGGCTGAAGGAGCAGGTTTTGAAGTGCTGTAACTGACCTTTTTCTTTGACTGAAGCATGACAGTGCACTTTATAGGAAGGACTGATGTGTGACAACGTGAGATTTAGAGCACAGAGGTTCAAAAGAGATTGATAATTAATGTGTCTGTGCATATGATTTACCAGAGGCTATGGATTATCAGACAAAGGTCCCAGTCATAGATCAAAAGAAAGGAAGGAAGAGATTTGCCAGATGGGTCAAACAAATGCAGGACAGAGAGGAATGTCTGCAGGATGTGAAAACAGCCCCCCCCCCAACCAGGGGGAGCCTGAAGGTAGTGAGAAAATTAAGGCTCTTCTCACCAGGTTATAATGTTGTAGGCATGGTGTTAGCTCATATGGAGTTATCTGTTCAGGAGAAAAAGACAAGACTCCACCACACCAAAATACAGATGACTCTGTTAACTTTAATTTTCAGAGCAACCAGCAGATGTCTTATTTTAATACATTCCTTGAAAGGCAGATGTTCAGACCCAGAGGCATTATTTAATTCCAAAACAAATTCAAAAGGTCAGGCATCCAATGCCAGAGTAGAAATCAAGAGATGAGTTTTGTCACAAAACAGAATTTTGAATTGAGCCATGTTGGTTTGGTATAAAGCTGACTTTCCAGAATGAAACCGATCACTTTTATGTTTAGGATCTTGCATGGAGCATTTGCTGTGGACAGTAGTCAGTAGTATGAACGACAGGACAGTGAATTATGAATAAGACAAGCAGATGGTAACAGAATGTTGATGAAGGCTAAAGAGAACGGAGACCAGATGGATGAGGGAAGTTTTAATACTGAAAGAGATTATAGATGTGAGATGTTTCATCAGCTAGTCCAGGGAGAGGTGCAGATGGATAGTGGATGGAAACAAATTGAGTGAGTGTTTCTGATGGAAAAAGTACGTAGGGGAAGAGAAGAAGAACGGTGGGTTTAGCAAGTGTAGAAAATATTTCTGATGTTGAGATGGAAATGGAAAAAGAAATGAAAGCAGAATATGTGTAACCAAAAGAAAAATAAAGATCCACGTAAGATTTGAAGCTGTAGCTTTAAAAACCAAACAAACAGAAAACCAACAATAAATAAATTAAATTTCTGGCTAAGAGTGCCAGGAAGAAGGCACAAATGCAGGCAGCCGTCTTAAATGTTTCCAAATACTTAAAGCAGCAATGAGGCATTAGGTGTCCATTCTTTCAGTGCATTTCCTTAATTGTGAATATTAACATTTATTTAGTAATGAGCAAACACTCACAGCGAAGATTATAGCCTTACTATATACTCGGTTATTTAAAGTCAATCTAACACCCCAGTTATGTTCCTCCCCAACAGAGGGTATGCATTTGATGTTACGCACCACATAATGGTGCGATATGTGATATATGTGATATATGATACGTCATATTTCAGGAATATGACAGTAATGAGAAATGTGTTTTTCCTGATTCGGCGGTGGCCGAGCTGGGTCAGGGTAAACTATATTCACTCCACAATTTACCAAGGAATATATAAAATGAGGCATTCAAGGGAAAAATTTGAATCAAATTCTAATTAGGCAAAACGTCCACCTTTCCGTTGACTGAAAGTGTGATGCAACTTTTATTCATTTATTCAAATTCAACCAGTCTGTGTTCAACTGGACAAACTGATCTTATTTATCAATGCTGAAGCATATCAAAAATGCACAGGTGGTTATTTTGTTTTTCTTAAATGAAATTTGTAAACTAGTTAAGCTGTGACTATTGAAACCTTATTTTTGAGGGAACTGGGCTACCCGCAAATTTTATCTAAAATTAAAAATGGTAGTACACTTCCTTTCAGCAGAAGAATCAAGCAAATACCCTGTAACTTTGCTGCATGTGTGCCTCCATGTAGCAAAACAGGGGGTATCAAGGGAATTAATTAGCAAATAATTAGCAATACTCAGAAAAATAGGTAATACATAAAAATTATCAATAACTGATAATGACTTGTTTTATCCTTTCTAAAAGATTTTCTATATAAATTAAAAGATGATTATACCGTTTTAAGAACAGAGCAGACATTTCTGGCAAACAATGACAAACCCAATGATCAAGGGTGAGGCACATTGTTTAGCTATGACTTAAAAGAAGACAGTGCAGCAGTCACGACATCGTGTACAAAAAGCACCGCCCTCATGGCTGCTGTACTGCCAGGTCATATCCTTGAAGGACTAGGAAGTCCACAGCCACTGCATGTTACTATGAAGTATATCAGATGTTTTGAACTTTTTGATTGTGCCTTGGCTGACAAATTGTATGACAAAGATGTCATCACAGTGCAGATGGACAATTTGATTTTCAATGAGCAAGGAGCAGCTGCACTGTCGGTGAAATTGCCCGAAGATGTTACCTCCTTGCATTATGTTAACATGTTAACACTCCCTATGGGGACCAGACAATTACTTTTGGGCTGCTTGTGGACAAATGGTTAAGAAGGCAAATCATGTAACTGATTGGGTGAAAACTCCTAAGAAAAATGTGCAATACTCACAATCCACAGGACTATTTATGACGCCTTTACAGGTGGTCATGACCCTTTGGGTCACGATTCACCCATTTTCTCTGTGGTAGATTTGAGTAATGCATGTTTTACTATCCCTGTGCATGAAGAAAGCCAGTTTTAGTTTGCATTTATGTTTAAGGGAACAAAGATACGCATACACTAGATTACCTCAAGGTTATTGTGAAAGTCCAACCATTTTCACACAGGAAATGACTGCTCTAATGGCCAAATTTAGCCCACCAGCCGGTTCAAAAATTATGTTATATGTGGATGACATTTTGGTTGCCTCCCCCACTGAGGAACAATGTCGACAGGACTCTTTGGCCCTGCTGCACTTCCTGTGTGAACATGGACTAAAATGTAGCAAGAAAAAAACTGCAGTTTCCCTGACCATAGGCTCATTGCCAACGGGAAAACATTGGCACCAGATAGAATAAAGACCATTTAAAACTTACCTTTGCCACAGACAAAAAAGCAAACTTAATCAGCAAATTTAAAAGAAAGTCATAAATTTACAACAAAAAGTTATAGATTTATGATGAAAAAATGTGTGAATTTATGAGGAGAAAAGTTACATGTTTACAAGACAAAATAAAATGTATGAGAAAAAAAAGTTGCAGATTTATGAAAATAAGTAGCAGATTCATGTGAAAAAGTGGCAACTTTACAACAAAAAATGAAAATAAGTAGCAGATTCATGTGAAAAAGTGGCAACTTTACAACAAAAAAGGCACTATTAGGTACCCTGAACTACTGCTGCCAGTGGTTGCCAAACCTCTCACAACACACGGCTCCACTGTACACACTACTTCAGGGCCCACAAGGAAATATGCATGCTAGTATGAGCTGAAAAACATGACTATGCCACCCCACACATACCTAAATGCCAACAAACTTTACTGCACTGCCAATGACAAAATTGTTCTCCCTCCCTCACTGTACCGCTGGGTGGCACTGGCTCCGCCATGTGCCAACAGGAGGGATATGATTAAGATAGCTGAATATGATTAAGATAGCTGAAAAACACTTCTTCTGTCCAGGAATTCTAAAAGAAATGAAAAAGTTTGCAGTCAAAATAATGGCCAAGGTGCAATGAGAACTAGACAGAGGAGTTTTCCACTACCAAAAGCACCCTTTTCTCAAATGGTGCATGGATTTTATAGTGGGTCAACTCCAACACTGCCTTGTTCTCATTGACACATTCTGACATAACGCACGGCTCAGGAGACACACACGCAGGCTCAGAGTAGCTCAAATAGCTTTATTAACAACAAGGGTGTATGAATGTGTGTCTGCGAGATGTAAATGTATTGGTGGTGGCGTCTGCTTCGGGCACGGAGGCAGGAGACCGTACAGCCGGACAACCCTACGGGAAAAGCACAGGGAGAAGGGTGACGGGCACACACCAACACAGGAGATGTAAAAGTTGTGATGAGCTTACTTGGAGTGAGCAGGTGGCTGGCACAGCAAGGACGAGGTCCGGTAGACAGCAACCTGGAGAGCCCGGTGCAGCAGCGAGGGAATGGAGATGGAGAGGAATGGTCCGCCGCCGGGAAATCCACCTGTGCACAGGGGAGCAGACTTGGAGAGGGAAAAAGGTAAGGGCTTCTTACCGCAATGTTTGCTGAAGTATAGAGGTTACTCACAGCGATCCAACGAGTGAAGTCTGACGGCTTCAGGCCGAAGCCCAGGGCGAGGCGGCTTAAATCCCTCGCCGCTGATGATGTGCAGGTGTGCGTGCAGCTGGCGCCGTTGATGAGCGGCGAGGCGTGACAGTACTCCCCCCTCTAGCAGCGCCTCCTGGCGATGGTTTCTCCGGGTGCGCTCGGTGGAACTCAGTAATGAGGGATGGGTCCAACACAAACGACGAGGGTACCCACTGCCGATGTTCAGGCCCATAACCCTCCCAGTCCACCAAGTACTGCAACCCACGACCCCGGCGCCGGGAGTCCAGGATTGAGGAGACAGGCCAGGCCGGATGGCCATCAATCATCCGGGGCGCGGGTTGCGCAGCAGGAGGAGGGCAAAGGGGGTCGGAGACTGCCAGCTTCACCTTGGATACGTGGAAGGTGGGATGGATGCGGAGGGAGGGGGGAATAGCTACACGCACAGCCACCGGGTTGATAATCCTGGTGATGGGGTATGGGCCCATAAAACGCTGTGCCAGCTTCCTCCTCTTGCCCTTTAAAATTACGTCCTGGGTCGACACATAGACATGCTGACCCACCTGGTACGCTGGGGCAGGTCTTCTGTGCCGGTCCGCCGTGGTTCTGTTGCGCTCCGCCGTGCGTAAAAGCGCACTGCGCGCTGACGCCCAGATGGAGCGGAACTGTCTGAGGTGCGCCCGAACTGAGGGGACTGTTACCTCACTCTCCTGCGCTGGGAAAAGAGGGGGGTCGTAACCCAGGTACGCCTTGAAGGGAGACATCCCTGTAGCAGAAGAGCAGGCGGTGTTGTGGGCGTACTCAACCCAGGCGAGATGGTTACTCCAGGACGTAGGTTTGGACGCAGTGACGCAGCGGAGCGCAGCCTCCAGCTCCTGGTTGGTCCGCTCGCACTGCCCGTTGGTTTGGGGGTGATGGCCGGAGGAGAGGCTCACCTTGGCTCCCAGGGTGTTGCAGAATGACCTCCAAACCTCAGAGGAAAATTGGGGCCCCCGGTCCGAGACCACGTCCACCGGAATCCCGTGCAGCCTGACCACATGCTGGACTAGGAGGTCCGCCGTCTCCAGGGCGGTTGGACGACCTCGTAGGGGGATGAAGTGTGCCGCCTTGGAGAAGCGGTCCACGATGGTCAGGACGGTGTCGAAGGTGTTTGAGACTGGGAGTCCGGTGACGAAATCCAGGGCGATATGCGACCAGGGCCTGCCAGGGACGGGCAGAGGCTGGAGCAAACCCGCTGGAGGGGCATTACCTGATTTGCTGGTGGCACACACTGGGCAGCGTCCCTTCGCAGGCCTGGCCACCAGAAGGACCGTTGGAGGAGGTCGTTCATCCGGGAGGAACCAGGGTGGCAAGTGAGCTTGGACGTATGCAACCAGTGGATGACCTCCCCCCGAACCGTGGATGGCACGAACAGCCTCCCCTCCGGTCCGCCGCCAGGGTCAGGTTCCACTTCCTGCGCCTTCCGGATCTTGCTTTCTATGTCCCAGGTGACGGCTCCCACGACGCACGACCTGGGTAGGATGGTGTGCTTCCGCCCTCCCAAGAGAGTAGACGCTTTTTCTTTCTCTCCTGCTCTGACTTTTTTCCTCCCCTCCCGACTACTGGATCCCAGCTTGCTGTTGTCTGTCTGCGTCTAACTGCGACCGTCGAAAAGAAATTATGGAGTTAATAAGCTGGGCTTTGAACACAATTGACACTATTTTTTCAACAAGGAAAAGTGTTCCGGGGGAAGCTGTCTGCCCCGCAGGAACGGCTCCAGCGGGCTATTTACGTGACACAGGTAATTGGAGAATGCTGTGTCTCACTAATCTCTCTATCGAAGATATTGAAGATTTGTTTATCTTCGTAATAATGGTGATCGGGATCTTTCTGATTGGGACTGGAATTGTCCTGGTTTACTGCAAATTGCTGAAGATGGATTCAACCTATCAAAATGCTGGCCAGGCGAGGTGCATCTGTCAAATTGAAAAATTGGAGAAGACCCTGATAGCGACAAATGGAGAACTGTCTCGGAAGGTGGATTACATCATGGTCTCGCTTAGGTCTTTCCACGATGGATTTAAAGCCCCGCAATGAAGGATTAAGTACTGAATCTACAGAAGAAATAAAAAGCCTTCTCTGTGATCAGTCCGATTTGGCTCAATTTCCCCATGAAAATTCCTCCTGGCTGTCTGCAGTCTGTGTTTTCAAAATCATCGAGCATAAGGCCTTGGACAGCCAGCTGGACTTTGCCAAGATAAGGACTCGGCGCCAGCCAGACAAAACATCTCCTGCCAAGAGTCCTTGTTGTCTCTCTTATTATCATCAACACTGCTCAACACCGCACACACATTGATCCATGAACTGAATAAAGATACACACACTGCTCTCTTGTGTCTTGTTAACCCTGTGTAGCGAATGTGCATTGAAGAGCTTTCTTTTTCCTTGAAATCTTAATATTGATTAATTATGTAACCAGTATTTTGAATCAATGATTTTTTTGCTCCTTCCTATTGTTCCTCGTATTATTCTTATTCTTATGCTTGTATTCACTATCCTGTTGGCAGGCGCGTCTCTGATGCTGCCGCGTCACTGGAAATGCAGGTTCATTTTCTGTGTCAAGTCAAATTCTCTCGTATGTTATCAGTGATCTGTTAATGTACTTGGCAATAAATCTTTTTCTGATTCTGATTCTGATTCTGATTCTGTGGACCGTGTCCTCAGACTCCTCAGGGGCAAATTGCCTAGAGAGGGCGTCGGGCAGGCCGTTCTTGGAGCCAGGCCTGAAGGTGATGTTGAAGCGGAACCTGGCGAAGAACAGGGACCAGCGCGCCTGGCGGGCGTTCAGACGCTTGGCAGATCTCAGGTACTCCAAGTTCTTGTGGTCCGTCAGGACCACGAACGGCAGGTCCGCCCCCTCTAGCCAGTGACGCCACTCCTGCAGTGCGAGCTTGATGGCGAGGAGCTCTCTGTCCCCCACGTCGTAATTCCGCTCCGCCGGGGACAAGCGCCGAGAGAAGAAGGCGCAGGGCCATTTGACTCCATCACCTGGCGACCGCTGGGATAGAACCACCCCCACTCCTGTGTCCGAAGCGTCCACCTCCACGATGCACTGCAGCGCCGGGTTGACTTGGCTAAGGACCCGGGAGGAGGAGAACTCCGCCTTCAGCGCCTGAAAAGCAGCCGCGGCCTCTTCGGTCCACCGGAACGGGACCTTAGGGGACGTGAGGCGGGTCAGCGGGCCGACGATGGTGCCAAAATTAGGGACGAAGTGGCGGTAGAAATTTGCAAACCCGATGAATTGTTGCACCTGTTTTCTCGATGCAGGTGTAGGCCATTCCACCACCGCCTTCACCTTCACTGGGTCCGGAAGCACCTGATCGTGGGAGATGATGAACCCGAGGAAGGATGTTGTCTTAGCGTAGAATTCGCATTTTTCGGCCTTCACATACAACCGGTTCTCCAGCAGTCTTTGGAGGACCCGCCTCACATGGACCCGGTGCTCGTCCCTGGATTTGGAGAAGATAAGGATGTCATCCAGGTAGACGAACACAAAAAGGCCAATGAAATCCCGGAGGACGTCATTGATTAGGCGCTGAAAGACGGCTGGAGCGTTGGTCAACCCGAACGGCATCACCAGGTACTCGAAGTGGCCATTCGGGGTACGGAAGGCTGTCTTCCACTCATCTCCCTCCCGGATCCGGACGAGGTGGTATGCGCTGCGTAGATCCAGCTTGGTGAACCAAGTCGCCCCCTGGAGGGAGTGGAAGGCGGTGTCCATGAGGGGCAGGGTGTAGCGATCCTTCTCTGTGATATCATTTAGGGCGCGATAGTCGATGCAAGGACGGAGGGAACCGTCCTTCTTGCCCACGAAGAAGAATCCTGCCCCCAATGGTGATGACGAGGGACGGATAATTCCAGCACTCAGCGATTCCTTGAGATAGGCGTTCATGGTCTCCTTCTCCGGCGCCGACAGGCTGTAGAGTCGCCCAGAAGGTAAGGGTGCCCCCTGGCGGATGTTTATTGCACAGTCGTAGGGTCTGTGTGGAGGAAGAGACATCGCCTTGGACTTGCTGAATACCATACCCAGGTCGTGAAATTCCGATGGCACCAGGGAGAGGTCCGGGGGCGCAGCGTCCGTAGGTGTTGGGGAAGAGGACGGAGAGCAGGCAGCGGACTGTAAGCAGGTGCTCATACAGAATGTGCTCCATGCCGACACCCTGGCGGACTTCCAATCCAAGACGGGGTTGTGGAGGCGTAGCCAGGGGTATCCCAGGATGACGGGCGACGCAGAGTTGGGGAGGACGTAGAAGGTTAATTCCTCCCGGTGGTTCCCAGAGATGATAACAGGAACAGGGATGGTCTGGTGTGTTACTCTCCCCAGGGAGACACGGGAGAGGTTGACCAAGGAGAGAGGAGTTCTTAGTGCTTGGCAGCGGATGCCCAATCGGGTTGCCCGGCTTTGTGAAATAAAACTGCCCTCCGCGCCCAAATCCACCAGTGCATGAGTGAGATGCCCAGTGGAGTTGTGACAAAATCGGACGGGCAGCTTCAACTGGGTGAGGGGACTTAACCGATTGATGCCCGCGAGGCCCCCTACAGTAACTCACGGACCCCGCTGTTTGGCTTCTGTGGACAAAGCTCCACCGTGTGTTGGCTGTCTCCGCAATACATGCAGAGATTCAACTCACGGCGGCGTTGTCTCTCCGCAGGGGGGAGCTTTGTCCAGCCTGTCACCATCGGCTCCGACTCCTCGGGGCGCGATGGTGGCGGCGTCGCCAGGGGGCGAGCTTGGAACTGGCGCGACGAGGCTCCACGAGGGCGAGAAGAAGACGACTTCCGCCCCGAGGAGCGCTCGCGCAGCCTGTTATCCAAACTGATAGCTAGGGACGTTAGCTCCTTCACTTCCGCTTCTGAGAGAGAGCAGACGCTTTTCTTCCCTCTCCCTCCTAATTCTCTCCCTTCTGATCCCAGCTTGCAATGTCACTCTTCTCCTGGCTGAATCTTAATCCAAATGGAAATTATGGATCTGGAAAGCGACTTATATGCGATTGTCACCACTTTAAAAAGTAGAAGATCGGGTCAGGGGGAACCCAAGGGAGACTCATGGTATTGGAATTCATGTGTCTGTGTGATTCGACTGAGATTGAACTGATCACAGGATCTTCTGTTTGGCCCCTGGAGTTTTCCTAGTGTATCGAAATTATCTGGGTGAGCTAATCAAATGCGGACCCCGGCGTAGCTCCCTTAACAAATTCAACAATTCGTCCAGCTGGGGGGAGCACTGACTGTCAGCGGCAGGATTAACATGGAATTTACTATCTGGCATGCATTGAAGAGAGAACGAACTCTCTGGACATGTTTTACCTATGTTTCGGTAGGTGGATAACATCTGTGGATCGCTGAGTGCTCTCCAGAGAATGATCTAAAGTATGATTCAAGCCTGTATGAAATTGAAGCACAGAATCGAAGAGAGAGAAATTTTTATTCTCTGAGTGCACTGTGCAGATTTGACCTTGTGTTTTGGTGCCTTTGTTTACATTCCTCCTCGATGAAGATAACGCTGGAGAAGTGGCTTATGTCTACCCATACATCAACAATCAGTTGTTGTCGTCAGCGGATTGGTCTCTCAAGGACATTGCCCATGTGCCTTCTGCAAGGAAGAGGAAAAGAGAGACAGACTCTGATCTCTGACTTGTTTATAAGTCACATGATTATAACATCTATCCACTGCCTGGAGGCGCCCTCTGCTGCTCACTAACAACTGTTACACTCACACTACACAATGACATGCAAATATACACACACTGCTCTCCCTCCCTCTGCTGTGTGATTGTATCTATTGTCTGCTAATGTGCATAGAGGGTTTTTTTCTGTGTAATCAAAATTTGGCTCATGAGCTTATATGAGCTTATACGAGCGTGATTCTGATAACTATGTTTTTTCTCTCTGCCTATTGTGTTTCCCCCCCCCTTCCCCCCTTTACCCCCACTGCAGACAGGTGCCTCTATGGCTGCCGTGTCATTGGATGCGCCTAATGTGCGCGCCCAATGTCAAGTCAAATTCCTTGTGTGTTTACTTGTAAATATACTTGGCAATAAAGCTGATTCTGATTCTGATTCTAAAGTCTCCGGGATGGCCCGCCCAGCCAGTTCATCCTTCAGATCATCATTGAGACTGCGGAGGAAAAGGCCGCAGAATGAACGTTCATCCCAGCCCAATTCCTCCGCCGCTACCCGGAAGTCGATCGCATAGTCCGCTGCCGACCGGCTTCCCTGCTGGAGACTGAGAAGCCGATCGACCTGGACTGTCTCGGTACGAGAATGATCAAAGACCTCCAGGAATTGTCTCATGAATTGGTCATAGGTGAGGGTGGCGTAACTAGGCCTCGCCATTACGGCGTAGGTCCAGGTTAGTGCCCGCCCCTCTAGGAGATTCCCAATATAACCAATTCGGCTATGATCTGAAGGAAAGTCTCCGGGCACACGGTGAAACACGGACTCACACTGCATTATGAACCCCCGCGCTCCGCCGAGCTTACCGCTAAAGCGGGCGGGGGTCGGAATGGGCGTGAGCCGAGCCAGTGCTACCGGAGCCTGCTGGACGGCCGCTGGAGCAGCAGGAGCCGCGCCACCCTGACGAGCCGGGGGGAACGGCTGTTGGGGGTCCAAGCAGTCCAATCGGTTAGTAATGCTGATAAACTGGTTTAAAATCACCTGTTGCTGATAAGCTATTTGGTCCACTCGAGCCTCGAGAGTGGTAAGTCGGCGTGTGAGCCCGCCGTCTGCCGAGCCGCTCTGCTGAAGCCGTACTGACATAATGCATGGCTCAGGAGACACACACGCAGGCTCAGAGTAGCTCAAATAGCTTTATTAACAACAAGGGTGTATGAATGTGTGTCTGCGAGATGTAAATGTATTGGTGGTGGCGTCTGCTTCAGGCACGGAGGCAGGAGACCGTACAGCCGGACAACCCTACGGGAAAAGCACAGGGAGAAGGGTGACGGGCACACACCAACACAGGAGATGTAAAAGTTGTGATGAGCTTACTTGGAGTGAGCAGGTGGCTGGCACAGCAAGGACGAGGTCCGGTAGACAGCAACCTGGAGAGCCCGGTGCAGCAGCGAGGGAATGGAGACGGAGAGGAATGGTCCGCCGCCGGGAAATCCACCTGTGCACAGGGGAGCAGACTTGGAGAGGGAAAAAGGTAAGGGCTTCTTACTGCGATGTTTGCTGAAGTATAGAGGCTACTCACAGCAATCCAACGAGTGAAGTCTGACGGCTTCAGGCCGAAGCCCAGGGCGAGGCGGCTTAAATCCCTCGCCGCTGATGATGTGCAGGTGTGCGTGCAGCTGGCGCTGCTGATGAGCGGCGAGGCATGACACATTCACAAAATGGACAGAAATACATCCTACTGCTAAGGCAGATGCAAAAGTTTTTCTGTAAGGTTGTTGCAAATTAGTATATTCCCAACTTTTGGAATACCAGAGATCATTTATGCAGACAATCAGACAAATGCTGGCAAAAACCATGCATGGTAAGGCCATTACGTGGCCTGAAGCTCTTAAGATAGTGAAACTAAACAATTAATACCATCCCAGATAAGAAAACGGGACTGTGCCTTTCACTGCCCTTATGGACTGCCGGGTCTGTCACTACTAATACATTGATTCTGTTAGAGCTCTCTCCACTCCACAGGAGGAAGTGATCAACCCACTGTAGCCTGGTGACATTATCTTCATGAAAAATCATCACCAGCAGCATTGAGGCTCAGTGAGGGTCGCTGAACGACCATCTTGGATCCACCTGACACACGTGAAGAGACTAAAAGTGCCTGCAAGTGAACTAACCTGCTTCCCTGAGTAAGTCCAGTTACAAAGGGGGACATGTCCTTTTAAGGACACGGCCGTCTCAAACCTGGTGAAGACAGAGGCCCGAAGGGGTACTCTCTCAGGTGGAAGTAAAATGAAGGCACTGCTACTTGCCGCTGGTGTGACAGGTGTATTTGCAGGAGTAATATGGATCACTTCCCCCGACGCCAAGAGGGAGACGACAGCCTATGACAGCATTCCCCTCACTTGGAGTGGCCTATTTGAGTCACAGAATGAATGATGTATTTTGGGCCTTGGAGGACCTCACTGAGAGGAAGGAGGCGTAATCGATTGGCTGAGAGGACTGTAACAACACTTGAATGGCTTGAAGGATGTGCCACAAAATTGGGACCTGTCCTCTTGGTTCCTTTCTGGTCAATGGTGGCAAGTTCTGTTGAAGAAGTTAACTCCAGTAACAGTTGCATTGATTCTATCTTGTGTACTATTTTGCCTTGAGACAACGAAGTGATGGCTATTGTGATGACAGAACGATTTGGAAGTGATGCTCAATGATGACAATGTAGAAAATCATGAGTAGATACATTGTACTGGTGTTTGACAACAATGATAAAAATGATAAACAGAAGGGAATTGTCAGAAAAATGTACACACATGTTATCATTTTGAATGTCTAAGCCTTATACAAGTGTAGAAGTGTGGAAAAGTACCAGAGAAGCGTGTTCCTCTGGATTACCACCAAGAAGCCAGTTCTGCCGGAAAGGTACAGGAAGCCCCCTGGAGAGCAAGAGGACACAAAGAGCCCCCTGCGGAGAGAGAAGGGGAGCAGGGCCCCCTTTGTTCTTTAAGAAGGTCAATACACCCGGTTCCAGATTAACGAACTCTGTCTGTGATGTATTCAGCTGAATCCGTCTGTGTATTGCAACTGTCTCTCATATATAAGCCTGCTTGCTGAAGCCAGCCTTCAGCATTGACTTCCTGTATTCAGGTTCGGTGCTCCTTGTATACCATATATACAAGTAAAGACTCTTAAAAGAATATTCTTGTGTCTTGAATCTTTATTGAGGTAATAAACTAATATACGATCATTTTCTAAGTGTTTTCAGAGATTCCTGACAGTTTGCCAGAATCTCTTCGAGGCCGACCGAAAGTCTTGTTCCATGGCCTCACCGAACTCCTCCCATACCCGTGTTTTTGCTTCAGCAACCACACGAGCTGCACTCCGCTTGGCCTGCCGGTACACCTTAGCTGCTTCGGGAGTCCCACAAGCCAACCAAGCTTGATAGGACTCCTTCTTCAGCTTAATGGCCCCCCTCACCACTGGTGTCCACCACTTGGTTCGGGGGTTGCCACCATGAGATGCACCGACCACCTTGCGGCCGCAGCTCTGGGCCACCGCTTCAACAACAGAGGTGGAGAACATGGCCCATTCAGACTCAATGTCTCCAGACTCCCTCGGAATGTGGTTGAAGTTCTTCCGGAGGTGGGAGTTGAAGACCTCCCGGACAGGGGCCTCAGCCAGACGTTCCCAGCACACCCTCACTATACATTTGGGTCTACCAGGTCTGAATGGCTTCCTCCCCTGCCATCGGATCCAACTCACCACCAGGTGGTGATCAGTTGACAGCTCTGCACCTCTCTTTACCCGAGTGACCAAGACATACGGTCGCAGGTCTGATGACACGATAACAAAATCAATCATCGACCTACAACCTAGGGTGTCCTGGTGCCAGGTGCACATATGCTTGAACATGGTGTTTGTTATGGACAAACTGGTTAGCACAGAAGTCCAATAACTGAACACCACTCGGGTTCAGATCGGGCAGGCTTTCCTCCCAATCACCCCCCTCCAGGTTTCACTGTCATTGCCCACATGCGCATTGAAGTACCCCAGTAGGACAATAGAGTCTCCAAGAGGAGCACCCTCCAGCACCCCAGTCACAGACTCCAAAAAGGGTGGGTACTCTGAAACAGAGTGCATAGGCACAAATGATGGTCAGGACCCGTTTCCCAACCCGAAGGCGCAGGGGAAGCAACCCTTTCATCCACCGGGGAAAACTCCAATATAGAGGCAGCAAGGTGGGGGGATACAAGAATACCCACCCCTGCTCGTTGCCTCTCAACCAGGGCAACTCCAGAAAAGGCCAAGCTCCAGACCCTCTCAAGGAGACTGGTTCTGGAACCGGAGCTGTGTGTTGAGGTGAGGCCGACTATATCTAGCCGGTATCTCTCAACCTCGTGCACCAGCTCAGGCTCCTTCCCCACCAGAGAGTTGACATTCCACGTACCAAAAGCCAGTTTAGAAAGCTTGGGATCAGTCCGCCAAGGTCTCCGCCTTTGACCGCCACCTAATCCACATAGCACCGGACCCCCATGATCCCTCCTGCAGGTGGTGAGCCCACTGGAGTGCGGACCCATGTAACTCCTTCGGGCTGAGCCCAGCCGGGTCCCATGGGTGGAAACCCGGCCACCAGACGCTAGCCATCGAGCCCCTCCCCCAGGCCTAGCTCCAGGGTGGGGCCCCGGTAACCCCATACCGGGTGGGGTACACTGAATCCTTGATATAGAATTTATCATGAGAGTCTGTTGGATCGTTCTTAGTCTGGCCCTTCACCTAGGACCAGTTTGTCTTGGGTGACCCTATCAGAGGCAAATTGCCCCGGACAACATAGCTCCTGGGATCACTGGGGCACGCAAACCCCCTCCCCCCCACCACGATAAGGTGACGATCCATGAGGGAGTTGTTGGCTTTTGTTTCAATAAATTGTTTGAGATAAGGAAATCACCACTGCATGCTTCTACTTAAATGCTCTACTTTAATGATACAATATCACTGTATCATGAACTTTTTACATTTTCCATAAATTTCACCTGAAAGCCAAATATGCCTAAATTTTTGTGAGTCGTGTACAGTGAGGAAAATAAGTATTGAACACATCAACATTTTTGCTCATTAAACATATTTCTGATGGAGCCATTACCAGATATCAGTAACAACCCAAGTAATCTATACATACAAAGAAATCAAGGCAACTGTGTTCACAAAACAAGTTATATTTAATAAAGTGGAATGACACAGGGAATAAGTATTGAACATGCTTGGTGAAATTAATTAATATTTAGTAGAAAAGCCTTTGTTGGTAATAACAGCTTCCAGACGCCTCCTGTAGGGAGAAACTAGGTGCAGGCATTGCTCAGGAGTGATTTTAGCCCATTCTTCCACAGAAACTGTCTTCAAATCTTGAAGGTTCCGTGGGTGTCTTCTGTGAACTCTAATCTGTTCGTTCCATAGAAAATAATAAGTGATGCACTCAACCATTATGGGGTCTATGTCCACTCACCTTGCAAGACTCCATTGCTGAAGAAAAAGCATGTTGAAGCTCGTTTAAAGTTTGCTGCTTAACATTTGGGCAAGCCTGTAAAATAGTGGGAGAATATAGTCTGGTCAGATGACAACAAAATTGAACTTTTTGGATGCCATAACACACAGCATGTTTGGAGGAGACATGGTACTGCACACCCTATCATGGTGTGGGGGTGTTTTTCAGCACATGGTACAGGCAGACTTCATATAATTGAAGGAAAGATGAATGGACAAATGTGCAGAGATATCCTTGATAAGAACCTGTTGCCATCTGCCAAGATGCTGAAGATGAAACGAGAGTGGACATTTCAGCAAGACAATGTTCCCAAACACACAGCCAAGGAAACTCTCAACTGGCTCCAGAGAAGGAAAATAAAGCTGCTAGAATGACCCAGTCAATCACCTGACCTGAATCCAATTCAAAATCTATGGAACGAACTGAAGATCAGAGTTCACAGAAGACACCCACGGAACCTTCAAGATTTGAAGGCTGTGTGGAAGAATGGGCTAAAATCACTTCTGAGCAATGCATGTGCTTAGTTTCTTCATACAGGAGGCATCTGGAAGCTGTTATTACCAACAAAGGCTTTTCTACTAAATATTAAATTAAATTAAATTAATTTCACCAAGCATGTTCAATATTTATTCAATGTGTCATTCCACTTTACTGATATCTGGTGAAAATCGCAGGGCAATGGCTCCATCAGAAAAATGTTGATGTGTTCAATACTTATTTTCCCCACTGTATATATATAAATATATACAGTGGGGATTACTGTCATAATTGTAACAATATATGAATTAATAATTATGATCAGGTATAAAAATTATTTAATTCATATTAATGTATTGGAACCTGAGATGAATTCTCGGTTCATACACACAGGAAGAATTAATATAACACTCGTGGGGCACCAGCTTCTTTCTCTAAGAAGCAATTTAATCTTTAATTTCACTTTATACCTGTTTAATCACTCAATAAATTAATTAATAATCAGTCTCAAAATTTTAGTGAATTCGATACTGGGGACTTAAACCAGACTCAGAATGAAATAAATTCTCAACAACTCTCATTTTCACATATTTATTAAATGAAATGATAATTAAAAGACATTGCAATGATTTCATTAACCATGAAATTAAACTTGTAAATGATAGATTAACACTGAACGTTTGCAGAACCAGGGTTAACTGTGAAATGAATTTAGATCAATGCAAATTTATGGGAAAATGAAATTATTATATGAAAAGTTCTGGATTACTCTTTAAGAAAATAAAAGCGGAATTTTAATTAAAAGAAGAGTTATGTTAAGGCTCTTTAAATTTGGCAACGGATCAAATACTCAATTGTACCCAAAATTTCAGACATTTATTCAGCAGATGAACAAGAATATGGCTCACGTGACTCTTGGTGTTGATTGAAGTTGAAGCGTTCTTCCGTCGGCACCCAAAACCCGAATATCTGGCCAGCAGAATATTCGGACAAAATGCTGCAGTTTCCAGTCTGTGATCACAAGGCTGAGGTACGGCGTAATGGCGTCTTCTGTCTTGTGGCGTTGCAAATCTTTCAGGCTGCTGTGATGGCGGCTGCGTCGCCTTAAAGGATTCGTGGCCTCCTTTCTCTGTTGGCAAGCGGCGTTTCCAGAAAATTCCAGGATAATTGTAATATTTAATCCAATATCAAATTAAAAGAGTTTCAGACGACTTCCGGTTATGGCTGCCACGTAGAACGGACGTGTCTCGCTCTGCTCTGCTCCTGGAGAAAAAAATCGGCAAATAACTCTCTCATTTGGGACAGAACGTATCCCAGCATTTGAGCGAGGATATGTCGGCGAAGCCTAAGGCTGGAAAACCAGGAAAAGGAAAAAGCGAGCCGCCGAAACAGTCCAAATTAACGGACTTTCAGGTCTGTGACGCAGCAAACAAGGCTCCATATATGGCGGAGGCGGCTGGCGGCGGTGCGATTTCTGCGGGGAATGGCGCAGATGCGCTGATGGCTGCCATGAGTTCAATGAGAGCGGACTTTTCCTCTAGATTTGATGGGATTATGACAGCGTTGGAAGGAATAAGAAAGGAATTGGGTGACTGTGTAGAACGAACGGCGCAGATGGAGCTCCGTCTCACTAGTGCTGAAGATGACGTCACCCGTCTTCAATTAAAGGTGCGCACTTTGGAAAAAAAAAATAAATCTCTGGAAGATAATATTTTGGATTTGGAATCTCGGTCGAGACAGAATAATTTGAGGCTGGTGGGTCTTCCAGAGGAATCAGAAGGTCGGGACGTATGTTCCTTTCTGGAAAAGTGGATTCCGGAGGTGCTGGGCAGCGAGGAGTTGCAATCAGCAGTGGTTCTGGAAAAAGCACATCGTATTGGCCCACGGAGAGAAAAGGGACCGCCGAGGACCTTAATTATGAAGTTTCTTAGCAACAGAGACAGGATGAAGATCTTCAACGCTGCACGTGCTAAAGGAGAGATTAAACACCAGGACCAGCAGGTGCGGTTCTACCCAGATTTGGCCACAGGAATCCAGCAATTGAGGAAGCAGTTTGATCCCGTACGTAAGGAGCTGCGCAACCTTGGGATTCGTCATGGTGTAATCTATCCTGCGAGACTGCTGACCACGTATGAGGGCAGAACCCACATCTTCAAGACCCCAGAGGAGGCGCAGGAGTTCATCAAGAAGATCAAAGAAGAAGAAGAGACTGGTGGGAGCTAAGCATGAACAAAATATAAGGTAGAATAATTAAGCATTTGCACAGGCATCTGACTGACTTGAAGTAAATAGTAAGTTTACAAAATATAGATTGTATTATATATTAAAAAAACAAAACAAAAACAAAAACAAAAAAAAAAAAACTATGATGTACAAAGTTGTTAAAAATTTTGGAGTTAAGTTGGAAAACTACAGAGGAGAGTTAATGTTACGTCATTAAAAGCAGTAGAGTTAGGGTGATTGGGAGGATGAAGAAGGAGTGGCTTAGGCTGTTCCCCGTGGGTGTGGAACGGTCGATGGCTATATCGGGAGACAGAATTTTTCTTTTGATTTTGGGGGGTTTGCCACAAGTGTGGGAAGGGGAAATTTGTTTGTGTGTAGTTTGTAGGATGAATGTTCAACCACTCATGTTTTTGCTTCTCTGTATGAGCATGTTTACACTGCAAGGTAATCCCAAACTCTCTATTGATCATGGACCAAAGTGTTAATCTTAATTTAACTTCATGGAATTGCAGAGGTCTACAAAATTTAAAAAAACTTAAACAAGTTATGAATAAAATAAAGGACATGGGTTCAAGAATTGTGTTTTTACAAGAAACTCATCTGATAGAGGAGGATGTTAAAAGAATTAGGAGTAGATGGCAGGGAAGTGTATTCACCTCTTCATTTTCATCCCGAGCCAGGGGAGTTATGACTCTCATACATAAATCAGTTCCTTTTCAAGTGAAAAATGTAATTGGAGACAAATTTGGAAGATATGTAATCATTCAAGGTTCTTTGCTATTAGAAAATATAAATCTTGTGAACTTATATGGTCCCAATATAGATGATCAGAAGTTCTTTGCTAATTTATTTCTCATCTTATCATCACTTACAGGGCAACATATAATAGCAGGGGATTTTAATTGTACATTGAATCCAGGTGTGGATAGATCAACAGGACTGGATTGTACGCACATTGGATGTAGGATGACTATTAATCATTTTATGAAAGAATTGAGATTGTTAGATATATGGAGAGAAATGAAACCACAAGTTAAAGCCTATTCTTGTTATTCCAGTACCTACAAGACATTCTCACGTATTGATTATTTTTTGATTTCCACAGAATTAAGGTCCAAGATTCAAAACTGCTTTTATGATAACATCGTGATCTCTGATCATGCACCCTGTTGTCTAATATATGTAGATAAAAAATTGACAAAGGAATCAGGTAGATGGCAATTTCAGCATAAATGGCTTCAGGATGAGGAATTTGTCAAGTATATAGAAAAACAGATAGACGAGTTCTTTGACATCAATACTACACAAACATCAGCATGTGTAAAGTGGGAGGCTTTCAAAGCTTTTATTAGGGGACATATTATTAGTTATACAGGATCAAAATCTAAGAAGACTCGAGAGGAGAGAGCTAAATTGGAACATAAAATAAAAAATCTTCAGGAAAAAGTGTATGCAGGAAGTGACCCAAGGTTGGAGAATGAATTACTGATTTTGAGAGCTGAATACGACAAAAAATCAGCGAATAGAGCTGCCTCGAGTCTTCTAAGATTGAAACAATCTTTTTATGAACAAGGTGAAAAATCAGGAAAATTATTAGCATGGCAGATTAAACAATTGGAAATTAAAACACCAATTACCAGTATTATAAGTAATGGACAGGTAGTTATAGATCCTTTAGAAATTAATAGAGCCTTTAGAGATTACTATGAAAAATTATATGATACCAAAAATGAACCTGATTTAACAAAACTAAATGGGTTTTTGAACGAACTATCTATACCGTGTATTCCAAATGAAAACAGGGAGATATTGGAGTCTAAAATTAGTCAAGAAGAAGTTGGGCTAGCCATTGATAATATGAAATCAGGAAAAAGTGCAGGACCAGATGGTCTTCCAGTTGACCTTTATAAAAAATTTAAGAATAAATTAATAAAACCTTTTTTGGAAATGGTTTTAGAAGCATTTCAAAATAATAATTTACCATCATACATAAATAATGCCTTAATTATACTGCTGCCAAAACCAGGTAAGCCCTCTAATAAATGTGAAAATATGAGACCAATAAGCCTATTAAACGCCGACCTTAAGATAATCTGTAAAATTTTAGCAAGACGAATACAAGAAATTTTACCAAATATTATTAATCGAGATCAGAATGGCTTTATAAAGGGTAGACAAGGCTTCCATAATGTAAGAAGACTATTTAATATTATTTATTTTAATAAAGAAGCACCGGATACAGCTCTCCTATCATTGGACGCCGAAAAGGCCTTTGATAGAGTTGAATGGCCCTTTCTTTTTGAAGTCCTACAAAGGTTTGGACTTGGAAATAATTTCATAAAATGGGTTCAAATAATATACAATAATGCTACAGCAGAAATCCTAACAAATAACAATATTTCAAAACCAATAAAAATCAATAGAGGATGTCGACAAGGCTGTCCACTTTCACCTTTACTGTTTACTATGGCAATTGAACCTTTAGCGATAGCGATACGTTTACATTCACAAATATATGGAATTAAAGTTGGACCAACAGAACATAAAATCTCCCTGTACGCCGATGATATAATTTTGTTTATGTCGAATCTAAAAAAATCAATTCCAACCTTGTTGAATTTAATAAAGAATTTTGGGGAAATATCAGGATATAAAATAAATAAAACTAAATCTTCAATATTAATGCTAAATGAGACCCAGAGAAATTACTCAGCCCCTGAGGTAAATCAATTCAATGTTGTAAATCAGTTTAAATATTTAGGAATCCAAATTATGCCTAAGCTAGAATCAGCCGCCAGTGTCAACTATGAAGCCTTAATGTCAGATATCAGTGAGTTAACTCAGAGATGGATGTCACTACCAATGTCGATGATCGGGAGAATCAATATACTTAAAAGTAATATTTTACCTAAAATACTTTATTTATTTCAATACATTCCCTTATCACCACCTTTAGATCTATTCTCAAGAATAAAAAAAAGTTAGTGGAATTTATATGGAACAACAGGAGGGCTAGATTACGTTTGTCTTTATTATATTTACCATTTGATCGTGGAGGTCTGAAATGTCCAAATTTTATGTTGTATTATTGGTCGGCACAACTGAGGTCTATGACATATTATTTTTCATCAAATGATCTCCCTCACTGGACTGAAATGGAATCATACAATTTACCTTTACCTCTTCCCTTATTCATATACTCAGATTCGGCAAAAAAATTACAAAAACAAGTTAAAAATCCATTTGTAAAGCATATGATCAAAATATGGTGTGAAGCTAAAAACTATTTAAAAGAACCACAGTTATTGTCACAATTTAGTCCAATATGGGGTAATCAATATTTTAAACCAGGGAGAGCGGACGCTGTATTTAAAGTATGGAATTTAAAAGGGATACAAAAGATTCAGGATTTATATTTGCCAGGTGCAGACAACATAATGTCTTTTGAAGAGCTGAGGATCAAATTTAATCTCAATAGAACACATTTTTTTAAATATCTTCAACTTAGAAACTTTATTCGATCAAATCAAAATAAAGCTCTCACTCGACCTATTTATTCATCCTTGGAAAAAATGATGATGAAAGATAGTAAAAGAAAGGGTATTATTTCAGAGTTTTATAACTCATTGACACTATCTTCAAGTGAAAATTCACTGAAAAGATTAAACTACTGGAAAGAAGATCTGCAAATTGAAATTTCAGAGGAACAATGGGAATTGGCTTGTACAGAAGCTCAAACCAAATCAATAAATGCACGCCTTAAATTGATACATTTCAAATGGTTAATGCGGATGTATGTTACACCGGAGGAGTTAAATAGATATAACAAAAATATACCAGATACATGCACAAAATGCATGGAAAGTAAAGGAACCCTATTTCATTGTTTATGGGAATGTAGATTAATAAGAATGTTTTGGGAAGAGGTGAGGGTAACAATTGAAAAAATAATCTCAAAACAAATCATATTGAATCCTAAACTGTTTTTGTTGGGTCTGTACCCAGAAAAGCATAATTTTAATAAAAGTGAAAGAACATTCATAGACCTCAGTTTGCTTAATGCCAAAAAATGTATTGCACTATTATGGAAAAAGACTCATAGACCAGATGTGACTCAGTGGTTAAGACAGATGTTAACAAACCTTCCATTAGAAAGAATAACATATATACTAAAATCAGAGGAAATTGTGTTTGAGAATATATGGAGACCTTTTATTGATTATGTAAAAAATTTAAACATAACTCTTGAAGAAGAAGGTGAATGATGTGTGTGGACCTTGTAAATTCCAAACTGGTGAACATAATATGTATACTTATGTATTGGATTGTCTAGACTAAACAGAGGAGCATTGTTGAAGACTTGATTTTGTTGGTGGTTGTTGGTGTTTTTAGTGCATTTTTTTTTTTTTGTAGTACTTTAGTGTTAGTGTTTGATTGTTTGTATCATGTTTGTTAAAAAAAAAAAAAAAAGGTTTAATAAAGATATTGTGGAAAAAAAAAAGAGTTTCAGACTTTAGATAAAAGCTTCTGGTGTAGGAATGGTCAATAAAAATATTATAAAAATAAAATCAAGATTAAACATAAATTAAAATTAAAACAGTGGTTTTACAGAAAGTTCAACAGGAAAAAAGTTATAAGAATAAACATCTAGGATTGGAGTTTAACTCCTAATTAGAGTTGAGCTCAGAAAGAAACAATTCCTAGGCATTTAAAGAAAAAAACATTAAAATACCAAGAGGTTACAACAAAACAGGATATTTCAGGCTCTGTGGTCATAGAAAAGCAACACGTGGGAGAAATCCTTTGTTCACCAGTGGTTCTCTGCTGTGACAGACGTGAAGACAATAGAAGTGAAAAGCTGAAAGAGTGATGGTGAAAAAGAGAATGAAAAAGGGCGTTGTTTCCTTTTTATCTGGGGGAAACTTTCGCGGGCCTCGGTGATTGACAGGAACTCAGACCCATAGCCTTCCTTCGTGAGCAAGCTTTAAGAACTTTAGTCCAATAAAAAAACAGTCTTATGTCTGGAACTTTGAGAGAGCTGTTGTCAAGCAGAGATTGGCTGAGATCGGTCACATGATTTGAGAGATACACTTTCTAAATTCTAATACACAAGTTTCAATACTGCAATATTCCTCCCTACCTTTATGTATAACTCTAACCTAGCCCTAGTGATTCATGTAACTTATAAATCAACATGTAGGAATAAACATTCATTCATATATATATACGTATATATACAAGTATATACTATATATATATATATACAGTATATATATATATATACTGTATATATATATACAGTGGGGCAAAAAAGTATTTAGTCAGCCACCAATTGTGCAAGTTCTCCCTCTTAAAAGATGAGAGAGGTCTCCAATTTTCATCATAGGTATACCTCAACTACGAGAGACAAAATGAGAAAAAAATCCAGAAAATTACATTGAAGGATTTTTAATGAATTAATTGATAAATTCCTCAGTAAAATAAGTATTTGGTCACCTATAAACAAGCAAGATTTCCGGCTCTCACAGACCTGTAACTTCTTCTTTAAGAGGCTCCTCTGTCCTCCACTCGTTACCTGTATTAATGGCACCTGTTTGAACTTGTTATCAGTATAAAAGACACCTGTCCACAACCTCAAACAGTCAGACTCCAAACTCCACTATGGCCAAGACCAAAGAGCTGTCAAAGGACACCAGAAACAAAATTGTAGACCTGCACCAGGCTGGGAAGACTGAATCTGCAATAGGTAAGCAGCTTGGTGTGAAGAAATCAACTGTGGGAGCAATTATTAGAAAATGGAAGACATACAAGACCACTGATAATCTCCCTCGATCTGGGGCTCCACGCAAGATCTCACCCCATGGGGTCAAAATTATCACGAGAACGGTGAGCAAAAATCCCAGAACCACATGGGGGGACCTAGTGAATTACCTGCAGAGAGCTGGGACCAAAGTAACAAAGGCTACATCAGAAACACACTACGCTGCCAGGGACTCAAATCCTGCAGTGCCAGACGTGTCCCCCTGCTTAAGCCAGTACATGTCCAGGCCCATCTGAAGTTTGCTAGAGAGCATTTGGATAATCCAGAAGGGGATTGGGAGAATGTCATATGGTCAGATGAAACCAAAATAGAACTTTTTGGTAAAAACTCAACTTGTCATGTCTGGAGGAGAAAGAACACCATACCTACTGTGAAGCATGGAGGTGGAAACATCATACTTTGGGGCTGTGTATTTGTGTATTTATAATATTTATGTTAAAGGTGAGTCAGGCTGTTATATTTGTGTATTTATAATATTTATAATATTTATAATTGTGTATTTATAATTTTTCTGCATTGATGTATGTGGTTATTGTGTATATTTTTATCTTGATTCTTTTTTCTAAAGCCCATCCAGGGACAAGAGTTGCAAATTAGCTAATAGCTATACACTCTATGTGCAACACATCAGATTGATTGTCTTTGATTAATTGTCTATGTTTATTGCACTGTCCCTGTCAAATAAACTAATCTACTACTACTACTGTTTTTCTGCAAAGAGACCAGGACGACTGATCTGTGTAAAGGAAAGAATGAATGGGGCCATGTATCATGAGATTTTGAGTGAAAACCTCCTTCCACCAGCAAGGGCATTGAAGATGAAACGTGGCTGGGTCTTTCAGCATGACAATGATCCCAAACACACCGCCCGGGCAACGAAGGAGTGGCTTCGTAAGAAGCATTTCAAGGTCCTGGAGTGGCCTAGCCAGTCTCCAGATCTCAACCCCATAGAAAATCTAGAAAAGGGAGTTGAAAGTCCGTGTTGCCCAGTGACAGCCCCAAAACATCACTGCTCTAGAGGAGATCTGCATGGGGGAATGGGCCAAAATACCAGCAACAGTGTATGAAAACCTTGTGAAAGCTTACAGAAAACGTTTGACCTCTGTCATTGCCAGCAAAGGGTATATAACAAAGTATTGAGATGAACTTTTGTTATTGACCAAATACTTATTTTACCGAGGAATTTACCAATTAATTCATTAAAAATCCTTCAATGTGATTTTCTGGATTTTTTTTTCTTATTTTGTCTCTCATAGTTGAGGTATACCTATGATGAAAATTGGAGACCTCTCTCATCATTTAAGTGGGAGAACTTCCACAATTGGTGGCTGACTAAATACTTTTTTGCCCCACTGTATATATATATATATATATATATATATATATATATATATATATATATCTCACAGATTAATATATTTCACACCCATTGATTGATTTTCACATTAAAATATAAGGGTCCATTTACTTTTCCTGGCATCTCCAGGGTTCTGTTCCATGTCTCCACATTTATGGGCCATAAAGTCAAAACAGGAAGTGCATTAGGATGAATTCCTTAGACTGGTTTTAACAAAGCAATGTGAGTTCAGTTGTGGCCTGGGGGAATGAGAGAGTAGTTCTTGGCTGTCCTTTTCCTGGGTGAAACAATGTCTTTAAGCTGAAGAATAATTCTTATTGATGAGCCAAAGTGAGATGATGCTACAGTCCCCCCCCCCCTTGGTATTAATGGTGGATTTTGTTCAAAGTTGATAGCAATCCCAGGCATCAAATTCCAATTTGGCGATTCTTGATCCAAATGCTGAACTAAAGGTTCTGATGTCCATAAGTCTTAAGCTTTTAAACAGTATCTATTCCAAAGTGTAGATCCTTAAATTTGGTTTTCTGGAAAACTTCTAGAAATTTTCAAAAATAATTTGGGTTTGACCAAATATAAACATTGTATAATTGTCTAGGATATACTAACGTTCTGTATATGCCTGTAAAGACTTAAAAATTCTGGGTACAAAAGTGTGAACTAGAAGTATGTGGGTTTTGACAAACTTTGGGTTTGTTGAAAAATATCTATTCAAATTTCAAAAGCAGTTTAAATGTGCATAAAAATCTAAATAGAGTGCAAAGAATATGTATTTGTAGATATGCATGCATGTATTCAAAAATTGTAGGAGTCTAGGTCAAAAGCAAAATTAAAAAAAAAAATATTGCTAATATTTGAGGTAGAGGTTTAGGCTAATCAATATTGAGGTAACTCAAGGAGGTTCAAATTGAATTGGTTTAGCTACACTAAACCAAGGTTCCACAGATGTCCAAATCATTGAGTGTTTGAGGCTTTGATTCAGAAAAACTGAGTGGACATGGGATGTTGTCATCGTTCTTTGAATGGCAACGAGAAGTAAATTTGGATTTACTGCAAAAAGGATAAGATGATGTGATAGCATGTTCATTGCTAAAGTGTTAACTGAAAAGCTAATGTTTCTAGCTACTTCTCAGAGTAATATAGACATTGGCTGTGTGTGAGCATAGTCAACCTCTAACACAAAGAGCAAAGAGTTCAAGACCTTGTTGAGTTTGACTGAAGCTTCGGAGCAAGCATTCAAAACCAACACAGTGTCTTGTAGGATTTTGGTAACGGTTTGTGGTTCAACGACCTGGCGTTTCGGTTTAGCGGTGTTGACCGAGTTAACAGTGGGCGTGCTAAGGCTAATAAGAGGCTCTAACAATGAGGCTGTTATTGAGAATCCACCTGAGGATTGTTGACCTTTTGTTTTGGCTTGGCCCAGTTCTGACTGGGTAACAGTGGGTGTGATTGCTAGACAGATGGCTAAACTGGTAAACATGAGGGACATCATCCTGGCAAACAGAAAAAGTGAGTGATTTTGGATCTTAATCTTCTTGTTGATCTTTCTTTAGATACCTGATTGGCAAATGAAATTATTCTCAGAGGTGGAACAATTTCTTTTGGAGATTGAACTCTAAACCTTAGATTGTTGTTCACCTTCAAGGTAAATTTTAATGTTATTAGCTCAAGCTAATGGTGTTGAATGTTTTGTATGTACTATTTGATAATAGTAAGTTGATTGAACTTTATTAGATTTTGCAGAGGCCTTTGAAATTACTGTAAGGGCTAATTTAGTTTTAATATACCCTTTCCTTTTTGGAAGTTTTGATGCAGTTAGCTGATTGTTTGGAGAAATTTGACTGAGTGTACCTGAGGCTAGTAGTTAGCTACAGTTATTTCTGAGACGTAGGCTTGATTTTAATCTTATTTATAGACTTACTTTGACAGTGTTGTACCCAACAAGTCCCATGGGGTTTTGGTAAAGGTTACTCTGATTTTGGAAAGCCCATTTGAAAATGGGGTCCTGGGTTTGGAACTTCAGTGGCCAAAGTTTGTTGTTGACAATGTGTGGATTCATCCACTCGGGCAGGAATTTAGGAGTGATTTTCCTTTCCTGTAAATTGATTTTTGGTGTTTGCGGTACAAATGTGGGGTGGAAGATCTTGTCCCCCCCTTTGCAGTTTGTCATGCGAGAGTCTTTGATTGTTGTACACTTTGTGTCATTTGGCGAATCGGTCCAAATGTTTTTGAAATACAGCCTTGGGAGCTTTGTATGTCGTTTTGACGCTTTTGTGTTCTGCAGTTGGAATGTTATGGGCATTGGCAGTCATCACCCCCCTCTGGTTTCAAGGGACTCTGAGCAGTGGCGATGATGGTTCGTCGGAAGCAGGAACAGGAGTGCCATTGCATAGCTGCAGAGAAAGTTGTGGCGTGTGAAGTGGTTTCAATTTTGGTATGTCAAAGGTTTTAGATGTGGGAAGCGCATGTACTGTTTTATCCGACCGGTGTTTGACAGTTTTATGGATCATTTGGTTACAAGCTTGAGTGAATGTGTGCCTTGCATTTGCAAAAGTTGGGCTCATTGTCGCAAAAACTTTAGGTTTCAGAGGGTCTAGAGAGTCAGTTGGTGTGGCTCTTGTGACCCTGCAGGCCTCAGGAGCGGGTGGATGGGTTTCAAAATGTGACAACAACATGGAATCAAGGGTATCAAGTGTTTCAAGGGGGCCGTTTGGGGTTTTCTGCTCAGCCATTGAGTTTTCAACGTCATTTGCTTCTTTGGCATGACCTTGTATTTGAAGGTGACTTTTGACTTCTTCAGGACAGTACTCACCTTGGTCTTTGCAGTCACTTTCAATCGGTTGCAGTTGTTCCAACAGTGCTAGTTGTGTGAGACTTGTCCAAAGTGTTCAGAACAAAGCACTGTGATTCAGATGTCTTTGTTGGGTCAAATGGGTGAGGGTGTTGCGTTTGAGCCCATAGTGTGAGGTTCTTGAAATCAATGAGTGGCTCAAAACGGTCCAGTAGGTCTTTGCCAACGAGCAATGGAATGGCATCAAGCTTGGACACATAGACCGGATGTGTCAAGGTCATGGGTCCAATGGACATGTTTAGTAGTGATACGCCCAACAGGGTTGTTTTAGTGAGCGCATATGGTCGCACGGCTAATGAACAGGGTTCCAGTTTTAAATGTTTGTGAGTGCGGTTAGCAGCTACATGTAGTTCGTCAAAAAGGTTGTGTGACATGAGAGTGATGTCAGCAGCGGTGTCTAAACAGCATCCTGACACATCACGTCTTCAAGGGTCAGTGGAAGGTAGAATTTCCGTGCCACCCCCCTCTCGTTTAAATAGCATAGAAACTGTGGAACCGGTGGTTTGACACAGGGTTGCGAAATGTTGTTTGAGGAGTGGTCTGTGACCTGTGGTTGGGCTGCCATAACAGCATTGGACTGCACTGAGTCTTTTGGTTCTTCCTCATTTGCATAAGAGATTTTCTCCTTGCGTTTTCTTCGTTTGGAACATTTGTTTTGAGTTGTCATAGCTGATATAGCTAGAATGTTAGCAGTTTTATTTTCTTTGTTGCTTTGAATCTCTGCTAGGAGGTGTTTGACAATTTCAATATCTTCTCTACTGAGCATAGGAGTTTCTTCTTCCTTCCAAGGTTTGTGATAGGTCTCTGCTTCTGAGCTTCTGTGATGAGATGGAGACCATTAGTCGCAGTTACGCGTGTCTTCGTATCAGTATCTGTCATGGTAGTCTGTATCGCGTTCTCGTGACCTATCCCGTGGATATGGTCTACGACGGTAGTCGGGATTTTGCAAAGTTGGTCCAAAGTGATATCCAGATGACCTAGTTTGGTTTTGACCTTGATGAAGTCTGCTTGAAAAATGTTTTGGCTGTTTATGTACTCACGGTGTGGGAGGTGGAGTAGAGCGAGGAGCTCCTTCCAACTCCAAGGTGTTAGATGCATCGCTAATAGCTAGCACTGTGGCAGGCTCAGCGTGCTTGTTGCGACTTTGTTGCTGTTTTTGGAACGCATAGTGTGCAAACTCTCTCAGCTGACTTATTGAGTTTGACCTTGGGTTAGCCGTAACTCCAAGGTGATGACTCACAGTGGGATGGAGGTTTTGGATGAAGAGGGTCTTGAAATTGTGGTCTTCTTCCATCCCTGGTGTATTTTGAGATGCAAAATATGCAAGTAGGAGTCTCTGGTGGTAGGCCTGTGTCGGCTCTGAGCGTCCTTGCTTCACGGCTAGAGCTGCGGTTAGCCCTGCCTGTAGGCAGTCATCGGAGAACTCCTTTTCGATGGCTTTGCAGAGCAGCATGTAGTCTGCTTTGATGTTTACCGGCTGTCTATCTATGAATTTTGATACTGACCTGTTAGATGTTAGTTTGATCAGATAGATGCGATTGTCAGCCGTAGCATCAGGATACTTACGTAGGTAGTAATCAATGTCCTGTAAATAGACTTTGGCATCAGGTGAACCCGTAGGTCCTGGATCAAATTAGGTGACATTTCGCGCAGTCTTGTCAAGGTCATGGTCTAAAGGGGCACATGCACGCTGTCCATGCGGTCGTCCGTATTCGAAACGGGAATCGGGCGAGGGAGTGTGGCGGATGTCCCAGTGTTCATGTGATTCCTTTAGGAGCAGTTGACATTCCTTGTAGTCATTCTTCACATTTTCAAGTTGACCTTCAACTCTCCTGAGTTCCTTCTTTGTGTCTTGTAGGGCATCTTCAAGTTCATTGTTGTCTTGGTGAAGCATGTCATTGTCATGCATCAACCGTTTATTTTCTGACTCTGCACGGTCCAAATCTTGTTACACTTCATCAAGTTGATCTGGAGTCTAGTTGTTCTTCTGAGATTGTTCCAAATTTTCTTTCAATGTTTCATTCTCTTCTTGGAGAGATATGATTGTTGTTTGTTGATTTGCTAGCCCATTCTCGGCTACCTTTAATCTTGTGACTAATGTTAGCGCAAACTTACCTAACACACTGGTGAGGTCCTTGCCTGCTGGTGGCGTTCCAGTCTGGTCATTCAAAAGTTCTTCAGTGAGTTGCTTCAAATCTTCGGACTGTGTTTCCTTGACCCGTGTTGTAAAGGTAGAAATTAAATCAGAAGTCCATGCTTCCAATGTTGCTTGAAGGTCATCCAGTTTGGTAAATCGGTCGGTTGTCTGTTGACTCGTCATGTTTAACCATTGTTGCTATTTAGCTCAAAAAAAATTCAAACTTGTTAATTATTGTTAATTTGTTAGACAAGGTTTAACCTTGAGTGTTTATTTTACAACCTTGATAGATGAAAGTTCTTTTTAGAATTTGTTCCAACTTGTAGGCTTGCAAGGTGGAAAGTAGAATTCTGAAATTATTTAGAAATGTGGAGACATTTCAATTAATTAGTTTGTTGAAACTGTATTTTGATAAATAAAGTTGAATTGAAATTGAGTTGAATTTGCGTTTCACAAAACAAAACAGGAATTTCAGTTGTGTGGACTGACCTCTTTACTTCGATTTTCAAAGTCTAGTATTGGAATTTCTCATCAATAACTAGCTTTGGAATTTTCTGAATGTCACTTTGAAAGTGAGGATTTTATTTACAAAAAGAAATACAAAAACAAAAGGGGTTAAATGCTTTAAAAATTTAAGGTTATAAGATTCCACTTTCTTTTAAAGTTAAGGCTTTCCTTTGGTTTTATTTGTAAAAGCCTATTTTCATTTG